>JARCFY010000005.1:2902500-3562500 GCA_029233225.1 Lepidodactylus listeri
TCCTTCACAATCCCCTTTCCTCTCCCCTCCCCACAACAGACACCCTGTGGGGTAGGTGGGACTGAGAGGGCTTTTCCAAGGACTGCTCTTGAGAGAACAGCTCTAAGAGAACTTGTGACTGACTCAAGGTCACCCAGCTGGCTGCATGTGGAGGCTGCGTGTGGAGATTTTGGGGGTGGAGCCTGAGGAGAGGAGGGTTTGGGGAAGGGAGGGACTTCAGTGGGTTATAGTGCCATAGAGTCCACCTTCCAAAGCAGCCATTTCCTACGGGTGAACGGATCTCTGTCGCCTGGACATCAGTCATAATCCCAGGGGATCTCCAGCCACCCCCTGGAGGTTGGCAACCCTGCTCTCAGCCCACACCATGACTCAGCCTCCATCTCCAAGTTTATGCTAGAATAAAAAAAATGTATTCCCTCCAAAGCTACGACAATTCTCCTGCTTTTTCTGGCTGATGCATTTTCTCCCACCCTACAATTCCGCCTCCGACTGAGACAGAGAAAGACACTTGCCCCAGAGCCACTCAGTCAGTCCACGGCCTAAACCGAACTCACGCTCAGGTCTTCTACGCCGAAAGGAGCCCAAAGTTCCCCCAGTTGCCCAGGTACCCAGCTAGGTCCAAACCACCCTCGCTTGAACCCGCTTACGGGCAACCAGGTGAGCCTTCGTTCACCTCCCAGGTGAGCTAAAATGTTTGGATAAGCTAATCTCCGGGGCATTCAGCTCTCAGCAGGCAGGCAAAACGAAATGTTTCCTCTACGTTCCATGGACAGGATGCCTCCCCCCCCCCCCACCTCTGCACAAAACATTCCACCACTTCGCCCTGATCCCCGGAAGCCAAGCCCGGGCACGCCCGAGAAGAGTCAACCGTGAAGAGAACGGTTCCTTGGCGTGAGAAGGACATTCGGGAATGGTGACCCCCTGCCGGTGATCTGGATGTGTGTCATTGCCAAAGCCAAAGGGAACGAGGGCTGCACGGCAGGTCGGTGTGTGCGGTGTGAATCAGCACTGTGGATCTTCGCCAGAAGTCAGGTGTGACTCGACATCTCTTTCTACAGCCCCATCTTCACCTGACTGGACTGGGGCATTCATAGAGCCGTGGAGGTCACAAGCCGGCTCCGGCCAGAGCGGTGATGATGGTGATGATGGCAAGGGGGAAGGCCCAGGGTTGCCAGCTCTGGGCAGGGAAATTCCTGTAGACTTGGAGACTGGGGCAGTGTTCCCTCTAAGTTGAGGGAGTGTGAGCTAGCTCCCAAGTTTTTAGCCTCCGGCTCACACATCTTTGTCTCAGCTCAGGAAGGAGGGCTCCAGAGCAAGCTAGTTTATGCAGGAGCCAAATCGCTCGCTCTCGACTTTAATGCCAGTAGCTCACCAAGTAGAATTTTGCTCACGAGGCCCCACAGCTTAGAAGGACCGTTGGTCTGGAGAGGGTGGGGTTTGGAGAGGGGAGGGGAGGGGAGGGACTTCTGCAGGGGAGAGCCAGTTTGGTGTAGTGGTTAAGTGCGCAGACTCTAATCTGGGAGAACCGGGTTTGATTCCCCACTCCTCCACTTGCACCTGGCTGGATGACCTTGGGCAAGCCATAGCTCTGTACCAGCTGTTCCCTCAAGGACAGCTTGGGAAAAAGCTCTCTCAGCCCCACCTACCTCACAGGGTGTCTGTTGTGGGGAGGGGAAGAGAAAAGGTGTTTGTAAGCCGCTCTGAGACTCCCTTGGGGAGTGGAGGGCGGGGTATAAATCCAATCTCTTCTTCTTCTTCTTCTATAACGCCAGAGGGTCCCCCCTCCAAAGCAGCCATTCCTCCCAGGGGAACTGATCTCTGTTGCCTGGAGAGCTGCTCTAATCCCAGGAGCTCTCCAGCCACTTCCTGGAGATTGGCAACCTTAGGGAAGGCTCACTGAAAATGAGCCCCTGGTTCCTACTGCTTGGGGCAGAGGTATGGGCTGGCTTTGAGCTGGGACTGAGGGAGGACTTGGGGAGAGCGGGGGACATGTGTTGCTTACAGTTTGGTGCAGTGGTTAAGTGCGCGGACACTAATCTGGGAGAACCGGGTTTGATTCCCCACTCCTCCCCTTGCACCTGCTGGATGACCTTGGGTAAGCCATAGCTCTGTCCCAGCTGTTCTCTCAAGGACAGTTGTCTCAGAACTCTCTCAGCCCCACCTACCTCACAGGGTGTCTGTTGTGGGGAGGGGGTGGGAAAGGAGTTTGTAAGCCGCTCTGAGACTCCAAGTGAAGGGCGGGGTATAAATCCAATCTCCTCCTCCTCCTCCTCTTCTTCTAAATCCAATCTCTTCTTAAATCTTATCTCCTCCTCCTCATAAGAACATAAGAGAAGCCAATGTTGGATCAGGCCAATAGCCCATGCAGTCCAACCCTCTGTGTCACACAGTGGCCAGAAACACCCCAGGTGCCCTCAGGAGGTCCAGCAGTGGGGCCAGGACACTAGAAGCCCCTCCCACTGTTGCCCCCCCCCCCCCAAGCACCAAGAATACAGAGGACATAAGAGAAGCCAATGTTGGATCAGGCCAGTGGCCCATCCAGTCCAACCCTCTGTGTCACACAGTGGCCAAAAACACCCCAGGTGCCCTCAGGAGGTCCAGCAGTGGGACCACCTGAGGCCACTCCTCCTCCTCCTCCTTTTCTTCATGGTTTTTCAAAAACCCAGTGCAAACTGCATTCAAGTTATTCCATGCTGAAGCATACAGATAAGGTTGCCAACCTCCAGCTGGGGCCTAGAGTTCCCCTGGGATTACAACTGAACTCCAGACAACAGAGATCAGTTCCCCTTAAAAAATGGCTACTTTGGAGGGTGTGAACTCTGTGGCCTCAGAAGAAGAAGAAGAGGAGGAGGAGGACTCACACTCTCCTTTCCCTTCCCCTCCCCACAACAGACACCCTGAGAGAGCTCTTCTGAGAACTGCCCTTGAGAGAACACCTCTGAGAGAGCCTGTGACTGACCCAAGATCAGCTGCATGTCGACGAGCAGTGGGGGATCAAACCTGGTTCTCCCAGACTAGAGTCCGCACTTCTGTCCACGACACCAAACATGCTGAGCTGCCTCCCCTCCACCAACTCTGCCTTCCCCAGACCCCGTAGGGAGCCTCCAGGAATTTCCCAATCCAGAGTTAGCAACCCTGCGAGCAGACCTGGTGGTCAGCTCACCATAGACCATCACAGATGAACACAGGAAGTTCAGCTGTTGGACACATTTGCCAAGAAATCTGCGGGACCCCTACAAAAAGCTCTGGAAGCAATTCTTTCTCCCTGGGCCTGTGAAGAGAATAGCACAGTTCAAGGAGGAAAGTTCTACCTTGCTGCCCAAAGGGCTAAAAATAAGGTTGCTAACTCCAGGTTGGAGAATTCCTGGAGATTTGGGAGCAGACCTGGGCTGGGCTTGGAATGCAGAAGAAGAAGAGGAGGAGGAGGAGATTGGATTTATACCCCGCCCTTCACTACCCAAGGGAGTCCCAGAGCGGCTGACAATCTCCTTTCCCTTCCCCTCCCCGCAACAGACACCCTGGGAGGTAGGTGAGGCTGAGAAAGCTCTTTCGAGGACTGCCCTTGAGAGAACAGCTCGGAGATAACTTGTGATTGACCCAAGGTCACACCAGCAGCTGCAGGTGGAGGAGGGGGGAATCAAACCCGGCTCTCCCAGATTAGAGTCCACGTTCCTAACCATGACACCAAACTGGCCTTAGCAAAGTATAACGCCACAGAGCCCGCCCTCCAAATTTGGAGACCAGTTTTCATTCCAGGAGATCTCCGGACCCTCCTGGAGGTTGGCGACCTCAGACCAAGAGGACCCTGAACGCGAAAGCCGGCATCTCCCCCTGGAAAGGGTTCGAACAGGACGCAGAAAGCAAAGCACCAGGCCCAGACTTCAGAGACCAAGACAAAGAGGAGCACAGAAAGGGAACAAAAAGATTCAGAGCTAGGAGGGAAAGTACAAGAAAGCTCCTGGAATGTGTGATTTGTTTTGACTTGCAGCCTCCATTCACAGGCGGCCATTCATAAGTTCCTTAGTAATTATTTTCTTAAGGAGCTAGAATTAGGATCGTGGTTTTTATTTTTTATTTTTATTTTTTTAAAATAGCAAGACTTGTGATAAATCTTTTGAGTATATAATTACCGCAAGGGAGATCACTGTAAGAACACTCTGGGAGCGGAAGGCGGGAGGGGCGGCACCTTGGGCGGTGGGGAAGTTCCGCTTCTCCAGGTAGACTGCACACCTCTGGCCTGCCGCTGGCCTTGCCAACCTCCAGGTGGGGCCTGGAGATCTCCCAGAATCACAACATCTCCGGGGATGGAGATCAGTTCCCCTGGAAAAAGATGGCTGCGTTGGAGGGGTGACTGTACAGCCTTATACTCCGCTGAGCACCCTCTCCAGAGCCAGTTGAGAGCCAGTCTGGTGTAGTGGTTAAGTGTGCGGGTGCTAATCTGGGAGAACTGAGTTTGATTCCCCGCTCCTCCACTTGCACCTGCTGGATGACCCTTGGCAAGCCATAGTTCTGTCAGCGCTGTCCTTGAAAAAGAGCCGTTTCTCTCAGAGCTCTCTCAGCCCCACCTACCTCACAGGGTGTCTGTTGTGGGGAAGGGGAGGGAAAGGAGTTTGTAAGCCGCTCTGAGACTCCACGTGAGTGAAGGGCGGGATATAAATCCAACCTCTTCTCTTCTTCTTCCTAACCCCTCCCTTCCCAGGCTCCACTCCCAAATCGCCAGGGATTTCCCAACCTGGAGGTGCTGTCCCGACCTACTTGTGGGGATGGAGTCATTATGAATGGTTTTTGAAAAACTGATACTCTCCAGTAAACGGATTTTTGGATAAGAACTTTATAGCTTGTGGAAATGGTCCTTTGGCATAGTAGATCATGGTTGTTTTGCTTGCTTCAACCTTCCTACCCGTGATCTCTCTCCTTTGGTTGAACCTCCAGGTGATGGCTGGATATCTCCTCCCAGGGTGCCTGTTGTGGGGAGGGGACGGGAAAGGAGTTTGTAAGCCGCTCTGAGACTCCCTTGGGGAGTGAAAGGTGGGGTATAAATCCAATCTCCATCTTCTCTTTTTTGGGGGTGTCTGTCCTCTTCTAGGGTCTTTTTTAAAAAAAACAACTGATGGAAATGTCCTCTTTGCCCCAAAGCGCCCCCCCCCCCAATGGAGGGCCACTTTGGCTTAAACAGGAGGGGTATTTAAAATGATTACTTGTTTGAAGGAGTCAGTTGGGAAATATGTCCTCTCTCTTTGTTTTTGAGAGCCAGTTTGGTGTAGTGGTTAAGTGCGCGGACTCTAATCTGGGAGAACCGGGTTTGATTCCCCACTCCTCCACTTGCACCTGGCTGGATGACCTTGGGAAAGCCATAGCTCTGTACCAGCTGTTCCCTCAAGGACAGCTTGGGAAAGAGCTCTCTCAGCCCCACCTACCTCACAGGGTGTCTGTTGTGGGGAGGGGAAGGGAAAGGAGTTTGTCAGCCGCTCTGAGACTCCAAGTGGAGGGCAGGGTATGAATCCAATCTCCAACTCTCCTCCTCCTCCTCCTTCTTAATATGGTCATCTAATGTATATTAAATCCCACACATACTCTTAAGAGACTAGTCTGCATCTCTTGAACTCGTCACCTGTCTCAGTGCATTCCCAGCACCCCGCCATGCACCCTAGCATTTCCTCTCTACCCCAACTTTTGCCTTTATAAGGACACACATTTTGTTGCTTTCCAACAGTGGTGACTTCCAAGCAGGGAATGAGGATCCCCCCCCCAAACAAGTAATGCTGAAAGGTATACTGCTCTTGTACATGGAGGCTCCTTTCAGTCATCATGCCCCCAAAGCCGGAGGCAGTGCCCTCACAATCTGCTGCCAGGGAATTCTGACCCACAGCCCTCGCTTCTCACCTGTCCAGCGACCGCTCCGGAAAGGTGAAGGCTCCCAGGCAAATGCGGCTGACATCGTTCAGGGGGATTCTTTGCAGCTGGAGGCATTTTAACATGATGAAGTCGTACTTGCAGATCAGCAGGGCCAGGTCTGTGATAACCACGACGCGCTCCTTCTCGTTGTTCCAGTGGTCGATCCTAGAGCAGAGCCCAGGAGAAGTCAATGCACTGCTGACATGGGAACACCTAGAACTGCCATGAAATCAGACCCCTGGTCCATCAAGGCCAGTACTGTCTATTCAGACTGGCAGTGGCTCTCCAGGGTCTCAGGCAGAGGTCTTTCCCATCACCTCCCGCCTGATCCTTTTTGACTGGAGATGTTGCTGGGGATTGAACCTGGGACCTCCTGCATGCCAAGTAGAGGCTCTTCCACTGAGCCACAGCCCCTCTTGACAGCTCTCCAGGGTCTCAGGCGGAGGTCTTCCCCATCACCTCCTGCCTGGTCCTTTTAACTGGAGATGTTGGGAATTGAACCTGGGACCTTCTGCCTGCCAAGCAGAGGCTCTGCCACTGAGCCACAGCCCCTCTTGACAGCTCTCCAGGGTCTCAGGCAGAGATCTTTCCCATCCCCTCTTGCCTGGTCCTTTTTTAACTGGAGATGCCGGGGATTGAACCTGAGACCTTCTGCCTGCCAAGGAGAGGCTCAGCCACTGAGCCACAGCCCCTCTTGACAGCTCTCCAGGGTCTCAGGCAGAGATCTTTCCCATCCCCTCTTGCCTGGTCCTTTTTTAACTGGAGATGCCGGGGATTGAACCTGAGACCTTCTGCATGCCAAGCAGAGGCTCTTCCACTGAGCCACAGCCCCTCTTGACAGCTCTCCAGGGTCTCAGGCGGAGGTCTTTCCCATCCCCTCCTGCCTGGTCCTCTTTAACTGAAGGTGCTGAAGATTGAACCTGGGACCTTCTGCATGCCAAGCAGAGGCTCTTCCACTGAGCCACGGCCCCTCTCCTCATTTCTCCAAAGCAAGGCAGGAGGGATGGTTTTGGCATAAGCAATTCCCAACTCAGGTGGAGAGCACCTGCTTTGTACCAGAATACTCCTGTCCCTGGCACCTATGGTTGCCAACTCTGGCTTGGGAAATTCTTGGAGGTTTGGGGGTGGAGGCTGGAAAGGGTGGGGTTTGGGGAGTCTGCCCCCCCCCCGAGCAGCCAGGGCAACTGGCCTCTGTAGTCTGGAGATCAATTGTAATTCGGGGGGATCTCCAGGCCCCACCTGGAGGTTGGCAGCCTGAGAGACCCTGAGCAGCACGGGACCCAGAAAAGCCGCTGCAGGCTACAGAGAAGGAGGCTGGTGAAACCAAAGGCCCAGTTCTGCCCCCTGCTTTCTGTGGACAGAGCTCAGCCATAAAGCAGAGTTGTTCGGAACATTTAAACAATGCCGTGCAGGGGTCAGAGCGTCGGACTAGTATCTGGGAGACCCAGGTTCGAATCGTCACTCTGCCATGGAAGCTCGTTGGGTGACCTTGGGCCAGTCACATACTCTCAGCCTTGCCTACCTCACAGGGGTGTTGTGAGGATAAAATGGAGGAGAGAGGAAGGATGTTAGCTGCTTCTGAAATCCCACCGGGGAGAAATTTGGGTCATAAATGAAGTAAATAAATCAAGGAGCATAAAAATTTAACACCGCAGCAGAACATGGAAACAGCCCACATGAGCCTGCTCGCAGGGAGGGCGGGGTAGAAATAGAAAATAATAAATAAATAATAAATAATGCTTGTCCTCCATGCACAGGAGCCGAAATGGGTGCCACCCATTTAGTTGGTGTAGTGGTTAAGTGCGCGGACTCTACTCTGGGAGAACTGGGTTTGATTCCCCCCTTCTCCACTTGCACCTGCTGGATGACCTTGGGCGAGCTGTAGCTCTGTACCAGCTGTTCTTGAAAAAGAGCAGTCTCTCTCTGAGCTCTCTCAGCCCCACCAACCTCACAGGGTGTCTGTCTGTTGTGGGGAGGGGAAGGGAAAGGAGTTTGTAAGCCGCTCTGAGACTACAAATGAAGGGTGGGGTATAAATCCAATCTCCTGCTCCTCCTTCTCCTCCTCCTCCTCCTCTTCTTCGTGTCATCCAACCCAAATTCCAATTATCTGCACTGCTTGCAGCAAATCACCTGCCTGAATTTCTACTTCAAGGAGTTTGCTTTGTGGCCACTAGAGGGCAGTGCCGAGTTTCCCTGCAAAAAACGGTAAGGGAGCTCTTCTCAGAGCTTGGAAGCTAAGCAGGGTTAGCCAGGGTTAGAGTTTAGATGGGAGACCACCAAGGAAGTCCAGGGTTGAGACATGGAGGCAGGCAGTGGCAGACAGCCTCTGTATTTCTTTTTCTCTGACCTGCATGACCCCAGGTTAGCCCCATTCCATCAGCTCCCAGAAGTTAAGCAGGGTCAGCCCTGGTTTGTTTATTTGTTTGGGCCTTTGGGCTTGGATGTAGGGATGCCAGCCTCCAGGTGGGACCTGGGGATCCTCCGGAATTACAGCTCTTCTCCAGACTACAGAGATCAGTTCCCCTGGAGAAAGTGGATGCTTTGGAGGGTAGATACTATGGCATTGTACCCCCATGAGGATCCTGTCCTCTCCAGGCTCCACCCTCAAATCTCCAGGCGTTTCCTTACCTGGATCTGGCAATAAGTCATCTGACAACAATGCTGATTGTGTGAGCTCAGGCAGATCATGAGAGGGAGGGCAGGAAGGGGGTTGCCTCAGTGCTCAGTTCTCATGGCCCTTTCTTACACGCCCATCACCCCTTTGGGGCGGGGCCAGGAAGCAATTTTCTCCAGGCCAGTTTGGCTGGAGATCCTGGAGGTTTTTTGTCATCTTCTGGGCATGGAACAGGGGGTCACTGCGGGTATGGAGGGGGAGGTAGTTGTGAATTTCCTACATTGTGCAGAGGGTTGGACTAGATGACCTTGGAGGTCCCTTCTAACTTCATGGTTCTATGGTTACCCTACTTCCGCATCTCCCACCAGTGGTGGTGGTGGGGGGGGCACCTGGCAACCTTGCTTGGATGAGAGGCCACTAAGGAAGTCCAGAGTCACTACACAGAGGCAGGCAATGGAAAACCACCTCTGTTCGTCTCTGCTCTGGGCCTGGAGATGTTCTGGAATCACCACTGTTCCAGATGACAGGAGTCAGTTCTCCTGGAGAAAACGCCTGCTTTGGAGGGTAGGCTCTAGTCTATTGCATTTTACCCGGCTGAGATCCCTCCCCTTCCCAAACCCCGCCCCCAAAACTCTAGGAAGATCCCAACTCAGCAATGGCCCCCAGAGCAACTGCACAGCCAGACCCCAGGGATGAGGGAGAGAGGAATGTCAAAACAGCCACCAGGGACACAGCTGGGCTTCAAGAGACCTGAATTGAATGTTCTGTGGACCTCACCCTCAGCCTCCTCCTCTCTGTATGTCTGTATATACAACCAACTTATGGAGACCCCAGCAAGGGGCTTTCAAAGAAAGTGAGAAGCAGAGATATTTGTTTACTGTATTTGTACCCCACCTTACCCCAAAACGGGTAGGTTATATGCCTTCATCTACATAACCTTCCTTGGTAATCTCCCATCTAACTACTGACCTGGCTTAGCTTCTGGGGTCTGACAAGATCAGGCTATAGCATAAGAACATCAGAAGAGCCCTGCTGGACTGGACCAGTTGTCCATCTAGTCCAGCATCCTGTCTCACACAGCGGCCAACCAGTTCCTCTGGAGGACCAACAGCAGGGCATAGTGACCGAGGCCTTCATAAGAACATCAGAGGAGCCCTGCTGGTTCAGACCAGAGGTCCATCTAATCCAGCATCCTGCCTCACACAGAGGCAAATCAGTTCCTCTGGAGGGCCAACAACAGGGCATAGAGGCCGAGGCCTTCATAAGAACATCAGAGGAGACCTGCTGGATCAGACCAGTGGTCCATCTAGGCCAGCATCCTGTCTCACACAGGGGCCAACCAGTTCCTTTGGATGGCCAACAACAGGGCAGAGAGACTGAGGCCTTCCCCTGATAAGAACATAAGAAGAGTCCTGCTGGATCAGACCAGTGGTCCATCTAGTTCAGCATCCTGTCTAACACAGTGGCCAACCAGTTCCTCTGAAAGGCCAACAACAGGCCATAGAGGCCGAGACCTTCAAAAGAACCTGAGAAGAGCCCTGCTGGATCAGACCAGTGAGGGTCCATCTAGACCAGCATCCTGTCTCACACAGTGGTCAATGAGTTTCTCTGGAGGGCCAACAACAGGGCAGAGAGGCTGAGGCCTTCATAAGAACCTCAGAAGAGCCCTGCTGTGTCAGACCAGTGGTCTATCTAGTCCAGTATCCTGTCTCACACAGGGGCCAGCCAGTTCCTCTGGAGGGCCAACAACAGGACATAGAGGCTGAGGCCTTCATAAGAACATGAGAAGAGCCCTGCTGGATTAGACCAGGGGTCCCTCTAGTCCAGCCTCCTGTCTCACACAGTGGCCAACCAGTTCCTCTGCAGGGTCAACAACAGGGCATGGAGGCCAGGGCCTTCCCCTGATGTTGCCTCCTGGCTCTGGGATTCAGAGGTGGACTGCCTCTGAATCTGGACATTCCCCTCAGTCGCCAGGGCTAGTAGCCATCGATAGACTTCCTCCATGAATCTATCTAAGCCCCTTTTCACGCTGTTTATTCCTGTGGCCATCACTGCCATAGAGTCCACTTTCCAAAGTGGCTGTTTTCTCCAGGGGGAACTGGTGTCTCTTACCTGGAGATCAGTCATAATTCCAGGAGTTCTCCAGCCACCACCTGGAGGTTGGCAACCACGATGGCTACCCACCTGAACCTACCACCATGCAAGAATTTCAAGGGTTCCAAATTGACCATCTGGTCAGCACAGTGCCCATGCGTGATGGAGTCGGTCAACGATCAAGCAGGAAGCTGGAGGCCACTGGACCATCGACTTCTATGGCCACGCCACCAGCGTTCAGACAGCATGGTGGACAAAATGAGGAGAACAGAAGTCCTCGAGGCTGTTCCAGGGAAAACGTGTAAGAATCTCCCCCCAACCAACACACAAACACACTGATGCTTACTCTGTGAGAAGCCAGAAGCTGTGAGCTGTTTCTCCCATGTTCTCCACCACGTGGGCCTTCAAGTCCTCCACAGCTTGGTCAAAAGCTCCTGGCTGAAGAAATGAAAACGAGGAAGAGAAGAAGAAGATTGGATTTATACCCCGCCCTTCACTACCCGAAGGAGTCTCAGAGTGGCTTACAAACTCCTTTCCCTCCCCCTCCCCACAACAGACACCCTGGGAGGTAGGTGGGGCTGAGAGAGCTCTGACAGAAACGGCTCTTTTTCAAGAACAGCTCAGACAGAACTATGGCTTGCCCAGGGTCACCCAGCAGGTGCAAGTGGAGGCATGGGGAATCAAACCTGGTTCTCCCAGATTAGAGTCTGCGCACTCAACCACTACACCAAACTGGCTCTCTGATGGGAGGTAAAAACATTTGAAAACGGTGTGACAGCATGCAACCTTCTGGGCCTTTTCTTTTCCCCCTCCGCATCCCCATGTTTTGTCATTTAGCAGCTGAATCGTCCCCACCCAATTCCTGATCACCGATCCCAGTCCAGTGTTCTACACATGGCCTAACCGAAGGCTTATGGCTGTCAGCCTCCAAGTAGGGCCTGGCGACCTCTTGGAATTACAACTGATCTCCAGATGACAGAGGCCAGCTGCCCTGGAGAAAACGGCTGCTTTGGAAGGTGGTCTCTATGGCATTTTACCCCATTGAGGTGGACCTCCTGGTGGCCCCTGGGTTTTGGCCACTGTGTGTGTGTGTCAGTGGATGTGTTGGACTAGATGGGCCTCTGGCCCAACCCAACATGGCTTCCCTTATGCTCTTATCTCCCAGAATCACAACATCTCCAGACTACAGAGATAAGGACATACGAGAAGACAATGTTGGCTCGGGCCAATGGCCCATCCAGTCCAACACTCTGTCACACACAGTGGCCAAGAATACCAGGTCCCTTGCCCTAGAGGAACTGGCAGCTTTGGAGGGTGAACTCCATACCATACCCTCTTGAGGTCTCCTCCCTCCTCAAATCCAACTCTCCCCATGTTCCGCCCCTAAATCCCCAGGAATTTCCCAGACTTGGCAACCCTATCAGGCCTCAACTGGCAGCTGCCAACCCTACAACGTGGAGTTGGCAACCTTGCTCCCACCCTGCCACAGCTGTTACCCATCAGCTAGCTTTAGTTTACTTTGTACTGATCCCTTGATGGCAGAGATGGCAGATCAGAGGAGGAGGAGGAGGAGAAGAAGAAGAAGAAGACGACAACAACTCTGATAGAACTATGGCTTGCCCAAGGTCATCCAACAGCTGCATGCAGACGAGTGGGGAATCAAACCCGGTTCTCCCAGATTAGAGTCTGCGCACTTAACCACTACACCAAACTGGCTCTGTATACAAGATCCCCGGCCCCACGAGTCACTGCCTCTCTGATAAGAACAGTCTGCTTGTAAGGACCGTCTTGTGTTCCAGAAGAGCAGGAAGGAGCCAAAAAGGGCCGGAGAGTCCCGCATTTAATTAAAGAACCTGAGAACTGCCTACGATGGATGAAGCGAAGAGTACATCCTCTATCCATCACTCTGTCCCCAGCTACAACCAAGAGATGCCCTTGAAAAGGCCCTTCCTTTTGGAGATGGACTGGACATCACCTCTTGCCTGGGTCCAGCAACTGACCTTTCCCCTCTATGGTGAATAAAATATTTAGTTAATTTTGAATTTTAAAACAACTCAAGTGCCATTTTCAGTGGTTTAAGCTAAAGGGTGATCCCGACCCTTCTCTCAAGCTCCTGGGCTGAGCCAGCAGTAAAATATCTTACTGGGCTGGGACAGCCACAGTTCTTCAGGAAAGAAGAAAACAGACCACTAGGGCTGCTCAGTCAGAAAGGGAAAGGAAAATGGAGGGAAAATCTGGCCTCTGAGGGAGGGAAGTGAAGGGGCCCCTCAGCAGAATCAGCAATCCCAAAAGGAGTTTACTCAAAACACTTTGCAAGCAGGAAATCCTGTTCTGTTTTGCAAGGTGTTCTCAGCCATCTGAAGCACCCCCCCCCCCTTTATCCATGCATTGCAGCAGAGGTGGGAAGAAGTCAGACCACCGGATGGTTTCTGACAGAGAGACCACCAAGGCTCTGCTGGACATCTTTCACAAAATGCTGGGCTGCATGAATCTTAGTCGCCTTCTGCAAGACCGTTTCTTATATTGCTGAGCAAAAGTCAGGACTCAGGAACACTTACTGGGGAGGTAACGTAGCTCAGTGGCAGAGGCTCTGCTTGGCATGCAGAAGGTCATAGAATCACAGAGTTGGAAGGGACCTCCAGGGTCATCTAGTCCAACACCCTGCACAATGCAGGAAATTCACAAATACCTCCCCCCCCCACAAGAGATGAAGGGGGTTTGTTATTGCCTGCCTCTGCGTAGCAACCCTGGACTTCCATGGTTGTCTCCCATCTGAATACTAGCCAGGGCCAGCTCTGCTGAACTTCTGAGATGATCGGGATAGCCTGGACCATTCAGGTCAGGGCAAAAGACATACAGAGACGGTTTGCCATTGCCTGCCTCTGCGTAGCAACCCTGGGCTTCCTGGGTGGTCTCCCACCCAAGCCCTAACCAGGGCTGACCCTGCTTAATATCTGAGATGTGATGAGATTGGGCTAGCCATCCTGCTTTGGGCAGGGACAAACAGAGGGAAGAACCAGCACCTTGAAGCGAATTCGGTATGCTATTGGCAGCCAATGCAGTGTCCTCAGCGCAGGCTGGATGTGCTCCCATCTAGGGAGACCCATCAAGAGCCTGGCCGCGGCATTCTGCACCAGCTGCAGCTTCCGGATTTGTGACAAGGGCAGCCCCATGTAGAGAGCTTTACAGTAGTCTAGTCTCAAGGTGACCATCGCATGGATCACTGTCACCAGGTCATTGCAGAACAATGGCCAGTTTCATCCTTCCCTCCCCCCCGCCCCCTTTGCAAACTCAGCTGGCCCCTCCACTCCATTTTATTGACTTACCCTGGTGACGAAATACCTCCTCACGTCATACGGATCAGCACGAGACGGCGGGTAGAGAGACCCCTTGGGAGGTGAGGCCGCTGCTGTGTCTGGTGGGGTCCCTTCCGCGTTCCCTGCGCTGGCCTTCCCTCTGCCCGTCTCCTCGGGCTCTGTTTGCATCTCCACGGTCTGGAACTCGGGGTCGATTCCAGCATCCGACATTCTGACCGACTTGACGCTGAGTGCGAGTGGTGCAAAAGTTTAACATCATGGCTTCGAAGGGGGCCGATCTAGTCTTCTCTGCGGCCGAATAGGATTCTTCGGGTCGCTGGTATTTTGTTCTGCTTGCTTTATCTAAATCCTGTTTCCCCCCCCCCCCCCCCGCCCAATGAGGACCCAAAGCGATTCGCATCCTTCTCCTCTCCTCCATTGTATCATCACAACAACCCTGTGAAGTAGGTTAGGCTGAGAGTGTATGTCTCCATGGCCCCCTGTTCCATGCCCAGAAGATGACAAAAAACGTCCAGGATCCCCGGCCAAGCGGGCCTGGAGAAAAATCGCTTCCTGCCCCCAAAGTGGCGATTGGCATTTCCCTGGGCTTGTAAGAAAGGGCCACGAGAACTAAGCACTGAGGCAACCCTCCCTGCCCTCCCTTCTCGTGATCTTCCTAAATTCACAGAATCAGCATTATTGTCAGATTGCCATCGAGCCTCTGCTTGAACACCCCCAAAGGAGGAGAGCCCACCACCTCCCGAGGAAGCCTGCTCCACTGAGGAACCGCTCCAACTGTCAGGAAATTCTTCCTAGGACTTAGGAAGCTCTTCTGATTTAATTTCAACCCGTTGGTTCTGGTCCGACCTTCTGGGGCAACAGAAAACAACTCCGCCCCGTCCTCTAGATGATAGCCCTTCAAGTACTTGAAGATGGTGTTCATCATATCACTTCTCAGTCGTCTCCTCTCCAGGCTAAACACACCCAGCTCCTTCAACCTCTCCTCACAGGACTTGGTCTCCAGACCCCTCCCCATCTTCATTGCCCTCCTCTAGACACGTCCCAGCTTGTCTATATATCCTTCTTGAATTGTGGTGCCCTAAATTGAGTTTGCAGTCTGTCGTTATGCCCCCCCCACCCCACCAGCAGGGGGCTGCACTGTATTTTGAGACCTAAAGGTAAAGGGGGTGGCGCTCATCTCCGTTTCCAAGCCGAAGAGCCAGCGCGGTCCAGAGACTTTTTTCCGTGGTCATGTGGCTGGCATGACTAGATGCCAAGGTGCACGGAATGATGTTACCTTCCCACTGAAGCAGTACGGTACCCAGGGCTCCGTTGGGGCCGGGGCGCGCCGGAGCGCCGCTCCGGGAGAGAGGAGGCGGGGGGGCAGGCACTTAAAGCCCCGCCCCCGGCCTCCCCCCGTCAAAGCCCCGCTCCCCCCCAGGAAGGCCGTTCCCTCCTCCCCCCCCGTCGAGACTTCTGGGGCCGGAGGCGCTCCGCTGACTCCGGGAAGGCCCTTCCCTCCTCCCCCCCCTCGTCAAGACTCCCGGGGGAAAAAACCCCTCTCCCACCCACCCCACGCAAAGAAACCCCCTCCCTCCCTTCCTCCCACCCACCCACCCCTCCCTCCCTCCCTCCCTCCCTGCGCAATGTAAAAAAAACCCCTCCCACCCACCCCCCGCGCAAAGAAACCCTCTCCCTCCCACCCACCCACCCATTCCTGCACAATGTAAAAAAAAAACCTCTCCCACCCACCCCCCCGCGCAAAGAAACCCCCTCTCACCCACCCATTCCTGCTCAATGTCCCCAGGAAGGAGCCCCATCCCCCCCTCACCATTCCTGGGGGGGGGAGGGAGGGAGAGAAAAGCTGGGCCCCAGTGCCCAAACAAAAGGGGAGGGAGAGAAGCGCCTTTTCTTTCTTTCTTTCTTTCTTTCTTTCTTTCTTTCTTTCTTTCTTTTTTCTTTCTTTCTTTCTTTCTTTCTTTCTTTCTTTCTTTCTTTCTTTCTTTCTTTCTTTCTTCTCTCTCCCCCCCACCTACCTACCTACCTTCCTGTTCCTTTCCTCCCTTTCTTTCTTCCTTTCTCTTTCTTCCTTTCTCTTTCTTTCTTTCTTTCTTTCTTTCTTTCTTTCTTTCTTTCTTTCTTTCTTTCTTTCTCCCCCCCACCTACCTACCTATCTGTTCCTTCCTTCGTTCCTTTTCTTCTCTCTCTCTCTCCCCCACCTACCTACCAACCTTCCTGTTCCTTCCTTCCTTCCTTTCTTCTCTCTCTCCCCCCACCTACCTACCTTCCTTCCTTTGGTTCCTTCCCCCCTCCCTCCCTTTCTTCCTTCCTTTTTTTCTTCTAACAGTCTTCCAATGATGTCAGGGGTGTGTGGCCTTCTGACACTTCCGGTGACATCAGGGGGTGTGGCATATGCAAATTACTTATGCTAATGAGCTCCTGCACCTCTTTTTTTTACGAAAGGACCCCTGACGGTACCTATTTACCTACTTGCAATTTCCTGCTTTCGAACTGTGAGGTTGGCAGGAACTGGGGCCAGAGACGGGAGCTCACTCCGTCACGCGATACTCGGGTCTCGAACTGCCGAGCTGCCGACCTTCCAGTCGGCAGCTCAGCATCTTAACCTCTGAGCCACCCGGCCCTATTTTGAGACCCACGGCTTCATATAATGCAAAACTGCCCAGAAGAGAGGGGGGAATTCCTTGATTCCAATTTCCTTTCCCATAGGATGGCCAGATCCAGGCTGAGAAATTCCAGATTTGGGGGTGGAGCTGAGGGAGGGCGGGGTTTGGGGGAGGGCGGGACCTCAACGAGGTATAGTGCCGCAGAGTCCGCCTTCCAGAGCAACCATTTTCTCAAGGGGAACCAACCTCTGCTGCCTGGCAATCAGCTGGCATTCCAGATGTCCAGCCCTCCGTCTGGAGATTGGCAACCCCCAGTCTCTCTTAAACAGACACACACACACCCTTTCCCTGGCATGCGGAGGGTGTCTTCACCTTCAGGAAGGGATTATGCACGCCCTGAAAAATAGAGCGCATCTTGGCACGGTTCGTGGCCTGCAAAGTCACGCCGACCTCTGCCTGCAGCTTCTCCTGGCAGAGGTAGGGAACCCCCCCCCGCCCGAGGGGGGGGGGAACACTTAGCAATATTGTGTAGAGTGGATGCGAGGCAGCACTCTGCCCCATTAGCTAATGGTCGGCGGACAGGACGTCCCGGCACTTGGCAAATTAGCCCTATGGAGGAGGAGGAGGTGGCCCATGGTGTCTTTTAGGGGAAAGAGCCCCCAAAACCGCAGCCTCTGACGCAAAGCACCCCGCCCTCAATTACAGGGGTGGGGAGGGGGCTAATCTATGTTGGGTGGTCTCGATTCAGAGAGGGGATGCGCTATGCCACTAGACCCTGCTGAGGTCCTTCCCCCTCCCAAAACACTGCCTTCCCAGGTTCTGCCTCCCCAAATCTCCAGGAATTTCCCAACCCAGAGTTGGCAACCCCACTGGGACTGTTCCAGGCCTCACCTCTACTCCTTGGCTCGCCCAGGAAACGGGGCTGCCAACTCTGGGTTGAGAAATTCCTGGAGATCAGGGAGGGGGGGACAGCCTGGAGAGACTGGTGTTTGGGGAGGACCAGGTCTACTCTTGAGGTTAGTGTGTCGTGGAAAGACTGCCTGCCAAGGCATCTCCTTGGCACTAGGTAGATCCAGGGGGTCAGCTGTGTTGGTGTGAAGCAGTAGAACACATTTAGAGTCCAGCAGGGGCACCTTTAAAACCAACAAAGTTGTATTCTGGATATAAGCTTTTATGTGCATGCACACTTTTTCAAATATATTGGAATGGTAGGTCAGGTTCAAACTTATAGACAGGCCGAACAGTTTACTTCCCACAATTACAATGAGAAAAGACACCTTTACACATTTATCTGCTATTTTGACATATTTATTGCTTGACAACTGTTGACCTTACAACCATGTCTTGTTATCTAGTTTTGTCTTTGCAAATCTTCATCGTTTGCTGTTTTATCCACTGTCTATACCTACCATTCCAACGTATTTGAAAAAGGGTGCATGCACACAAAAGCTTGTACCTTGAATAAAATTGTGTTGGTCTTAAAGGTGGCACTGGACTCTAGATTTGTTCTTGGCACTAAGTGTAGACAAGAGAGGGCACCCCAAAACCAAGGACCGACAGTTTCTCCAATAGAAGTACTGGGATGAGGAATGCCCCCCCCCCCTTACTTGCTCCATCTCATCTAAAACTGGCAGATCAACAACATCTATACTATCATAAGAACAGAAGAGAAGCCATTTTGGATCAGGCAAATGGCCCATCCAGTCAGGGTTGCCAGCCTCCAGGTGGGGCCTGGGGATCTCCCGCTTTTACAACTGATCTCCAGCTGACAGAGATCAGCTCCCCTGGAGAAAATGGCTGCTTTGGAGGGTGGACTCTAGGGCATTCTACCATGCGGAGGCCCCTCACCTCCCCAAACCCCACCCTCTCCTGGCTCCACCCCCAAAATCTCCAGGTATTTTCCCACCCAGACTTGGCAAGCCTACATCCAGTCCAACACTCTGTGTCACACAGTGGACAAAACCCGGGGGCCCTCAGGAGGTCCCCCAGCAATTTCATTTCATTTTTTCAGTTTCATTGTAATCAAGTAATCTATTTTAATTAATGTCCTTGTGGCCTATTGTACTAGTCTGGTTTATGGTAGATTGATAGAAGGGCTGCCAACCTCCAGGTGGGGTCTGGAGATTCCCCCAGAATCACAACTGATTTGCAGACCACATAGATCAGTTCTCCTGGATAAGGCAGCAGCTCCGGAGGGTGGATTCTATGGACTCCCATTCTCTCTGAGGTCCCTTCTGATCCCCAAACCCCACTTTCCTCAGGTCCCACGGCTGAATCTCCCTGCCAGGAGCTAGCCATCCAAATTGACAGCGAGGGTCTCATATAATTCAGAGGGGCTGCCTTCTTCCGGAGTTAGAATTCCACCTTTGAGAAGACCCACCTTTGCACTCCCCCACAGGGCCAGGATATAAGGTTGCCAATATTTAGGTGGCACCTGGAGATCTCCCATTAATTACAGCTCCTCTCCAGTCTATAGAGATCAATTCCCCTGGGGGAAAAACATGGATGCCTTGGAGAGTGGGTGGACTCTACTGCATTGTTGCCCACTGAAGCCCCTCCCCTCTCCTGACCCTGCCTTCCACTGGCTCCGCCCCCAAATCTCCAGGAATTTTCCAGTTCCGAGTTGGCAACCCTAGCTTATACGTGGGGGTTTGGGGCTGCAGGCAAGCCCCTGCCAGCTTAACATGGCAAGATGGTTGTGGGGACAGAAATGAGGAAGCCATTTTGACTTCCGGGGGGGGGGACAAATAAATACGGGAGGGGGGCAGGCGGGTCCACATCCAAAGGAACACCAAAGAACAAGTTCCCGGATCAGAGTAAAAAGAGGCATTCGTTGGCAGTGCCACATACAAATATGCCTACGCCCCCTTCCTTTCCTTTATCCAACAAAAGCTCTATGATATATTGATCTTGAGCAGTGGGTAGTTGTTGTTAATTATCACCTGGTAGGCGAAAGGAGTTTACAAAATCTGCAACTGCTAGAGCTCTTTTTGGATCCCCGTCGCAAAGTCAAAAGGTAATGAAGTCATCAGAACAGACATCAGGACAAGCTTGCAAACACGGTAAAAAAAAAAAACAGTTAAAAGCCCAGTAGCAGCTTTAAAAATGAACAAACTTGACTGTAGCATAAGCTTCCGAAGAAACACAGCTCTCTTTGTCAGATGACGAAGAGAGCTGTGTTTCTCGGAAGCCTATGCTACAATCAAGTTTGTCTGTCTTAAAACTGTTACTGGGCTTTTAACTATTTTGCAGCAACAGACTAACACGGCTAACTCCTCTGGATCTGGTAAAACATAATGCCTCCAGCGTTCCCTCTAAGCTGAGTTAGTGTGAGCTAACTCACAGTTTTTTAGCCTCCGGCTCTCGCATTTTTCTCTTAGCTCAGGAAGGAGGGCTCCAGAGCAAACTAATTTATGCAGCAGCCAAATCGCTCGCTCGCAACTTTTAATGCCAGTAGATCTCAAAGTAGAATTTTTTGCTCACAAGACTCCACAGCTTAGAGGGAGCACTGAATGCCTCCTGAGATCAGTACACAAAAGGACACTCCAGAAGGATATGTACTATCATATGTCGATCGATCGTCCCTGAGGGAGGGGGCAGATCCATTCTGAAAAAGGCAAACACATGAACCTACCCCTCATCACTGCCGAGAAGCGGGCCTTTCTTCTGGCCAGAAGGAACACCCTTAACAGGCTTTAGGAAGTCAACAGACAGGGGCAGGGGGGAAGAGATTTTGGAGGTGGAATACCCCAAAATTGGGACGAACAGGTGTGGCGTGCTCTAAAGGCAGAGCATTCCCCGCCCTTCCCCTTTCCCCTCATAGCACCCCAGTGGCTCCCTTCTGTAGGGCAACCTTGGCATAGCAATCTCCCCTCCAGAGTTCTTACAGCTGCCAGGTCTGGGTAGGAAACTACCTGGAGGCTTTGGGGGTGGTTCCGGGAGAGGGCGGGGTTCGGGGAGGGGAGGGGACTCAGCGTGGCCCCGTGCCATAGAGAGTCCACCCTCCAAAGCAGCCATTTTCTCCAGGGGAGCTGATCTCTGTCACCTGGGGATCGGTTGTAAAAGTGGGAGATCCCCAGGCCCCACCTGGAGGCTGGCAACCCTAAGGGATCCCCAGCAGCCTTACCTGTGCCTGGTGCTTTGCAGGAAGGTGCTTGCAAGCCCCTGACCTGTACACAGGAGGAGACCGGATCGGGTTTTCCCGACTGGAACAGCACACGGGAGGCCAGAAGAGGAAGTGCTGAAGTTTGCCGGCGAGTGGGCGAGGCTGGGCCAGCCGGGCAGGTGTGGCAACCAGCGGTGTGTTTGTCTTCCTCTCTTCAGGGTGAGGGCCCACGCCCAGCCTGCAGACAGGCCCCTGTGTGGAAAGGGTGGCTCCCAGGCATTTGGCACGGGCTTGGTTTGCAGAGGGCCAGGACAGAAGGGGACACACCTCGATCCTATCGTTGGCCCGGCGGGGGGAGGAGACCGTATCGTCTGCAGCAGTTCTGAAGCTGGAGCCTGTCTCCAGGTTTGCGTACCAGCTCAAAAGCAGTTTAGGAACTCCAGAACTTCAAAATCATGAAGTCATAATAAGCACCTGGGCATGCACAGAGTGCTTTTTCTTCACCCCATCCCCAAGTGAAGAGGAGGAGAAGAAGAGGCTGGATTTATACCCTGCCCTTCTCTACCCGAAGGAGTCTCAGAGCAGCTTACAATCTCCTTTCCCCTCCCCACAACAGATACCCTGTGAGGTAGGCGGGGCTGAGAGAGCTCTCTTGACAACTGCCCTTGAGAGCAGCTCTGACAGAACTATGGCTTGCCCAAGGTCATCCAGCAGCTGCATGTGGAGGAGTGGGGAATCAAACCCGGCTCTCCCAGATTAGAGTCCGTGCACTTAACCACTACACCAAACTGGCTCTTAACCATTACACCAAACAGGAAGGAAGGACGGAAGGACAGAGGAAAAGGAAGGAAGGAAGGAAGGAAGGAGGAAGAAGAAGAAGGAGAAGAAGAGGGGGAGGAGGCGATTGGATTTATACCCTGCCCTTCACTACCCGAGGGAGTCTCAGAGCAGTTTACAATCTTCTTTCCCTTCCCTTCCCCACAACAGACACCCTGTAAAGTTGGTGGGGCTGAGAGAGCTCTTTGGAGAACTGCTCGTGAGAGAACAGCTCTGAGAGAACTCGTGACTGACCCAAGGTCACACCAACAGCTGCATGTGGAGGGGTGGGGAATCAAACCCGGTTCTCCCAGATTAGAGCCTGCGCTCCTAACCAGCACACCAAACCGGCTGATACACGTCTCGAGCGGGAACTCAGTGGAATGAGAACCTTTGCCCCCTCCCCTCCCCCATGCTCAGCAAGCTAACCAATGAATACGGCCAGCCAGGAATGTTCTCTGGCCCCCAAAGGGCACAAATTGGGGGGGGGGGGTCTAATGGCTGCTGGAGTCATTGGGTTGCCAGTTCTGGGTGGGGACATACTGGGGATTTTGGGGGGGGGGTGGAGACTGGGGAAGGCAAGGTTTGGGGAAGAGAGAGACATCCGCCCGGTCCGATGCCATAGAGTCCACCCTCCAGAGGATTTCCCCAGGGGAACTGATCTCTGTACCCTGGAGATCAGTGGTCATCGTGGGAGGCCTCCAGGTGCCACCTGGGGGTTGGGAACCCTAGCTGCTGACCAAAGCCGAACTGTCGAACGGGTGCAAAGCCAGTCTGGAAGGGAAGAGATTCCTTCAACGGGCACCGCAGCGCTCTCCCGGAGAACCTGTTTTTGTAATCTGGAGGGGAGTTGTAGATTGAGCCACACCATCACGCAAGCCTGAAGACCAATGAACTTGTTGGAGATCATACAGCATGCCACCCAGTTCCTTCCCCATGCCCTGCTGCCGTTTGGGGCCCTGAGCTGAATGGGAAGTCGTGGGGCCTTGCCAGTGAATCAGGGGGCCTAGCCCCAAGATGCCCCACTGCAGCTACAGGCCTGATCGCCGTCCACCTTTGCAGAACGCGCAAGCCCTTGCTGTGAGCACCGTGGCACTGGCTCGCTGCGCTCTTCACGAAGCCGCCAACTTGCCAACTGTTCTCTAAAGGGAGGCCTTTCCAGATCGCCTGTCTTGTTTTCCTCTAAAACGGTCACTGCTCAGCTCAGCCAGCAGATGGCAGCAGACCGCTGCAGGGAGGCCCTGCGGTCTCCTGTGCCAACCCAGCCGGGTACATGATGTTCCCTGCCTTCCCTCTCCAATCCAGCGGGGTGACATTAGCCATTTCCTAAGCCCTTCCCCATTAAGAGCCACAGCACTCCCAGGCTGCAGCTTCACCTCGGGTACCCTCTTTGCTCCCCTCCCCCCCTTCCAGTGGCACACTTGTTCCTCTTGGAACCTCCTCGCTGTTTCCCCAGAGGAGACCTGTAGCCCTAGAAAGAGGTGGCAGCCGTCCAGCGACTTGATGGCTATCGATCAGCGCTGGCAAAAGGAAGGCCTGGTGGGAATGATTCTGGCAAAGAGCTTTCGGAGAGAGGTGCTCCTGGGGGCGTCAGCGAAAGAGGAGCTCCAGAAAGAGTCATCCCAGGTTGCGTGTCTGGTGGACACTGTGTGCTGGACCCTTTAGTTGCCAACGTCCAGGTGGGAGCTGGAGATCTGGAATTACGACTGGTCCCTGGGTTACAAAGGTCGCTTTGCCTGGGGGAAATGACTGCTTTGGAAGGCGCACTCTGGAGCATCATACCCTGCCGAGGTCTTTCCCCTCTCAAAATTCTGCCCTCCCCCGGGTCCGTCTAGGATTGCCAAGTTCCCCCGGGCACTGGTAGGAGGGTGGAGGGAGCAAAGCTCCCTCTAAGAGGTAGAGTCACATGAGCAAAAATTCTACTTCGTGAGCTACTGGCATTAAAGCTGTGAGCGAGCCATTTGACTATTGCATAAATTAGGCTGCGGTCACACACACTAAATAATCCACTTTCAATCCACTTTCAGTGCACTTTCCAACTGGATTTTACTGTGTGCACTGGCAAAATCCAGTTGGAAAGTGTATTGAAAGTGGAAGAAGAAGAAGAAGAGGAGGAGGAGGAGATTGGATTTATACCCCGCCCTTCACTTGGGAGTCTCAGAGTGGCTTACAATCTCCTTTCCCATCACCTCCCCTCCCCACAACAGACACCCTATGAGATACGTGGGGCTGAGAGCGCTCTGACAGAAACTGCTCTTTCAAGGACAGCTGTGCCAGAGCTACGGCTTGCCCAAGGTCATCCAGCAGGTGCAAGTGGAGGCGTGGGGAATCAAACCCGGTTCTCCCAGATTAGAGTCTGCGCACTTAACCACTGCACCAAACTGGCTCCCAACTAGGACAGCAGTGGATTAATTTAGTTTTTCTACTTATTGGCCATCTTAAATTGCGATTTTTAAACTGTGATTTTCCCATCGTTCGGGGCATGCTATTTTAAAGAGCAGCGCCGAGAAGCGGGGGTATAACACCTTTTTGCCTCAGCTCAGGAAGGATGGCTCCAAAACAAACTGATTTATGCCGCTGCCAAATCGCTCGCTCACAACTTTAAGGCCAGTCACTCGCCAAGTTTAATTTTTGCTCACAAGGCTCCACAGCTTAGAGGGAGCATTGGTCAGCACCTCCTTCCTTTGACAGGTGTCATTCTTCCTGTCAAGATTGCTACTCTTAGGGGCAATATCACCCCTTCTTCCCAGAAGCTCAGCAGTATGGAACGTTCCCTCTTTCAGCCAGCAAGCTAGCTGGGACTCCACATCTGTGTTTTTTTACTAGCAAGGATATAGGATTCCCATTGCCCAGGTGGCACCTGGAGATATCCTGCTATTACAATTGATCTCCAAATGACCATGATCGGTTCCCCTAAAGAAGATGGCTGCTTTGGAGGGCGGACTCTATGGCACTGGGCCCCGCTGAGGTCCCTCCCCTCCCCTCCCTGAATCGCACCCTTCTCAGCCTCCACCCCCCAAATCTCCAGATATTTCCCAACCCAGAGCTGGCCATCTTAAGTATGGAAGAAGAAGAAGAAGGAGCAGGAGGAGGAGGAGATTGGATTTATACCCAAGGGAGTCTCAGAGCACCTTACAAACTCCTCCCCCTTCCCCTCCCCACGACAGACACCCTGTGAAGTAGGCGGGGCTGAGAGAGCTCTGACAGAAACTGCTCTTTTTCAAGGACAGCTCTTATCAGAACGATGGCTTGCCCAAGGTCATCCAGCAGCTGCAAGTGGAGGAGTGGGGAATCAAACCCGGCTCTCCCAGATTAGAGTCCGCGCACTTAACCACTGCGCCAAACTGGCTCCCAACTAGGACAGCAATGGATTAATTTAGTTTTTCTACTTATTGGCCATCTTAAATTGCGGTTTTTAAGGTTTTAATTAGGGTTGCCAGCTCTGGGTTGGGAGATTCCTGGAGATTTGGGGGTAGAGACTGGGGAAGGCCGGGTTTGGAGAAGTCAGGAACGCCGCAGGCCTAGAATGCCATAGAGTCAACCATGTTTTGGGCTAAACGCGAGGAAGAGCTTCCTAACCAAGTGGTTCCTCAGTGGAACAGGCTTCCTCAGGAGTCAGTGGGTCCCACCTGGAGAGTGGCAACCCCACTTCCACGGGTGGCAAGCCTTCACCGTCACTGGAGAGACTGAACTGGGTATCTGCCGAATGGAAATAAACCTTTGCAGGTCCCAAGTTATTTTCTGGACCTACGTTAAAAATACCTGCTAATGTACCTTCAACAAGCAGGTAGGAAATGCCATCTCCTCAATGACGATGATTACAGCCGACAAGACAGACGCAAGTCGAAAATTGCCTCCTTTATTCACAGACCGGCTACTTGGGCCCATTTCCCATGGCTCAATTACGTATAATCCCGACTCTCTTCTGCACGGTGGTACATTCCGCATGCTTGTTTCCCGAGGGATATGTTTTGAAATTGTCTTAATTTTTTTTCTCAAAGTCGGGGCGGAGAGGGAACTTAAGAGTTGGCTGTAATGGCCTTCATCTGTAATGGCTGTAATGGTTTCTCATCTCGTCGCAGAGGAAAATTCCAGACTGGTGATCTATTTTTTAAATTATGCAGGGGAAAAAATATTCCTAAAAATGAACTGTGACACCATTCTGGGTCCAAAGGCTTTAAATGACTCCCTGAAGCCCTGGAGCAACTGGAAATTTTAAAAAGGGAACAGTCTAAAGGAAAACCACCTTCCCAAACCCCAATTTGATCAAAGTGGGCAAAGCCGGTAAACCATCACGAATGCTGGAGGCTCCCTGGAATTAGGATTGCCAGCTCTGGATTGGGAAGTACCTGAAGTTTGGGGGGGGTGGAGTCTGGGGAGGGCAGGGTTTAGAGAGGGGAGGGATTTGAACGGGGTATAACGCCACCTAATGCTGCCATCCCCTGCCCGGGAGGTGAGATGGCTGGCCCCGTGACATCAGTACTGTGGAATGTTACGTTATAGTTCTCAAGGCACGCTTGTCGCTCTGCCTGCTCCTCCAACCCTGAACGACTGTCGGTGCTGGCTCATGTATCTTTTCTTATGACTGCCCAGAGGTCATTTCGAGCAGGAGCTCGGGGGAGCACAGCTCCAGGAGTTGTTGCCAGCCCCCCCCCCCCCCACGGGGGAATGCCTGCTTGTGTCATGGCTGCAGCAAAATGACCCCGTCCCCTGGAAAGGTCCTTGTTCCTCCGACCAGCCTTCTGAAGGCTTCAGCCACCACCGAAGCTGTCCTCCCAGAACAGTGGTATTTTTGAGGCTTGGATTAGTAGCTGTCCCCTCTCGGCCAGCTCTTCCTTTCTCCCTCTCTTTTTCTTTCTCTCTCCTTTCTTTCTTGCCTTCTGACATACTTCCGGTGATGTCAGGGGGTGTGGCATGCGCAAATAAATCAGGAACGAGTTACCAAGTCCAAAATACTAAGCCGAAGTCCGGGACAGTCCGAGCCAGGGTCAGAGAGGGAAACTCACGAGCAAGCCAGTCCAAGGAGTCAACAAAAGCCGAAGTCAAACAGAGCCGAAGTCACGAGCCAGAGGGTCCAGAATCAGGTTAGCTATTGCGAGCCGAGTGGGTGCAGAGCTTAGCCGAAATGACTTGTCGCTAGCACAAGTTGGTAGTCTCTGTGCTGTGCCTAAATACCCAGCCACTTCCTGTGCTTGTTAGCAGCTGGCAGAGAGGTCCCAGCTCCTTCTAAAACTCAGGACTGAGTGACCTGCAACCACGAATGCATGCCTCTTTTCTCCTAACAGCTAAATCTTGCCTGGATCGTGATCTTAGCCATTCCACCCGAGGTGGTGAATCAGGTGGGCTCGAGCTTGGCTGTGGCTCAGCTGCTGCTGGTGCTGGGGTAACACCCTGGGAGGTGCTTGCTTGAGCCTCATCTGGTTCAGGTGGAGGCTCCTCTGGATCTGGGAACTGATCCTCCACCTCACTTAGGTCCGCAGGAGGCAGCTCCTCAGAGGTACTCACGACAGACTTAATGATTGGTTGCAATGCATCACTAGGCCTCCCTTTGAATTCTGTATAACTATCCTGGGTTCACTATTGCTCACCATTACTAACACAAGAAGTGCAGATGACCACAGCAGACCTTTCTCAATAAAGCTTTCCTGTTTAAGGACACTTGTTGTTGACTGTAGGGCTCTCACAGAGTGTTAGTAAAGCCATAGAGTCTACCTTCCAAAGTGTTGGCGTATGCAAGGTCTATTGTGCATAGATAAAGAAAATGACAAGAACATCCTAACAAGAGGGCAGTAGGGATCAAATGGGTCTTCAAAACCAAACATGATGCAGGAGGAGAAATGCATAGATGTGAAAGCATTATCTTGTAAGAGACATGCAGAAGGAAGGGCTTGTTGAATTGGAGTATTGCCCTACAGAAGATATGACTGCAGATGCACCTACCTAGCCACTTCTGTATGAGAAATTTGAGATTTTACGCAAGAAAATGAATCCTTATGGACTTGGCACACTAGACCTTGAGAAGGGGTGTTGGAATATGCAAGGTCTATCGTGCATAGATAAGAAAATGACATGAACATCCTGCAGGGGGCAGCAGAGGGAAGACTACTTAGCATCACAAAATTAGGGATTTAGTTAACTACTTTCAAATCGTCTCCTTCCTGTCTCTTGATTGGCTCGATGGGGGTTTTCCCCACCCTACTGAGCACTGTTGTCTGCTGACTCTCCTAGCTAGTTAGCCGGTTAGACTTTTCTTTCTCTCTCCTCTTTCATACAGAGTTTGTTCTCTTCTTAATAAACTGGCTTTATTCTTTAAACAGCTTGTCCTCCACTTCATTGCATATCTGCCAACACAAAGGGGCCACTGTCAGCAGGTGAACTGATCATGGTTGTCTGGAGATCAGCTGTAACCCCAGGAATTTGGGAATGTTTAGTCTGGAGACGGGGAGGTTGAGGAGGGACAGGATGGCTCTCCTGAAGTCTTTGAAGGGCTGTCACTTAGAGGAGGGCGGGGAGCTGTTCCTGTTGGCAGCAGAGGAGAGGACTCGCAAGAATGGGTTGAAATTCAGGGCGGGAAGGTACCGGCTGGGTCTTAGGGAAAACTTAGGAAAAACAGTGGAATCGGCTGCCCCGGGAGGTGGTGAGCTCCTTCAAGTAGAGGCTGGACAAACCCTTGTCAGGGATACTCTAGGCTGATCCTGCACTGAGCAGGGGGTTGGACTAGATGGCTTGTAGGGCCCCTTCCAACTATAAGATTCAATAAGATCTCCAGCCACCACCTGGAAGCTGGCAACCCTACCCTAAGGGTTCCTGCCACCCCCCACCCCCCCCAATGCTCCTAAAGGAATAAAGCAAGACCATTCATTCCAAGGGGGACATGGGGCTCTTTCAGCAGCAGCAGCCCAGCAGGTTCTTCCAGGTGTCCCCAAGCCATCCATGATCTTGCCCCTCCAAATGGAGGAAACCATTTTCTGGACTGGGAGTGCTGGGAAGGAGCACTTCGGGGAGAAAGACACCCAGTGCTGGCTTTTTGTCGTCCGTTCTTTTTATTTCCCAAAACTGATGCTCTTCACTATTTGTGGAATGGCGTTATTATTTAAGAACAGGACTCCCTGCAAAGCAATCAGCTTAAAATGCCCAGGATCCTTGCCAACACAAAACACATGAGTAAACAGCCTGGCTGCCATCCAGAGGCCCCGCGTCATCTGCTGTGACTGACAGGACTCCGCTAGAATTGCCGTGGAGAGAGCTGGGTCTTGTCTAGGTAGCCCTGGGCAAGCTCTGCTGCCTGAGATTCGTCTTCTGATGCTCTTCCAGACAGTTCAAGGTCTTACCTTGAAAGAACTTCATAGCCCGGGGTGTGCATATCTTTCAGTCCCCACCCCTATTCCTCCATAGTGAGATGGGTTGACTCCATCCGGGAAGCTATGGCCTTCAGTTTGCAAGCCTTCCTTCCCTTCCTCCCTCCTTTTGCCTTCCTGCCTTCCCTCTCTCCCTCCCTTCTTCCCTCCCTCCTTCTGCCTTCCTGCCTTCCCTCCCTCCCGCCTTCCTTCCCTCTCTCCCTCCCTCCTCCCTTCCTGCCTTCCCTCCCGCCTTCCTCCCTCCCTCCCTCTCCTCCCTCCCTCCCCTCCTGCCTTCCTTCCTGCCTTCCCTCCCTCCCTCCCTGGGTTGCAGTGAGTCCGAAGTGACTTGACAGTACGTAACACATGGTCTGCAATGAGTAGAGCTTGGGGTGGGGAGCCTTGGGAGTCACCACCTTCTGTCCACAGAGGATTTGTATTTTTGGTACTTCCTGGCATCCCCAGGAGACTTTTTGAAGGTCATGGGAAAAAAGATGTCTCTGGACAGACCGATGTCACTTCCAGATAAAGACCCAGGTGAGACATCACCACACAAAGTGGCTCTCTAGGAATCTCCCCAACCCGACCATAGAGATCTGGGGAACTCCTAGAGTGCTTCTCAAATGCCGTGATGTCATTTCTGAAGCTTCACTTCCAGGTAGGGTTGCCATTTTGCCAAGCTGAAAAGAGACCAGGCAGCTCTTTGACCCAATTGGAGCCTTCTGTTCTGCATTGTATAATATCTGGAGGCTTATGGTTCTGGTCTGTTTGCAGTCCTGAGGAAGTTCACCTGAAACCACTTAGTTTAGAGTCCGGAGAAGCGTGTCAACTGCTTCATTCTGTCAACAGAAGAAAAGTCAAAAGGACTTTGCTTGCGAGAATTAACACCAGTTGGTGTGTGGGTGTGTGGGTGTGTATACATACTCATTGTGTCACGACTACTTACTGAATTTATTCTATAATATATTGACTACACAGAGTGTTATTGTGACTATTATATTTTTTATTTTCTGTATTGTTTCACACGCTGTTTGTTGTACTTTTTCACCTCCAAGTGGTGGCCAATCCACTGGGTACCACTAGGTTTCACCTCTTATTTCCTCCTTCAGTGCTCAGTGCTCAGTATCTGAAGCTCCAGAGAGGGAGAGGGCTCAGAAGGACCCTGTAATATCCAGGGGTCATTGCGTAGAAAAAGAGGTGCAGGAGCTCATTAGCATAACTCATTTGCATATGCCACACCCCCTAACATACCAGAAGTGTGTCAGAAAGCAACACCCACCCCTCAGGCTCCACTCCACAGGTGAGTGAAACGGACCTGCTCTTCCTCCCTTCCCTTCCCCATCCAATACTTGGTGCAATAAAAAGAAGCGTAAAGAACACACCCTCATTCTCTTCCTGCTCCCTTGAAACCACCAGGTTTCCAGTAGACTTGAGATACCCAGGACTTGTGCACTGCCCATCCCTTCCCCTTCCCCTCCCCACAACAAGACACCCTGTGAGGTAGGTGGGGCTGAGAGGGGTCTTTTGAGAACTGCTCATGAGAGAACAGCTCTGAGAGAACTTGTGACTGGCCCAAGGTCACACCAGCAGCTGCATGTGGAGGGGTGGGGAATCAAACCCGGTTCTCCCAGGTTAGAGTCCAGCTCCTGACCACTACACCAAACTGATGGGGTGGAAGCTGCTGAAGGGTTGGTGAAATTTCTCCAGTACTTATGTGCCATGTGCCCAAATAAAAAATGGTATACTTAGAAAATTTATATGCCACCTTGAGCAAGACTCTGGAAAAGCAGCACACAGTCATAAAAGGAACAATGATAAAATTATCAGTATTAAAACAAAACATTAAAATCAATAAAGACCCTAGCAGGGCTTTCCCCGGGGCGCTGCGCCTCTGCACTGCTCGAGGAAGCCGAGGAGGGGGCGGGGCTTGGTCATGTGCCCGCCCCCTGGGCTCCTCACTCCCGGAGCTGCGCTCCTGTGCACTCCCGCTCCTACGGACCCCTGGTAATATAGGACAGCTTGGTCATCTCCGTGGCAGTCCAAGTCGTGTGACCTTTCCCCTCTCCATTTGTCACCTGCCACTCAGATGGTCTGCGGCAGCCGCATCTGATTTGACTTGGCTAATAGCCGTTGAAAGGCTCTCCTGAATTCATCGAACCCTCCTCAAAATAACCATCCAAGCTAGCAGCCACCACCCAAAGCAGAGGTAATGCTTTCTACAATTACGCATCATGTGAAAAAATTATTTCCCTTTGCCTGCCCTAAATCTGCTTCCAATTATCCGGCTGTTTGATGGTATGAACTGAGAACTTCTGTTCACCCAACCTGGAAAACTGCAGGTGATCAATCCCCTGCAAAATTGCTGCTGTCAGAGCAAGGGACTTTGGGAAAGCCGCTCTTGGCTGGCGCTAAGGAAGAGAGATTGCTTTTGCAGGAGAAACAGGTTAGCCGGACAGGTGGGAGACAAATAGGCAGCAAGAGACAGAGGCCATCGAATGCAGCCCAGCGTGAATTTTGTATCTGAGCCAGTTTGGTGTCGTGGTTAAGTGCACGCGGACTCTAATCTGGGAGAACCAGGTTTGATTCCCCATTCCTCCACTTGCACCCGCTGGATGACCTTGGGGAAGCCACAGTTCTCTTTGAAAAAGAGCAGTTTCTCTCAGAGCTCTCTCAGCCCCACCTACCTCACAGGGTGCCTGTTGTGGGGAGGGGAAGGAGTTTGTAAGCCGCTCTGAGACTCCTTTGGGTAGTGAAGGGCAGGGTATAAATCCAATCTCCTCCTCCTCCTCCTCCTCCTCCTCTTCTTCTTCGAATTAAAGGACAACACAGAGAGCTCATGCACAAGATTGGTAAGTGCATGAGCTCAAAAATAACTCATCTGGGCCTCTGGCTCGAGAGTTCTTCCTTTCAGTCCAGTCCAGGGGTCCCTAACCTTTTGGCGTCCGTCTGCAGGCACCTCTGGAATTTTGACAGAGTGAGCTCGGAGCCGTTGTGAAATGGCTGCAGAAGGAGGCGGGGCCAGCCACAAAATGGCTGCCACCGCTTCCCTTCAGCCATGCACCCTTGTGCAGTGGTGAAACCTGCTGCCGAAGCAATGGTTGTTGTTTTTTTTTTAAAAAAAATCTGCGCAGCCAATCATATCTCCAGTGGGTGATCAGAAGCCCAGCTAGGCAGAAACCCCACCCACTTTCAAAAAAACACTTGGTCATCTTTGAGAGCCAGTTTGGTGAGGAGAGCCAATTTGATGTAGTGGTTAGGAGTGGGTAGGAGGGCGGAGTCTAATCTGGGAGAACTGGGTTTGATTCCCCAGTTCTCCATTCTGAGACTCCTTCAGATAGTAAAGGATAGGGCATAAATCCAATTTATCTTCTTCTTGTCACCAGAAAAAAATGTTAGTGAGTGGCCTTCCCACTGTAGCCCAAATGTCCCTCTTTCTATGACTCCTCCAGTTATCTATGGGAACAATTTAAGTGGCTTAAGAACATAAGAGCACAAGAGAAGCCAATGTTGGATCAGGCCAGTGGCCCCTCCAGTCCAACACTCTGAGTCATACAGTGGCCAAAAACACCAGGTGCCCTCAGGAGGTCCAGCAGTGGGGCCAGAACGCCAGAAGCCCTCCCACTGCTGCCCTCCCCCAAACACCAAGAATACAGAGCATCATTTGCCCCAGACCGAGAGTTCCTATCTATAGTAAAGGTAAAGGTTTTCCTTGCTCGAAAGCCAGTTGAATATGACTGTTGGGAGGGGGGGTGCTCATCTCCGTTTCCAAGCCGAAGAGCCAGCGCTGTCTGAAGACATTTCCATGGTCATGTGGCCAGCATGACTAGATGCTGAGGCGCACAGAACGCTGTTACCTTCCCATCAAAGCAGTGCCTATTTATCTACTTGCAGTTTCTTGCTTTTGAACTGCTAGGTTGTCAGGAGCTGGGGTCAGAGACGGGAGCTCACTCCGTCATGCGGCACTCGGGTCTCGAACTGCCGAACTACCAACCTTCTGATCTGGTCTTAACCTCTGAGCCACTACAGCCCTTTCCTATCTATTGTTGTTGTGGTTCAGTTGCACAGTGGAGTCCGACTCTTCGCGACCCCAGGGACCACATCACGCCAGGCCCTCCTGTCTTCTGTCATGCTCCAGAGTTTGCTTAATTTCATGTTTGTTGCATCGATGACACTGTCCAACCATCTCCTCCTTTGCCGTCCCCTTCTCCTTTGACCTTCAGTCTTTCCCAGCATCAGGGTCTTCTCCAGCGAGGGCTCCCTTCTCCTTGGGTGGCCAAAGTATCTGAGCTTCGGCTTCAGGATCTGGCCTTCCAGGGAACAATCAGGGTTGATTTCCTTTAGGATTGACTGATTTGATCCCCTTGCAGTCCAAGGGACTCCCTCTAAGCTGTGGAGTCTTTAGAGCAAAAATTCTACTTTGTGGGCTACTGGCATTAAAGTCGTGAGCGAGCGGTTTGGCTGCTGCATAAATCAGTTTGCTCTGGAGCCATCCTATCTGAGCTGAGACAAAAATGTATGAGCCGGAGGCTGAAAAACTGAGCTAGCCCACACTAACTCAGCTTAGAGGGAACACTGCGTGTCTTCTCCAGCACCATAATTCGAAAGCATCTATTCTTCAGCGCTCGGCCTTCCTTACGGTCCAACTCTCGCAGCCATACACTACTACTGGGAACGCCATGGCTTTGACAATACAGACTTTTGTTGGCAGGGTGATGTCTCTACTTTTTGTTATGCCATCTAGGTTCGCCATCCCCTTCCTCCCAAGGAGCAGCCGTCTTTTAATTTCCTGGCTGTCGCAGTGATCTTGGATCCCAGGAATGTGAAGTCTGTCACTGCTTCCACGACTTCCCCTTCTATTTGCCAAGCTGCCCACTAGCACCTCAAAGAATCTAGTCGCAGCTGAACAAAATTTGTGGCAGCAGGGTATTAGCTTCCATGAGTCACTGCAGTGACTCACGGAAGCTCCTTCTCTGCCTCCAATTTTGTTAGTTTTTAAGGTGCTATGGGACTCTTGCTCTTTTCCACGGCTGCAGACAAACGAACGCAGCTCCCCCATCTCCATCAATTCTTGCTAAGGGTCTTTGCGAGGCCCGGTTGCAGCGGTGACCTTATCCAAGAACCTCTCCCTCATAAAGCCGCCCAGCAACCGCTGCAAAGCAAATTTAACTCGGGAAGGCAGCTAGAACACCATTATGGCACCTGGCTCCCGGCCAGGGCCTCGAGGTTAACAACCTTCATCTTGGACAGAAAAGAAAAGAGAGAGAGAGAGAGAGAGAGAAGTGGTGCGGCATCTGTAATGTCCAAAACGGGTCAGGGCCTTCGTTGGCTGTCGGCTCTGAAAAACGGCATGTTTCCTTCCACGCGGTCACCTCGCGCCATCGTCCCAGCGTCGGCTTGGCAGGGGCACAAAGGGGAGATGTCAGCTCCTGAATCAGAGCATCCTCCCGGGGCCCCGGAGTGGCCTGTCTGCTTGGATATCCATCACAATGATGGCGGGACTCCGCTGTCTCCCGACGCCAGCTCGGAGTGGTGAAGGGCATACACGGCAGCCCACAAAACACTATGCCGACCTGGTCTATCATTTTCTGCCTTCCCTCGTCGCATTTTTATGGCTGCAGGGCCATTTCCCCTGAAACATTAGCGGCACTGCTCCAGGACGAGGCGTCTCTGGGGAGGAGAGGGGGAAGGAGGCAACTAAAATGTCCTGACAGTTTCATTTTCCCACTCCCCGGTATGTAGGTGGGCATGACCACCCTGCAGACGTGTGCATGGCTTGTCTAAAAGGTTCACTCCCCCAAATGGTTAGGAGTGCGGACGCAATCCGAGAGAACTGGATTTGATTCCCTACTCCTCCTCATGCATCTGCTGGAGTGACCTTGGGTCAGTCACAAGTTCTCTCAGAGCTGTTCTCTCTGGAGCAGTCCTCGAAAAGGAAGGGTGGGGTCTAAATCTAATCTCCTCCTCCTCCTCTTCATATTCATCATCATCATCTTCTTCTTCTTCTTCCATTTTCTGATCTCTACAGTGATCTCTACAGTCTGGAGATCAGATGTTATTTCAGGGGATCCCCAGGCCTCACCTGGAGGATGGCAACCCTGCGTTTCATACATCATCCAACAGCAAACCCAGGTTTGCCACCAAGAGGACACCTAACAGCAGCTGGAGCCGATCTCCTTGCAAAGGAGACGTGATGGATTTAGGTGTGCTGCTGAAAGAGCACAGTGAAAGAGAGCCAGTCTGATGTAGTGGTTAAGTGTGCGGACTCTAATCTGGGAGAACCGGATTTGATTCCCCACTCCTCCACATGCACCTGGCTGGATGACCTTGGGCAAGCCATAGTTCTGGCACAGCTGTTCTTGGAAAAAGAGCAGTTTCTTTCAGACCTCTCTCAGCCCCGCCTACCTCCCAGGGTGTCTGTTGTGGGGAGGGGAAGGGAAAGGAGTTTGTAAGCCGCTCTGAGACTCCAAGTGAGTGAAAGGTGGGGTATAAATCCAATCTCTTCTTCTTCTTCTTCTTCTTCTTCTTCTTCAGTGCGCAAAGCAGCCTGAACCAGAGTAAAGCAATGCATCGTTACTCCAGAGGAGGACTCTCCTTGGAAGAGAAGATCACGCTCAGGCAGCCTTCTGCACTGGATCGAGCCCTCTGTGGCCACGTTCTCAGAGGAAACGGAAACCTGCCTGGACTGTCCCGCCACCTCCATGGGGCAAAGACAGAGGTCTTAGCATCCCAAAACACAACCAGGCTGTTGGTCACGGCTGCCACAATCAATAGAGGTGACATAAGACTGATGCGCTGCTTGGGAACAAAGGCCCTGCAGAACGCCTGCCAAGTGATTCATCAGGAGAGAAGCCATTATCAAGACGGAAGGGAGGGGGGGAAAGCTTTCCGTATTGCGCAGGTGAGGCAGCCGAAGGCGTCCCGTAAATACGTAGAGGGAGGACTTCTGAAAAGCTTCAAAGTCACTCCAAGGACTCCCGGGAAAGCCCGCCTCTCTGGAGAAGGCATTTTGGGAAAGTGTCGTTGCGTAATTCGATTTGGGGGACATGCCGCCCGCGAGGAGAGAGGGTATTTATCAGTTTTGTGTGGGCCCATTGATTTTCTTTAATGACTTCACTGTGAATTTTAATAAGCCATAAGCGACCTTGAGGTAGGGAGGGGAAGGTGGAAAATACTGGAAGAACACACGTATATGAGGGTGATTTCAGAGAGCCGTCATCTTGGTCTGCTAGACTTGAGTCCAGGGCTGGGGAAAGGCATGAAGAGCCATGAAGCTGCCTTATTCTGAATGAGACCATCAGTCCATCGAGGCCAGGGTCTCAGGCGGGGGTCTTTCCCATCACCTGCTCCCTGGTCCTTTTAACTGGAGTTGCTGGGGATTGAGTCTGGGACTTTCTGGTTGTGGTCACACACGCAAGATAAAGCGGGGGGAAGAGAGGCTATTTCCTCCGGTGGAAGTTGACCCGCAATTGCACGATCACACGGTCTTTTGAAGCTGCGGGCACAGCCCGCCACTGGGTGATCAGACGCAACCACAGGGGAGTTGGCGGTGGTTTTTTTGCCATTTGTCTCCGATGCGCTTAAACGAGCGATCGATGATTCGCACCTCAGCCCTGAGGGCTCCCTATGGAGTGTGCGATGATGCGCACACTGAGAAGGGCAAAAAACAACGGCATAGAGTGGGCAAAAAACAACGGCATAGAGTCTGGGTGGCCGGATCAGTCCATCCTGACGCCATGAGAGTGCGCTGGAGTGATCAGACACAGGAAAGTCCGTCTGCGGCCCATAGCAACCTGTTTGCTACCAGACTTTCTGAGGTGTCTTTTAAATCCACTTGTGTGGCCGAGCAAAACGGGTTGCCGACGACTGCGGGGCTCTTCCCGGATGTTGTTGTCTGATCGCGCTCCTTTAATCTGCCCGACATTCACACCTAGGCCGGGGCTAATTGTGTGTGTGATTGCAACCCCTGTATCCAAAGCAGATGCTCTATCACTGAGCCACAGCCTACTCAGTATTGCCTACTCGGACAGGCAGTGGCTTCCCAGGGTCTCAGGTGGAGTTCTTTCTCATCACCTGCTGCCTGATCTTGTCCACTGGAGATGCCAGAGATTGAACCTGGGACCTTCTATATAAAAAGCAGATGCTCTTCCAGTGAGCCACAGACCCTCTAGAGCAGTGATGGAGAACCTTTTAGAGACCAAGTGCCCAAACTGCAACCCAAAACCCACTTATTTATCGCAAAGTGCCAGCACGACAATTTAACCTGAATACTGAGGTTTTTGTTTAGAAAAAAAGAACTCATTAACATCTTTTGTCTTAAAAGAAAAACACAATAACAGAGCTTTCAATTATACAAACAACTTTTTATTGAAAGGTAAAAGTTTGCATTTGGCATGCTTTTGAACAATTAATGTGATTTCTGCTGTTGTATGCATGCTGATAATTTGTCTAACCTTGGCTCATGCTTTGTAAGTTTGAGAGCAGCCCAGCCTCGAGTCTGTGTTGTCTTTTTCCTTTTAGAGACTGAGTGCCCAAACTGTGTGCGTGCCCACAGAGAGGGCTCTGAGTGCCGTCCCTGGCACGCGTGCCATAGGTTTGCCACCACTGCTCTAGAGAAATGCAGCCGTTCTAGAGAATTCACATGGGCCGGTTCTTCAGCAAGGAACAGAGTAAACCAGTAGGGGTGACGGCTCCATGACTGGGGAAGGAAGCAACTTGCAAAAGCCATAAACCGGGGGTCATTCACGGGGCTTTCTGTTATGAGCCCAGCGGTCTTTTCATAATGTCAGACTTCCTTTCCGAACACTGCGGGCATGAATGCCACGGTGCTCCAAATCGTGTGGGTGCTGACGGGCGCCACTAATGGGCTGTGCAGAGGCTGGGGCTAGACTTGAGTTAAAAATTCAGGAGGCTGGCCAAACCGAATCTCTGGAAAAGAAAAGTCTGTACTCTTAAATGGGCTTTTGAGGGTTTTTTTATTTTTTTTAAATTTATCTTATTTATTTACTTACCCGCTGCCGATTTATGGCAACCCCTCAGGGGGTTTGGAAGACAAGAGACATTGGGAGGTGACTTGCCATGGCCTGCTTCGACGTAGCAGCCCTCGTCTTCCACGGTGGTCTCCCATCCAACCGCCCTGACCTGGATAGCCCCAGCTTGCCCGATCCCGTCAGATCTCAGAAGCTAAGTGGGGTCGGCCCTGGCTAGTAGTTGGGTGGGAAACCTCCAAGGAATACCAGGGGAGCGCTGCAGAGGCAATAGCAAACCACCTCTAAAAAGGTCTTTTGCCTTAAAAATAACTCTAGCTCGCCACCCAGTGGTCCATAATGCTAAAGAGCTAGAGCCAGCTCTAATCTGGGAGAGCCATGCCTCCACACGCAGCTGCTGGTGTGACCTTGGGTCAGTCACAAGTTCTCTCAGTGCTATTTTCTCAGGAGCAGTCCTTGAGAGGGAGCTCTCTCAGCCCCACCGACCTCCCAGGGTGCCTGTTGTGGGGAGGGGAAGGGAGAGGAGTTTGCTAAGCCGCTCTGTGACTCCTTCGGGGAGTGAAGGGCGGGGTATAAATCCAATCCCTCTCCTAGCTATTCTACACACAAAGTCATATGATAATTAATTAACTGATTGATTGATTCCCATCCAAGCACTAACCAAGGCCTTGCTTAGCTTCTGAGTAGAGATTGAGGTAGCCTGCGTCACCCGGGTCTGGGTTCCCAAAAGCTTATCCCCGAAAATCGTCTGAGCCTCTAAGGGGGAAGAAGAAGATGAAGAGGAGGAGGAGGAGAAGGAGGAGGAGGTTGGATTTATACCTCGTCCTTCACTACTCAAGGGAGTCTCAGAGTAGCTTACAAACGCCTTCTCCCTTCCCCTCCCCACAACAGACACCCTGGGAGGGAGGTGGGGCTGAGAGAGCTCTTTCCAGAGCTGTCCTTAAGAGAACAGCTCTGAGAGAACTTGTGGCTTGCCCCAGGTCATCCAGCAGGTGCAAATGGAGGCGTGGGGAATCAAACCCATTTCTCCCAGATTAGAGTCCGCGCCCTTAACCACTACCCCAAACTTGTCTCAAATACATGCTCTTCTACCAAAGGCCAACAGTGCTACCCTCCTGAATCTATTAGACTGGCAGGGGGTCTCCAGGGTCTCAGGCTGAGAGGTCTTTGCCATCCCCTCCTGCCTGGTCCTTTCAATTGGAGATGCCAGGGATTGAACCTGGGACCTTCTGCATGTGGGCTCTCCCCGCGAAGCCACAGCCCCACCCTGAGGGCCCCTGCAGCCAGTCTGCAAACAAGACCAGGAAATTTCAAACACAAAAATCCATTTGGGGTGAATTTGGAAGGCCTCCCTAGACGCGTACTCCGCAGGCTCAAATTAAGGGATAACTCGTTTTCCGCAGCGCGCTTATGAGAAAACCAGGGCCGCCCTCATTTTTAGCTGTCCCGCGGGGCTTCTTTCCGTCCGTCCAAATTCCAGAATCTGGCCTAGCAGGGACGAGCCAGCAGCAAACGGGCGCCTTCTGCCCTTTCGTGCTCCTTGAGGCCGTTGGTGGCCACAGCGGGGGTGTGTGTGTGTGGGGGGGGGGGGAAAGGAATAGGAGACTGTTTCTCTGGAGATCTTATTACTTGGTGTGCGTTCTGGGGTTCTGCCGCAGGGACGGTGCCATAAATTAGTCTCTCCGCTGCCGCTACCTCATTTAGCGATCTCCCCGGAGGCCTGGCATTTCATTCAGAGCTTCGAAAGAGCCAGAGGCAAGCATGGAAAATCTGAGTCCATTCATGTTTTCGGCTGGGCAGCCAACTCGCGGTGGTTCCCGTACGCAGCCTACAAACCCAGGGGGAGGAAGTGCGTGTGGGGGTGAGTGTGTGTGTGTGGGGTGTCTCTCAGCATGAGGAAGCGTAAGCTTGCCCGAAGGGAGGGCTTCTTTGGGGGGGAAGACCAGGGTACACACCTGTGCAGTCACTACCTCTAAGGGTTGCCAGCTCCAAGTAAACATGGTCTGTGGGGATAGCATGAACTTGCCTTCTACCGGATCAGATCCTCGGTTGAGGATCAGTATTGTCTACTCAGTACGGACTGAGGGTCAGTATTGTCTACTCAGACTGGCAGCAGCTCCCCAGGGTTTCAGGCAGAGGTCCTTCACATTACCTATTGGTCCTTTTCATAGGATGCTGGGGATTGAAACTGGGACCTTCTGCATGCCAAGCAGAGGCTCTTCCACTGAGCCACAGCCCCTCTTTACAGCTCTCCAGGGTCTCAGGCTGAGGTCTTTCCCATCCCCTCTTGCCTGGTCCTTTTGAACTGGAGATGCCGGGGATCGAACCTGGGACCTTCTGCATGCCAAGCAGAGGCTCTGCCACTGAGCCGCAGCCCCTCTTTACAGCTCTCCAGGGTCCCAGGCTGAGGCCTTTCCCATCACCTCCTGCCTGGTCCTTTTTAACTGGAGATGCTGGGGATCAAACCTGGGACCTTCTGCATGCCACCCAGATGCTCTACCACCGAGCCACGGCCCCTCCCCAACCCATGAAGCTGCTTCTTATACTGAATCAGACCATTGGTCCATCAAAGTCAGTTTTGTCTACTCAGACTGGTAGCGGCTCTCCAGGATTTCAGGCAGAGGTCTTCGCATTGCCTCCTGCCTGGTCTGTTTTAACTGGAGATGCTGGGGATTGAACCTGAGACCTTCTGTGTGCCAAGCAGAGGCTCTGCCACTGAGCCACAGCCCTTCTTTACAGCTGTCCAGGGTCTCAGGCTGAGGTCTTTCCCATCCCCTCCTGCCTGGTCCTTTTTAACTGGAGATGCCGGGGATTGAACCTGGGACCTTCTGCATGCCAAGCAGAGGCTCTGCCACTGAGCTACGGCCCCTCTTTACAGCTCTCCAGGGACTCAGGCTGAGGTCTTTCCCATCACCTCCCGCCTGGTCCTTTCTAACTGGAGATGCCAGGGATTGATGCTTCACCATTGAGTCACGGCCCCTCCTCAAACACATGCAAACACCCATGAAGATATCTTATACCCGATCAGTCCCTGGGTCCATCAAGGTCTGCATTGTCTACTCAGACTGGCAGCCGCTCTCCAAGGTCTCCGGTTAGGGGCCTTTGATATCACCAACTGCCTGAGCCTTTGTAAAATGCTGGGTAGTGAACCTGGCGCCTCCTGCCCGCCACACGGAGGCTGTGCCACTGAACCATGGCCCCTCCCTTCCTCTTTGGGGAAGAAGAACAAGACGCCCAACTGTGCAGCCTCCACCGCCCGCCCTTTAAATCCACACCCACGCCCCCCACCCACTTTCTCTGCCCGGTTGTGGCACCTCGCTGAAGCCAGCAAAGCAACTGCATTTCCAGAAAGCCGGTGTGGTACAGTGGTTGGAGTGCTGAAGCAGGATCTGGGACTTGGGTTCGAATCCCCCCTCTGCCATGGAATCTTTCTGAGCGTCCCTGAGCCAGTCACACACAGCCTAACCTGCCTCACAGGGTTGTTGTGAGGCTGAAGGGGAGAAAATTGGAAGCCCTCCCCCTGATGAAAAGTGGTGTTAAATAGCCCTGACCTGGATAGCCCAGGCAAACCCTGATCTCGTCAGATCTCGGAAGCTAAGGAGGGTTGACTCTGGTAAGTACTTGGATGGGAGGCCTCCAAGGAATACCAGCAGTCATGAGGTGGGGGCAGGCTTTATTCAGCCACCTCTCTGAAGATTCTCCAGGCCCCCAGTAGGGGCCAGTCACCAGAGGGTGCCCTGAATTTCAGGCACACACACACATACAAATACCTTCAAAAAGTGGGGTTTAAATAAGTAAATTTGTTTTAAAGAAATCCCCTGCCACCACGAGGCGTCCAGCCGTGCTGATTCCTTTGAGCGGGGCTGTTGCCACATTATTTCGTTATGCTGTGAAATTCCTCTCCTCCCACAGGCCTCCCCTTTATTGGCCATCTGGTAGCAACTAAAGGCCTGTTTGTGAATTTATTCCTCTCCGAGTTGTTTTGCTTTTCCGTGGGTTTAAATTGCTGGCCTTTGGAATCCCCTGGAATAGAAGCGGGGGGGGGGGGGGGGCCTGCAAATCTCGTGCATAAATGAACTCAAGTGCGGAAACAGCCGGAGTCTCAAAGTTCCCGCTGCCCTGCGGCTATCAGCTGCTGAGCCTTCGCTGCCGAGGAATGGCTTTTCTCATGGCGTGCAGCTCGGTCATGTTGCCCAGACAGATGGGAGCAGAGCTATTTGGGGGCAGGAACGCACAGGAATGGAGTTCCAACTTGCTCCTGAGTTGGCCACACCCAGCAGGAACTCATTAGCATAATAGGCCACACCCAACAGCAGAAACTCATTGGGGTTGGCTGCATTAGGGGTATGTGGCCCAACGTACGAATTAATTCCTGCTACCAAAAAAGCCCTGGGTTTTGACAACAAACAAGGTAAACAGAATAAGAAGCAAAAGGTGGGTGTGGCTGGATGACCACTCTTCTGGTAACACGGGGGTGTGGCCTAATATGCTAATAAGCTGAGCTGTCAGTGGTGTGGCCTAATATGCTAATGAGTTCCTGCTGGGCGTTTTCTACCAAAAAAATCCCTGGATGGGAGACTGTTATGCACTGAGCTTGAACTTACTAACAAAAGGACTTAGCTTGGGATGCATAACGATAGATCAGGGCTCATTTCAAAGCAGGAGCTCCTTTGCATATTAGGCCACACACCCCTGATGTAGCCAATCCTCCAAGAGCTTACAGTAGCCCCTGCAAGAAGAGCTCTGTAAGCTCTTGGAGGATTGGCTACATTAGGGGTGTGTGGCCTAATATGCAAAGGAGCTCCTGCTACAAAATGAACCCTGGCATAGATCGTCAGGATCCTAGAATGGGCCAGTTGGAAGACAGGGATCCTAGAGGAAACCAATCGGGAATCGTTGGGAGTGGGGTGTGTTTGGAGTGGAATCCTTTTCAGGCATAAATACTGGGCTTCGGCCAGGGATAGCCAATCTTCTTTTCTCCTTGCTGTAACCACCAATAAACTAGGAGCTGATTATTCTACGCATCTCTGAACCCGGTATGTTTCAGAGACCCACTCACCCCTTTCCAACATTGCACAGTAGGGATTCTACACATTTCACTGCCAGTTTGTCCACCAGGGAAACGTACCATGTTCAACGGCGATGATGAGACGTTAGTCCTGGGGGTCCCCAGCCTTTTTGAGCCGGCGGGCACATTTGGAATTCTGGCACGGCGCGGTGGGCGCAGCGACAAGATGGCGGCCACAAAATGGCTGCTGCAGGAAGCGGAGCTGGCCGGAAAACGGTTGCCAAGGCTCAGCTTCAGTCCCACAGTGAAGATCCTTGTATAGCGCCTGCCAAATAGACCTTTTAAAAAAATAAAAAATAAAATCTGCACTGCCAATCAAATCTCCAGCAGTCAGTTAGAAGCTGTGGAAGTCCAGGGTCACTAAGGCAGCCGTGGTTAGTACTAGGATGGGAGACCCCCAAGGAAGTCCAGGGTCGCTACGCAGAGGTGGGCAATGGCCAACCACCTCTGAACATCTCTTGCTTGAAAACCCTATGTGATCACCATAAGTCAGCCGCAACTTGATGGAATTTTCCTCCACACTGCCATTAGGTTATGACATGCTTAGAGACTTGTGGGACACAGTGTACAGCCCGGTGTCATTTAAATCCCTGACCTGACCTTCTGTGACCCCGGAGGAGAACCGATTCCGTCCACGGCACAGTTTAAAAAGTGGCTTGCAAGTCCGAAGGAAAGGAAATGTAAACGCCACAGCTCCTGGGCCGCTGCAGCAGCTGTTTGAGCTGGACAGCAGAGAAGTGAGCTTATTAGACACTCCGCTCATGAGTCAGACGTCGTGGCCGTCGAACACAGTGCGTCCCCCTACGGAGCCTGTGTGTGCCGCAACATTTGTGGCATCTGAATTATTGCCCTTCAAGCAGGGGGGAAGGGCCTCGGGAACGTGACCCAAAGCTAAAGCAGCCCTTCCACCCTAGAGTTCATATAGCTCCCCTCAGAATTCTTCAGAGGTTTTGCCAGTGAAGGAAATCAAATTTGAATGAAGAAGGTTCAGGTGGGCGGCTGTATTGGTCTGAAGCAGCAGAACAACCTTTGAGTCCAGTGGCACCTTTAAGACCGATAAAATTAAATTCTGGGTAGAAGCTTTTGTGTGCAGGCACACTGCTGCTTCTTGTGTCTGTAGAAGTGTGCATCCACACGAAAGCTTGTTCAAGGTGTCCTTGGTCTCGAACTTTGTTCTTAAATTTGAACGAAGTCTCGTTTTTGGCAACATGAACACACGAAGCTGCCTTCAACTGAACCAGGCCTTTGGTCCGTGGAGGTCTGTGTTATTTACTCAGCTCTCCAGGATCTCAGGCAGAGAAAGGTCTTCTTTAGAACAGGTGAAAGGAAGTCCTTCTTCACCCAAAGAGTGATTAACACGTGGAATTCACTGCCACAGGAGATGGTGGCAGCTACAAGCATGGATGGCTTCAAGAGGGAATTAGATAAACATATGGAGCAGAGGTCCACCAGTGGCTGTTAGCCACAAGGTATCGATAGGGACTCTCGGTCTGGGGCAAGTGATGCTCTGTATTCTTGGTGGTTGATGGGGGGGGGGCAAGAGTGGGAGGGCTTCTAGTGTCCTCTGGCCCCACTGCTGGACCTCCTGAGGGCACCTGGTGTTTTTGGCCACTGTGTGACCCAGAGTGTTGGACTGGATGGGCCACTGGCCTGATCCAACATTGGCTTCTCTTATGTTCTTTTTAGTAAGTTTTTTTTATTTTTCAAACACACACAAAAAACATACAGACACACAAACACGTATACATAAAAGGATCAGAGCAGGTAGTATCTCTAAAATAGTTTCACATATCATCTCGTTAGTGGTTTCCATACAAATAGTGACCTAAGAAGAAGTTAGTCCATGTAATCTGCACATTGCTAACCGTATTTAAGCGACTCAAAATGTAGTCGGAGAATATATAGTTCAGTTCACGTAATCTTGTAGCCAGGTATAAAATCTAGACCTTGTATTGTAAAATTTCTCTTCCTGCAGTCCTTTCAAAAATAAAGTCAATTTATCCATATCCACTGTTTCCAGTATTGTACTTATAATTTCTTGCTTTGAAGGCATTTCATCTTTTCTCCAGTATTTTTCATACATTATTCTCTCAGTTGTTAATACATGTATAATCAAGGAAAAATCTTCATTGAACCTGGGACCCGGCATGCCAAGCAGATGCTCTACCACTGAGCCATGCCTGTGGTGATAATGTCCAGCTGTAGCCCCACTGCTGGACCTCCTGAGGGCACCTGGTGTTTTTGGCCACTGTGTGACACAGAGTGTTGGACTGGATGGGCCACTGGCTTGATCCAACACTGGCTTCTCTTATGTTCTTATGACTGGATGGGCCATTGGCCTGATCCAACATTGGCTCCTCTTCTGTTCTTATGTTCTCTCAGACTCCTGGGTAGGAAAAGATGCCAATCTGGTCAAAAAGCAGCTTCCTCTGAAGCCCCTCAAAGTAGGGTTGCCAAGTCGTAGGGACTCACTGGCGGGGGGGAGTCCTCCTCTGGCCGGGAGTTTCTTCTGGTACCATAGAGTTTTGGGGCGATTGCCAGAGCGTCACCCTGGCAATGCCCCCAACGTGCTGACGTCACTTCCGGTCCTCGCTGGACGACTTCGGGGGTGGGGTTCTCCCGGCCGGCGTATCGGGAACCCCTTTAGCGGGGGATCCCCCACCCCCCGGGCTGACTTGGCAGCCCTACCTCAAAGGTTTCACAAGGGACAGCCCCCCCCCCCCCATGAAATTCCATATTCTGCAAAATCCAGAAACAACCTTGCAGGTGTGCCGAACATCCCTTCCTCTCCCTTAAGAAATTCTGCTACTTATTGAGACTGTTTTGGCTTGGCTCAGGTATTCCTCAGGTATTTCATCTGCCAGGAAGCCCAGATTTCACTTCAGATTTGGCATTTGGCACAAAACGTCGATGAGAACTCACACCTGCGTCTCAGTAGTTCTTAGTCCACTGCGTGCAATAGCCAGTCTTTTCCATTTGGTAAGAAAGATAATATCAGTTTGTGCCTGGGCAAGTTTTTTTGTGTGAGGCTGATGGATTCCGACTCCCTGAGGCTGAATGTGGTGCTTTCCATGAAGGCAAATTTCAGAGGGGAGCTCTGTTGGCCTCCAGTAGAAGACCTAGTCTTGAGTCCAGGAACGCCTTAGAGAGAGAGACAAGATTCTGGGTACCTCAAAATCTGCTGCTGCAGACCACCACAGCTACCCAAATGCATTATAACAACTATTATTCATTACAACAACTGTTCAGTCTGATTCATAGTAGTCTTCCATTTTGTATCACCCTCTATCCCCTGTTGTTGCCCTCCAGAGGAACTGGCTGGCCACTGTGGGAGACAGGATGCTGGACTAGATGGACCCTCACTGGTCTGATCCAGCAGGGCCCCTCCTATGTTCTTATGAAGGCCTCTCTGCCCTGTTGTTGGCCCTCCGGAGGAACTGGCTGGCCACTGTGGGAGACAGGATGCTGGACTAGATGGACCCTCACTGGTCTGATCCAGCAGGGCTCATCTTAGGTTCTTATGAAGGCCTTGGCCTCTCTGCCCTGTTGTTGACCTTCCAGAGGAACCGGTTGGCCCCTGTTTGGTGTAGTGGTTAAGTGCGCGGACTCTAATCTGGGAGAACCGGGTTTGATTCCCCACTGCTCCACTTGCACCTGGCTGGATGACCTTGGGCAAGCCATAGCTCTGTACCAGCTGTTCCCTCAAGGACAGCTTGGGAAAGAGCTATCTCAGCCCCACCCCCGTCACAGGGTGTTTGTTGTGGGGAGGGGAAGGGAAAGGAGTTTGTAAGCCGCTCTGAGACTCCCTTGGGGAGTGGAGGGCGGGGTATAAATCCAATCTCCTCTTCTTCTGTGTGAGACAGGATGCTGGACTAGATGGGCCACTGGTCTGATCCAGCAGGGCTCTTCTGATGTTCTTATGAAGGCCTCAGCCTCTCTGCCCAGTTGCTGTCCCTCTAGAGGAACTGGTTGGCCCCTGTGTGAGGCAGGATGCTGGACTAGATGGGCCACTGGTCTGACCCAGCAGGGCTCTTCTGATGTTCTTCTCAGGGGAAGGCCTTGGCCTCTCTGCCCTGTTGTTGGCCCTCCAAAGGAACTGGTTGGCCACTGTGTGAGACAGGATGCTGGACTAGGTGGACCACTGGTCTGACCCAGCAGGGCTCTTCTGATGTTCTCTACCTTTAAACAATTTGGATAACTCAACCTGTAAATAAAAAGATTTAACTATCTCAATAGATTCCCTTTGTGTAGGAGTCTTCTTCTTCTTCCAGACCTCCCCAAACTCTATTCTTGAGGCAGTACTAATGTAGAAATAGGAGCCCACAAGTTCTTAGGACAAGAGTCAACAAAATCTAACAGAAACAATTCCGGAGAAAACTCTACCGCACATTAGATGCCCTGAATTCAGTGTTGTAAGCTCGATTCAGCTTTGGGCCAGCAGAGGGCCCCAAAAATATGGTGGTTATGCAACCACTTAGAAAAAAGAGAAGGAAAAGTAAAACCAGGACTGAGAATGTGGCTAACAGCTTGTCGAAAAGCTTTGCTGGCCCAAATCTGAATTGGACTCGGTGCCTTTGGCCGGAGATGTCCTCGCTTTGCTCCTCGACCCGCTCTCTCCCTGTTGTCTGTTTATCCCGCAGAGCCGGCCATCGATCATCTCCGAGCTGGCACGTTTTAGTGCATTCGTGCAAGGCTGCCTCAAGTGACACCGTGACCTACTTTCCCTCGCCTCTCAGAAGGCTGCAGTGGCAAGCGAGCACACAGCTTCGGCGCAGCTCTCCGGCAAAGATTTTTTTTAAAATTTTTTGAAGGGGAAAAAAAAAAGTTTAAAAGCCCTGGCACGTCGGAAATAGGGCCGTCTTCAAAAATTCATGGCTCTCTGCAAGAGGTTACTTGAGGTAATGCCAGCGCTGTGGACCGCCCCAAAAATGTCAGCGAGGAGAGGGCGAGAAGGAGGAGAAGGGGGGAAAACTGGGCCCTGTGTTCTGCGAAAAGCGAAAGCATTTGCAGAGGGAGTAAACAGGCTCACGGCCTGCCAGGAATCCAAAGCGCGGCCCAGCCGAGCGAGCAGCTGGCCTCCATTTTGTGAGGCTGGATCAACACTGCAAAATGAAGATTTGTTACAAAACCCTCTTCCAACAATCCCTGCTTACCAGAGAGCGGTGGCCATGGGCATAGATGGCTTTAAGAAGGTTTGTGGAAGAGAGATCCCTCAGTGGCTGCTGGCCATGGTGATGAAACAGAACCTCCATGTTCAGAGGCAGTCAACCTCTGAGTACCAGTGCCAGGAGGCAACATCAAGGGCAGCCTCTGTACCCTGTTGTTGACCCTCCAGAGGAACTGGTTGGCCACTGTGTGAGACAGGATGCTGGACTAGATGGACCCTCACTGGTTCTGATACAGCAGGGCTCTTCTGATGTTCTCATCAGGGGAAGGCCTCAACCTCTCTGCCCTGTTGTTGGCCCTCTAGAGGAACTGGCCAGCCCATGTGAGACAGGATGCTGGACTAGATGGACCATCACTTGTCTGGTCCAGCAGGGCTCTTCTGATCTTCTTTTGAAGGCCTCGGCCTCTCTGCCCTGTTGTTGGCCCTCCAGAGGAACTGGTTGGTCCACTGTGTGAGGCAGAATGCTGGACTAGAGGGACCACTGGTCTGATCCAGCAGGGCTCTTCTCATGTTCCTATGAAGGCCTCGGCCTCTTTGCCCTGTTGTTGGCCCTCCAGAGGAACTGGTTGGCCACCGTGTGAGACAGGATGCTGGACTAGATGGACCACTAATCTGATCCAGCAGGGCTCCTCTGATGTCAAGGTCTCAGCCTCTGTGCCCTGTTGTTGGCTCTCCGGAGGAACTGGTTGGCCCCTGTGCGATGGTATCTGCTCTGCTTAGACCTCACCTAGAGTCTTGTGTTCAGTTTTGGGCACCACAATGTAAGAAGGATCTAGACAAGCTGGAACATGTCCAGAGGAGGGCAACGAAGATGCTGAGGGGTCTGGAGACCAAGACCGATGAGGAAAAATTGAAGGAGTTGTGTATGTTCAGCCTGGAGAGGAGACGACTGAGAGGTGAGATGATCGCCATCTTCAAGTCCTTGAAGGGCTGTCATACAGAGGATGGGGCGGACTTTTCTTCTATTGCCCCAGATAGTCGGACCACAACCAACGGATTGAAATTAAATCAGAAGAGTTTTTGGCTAAACACTAGGAAGAACTTCCTGACCATTAGAGCGGTTCCTGAGTGGAGCAGGCTTCCTCGGGCGGTGGTGGGCTCTCCTTCTTTGGAGGTTTTCAAACAGAGGCTGGAGGGCCATCTGACAGCAGTGCTGATTCTGTGAACTTATGCAGAGATCACGAGAGAGGGAGGGCAGGAGGGGCTGCCTCAGTGCTCGGTTCTCGCGGCCCTTTCTTACACACCCAGGGAAACACTGATCGCCACTTTGGGGTCAGGAAGCCATTTTTCTCCAGGCCAAATTTGGCCAGGGATCCCGGAGGGTTTCTTGTCACCTTCTGGGCATGGAGCAGGGGTCACTGGGGGTGTGTGTGGGGGGGAAGGTATTCTGTTATTCTGCGAGTGGCCACAGGGCTCTGCTTTGCTGTACCCATCAACTCTGAAGGGGCTTGAGGCGCTTCTCTTGACGAAGCTGAAAGGGCTTGGCCCTTCGGAGGAAGCGTTTGAAAAGAAGAGCAGGGTAATCCGGCTGCAGGGTGAAGAAGAGGCTGACCCAAGACCACCCCACCGTCCCCATCCTCGTGCCAGATCAGCGCTTCTTGTTCCCGTCACTCCGGGGCACGTGAAATACTTTGGGCGTCTTCCAGCTCTAATTAAGCACCTCCTCGAACGGAGATGTGTTAAGCAGACATGCAATTCATCCACTGAAATCAATGGCTCTTAAAAACTACCTTTGATTACGACAAAAAACCGTAGGAAGCCTTTCCAGGGGCAGCGCTAACAGCTGCCTATGAACGGGGGACCCCACTTTTCACTTTTTAGAAGCCGTAGAAATTATTCCCGCCTAAACTTTCCCTCTTATTCTCCCTCCCACTTTCCTTTTAAAAAGGTATTTCTGAAGAAGAAGGAGGCGGCGGCGGCGGCGGCTGCAGTACCAGTGTTGTGGGTTGCCACCCTCTAGGTGGCACCTGGAGACATCCCACTTTTAAAACTGATCTCCAGACGACCAAGATCAATTCCCCTGGAGAAAATGGATGCTTTGGAGGATGGACTTTTATGAACTGGTATCCTGCTGAGGGCCCTCCCCTCCCTAAACCCCACCCTCCCCAGGCTGCTCCCTCAAATTTTCCAGGAATTTCCCAACCCAGAGGACCTCAGAGTGTCCCAGCTTCTTAACTAGAGGGGTGTGGCTAAAGTGTGACTTCACAGCTGCTTCCTTCCAGTTCTGTGATTCACAAATGAGAGGTCGATCACCGGCTACTGGCCGTGGTGACTGAGGGGAACCTCCACAGTCGGAGGCACGAAGCCTCTGAATCCCAGAGCCAGGAGGCAACATCGGGGGAAGGCCTCGGCCTCTGTGCCCTGTTGCTGGCCCTCCAGAGGAATTGGTTGGCCACTGTGTGAGACAGGAGGCTGGACTAGATGGACCCTCACTGGTCTGATCCAGCAGGGCTCTTCTGATGTTCTTATGGAGGCCTCGGCCTCTCTGCCCTGTTGTTGGACCTCCAGAGGAACTGGTTGGCCCCTGTGTGAGATGGGATGCTGGACTAGAGGGACCACTGGTCTGATCCAGCAGGGCTCTTCTGAGGTTCTTTTGGAGGCCTCAGCCTCTCTGCCCTGTTGCTGGCCCTGCAGAGAAACTGGCTGGTCCCTGTGTGAGACACGATGCTGGACTAGATGGACCCTCACTGGTCTGACCCAGCAGGGCTCTTCTGAGGTTCTTGTCAGGGGAAGGCCTCGGCCTCTCTGCCCTGTTGCTGGCCCTGCAGAGAAACTGGCTGGTCCCTGTGTGAGACACGATGCTGGACTAGATGGACCCTCACTGGTCTGATCCAGCAGGGCTCTTCTGATGTTCTTATGAAGGCCTCGGCCTCTCTGCCCTGTGGTTGGCCCTCCAGAGGAACTGGTTGGCCACTGTGTGAGACAGGAGGCTGGACTAGATGGACCCTCACCGGCCTGATCCAGCAGGGCTCTTCTGAGGTTCTTATGTGAGGCCCAGAACTACAACTGATCTCCAGACTACAGAGATCAGTTTCCCAGGAGAAAATAGCTGATTTGGAAGGTGGACTCTAGGACATGGTACCTGACTGAGGTCCTTCCCTCCCTAAACCCCACCCTCCTCAGAATCCACCCCCCCCCCCCAGTTTCCAGGAGTTTCCCAACCCAGATTTGGCAACCTTGCTCCCACCAATGAGAGACAGTGCTGGGGGTCAGAGCAGGCTTGGTATGCAAATTATGGGATTCAGCCTAGAACGAGAAATGTGAGAGCAATCCCCCACCCCTTGGTTGTTAATCTGATTTAGGGAATCCGTTAAGGGGAGAGTTAGAAGAACATGGAAAATCAGCCAGTCAGTCGTGAGTTAACCAAACCAGCAGGCCCCAATCCCGTTTTGCATATTAAAAGCATAATCGGTGGGATACTTGGTCAGCAGAGGTTTTGCAACTATGAACCCCTCCTAATCATCCTCTGAGATTCAGTAGTGTTAAGAAAACAAGAGAAGCCAATGTTGGATCAGGCCAACAACTCATCCAGTCCAACACTCTGTGTCACACAGTGGCCAAAACCCAGGGGCCATCAGGAGGTCTACCAGCAGAGCCAGAACTCCAGAAGCCCTCCCACTGTTGCCCCCCCCCCCCAAGCACCAAGAACACAGAGCGTCACTGCCTCAGACATAAGAACATGAGAGATAAGCCACGTTGGATCAGGCCAATGGCCCGTCCAGTCCAGCACACTGTGTCACACCATGGCCAAAAACACCAGGTGCCCTCAGGAGGTCCAGCAGTGGGGCCAGGACACTAGAAGCCCTCCCACTGTTGCCCCACCCCCCATCAACCACCAAGAATACACAGCATCACTTGCCCCAGACTGAGAGTCCCTATCTATACCTTATAGCTAAGAGCCACTGATGGACCTCTGCTCCATAAGTTTCTCCATGCTTGTAGCCGCTGCCATCACTTCCTATGGCAGTGAATTCCATGTGATATAGGATGCTCGCAGATATTCTAACTGCTCATGTAAACTGCCAGGCTTCCAGCCTGAGAATGTGCACAAATCATGCCCTTTCTTTGCAAGAAGTGGATCATTGATTGGTTTAGAGTGTTGGGAACAGCAGATTTCTCACAGGCCCACTCTGGCGTGAGCATGAAAAGGGTGTGGGGAGGCAATGAAACCAGAGACTCAGGACCAAAGTCAATTAGTGGGTTTGTGAGGGAGCAAAGCAAGGGGTTTGTGGTCTGTGTTGTCGAATTTCAAATATCGAGCCGAAAAACCCGGTCAGCCTTTGGCTGCACACATCTCTAAGCAAAGCTGAATTCTCAGGCAACGTCTTGCAGAAAACCAGAACTATTTGGAGCGAGAATGTCTGGGTTGTGGCGGAAGGTTTGGGAGGCCAGGATGGCCCTAATGAAACATATCCTGGGAGTTCAGCCTCAGACGAGGGGTCACCGGCTCTGCCAAGTGGCTCCGCCGTGTCCCAACCCGCCCCGCTGGCCCGAAGAAGCCTCTTTCCTGAGGGGCACAGCGGCCACTTCAGCAGGGCCACACGTCAAAGAGCAGCTTTCAGGGTCGTCTCTACAGAGGCCTTGTTTGCTGGACTGCCGAGCGGTTTGGCTGGCCCGGGAGAGTTTCTTTCCATCGCTCGTTGGGGCAGGGAGACACGGCGCGGTGGAGGCTTGCCTGCAGGCTGGGTCAGGGTGACCTCGGGCGGGCAGCGCTGTGTATCCAGACAGTGTCAGGAAAACCTGTTGTGTACAGACCAGAGCCTCAGCCACGCTCCCGAATCCGTCCAGCTCATGCGCCCAGCCGCGCAGCACAGCCCTTTCCAGAACACCCCTCCCAAGGATCCAGGTCCAAACTCGTAAGATTTTATTGCCTGCTGGAACGGCGAGGCTGCAAATCTCTCACCCTGTTACTCTTTTACAAAATAAAATAAAAATAAAGCTTTCTCCCCAGGCACTTCTCAAGTCCTAGAGAAGGCTCCCCCCTTTCTCCATTCCAAGGGGCAGTTTTCACGCAGGGCAATTCAGGTCCCAGATCGCCATGTTGATCTGAACTGGCCTTCCTCATACACGGAGGTGCCAACCTCCAGGTGGGACCTGGGGATCCTCCGGAATAACAGCTCACCTTCAGACTACAAAGATTAGTTCCCCTGGGGAAATGGATTATAGCATTGTACCCCACTGAGGTCCCTTTCCTCCCCAGGCTATAGCCCCGAATCTCCAGGAATCTACTATCCTAGATCTGGCAACCCTACCCCCCATCCCCCCACCAGTGGTCAGAGATTAGGGTACTGTGAGCCAGTTTGGTGTAGTGGTTAAGAACAGGGACTGTAATCTGAGAGAACTGGGTTTGATTCCCCACGCCTCCACATGCAGCTGCTGGTGTGACCTTGGGTCAGTCACAAGTCCTCTCAGAGCTGTTGTCTCAAGGGCAGTCCTCGAGAGAGCTCTCTCAGCCCCACCTGGCCCGCAGGGTGTCTGTTGTGGGGAGGGGAGGGGAAAGGAGATTGTAAGCCTCTCTGAGACTCCTTCGGGTAGTGAAGGGCGGGGTATAAACCCAATCTCTTCTTCTTTTCTCACACATGACTGTGCTGGATTGCAGTCAGGCATTTACAGTGCAATCCTAAACATAGTTACACTGTTCTAACTCCATAGGAATCAATGAGATTAGAAGGATATAACTCTGCTCAGAAAAGCTGCTTGGCATACAGCAGGGGCCCACCGGGGAGTGGGGGGGGGAGGTAGCTCTGAATGTCCTGCATTCTGGTGGGGGTTGGATTAGATGACCTCTGGGGTCTATGTTTCCAGTTCTATGTTCCCATCTCTCCCTCCTGCGCCTTCTGGACTTGACTACTGCACTAAGCTGTCCTGGGGAGCCTTTTGAAGACCATTTTTGTTCCGAGCAGGTTAACCGTGTCCTCGGCCAGGGCCTCCTTGCCAGGGGTCCTTTTTCTGGCTGGCTTCCGTCTAACCGTTCTCGTTTGTTATTTTCTGACGGTCCGGAGATCACAAGGTTATGATTTCAGATTGTTTGAAAGCCTCGTCCCTGGAGCCGCCGGGGTGAGAGGAAAGTGGGGCGGGAGTGTTTTCGACAAATAGTCACAAATCCCTCCTGGCAGCTCTCTCGCCGGTGACTTTTGCGGCCGGCGTGTTTGTCTGGCTGAAATGGCTGCTCCTGCCCAGAAAGCAGAAATTGCAGCTACTCTGGGATCCTTTCGCGAGCCACAAGTCTCTTCTTTAGTCTCCTTGCTGGAGGCGGAACCCGGGAAAGGCTGGTTCTGGGTATTTTGTTGCCCCCAACAAGAGGCTCCCATCAGCTCCGGGACCCAGGGTGTCACCCGCTGGGTCCAAACCAGGCCTGTGTGGTACTGCCACAGGGGTTTGGTTCGGAGCCACGTGGTGAACTTCCCTTAGCCGCTCCGGATCTCTAGAACTAATGATTGCTTTTCCTCCTCTACTTTCTTTTCCATGACTTTGCTTGAAACAATGTGCCCTTCTGGATGGCCAGGCATTCCTTCTTAGGATTGCCAACTTCCAGATGGGGACTGGAGATCAATTCCCCTGCAGACAGTGACCACTTTGGTGGGTGGATTCTGTGGCATTACGCCCTGCTGAGGTCCCAGTTTTGGTGTAGTGGTTAAGAGCAGCAGACTCTAATCTGGAGAACCGGGTTTGATTTCCCCACTCCTCCATTTGCGCCTGCTGGGTGACCTTGGGTCAGTCCCAGCTCTCTCAGAGCTGTTCTCTCAGGAGCAGTTCTCTCAGAGCTCTCTCAGCCCCACCTCCCTCACAGGGTGTCTGTCTGTTGTGGGGAGGAGAAGGGAAAGGAGATTGTAAGCCGCTCTGAGACCCCTTAGGGTTATGAGCAGGGTATAAATCCAACTCTTCTTCTCCTCCTTTGTTAAATACTGGGTTCTGTGGATGGTCAGAGCCCAAGCCTGGTGATCAGCTCAGCTTCATTAGTGATTCAGCAAGAACAAGACAAACACCAAGGGCAACAGCCCTATTTAAATAACATACAAACTCCACCCACTTCCCAAACAACTACCAATGATAAGCTATTGTCAGAATCATTAATTCCTCATTGGCCACCTCCAGAGTCCTGGTGGGCTATTGTTCTAGAGCTTCAAGCTCAGCCAAACTTTGGTAGAAACAGTCCTGGAATGTTCCAGCCCCAATACATAACATTCTCCTCCTCTTCCTCCTCCCCCTCCTCCCAGGAATAATTAATTTGCCCAGTTTTGAACCAGTTAATCTCCCTGCCCCTGACCTCCCCATGACTGGTACAGGCTGAAGTATTTGACCCCTCTGTTGGTCCGACCTGCAGGAGTGGACTCCAGGGGAAGGCTTTTGAATACTAGAGTTTGTTTCTGGGTTTTTAAAAAAACAGTCTGCCTAAGCGACCCAGGGGCAGATGGGATCAGGCGCAACCTGGGGAGATGGGCCCCAGAGGACAGAGTCGGTGGCTCCATCCGCCAATCACCAACATTTGTGCGCGAACATCGTGTGCATAGAAGAGCGACACACAGATTGTTCATGCGAGTGTCATGCAGATAGGAGCAGCAGGCATGAGAACTGGGAACACTGCGTGACAAAGGACTTGGAACGGCCGGGCGCGATGGTGACAGGGATATCCTCCCCCGCTTCCACACGTCCGTGGGTGTCTCTTCTTATCAAATCTGAGTCTTCTAAACAAACAACAATAGCCAGTGTGGTGCGGCAGTTTGAATGTTTGACTCGGGGTGCGTTCAGACGGGCAGCTAATCCTGCCATTGGCCTGGCTGTAATTTGATCTAGATCTTTTTGATCCAGCGTTGCACGACCAGACAGCTCCCCCGTGAAGCACTTTACTGCGCGTGACTCCCACGGTGGATTGTCTAGATGGCACCCACCATAAGGAGCCGTGCAGTGGGCTTTTTTTTTTTTAAATCCTGTTTGCGCATGCGCATACGTGCCTCATTGTCTACTTGTTTTTCCGTGCATGCACGGACTTAAACAGTAAAAGCACCGCCAGCAGTACCTTTCTCTAGGTACCATTTCAGTTAACAAAATGCATAAATATCAGGGGACCTTCAGAAACATTAAATTGTCCGGATCGTTTGAGCGGAGCTCTGCCGACATCGCAAGTTTAAGCGGTTATGCGTGCATCGCTAAGACTTTTTTAAAATGGCGCCCATTTGGGACGGTCTGGAGACCATCCCTATGGGCTGATTGCACACTGGTGGAATGACCAGACAGGGGGAAATCCAGCATTGGTGTATCGGCCAGCTTAAGACCAGACTTTCACCACTGTCTTTTAAGTACGGCTGCCCGACGGGGATTGACGGGCTGATCACGGAAGTGGCACGATTCCCAGGTGTTGATGTCTGGACATGCACTTTAAATCCACCAGGCACTCGTGCCTGGTGTGGCTCAAAAGAGCCGTCTGAACGCAGCCTAGGATCTGGGAGACCCAAGCTGAAATTCCCACTCAGCCATCCGGCTGGCTGATTTCCTATAGCAGGGGCCCCCATCATGGTTCCCCAAAGCACCTTTTCCGGCTCTCGTCAAGTGTTTTTAGAAACTGGGCAGGGCCAAGTGGGGACTTTTGCACAGCAGGGCGTCTGACTGGCCAACGGAAATATGTTGAAGAGTAACTGTCAGAATTATGCTAACCTCACCCTCTGGATTTGCATGGTTGGCTTTGTCTTCTGTGGCAGCCATTTTGTAGCTGGCTGGGGAGCCATTTTGGTGTAGCGGTAAAGAGTGGCGGACTCTAATCTGGGAGAACCGTGTTTGACTCCCCGCTCTTCCACATGCAGACACTGGTGTGACCTTGGGCCAGTCAGAAGTTCTTTCAGAGCTGTTCTCTCAAGAGTGGCACCTGGAGATCTCCCGCTATTATAACTGATCTGCAGACGGCTGCTTTGGAGGGTTGAGTCTATGGCACTCTGCCCTGATATGGTCCCTCTCCTCCCCAAACCCCATTGTCTCCAGGCTCTACCCACCAAATCTCCAGGTTTTTCCCAACCCGGGGCTGGCAACCTTACTCAAGAGCAGTTTCTCTCAGAGCTCTCTCAGCCCCACCTACCTCACAGGGTGTCTGTTGTGGGGAGGGGAAGGGAGAGGAGGTTGTAAGCCGCTCTGAGACTCCGAGTGAGTGAAGGGCGGGGTATAAATCCAATCTCTTCTTCTTCTTCTTCTTCTTCTTCTTCTTCTTCTGCTATTTCTGCTTCTCCTCCTTCTCCGGCAGCCATTTTGTGGTCACACCCACTACCCTGTGTCAGAAGTCCAGATGTGCCCACTGGCTGAAAAAAAGGTTGGGGACCCCTGACCTATAGCCATTCAGTCTCTCTCACTTTCACCTACCTCACAGGGTTGTTGTGATAATGAAATAGGAATGGAGAAGCATATATGGAGGAAGGTCAGAATTAAAAAAATGTACCATATCAGAGATCCTCAACATTTTCGAGCCTGCGGGCACCTTTGGAATTATGATAGAGGGCAGTGGGCACAACCACAAAATGGCTGCCGCAGGAGGCGGAGTCAACCACAAAATGGCTGCCGCAGGAGGTGGAGCCCATCACAGGGAGTGGGATTCTGCCTAAATCCAAGCGTGACTCTCCAACATTCCAGGCAGAAGCTCTGTTTAACAGGACGCCTTTTAAAACGAACATATTGTTTTTAAATATTTAGTCGCACACACGCAGCTTTCCTTGAGTCGCGCCATGGAGATCCTTGTGTCGCGTCGACAGCTGCTGTCAAAGCAAGGTTTCTAAAGACCTGGACAGCCAATCAGATCTCCAGGGGCCAGTCAGAAACCCTGCCGGACAAAAGACCCGTCTGGCCCCGCCCACTTTCTAAAAAAATGCTCCCAAGAAAGGCGTCAGTGGGCGCTCTAGTGCCCTCGGGCATTCTGTTGGAGACCCTTGTACTAGATAGATAAAATCAGGATGTTTTGCAGGGCTGTGTACAAATTCTCAGCGCCAGGAGTGGGTGGGGGGGGAAGCCCCTTCATGAGCTGCGACGCCTTTATATTGAAATTCTGATTTTACAAATACGGCTGTCGCTTTGACTGGAGGAGACGAGATGTCCTCTCCTGCTCTCCGTCTGCCACTCCGTCTGCTCTCGCTTGCCTCTTGTTTCAGAACAGGCCAAGTCTTAGACGGTGGGGCCACCTTCTCCACACACACACCCCTTTCCCATCATGGTTACGCAGTGCACGAGCCTCTTAAATATGAAGTCGGGTCAGGCAAAGTTGAGCTTTAAAACCATCAGCACCAATAAACGTTGGCTCCGGGCAACAGGAAAAGGATCATTTCCATATGTCCGTCAAAAAAAAAAACCCAACACACCACCTTTTTTGGATCGTGCGCCTGCCGTATTGACATAACTTTGCTGAATGAGCCGGCCAGCCTTGGTTGGAACGTATGTGGGGTTTAGATTTCTCAGGCCGGGAGCCATGCCTGGTTGTGCATTAAAGCTCTGTCATACTTGCTTGGGCGGGCGGTGGGTGGGGGAGAGGAGGATTAAAAAAAAATGTAAGCATAATTCTGGCTGGCAGCTGCCCAGGGTTTGGAACATCTGGATTCTACAGTACAAAAATATTATAGAACATCCTCAATTCATAGAAAGTCGACCAGTCATCTCTCTCCAGCGCTGGGTCGGGATTGCTGGACTGGATGAGGGGACATGGGGAAGGGGGAGGAAAGGAATCGCCCCCGGTATTCTCCCCCCCCCCACCTTTTATGTTTACTGCTTGGTGTAAGTAGTTGGAATTGCAGCTCAGAAGGGGCGGGGGAAGAATGCTAGACTGAATACTATGGCAAACCTAGACAGCATGATAAAAAGGAGGGACGTCACCCTGCCAACAAAAGTATGTATGGTCAAAGCCCTGGCGTTCCCAGGAGTGATGTATGGCTGTGAGAGTTGGACCGTAAGGAAGGCCGAGTGCCGAAGGAGAGATGCTTTCAGGTTATGGTGCTGGAGAAGACTCTTGAGAGTCCCTTGGACTGCAAGGAGATCAAATCAGTCAGTCCTAAAAGAAATCAACCCTGACTGGGTGTCCGTTGTGAGGAGGGAAAGGGAAAAGGAGACTGTCAGCCGCTCTGAGACTCCTTCGGGAAGTGAAGGGCAGGGTATGAATTCAGTCTCCGTCTCCATCTCCATCTCCTCCTCCTCTTCTTCTTCTCCTTGGGCAAGCCATAGTTCTGGCACAGCTGTTCTTGAAAAAGTAGTTTTTGCTAGAGCTCTCTCAGCCCCACCTACTTTACAGGGTGTCTGTTGTGGGGAGGGGAAGGGAAAGGAGTCTGTAAGCCGCTCTGAGACTCCGAGTGAAGGGCGGGGTATAAATCCAATCTCTTCTCTTCTCTTCTTCTTCTTCTTCGAATGACAGCTGCTGGCCCTGAGTGAGACAGCTCTTTTTGGTCTGATCCAACAGGGTAATTTGGATGTTCTTATTATGTCCTAATGAGGATTGGACTCATTTCTGGAGAGAGGGCTTTTTTCTCCTTCCCTCGCTTGAATATGTACCTCCCCCTTGGAAACTGCCCACAACCGATTGCATTGAGCCATCAGATGCAAACAGTGGGGTCGCCGATTGTTTTCTGGGGCTGATAACCCTGGCCTACCGTAACAGGTTTGTCTTCCAGATCATGCATGTGAAGCATTTTCAACACTGCAGAGCACTAGAACCTTGGAAAGCCTTGTTGCAGCAGTTGTTATTTTTGTTTGCGGCTGTGGGTATACGTCCCCGGCCAACCAAATGCAACCCTTCGAACATCTGGCAACTTGGACTCTGGTTTCGGTTGTTGTCGCTACTTCTGCCGCGCTCAAAGCCTTGGCCCATTAAAGATTTCGTTCTGTTCAGGAAGCAGTGAAATGAGCCGGCAGTTGCGTCGTGGGGGAGCCAGGGCCGCAGGAACCGAGCGGAGAGACCGCTGCTGCGCTCGCACACGGGACGTGGTGAAAAAAAGAAACAACGGAAGCATTCCTTTCTCCAGCCCCTTTCGGTTGAGTCGCAGCAGATGTCTCAGGTTGCTTCTAATTGGGGAACGTGGCTAATAAACCAAGTTTGTGCTTAAAGGGGGAAAAAAACCCATTGATACCTGGGAGCAACTCAAGCCCTGAAGGAGAAGTTGCGGTGTGAGGTGGTGTTGGATCGATATTGCTTTCCAAAATAAAGCATAGGAACATGAGAGAAGCCATGTTGGATCAGGCCAATGGCCCATCCGGTCCAACACTCAGTGTCACACAGTGGCCAAAACCCAGGGGCTGTCAGGAGGTCCAGCAGTGGGGCCAGAACTCCAGAAGCCCTCCCACTGTTCACCCCCAAGCACCAAAAACATAGACCTAAGAACGTAAGAGAAGCCATGTTGGATCAGGCCAATGGCCCATCCGGTCCAACACTCTATGTCACACAGTGGCCAAAAACACCAGGTGCCCTCAGGAGATCCAGCAGCGGGGCCAGAACTCTAGAAGCCCTCCCACTGTTGCCCCCCCCCCCAAGCACCAAGAATACAGAGCATCACTTGCCCCAGACTGAGAGTTCCTGTCTATACCGTGTGGCTTATAGCAACTGATGGACCTCTGCTCTGTACATTTCTCCAATCCCCTCTTGAAGCTGTCTATGCTTGTAGTCACCCCCACTTCCCATGGTAGTGACTCCAATGAGTTAATTACTCTTTGGGTGAAGAAAGACTTCCTTGTATCTGTTCTAAGCAAATAAGCCAATGAAAAAGGTATTTCTGAGCATGCGCAGAGTGTTCCCCTGAATGTGCACTCTAATTTTTGAGCTGGGGGCAGGCCTTTCTTTTGGGCAGACTTGAGATCCGGCAGCTCTCTTTGAAGCAGCGATCACTCCTCATTTTGTCTCCTGCGGCCCTGCAGCCCCCAAACCTATTTTCTCCATCCGTGCGCCTCCTGGTGGAGAAACAGGGGAGCCTACAAACCCCACATTGTGTCAACTTTGCGAGTCCCTCCTTTACTGGCCACCCAGGTTGCCAACTCTCCAGGGCGACAATTCCAGTTTCTGGGTGGGGCCAGCAGGACTTCTTGGCAGGTCTGGGAGTGCAGTCTGATGGGAAAGTTTTCTGTTCACCCAAGGTGCACTGCTAAAAAAATGGGCAAAGGGTGTGTGTGGGGGAACAGTCTTGCCTGTTGCTATTCTAACACCTCCTCCCGAGGAAGCCTGTTCCACTGAGGAACCGCTGTAACTGCCAGGAAGTTCTTCCTAATCTTTAGCCGAAAACTCTTCTGATCTAATCTCAATCCGTTGATTCTGGTCCGACCTTCTGGGGCAACCCGAAAGCAACTCTGCACCATCCTCCATATGGCGGCCCTTCAAGTTCTTCATTTCTATCTGTATCCTACCGGTGGGCACAGGGCATCCTGAATGCCAGGCTGGCCACAGCTTGCCCTCTTTAAGGCTGCCAAGTCCAAATCAGAAAATCCATGGAGATTGGCGCGTGGAGCCTGGAGAGAGCAGGATTTGGGGAGGGGAGGGGACTGGGTGGGGGTCTCAGGCAGCTGCCCAGGTTGGAGCAGAGTCCTGCCACCAAGCTCTTTTGCAGAGTCACGCTGGATGTTCACTGGCCACTGTCAAGCAAGCAGGCAGCGAGGGACCAAGGGGCATCTGTGTGCGTGTCGGAATTGTCTGTGTGTGTCTGAATTGTCACACTCAGCTTGTTGGAGGGATACAAGACACTCAAGAGGGGGTGTAAAATTCCAGGAAAGAAAGAAAACCCCACAGGCAAACGAGAAGCACTTCCCTCCCAGCCTTAAAGAGCCCACCCAAACTGCTGTGCTTGCCCAGGGCACCTCCAAGGCCGGGAAACGTCGGAGAGATTTGTGGCACAACATCCTCTCCCCCTCTGGCTGGCAGATTTTATGTCTGCCATGACCCTGTTTTACCCTTCTCTATTGGAGTAACAGCATCCTCATTCGGTGAGGCTTCGTGGCTCAGCTGCAGGGCCTCTGCTTGGCACACAGAAGGTCCCAGGTTCAACCTCCGGTGTCTCCAGTTGAACAGACCAGGCAGGAGGGGATGGGAAAGACCTTTCTCTGTCTGAGACCTTGAGAGCCGCTGCCAGTCTGAGTAGGCAATCCTGGCCTTGGTGGACTGAGGGTCTGATTCAGTATAAGGCTGGGGAGGGGCTGTGGCTCAGTGGGAGAGCCTCTGCTTGGAAGAAGGTTCCTGGTTCAGTCCCTGGCATCTCCAGTTAAAAGGACCAGGCAGGAGGTGATGGGAAAGACCTCCGCCTGAGACCCTGGAGAGCTGTAAAGAGGGGCTGTGGCTCAGTGGAAGAGCCTCTGCTTGGCACGCAGAAGGTCCCAGGTTCAATCCCCAGCATCTCCAGTTAAAAAGGACCAGGCAAAGGTGATGTGAAAGGCCCCCGCCCGGAAAGCTGTAAAGAGGGGCTGTGGCTCAGTGGAAGAGCCTCTGCTTGGCATGCAGAAGGTCCCAGCTTCAATCCCCAGCAGCATCTCCAGTTAAAAGGACCAGGCAGGAGGGGATGGGAAAGACCTCAGCCTGAGACCCTGGAGAGCTGTAAAGAGGGGCTGTGGCTCAGCTGCAGAGCCTCTGCTTGGCATGCAGAAGGTCCCACGTTCAACCTCCGGTGTCTCCAGTTGAACAGACCAGGCAGGAGGGGATGGGAAAGACCTTTCTCTGTCTGAGACCTTGAGAGCCGCTGCCAGTCTGAGTAGGCCATCCTGGCCTTGGTGGACTGAGGGTCTGATTCAGTATAAGGCTGGGGAGGGGCTGTGGTTCTGGGAGAGCCTCTGCTTGGAAGATGGTTCCTGGTTCAGTCCCTGGCATCTCCAGTTAAAAGGACCAGGCAGGAGGTGATGGGAAAGACCTCTGCCTGAGACCCTGGAGAGCTGCAAAGAGGGGTTGTGGCTCAGTGGCAGAGCACCTGCTCGGCATGCAGAAGGTCCCAGGTTCAATCCCTGGGATCTCCACTTGAAAGGACAATGGGAAAGACCTCTGCCTGAGACCTTGGAGAGCCGCTGCCAGTCTGACCAGGCAGTACAGGCTTCGATGGACTCTCCGATGATGCTGACACCAGCCCTGCTTCTGAGCCCTGATGGCTTGGTCTCAACCAGCTGTAATCATAGGCTTTCTTCTTTCTCATGACCTTCAAGGGCCTGACTTGGGGTTTCCAACTTCCCGGTGGTCCCTAGAAATCCCCCAACGTTACAACCCATCTCCAGACGACACAGATCAGTCCCTTTGGAGAAAATACCCACTTTGGAAGGTGGACTCTATGACACCTTACCCCATTGACAGCCCCTCCCTTCCCCAAACTCCACCCCCTCAGGCTCCACCCCCCCAATCCCCAGGTATTTCCCAACCCAGCCTTGGCAAACCTACTGGCTTAGGATCTGGAATCCGTGGAATCCTGTTTTGCTTTTGTGCCATTATTTGCATAAACCCCGGGGGATTTCTCTTGGAGCAGCAAGAAACTCTGGGGGGGAAATATGCGTGTAGATTTGCAGGAAATCCACGTGGGAAATGGGTTTTGCACACTCTAGAACTTGTTTGTTCCCATCCCGGGGCGGGACCGGCAGGAATCCAGGGTGAGGAGAGAAACGGCTTGGCACTGAACCTGTCGCAGCTGACAGCTTTCCCCATCTGGGCGTCAGGCGGGCCAAACAACGAGTTGGACGCTCCATCTCCTCTGGCCACCCGTGCCTCTTGCGACACCGGCCCGCAAGCCAAAGCAGGAGGTCAGAGGAGGGGGCAAGCGGGTCAAGTACGGCCAAGGGAGCCTTAACCTTTGACACGCCACTGCTATGGCCTGGGAGGCCTGAGGCCAAAGCCTGACAATTGGGAAAAGCCGTGGGCCGGTCACACACCCTCTGGGCCTACCAAACCTCGTGGGGCTGTTGAGAACCAGTTTGGTGTCATGGTTAAGTGCGTAACTCTAATCTGGGAGAGCCAGGTTTGATTCCCCATGCCTCCACTTGCACCCGCTGGATGACTTTGGGCAAGCCGTAGTTCTCTCAGAGCTGTTCTTGGAAAAGAGCAGTTTCTGTCAGAGCTCTCTCAGCCCCGCCTACCTCACAGGGTGCCTGTTGTGGGGAGGGGAAGGGAGAAAAGTTTGTAAGCCGCTCTGAGACTCCTTTGGATAGTGAAGGGCAGGGTATAAATCCAATCTCTTCTCTTCTTCTTCTTGTGAGGGCAAAAGGGAGGGCCAGGATGTGTTGGGGTACGTGCAGAAGGTCCCAGCCTGGACATCTGTTCGAAAGAATCGGTAGCAGGTGATGCGAAAATCCTTCTGCCTGAGAACTGCTGCCAGTCCAAGGAGGCAATACTGACTTTGATAAACCCTGGGTCTGACTCAGGAGAGGCCAGCTTCATGCCAGTTTGGTGTAGTGGTTAGGAGAGTGGACTCTAATCTGGGAGAACCGGGTCTGATTCCCCACTACTCCACATGCAGCTGCTGGTGTGACCTTGGGGCAGTCACAAGTTCTTTCAGAGCTGTTCTCTCAAAGGCAGTTCTCGGCAGAGCTCTCTCAGCCCCACCTACCTCACAGGGTGTCTGTTTTGGCGAGGGGAAGGGAAAGGAGACTGTAAGCCACTCTGAGACTCCTTCGAGTAGTGAAAAGCAGGGTATAAATCCAATCTCTTCCTCCTCCTCCTCCTCCTCCTCTTCTTCGTGAGTGGAAGAGCATATATGCAGTCCTGAGCTCAGAGTTTCCACTCCAGGTAGGGAAATTCCTGGAGATTTGGGGGTGGAGCTTTGGGGAGAACAGGGTTTGGGGGCAGGGAGGGGCCTCAGCAGGGTGTAATGCCATAGAGTTCACCAGGGGTAATTTTGTAGAAAAAGAGGTGCAGGAGCTTATTAGCATAACTCATTAGCATAACTTATTTGCATATGCCACGCCCCCTGACATCGCCAGAAGTGTGTCAGAAGGCAACACCCACCGCCCAGGCTCCACCCCAGAAATCTCCAGGTATTTCCCAACTCAGAGCTGGTGATCCAGCTTTATACTCTGAGTAAAGAGACTTGAGGTTTCCTTCACTCTTGCAAGGAAGCTACCCTAGAACAAGCATGGAAATTCAGATCAATTGAGTATGCTTTTGCTTTCCCCCACAGCGCATCACCATATGTGCCCGCTCCTGGGCTTGCGACTCCTGGACGTTTCTGCTCGAAATGACCCCTGGAGTTCACCCTCCAAAGCAGCCATTTTCTCCTGGGGAACTGATCTTGAGATCAGATGTGATTCCAGGAGATCTACAGGCCCCACCTGGATATTGTAGCAGCGCTATGACGGAGGTTGCCTCCTGTCACTGGGATTCAGGGGTGGGGGTGGGATACCATTTATAGCATGGCAAGAGAAAGGCTTGGTGAGCAGGACTTCCTGTGAGCAGGCGCCGGCAGGCCAGGAGAGCCCGGTGCTTGGCTTCACCGCACCCAGTCGAAAAGCTGGGCACTTGTGTGGTTGCCCGGAGCCATGGCCACTTGTGTGCTTGCCCAGAGGAAAAACAAGACGGCCGCTGGCAGCCGACGAGGCTGCGTTTTAATAGCTCCCTTGGCAAACAGTGCCAAACATTTGGGGAGATGTTTTGGAAAAACACAGAGGGTTCGCCCCCCTCCATTTAGAAGAAAAAAAATAATAAAAACATATCTTTGATTTGCATGCTGTTTATGCCCACCATCAAAACACCCATCGCCTTCAGAGAGTTGGGGGGCAAAGGTCCCACACAGCTCCCCCCTCACCACTAACTCATAATTGTGCAGATAATTGGTATTTTCTTGTATTCAATGGAAAATTGGGAAGGTTTTTTTTCTTCTTCTTCACCTCGGAGGCTTTTTGTGGCCTAGGATGCCCTCAAACGGCGGGCAGATGACCCAGCTCTAGCTGAGGAGGGGGGAAGAAGTCCAATGCAAAGGGGACGCCCCCAGGCAGGAGGAGAAAAGATTCCTTTCCAGGTCTCTGGCTCTCATTTCTCGTCCCTCTCGGTTTCTCCCAAAAGATGTTCCCAAGCCAATTTTCCAAGGGAAGAAATTTTTTTTTGCCTTCTCTTTTTGCTGTGTTTACGCGCTTCTCTCTCTGAAAAACAGAGGGGGGGGGGTAAGGAGCGAGGGAGACACGCCACGGCTGTGCCCAGTTTCCCTCTGGGAACTTCTTTAGAGATCTGAAAGGGCGAAAGGATAAATGTTTGAAATTCCGCTGAAAAACACAAAAACAAGAAGTGGTTCTGGGAGCTTTTCAAGCGAATCCTTTCAGGCCTTCCAAGTGGTGAGGAAGAGAAAAGTGTCCTTTAAATCTCTCGCGCCATGAATGGGACTTTCCAAGTTTCACTTTCGGGCGGTTTGTACACGTATCCCAGCTGCAGAAATCTTCCCGACGATCAAAGATTTGACACCTGCCTTTTAAAAAACATGTGCAGAACCCGAACTGCATTTGGGAGCATAAATGGATCCACGTACATATCCCCGGCGGCACCCTCCACCCCAAAGAGCTGGACTCTCCCCTGCAGAAAGAGAGACAACACACGCAGCGCTCCAGATGGACAGCTTTAACGCCTAACATGGGATTTAAAAAATGTTTTTGAGAGCTAGTTAGTGAAAAACATAACAAAGAAAAGACCTATTCGTTTGTTCATTTGTTTAAAAGATTTATTAGCTGCCTTTCTTCACCTTCCTGGGACCCAAGATCACTGCAGACGGTGACGGCAGCCATGCAATTAAAAGATGCCTGCTCCTTGGGAGGAAAGCGATGGCAAACCTAGACAGCATAATAAAAAGTAGGGCTATCACCCTGCCAACAAAAGTCCATATGGTCAAAGCGATGGCTTCGAGAGTTGGACTGCGAGAGTTGGACAAAGCCGGCTGAGCGCCGAGGAACACATGGTGCTGGAGAAGACTCTTGAGAGTCCCTTGGACTGCAAGGAGATCAAATCAGTCAATCTTTAAAGAAATCCACCCTGACTGTTCCCTGGAAGGCCAGATCCTGAAGCTGAAGCTCAAATACTCTGGCCACCCAATGAGAAGGGAGCCCTCGCTGGAGAAGACCCTGATGCTGGGAAAGACTGAAGGTCAGAGAAGAAGGGGATGGCAGAGGATGAGATGGTCAGACAGTGTTATCCATGCAACAAACATCAAATTAAGCCAACTCTGGAACATGACGGAAGACAGGAAGGCCTGTCATAATGTGGTCCATGGGGTTGCAAAAAGTCAGACTCGACTGTGCAACTGAACAACAACAAAGTCATTCTAATGACGCTCAAGGCAGTTGACCGTACAAATAAAATATATAACATACAGTACATAAAAACCAAATTTTCAAATCACAATTCGGGACTGCTTTAATCAAATGGTTTTCAACTGCTTCCTGAAGATCAGAAGCAGGAGGGGCCAGGTGCACCCCCCTGGAGAGATCATTCCACAATTGTGGGGCTGCCACCAAAAAAGGCCCTGTCTCGTGTGCCCACCAGATGAGCTTCTCTGATTGGTGGGACAATCAGGAGGGCCTCCCCCTCTGATTTAGATTCCCAGGCAGAAACCTGTGAGAGAAGATACCCAGGAGTTGCCCTTCACGGTTCTGCTCGCTCTGTCTCCCATTTTGGCTTTTCAGACTGGAAGTGTAGCTGGAGGAAGAATATTTCTTGAGCTCTCTCTTCATGGTCATTTCTTCCAAAACCCTGATGGCTGCTCTTGGCCTCTCATCCCCCGGGGCCAGATGGTGTGCACCCAAGAGTGCTCAAAGAACTTCCTAGAGAGCTTGCAGAGCCTTTGGCCACCTTCTTCCAGACTTCTTGGAGGATGTGAGACGTGCTACAAGACTGGAGGAGGGCAGATGTTATCCCAATTTTCAAAAAAAAAAAAGGAGGAGGGATGATCCAGGAAACTACAGGCCAGTCAGTATGACCTCGGTCCCAGAGCAGATTTCAAAGGGATTGATCTGTGAGCATCTAAAGAACAACTCGGCAATCTGGGGAAGTTAGCACAATTTGGTCCCCAACAGGTCCTGCCAGACCAATCTCATTTCCTTCTTCGACTGCATGATGAGATTACTGGAATGCGGGACAGCCATTGACAGTGTTTACCTAGATTTCAGTAAAGCTTTCGACCGGGTTCCCCTTGATGTTCTGGTGGGTAAACTGGAGGACTGTGGACTGGACTCTCGGATAATTAGGTGGATAGGGAAGAAGAAGAAGAAGAAGAAGAGATTGGATTTATATCCCACCCTTCACTCACTTAAGAGTCTCAGAGCGGCTTACAAACTCCTTTTCCCTTCCCCTCCCCACAACAGACACCCTGTGAGGTAGGTGGGGCTGAGAGAACTCTTTCCCAAGCTGTCCTTGAGGGAACAGCTGGTACAGAGCTATGGCTTGCCCAAGGTCATCCAGCCAGGTGCAAGTGGAGGAACTGGTTGGAGAACTGCACTCAGAGAGTAGTTGTCAATGGCATTTCATCTGAATGGAGGGAGGTGTCCCGTGGGGTGCCACAGGGCTCGGTTCTGGGCCCGGTGCTTTCCAGTATTTTTTAATAAATGATCTGGATGAGGGTGTGGAGGTGCTACTCATTAAATTTGCAGATGACATGAAACTGGGAGGAGCAGCCAGCACACCGGAAGGTATAGAATTCAACAAGATTTGAACACACGGGGAAAGGGGGTGGATGTGAAGAATATGCAATGCAGCAAAGAGAAACATAGTTTTACATCTGGGCAATAAAACTGAGAAGCACGCATACTGGATAGGGGATATGCTTCTGGGTAGCAGCGTGTGTGAACAAGATCTTGGGGAATGGGTGGACCCTACACTGTGATGCAGGGGCAACAAAGGATAATGTGGTCTTGGGGAAAGAACATAAGAAGAACCTTGAGGGATCAGACCAAGGGCCCATCTAGTCCAGCCTCCTGTCTCACACAGTGGCCAACCAGTTCCTCTGGAAGGCCAACAACAGGGCACAGAGGCCAAGGCCTTCATAACAACCTCAGAAGAGCCCTGCTGGATCAGACCAGTGAGGGTCCATCTAGTCCAGCATCCCGTCTCACACAATGGCAAACCAGTTCCTCTGGAGGGCCAGCAACAGGGCAGAGAGGCCAAGGCCTTCATAACAACTTCAGAAGAGCCCTGCTGGATCAGACCAGTGAGGGTCCACCTAGTCCAGCCTCCCGTCTCACACAGTGGCCAACCAGTTCCTCTGGAGGGCCAACAATAGTGCAGAGAAGCCGAGGCCTTCCCCTGATGCTGCCCATCACCATGGATAGTAGCTATGGATAGACTTATCCTCTATAAATCTGATCCCCTTTTAAAATTGTTTATTCCTGTGGCCATCACTACATCCACTGGCAGCCAATTCCACATTTTAATCACTCTCTGTGCAAAGAGGTATTTCCTTTTGCCCGTCCTGAACCTCCTGCCCATCAGCTTCACTGTATGCCCTCGAGTTCTAGTATTTTGGGAGAGGGAGAAAAAGTTCTTTGTCCCCTCACGTCCCTGCCTTAGCAGTCTCTCCCTAAACTGAAAAGTCCCCGACTCTTTAGCCCTTCCTCATAGGGCCGAATCATCTTGTTTGCCGTCTGCTGTACTTTTCCCAGCTGTCTCAATGGAAGAGTTTTTATTTATTTATTTAGAGTTTTTAAATGTCGATGTTTTAAATTGTAAATCTGTTTTTATGATTTTACGTGTTGTTAGCCGCCTTGAGTCGGTTATATAACTGACAAGGCGGGATATAAATGAAACAAATAAATAAATAAATAAATAAATAAGAATAACATCCAGATCACAAGATGTCCTAGTCCCACAAACGCTGCATTGGTCAGGCCACTCCTGGAGTACTGTGTGCAGTTTTGGAGGCCTCATTTCAAGAAGGATGTGGACAGAATGGAGGGGGTGCAGAGGAGAGCGGTGAGGATGATCGGGGGCCTGGAGACCAAGAAGCCCTGTGAGGAAAGGCTGAGGGACTTCTTGGGAAGGTCCAGTCTGGAGAAGAGGAGGCGGAGGGGGGACAGGACGGCTCTCTTGAAGTTATCTGAAGGGCTGTGCCACTTGGAGGAGGGCGGGGACCTGTTCCTGTTGGCCGCAGAGGAGAGGACTCGCAAGAATGGGTTTAAATTATGTGTTGAAAGATCCTGGCTGGATATTAGGAAAAAGATTCTTTACAGAGTAGTTCAGCAGTGGAATCAGCCGCCTCAGGAGATGGTGAGCTCCCTTTCACTGGCATCGAGGCCGAGACCTTCATAAGAACTTAAGAGGAGCCCTTCTGGATCAGACCAGTGGTCCATCTAGTCCAGCATCCTGTCTCCCAGGACGGGACGAAGAATTGTCAGGGATGCTTTTGGCCGATCCTGCCTTGCGATAGATGGCCTGTATGGCCCCTTCCAACTCTATGATTCGATGATTCAGAAGGTCCCAGGTTCAATCCCCGGCATCTCCAGTTTAAAGGAACGAGCTGCAGCTTTGGCAGCTTCATGGGTGTTCAAAATCCTCTGACCTGCCACAATTCTGAAGTGGACACGAGACCTCTCGGCACACAGCTTGGCCTTCCAGCCGAGGGCAGCTGTCCGTGCTGCCCCACGCGCCCTGGAGAAGTTTGCTGAAAGAAGAGAGGGAGCCTTTTCTTTCCCTTTCATCCAAATTAAGGGTGTCATTTGGCTCTAATAAGGTGCTTATTGACTCACGGGCCTCCATTGATCCGAGAGAGGCTGTCAGGCACCTCTAATAAATTGCCTCCGAGATAAATCAGCGCGCAGGTAATAAACTGCGGCCCTCACAAGCAAACATCCCTTAATTACATTCCTCTTAATACACAGCGTCCGTAATGAATTTTGGAGGCATTTAATTACCCGTTTGACAAGATAATCGAGGGGTAGTTAATGACAAAACTGCACATTTTTTAAAAAGCTGGCCTGGCACTGGGCTGGAGGGGATCGCAAGGGGGTAGAGAGAAGGAACAAAATTCCCCGGAATTAAGACGTCTCTCTCTCTGTGTGCTCATGATCAATGAACTTGCCCTGCCATTTCATTCAAGAACTGGCACATCCACTGAGGCGGGGGCACGTTGCTCAGCCTGATGGCCACATCTGGATCCCTGCTGGATTTTGAGAATTCTGCATCATAAGAATATAAGAAGAGCCCTGCCGGATCAGACCAGTGGTGAGGACCAACAACAGGGCAGAGAGGCCGAGGCCTTCCCCGGATAAGAACATCAGAAGAGCCCTGCTGGGTCAGACCAGTGGTCCATCAAGTCCAGCCTCCTGTCTCACACAGCGGCTGACCAGTTCCTCTGGAGGGCCAGCAACAGGGCAGAGAGGCCAAAGCCTTCATAAGAACATCAGAAGAGCCCTCCTGGATCAGACCAGTGAGGGTCCATCAAGTCCAGCCTCCTGTCTTGCACAGTGGTCAACCTGTTCCTCTGGAGGGCCAACAACAGGGCATAGAGGCCGAGGCCCTCATAAGAACCTCAGAAGAGTCCTGCTGGATCAGACCATTGGTCCCTCTAGTCCAGCATCCTGTCTCACACAGTGGCCAAGTAGTTTTTCTGGAGGGCCAACAAACAGGGCATGGAGGCTGAGGCCTTTGTAAGAACATCAGAAGAGACCTGCTGGATCAGACCAGTGGTCTATCTAGTCCAGCATCCTGTCTCACACAGTGGCCAAGTAGTTTTTCTGGAGGGCCAACAAACAGGGCATGGAGGCCGAGGCCTTCGTAAGAACATCAGAAGAGCCCTGCTGGATCAGACCAGTGGTCCCTCTAGCCTAGCATCCTGTCCCACACAGTGGCCAAGTAGTTACTCTGGAGGGCCAACAAACAGGGCATATAGGCCGAGGCCTTCATAAGAACATCAGAAGAGCCCTGCTGGATCAGACCAGTGGTCCATCTAGTCCAGCCTCCTGTCTCACACAGCGGCCAACCAGCTCCTCTGGAGGGGCAACAACAGGGCAGAGAGGCCGAGATACAGAAGTGAGGAGGAAACAGCACTTGTGAGTCCAGGAGGCACAAAACTCCCACTGAAATCTGACACAAAGTCTTCATGTCACCCATCAGCAAACACGAGGACTTGGTAACATGTGAATCATCGTTTGGCTTCTCTAAGGTGCTTCCAGCAAAGGTTAAAAAACAAGAACACTTCGCAATCATGAAGGGGAAGGGGCACTGTCTTTGTGTAGCCAGCAGAGGGCAGGAGAGTCAGCCAATTGGGGCTCTGGAATAAAATAAAATCATCATCCTGGCCACTGGAGCACCAGAGAGCACATAAGTGACCCCAAGCGTTTTGTTTCTCTGCAGAGATTCCCCACACAATGTTACCGAAATGAAACGAGAGCCCTTTCAAAGGCAGCGGGTGCACTTCAATGTGTGGACAGCGAGGAAGCAATCCCCCCCCCCCTTAGGCATCAGATTCTACCAGTCTGTTTCCAGAGTGAGATTTCTAGGAAGTCCAGAAATAGTATGAGGTCAGCAGCCATTCTTTGTGACTTGTCCTCTAGCACCCGATATTCAGTGGAACACTGCCTTTGAACATGGAGGCTCCGTCTATCTGTCTTGGCTAATAGCTGGGGATGGAGGGCAAGTTTATCAGTGACTACTAGCCATGGTGACCGAGGGGAACCTCCTCATTCAGAGGCACTAATCCTGGATCCCAGAACCAGGAAGCAACATCAGGGGAAGGCCTCGGCCTCTACACCCTGTTGTTGGACCTCCAGGGAAACTGGCTGGCCACTGTGTGAGACAGGATGCTGGACTAGATGGACCATCACTGGTCTGATACAGCAGGGCTCTTCTGATCTTCTTGTGAAGGCCTCGGCCTCTCTGCCCTGTTGTTGGCCTGGATGGACTGGATGGACTAATGGTCTTATTCAGCAGGGGTCTTTTGATGTTCTTACGAAGGTCTTGGCCTCTCTGCCCTGTTGTTGGCCCTCCAGAGGAAGTGGCTGGCCACTGTGTGAGACAGGATGCTGGACTAGATGGACCACTGGTCTGATCCAGCAGGGCTCTTCTGATGTTCTTCTCAGGGGAAGGCCTCAGCCTCTGTGCCCTTTTGTTGGACCTCTGGAGGAACTGGTTGGACACTGTGTGAGACAAGATGCTGGACAAGATGGACCTTTGGTCTGATCCTTCAGGGCTCTTCTGATGTTCGTATCAGATGAAGGCCTCGGCCTCTCTGCCCTGTTGTTGGCCTCCAGAGGAACTGGTTGGCCAGTGTGGGAGACAGGATGCTGGACTAGATGGACCACTAGTCTGATCCAGCAGGGCTCTTCTGATGTTCTTATGAAGGCCTCAGCCTCTATGTCCTGTTGTTGGCTGTCCAGAGGAACTGGTTGGACACTGTGTGAGACAGGATGCCGGACTAGGTGGACCCTCACTGGTCTGATCCAGCAGGGCTCTTCTGATGTTCTTGTGAAGGCCTCGGCCTCTCTGCCCTGTTGTTGGCCCTCCAGAGGAATGGGTTGGCCACTGTGTGAGACAGGAAACTGGACTAGATGGACCACTGGTCTGACCCAGCAGGGCTCTTCTGATGTTCTTATCAGGGGAAGGCCTCGGCCTCTATGCCCTGATGTTGGCCCTCCAGAGGAAGTGGCTGGCCACTGTGTGGGAGACAGGATACTGGACTAGATGGACCCTCACTGGCCTGATCCAGCAGGGCTCTTCTGATGTTCTTAAGATAAGTTCTACAAGACAAAATGGCTGCTGTGGAGTGTGGACTTTATGGCATGTCTAATCCTCCTTTGAAAGCCACCTATGCCAGAGGTGGTAGCAGTGAAGCCCACCATTTAGTTACTCAAGGTACAAAGTATTTCCTTCGTCTGTCCTGAATCTATCGCCCAACGAATTCACACGGTGTCCCCAAGTTCTAGTGTTATGGGAGAGGAAGAATCAAGTTCTGCCCACTTTCTCCAGCCCATGCATAATTTTAGGACACTCTACCATCACCGCCCCCCCCCTCCCCGAAGATGTCCTCTTTCTGAAGTGAAAAACTCCACGTTCATTAGACTTCTCTCATGGAGGTGTTCCAGACCTCTTGGCTATTTGCGTTGTCCTTTTCCTGGACTTTTTCCAGCACTGCAATGTTCTCTTAGAGGTACGGCAACCAGAACGGCACACCGTCTTCCAAGTGAGGCCGTACCATAGATCTGCATGGGGGGGGGGGGGGGGCACCACAATATCAGTTGCTTTGTTTTCCACCCCTGTCCTAGTAATCCCTCGTATGGAATTTTCCCTCTCACCCCTGCTGCCCTCGGAGCCGGTAGTTTCATTGGGTTTCCGCTGCCTCTTAGATGGTTAGTTATTATGTAACTTTGGGTTTTTTTTATATTTTCATATCATGTTTTCCCCCCTTGTATTTTGAATTGAGTTTATTCACGGTCACTGACCAACACATAAACTGCTATACATTTTTCCCTTGTAAGCTGTGTCACTAAAGAAGTGCACACACAGTGCTCCCTCTAAGCTGGGTTAGTATGAGCTAGCTGGTTTCTTAGCCTCCGGCTCACACATTTTTATCCTAACTCAGGAAGGATGTGGCTCCAGAGCAAACTGATTGATGCAGCCGCCAAATCGCTTGCTCACAACTTTAATGCCCAGAAGCTCATAAAGTAGAATTTTTGCTCACCAGACTCCACAGCTTAGAGGGAGCATTGCACAGGTGTGTGATGAATTTGATATCTTAGCTGCCCTTGTCCATTCGGTACCACGGCCCTATCCTCTTGGCCTGCCCCAAACCATATTAGAAATTCCCAGAGATCTTGAGAACAGGGTTGCCAACTCTGGTGTGGGAAATTCCTGGAGATATTTTTTTTTGGGGGGGGGGACTGAGGAGGGACTTAAATTTCTCCTAGACTCTATGGTATACCACGGAGTCTGTCTGGGGGCCGGATCTCTGCAATCTGGTGATTAGCTGTAATACTGAGAGAGCTTTTGCCCTCATCTGGAAGGTGGTAATCTAATTTGGGAAGGACAAAGCGGAGAATGAGATGACCCGGAAAAAACCTAAAAGATATCTGAAGCTGAATCTTGTGTATGTTTACTCAGAAGTAAGTCCCATTAAGATCAACTAGATCTACTTCAAATCCCTTTACGTGTCAATGGTACTTGCTCCCTAATAGGGCTAATATTTTGGTGAAAACTGTTGGGAGGTGCCCCCGAAATATCTTTTCTTCACAACAGAAAAAAGAGTGGAAATGCGCATGCAGTCATTTCAATTGCCCTCGCTCTCAAATGGCTTTACTGGCCTTCAAAGAAGTCATAATGACCGCAGCCAAAGCTGACTGTCATCCGATCCGCCCACTCACTACACAGTCCCCGACTGGATGGGTTTATTCTAATCTAATCTAAAAAGGTCATGCAAAATGCCGGCCTGGATGAATCACAAGCCAGAATTAAGATTGCTGGGAAAAACATCAACAACCTCAGATATGCAGACGCTACCACTCTAATGGCAGAAAGTGAAGAGGACCTCAAGAGCCGCTTGCTATGAATGAAAGAGGAGCACACAAAAGTTGGCTTGAAACTCAACATTAAAAAAACTAAGATCATAGCATCCGGCCGCATCGCTCCTTGGAAAATAGAAGGGGAAGCCATGGACGCAGTGACAGACTTCAACTTCCTGGGATCCAAGATCACTGCGGACGGTGACTGCAGCCATGAAATTAAAAGATACCTGCTCCTTGGGAGGAAAGCGATGGCAAACATAGACAGTATAACAAAAAGTAGAGACATCACCCTGCCGACAAAAGTCCGTATGGTCAAAGAGATGGTATTCCCAGTAGTAACTTATGGCTGTGAGAGTTGGACCATAAGGAAGGCTGAGCGCTGAAGAATAGATGTGTTCTAATTATGGCGCTGGAGAAGACTCTTGAGAGTCCCTTGGACTGCAAGGAGATCAAATCAGTCAATCCTAAAAGCAGGGGTCCGTTGGAGCGGGAGCGCACAGGAGCGCAGCTCCGGGAGTGAGGAGCCCAGGGGGCGGGCACATGACCAAGCCCCACCCCCTCCTCGGCTTCCCCGAGCAGTGCAGAGGCGCAGCGCCTCAGGGAAAGCCCTGCTAGGGTCTTTATTGTTTTTAATGTTTTGTTTTAATATTGATCATTTTATCATTGTTCCTTTTATGACTGTGTGCTGCTTTTCCAGAGACTTGCTCAAGGTGGCATATAAATTTTCTAAGTATACCATTTTTTATCTGGGCACATGGCACATAAGTACTGGAGAAATTTCACCAACCCTTCAGCAGCTTCCACCCCATCAGTTTGGTGTAGTGGTCAGGAGTTGGACTCTAATCTGGGAGAACCGGGTTTGATTCCCCACTCCTCCAGATGCAGCTGCTGATGTGACCTTGGGGCAGTCACAAGTTCTCTCAGAGCTGTTCTCTCATGAGCAGTTCTCAAAAGAGCTCTCTCAGCCCCACCTACCTCACAGGGTGTCTTGTTGTGGGGAGGGGAAGGGAAAGGGATGGGTGGTGCACATGTCCTGGGTATCTCAAGTCTACTTGAAACCTGGTGGTTTCAAGGGAGCAAGAAGAGAATGAGGGTGTGTTCTTGATGCTTATTTTTATTGCACAAAGTATTGGATGGGGAAGGGAATGGAGGAAGAGCAGGTCAGTTTCACTCACCTGTGGAGTGGAGCCTGAGGGGTGGGTGTTGCCTTCTGACACACTTCCGGCATGTTAGGGGGTGTGGCATATGCAAATGAGTTATGCAAATGAGCTCCTGCACCTCTTTTTCTATGAAATGACCCCTGCCTAAAAGAAATCAACCCTGACTGTTCCCTGGAAGGCCAGATCCTGAAGCCGAAGCTTCAATACTTACTTAGTTTGTAAGTCGCTCTGAGACTTCCGAGTGAAGGGTGGGGTATAAATCCAATCTCCTCCCCATTCCCTCCCCACAACAGACACCCTGTGAGGCAGGTGGGGCTGAGAGAGCTCCTTCAAGGACTGCTCTTGAGAGAACAGCTCTGACAGAACTACAGCTGGCCCAAGGTCATCTAGCAGGTGCAAGTGGAGGAGTGGGGAATCAAACCCAGTTCTCCCTGATTAGAGTCTGCGCTCCTAAACCACTATATCAAACAGACACCCTTTGAGGTAGGTGGAGATGAGAGAGCTCTTTTGAAGACTGCTCTTGAGAGAACAGCTCTGAGAGAACTTGTGACTGACCCAGGGTCACTCAGATGGCTGCACGTGGAGGAGGAGTGGGGAATCAAACCCGGCTCTCCAGATTAAAGTCTGCGCTCCTAACCACTACACCAAACCGGCTCTCACGGTAATCTGCAGTTGAGGAGCCCAATTCAAATCCGGGTGCACCGTATGAGACCAATGAGATATTCAGGCTCTGATCCTTGAAATGGCAAAGCTCCCTTTGTCAGACAGCCTGGCGTACATGTAAGGATGTGAACCTCCTAGTCAGTTCTTCCCGTTTGCCTGCAATTAGTCTGTCTGCTTTGGAGGGCAGGGAAAGCAAGAGGGCCAGCTTGCCGCGGTGGATCCCTACTCTCAAGGAGGTGGGCAGGAAGTTTAACCAACAGATTGGCAGGCGGGAATCCATCCCTGGCCCCGCTTGAGCACTGCACAGCCTGTGTTTCCGCTTGCTAACTGGCAGTGAGAAGCTCACCAACATTTAAATACGAGGCTCGGTCATGCCAGCAGGAGTTGGGGCTCGGGTGCCAAGGCGGCCTCCCTTTCCTCACATGCCAGGGATTCTCGAAGAGTGGATTTCTCTAGGAAACTTCTGTAACGGACAGGCGGGTGGGCAGGGGGGGGAACATGAGGGGGGACCCAGAGGGTTCAGCAAAGGTTTCAGTAGCACTGTCTTCTTTTTTCTCCTTGGGTGCCTCCGTTCTGCAAGATGTGCTGCTTAAGATGCAGGAGGGCAGTGCTTGGAGAAATTAGGACTTTTATCTTTTGGGGACTGGGAGATGAATGGGCTACATTTCAATGATCCCGGGAGGCACGAATAGCTTGAACACATGAAGCTGCCTTCTACTGAAGGAGAACTTTGGTCCATCAAAGGTCACTGTTGCCTACTCAGGGTGGCAGTGGCTCTCCAGGGTCTTGGGGAGGTCTTTCCCATCACCTATTGCCTGGTCTTCTTTAACTGGAGATGCCGGGGATTGAACCTGGGACCTTCTGCATGCCAAGCAGAAGCTCTTCCACTGAGCCACAGCCCCTCTTGACAGCTCTCCAGGGTCTCAGGCAGAGGTCTTTCCCATCCCCTCCTGCCTGGTCCTTTTAACTGGAGATGCTGGGGATTGAACCTGGGACTTTCTGCCTGCCAAGCAGAGGCTCTTCCACTGAGCCACAACCCCTCTTTACAGCTCTCCAGGGTCTCAGGCGGAGGTCTTTCCCATCCCCTCCTGCCTGGTCCTTTTAACTGGAGATGCTGGGGATTGAACCTGGGACCTTCTGCCTGCCAAGCAGAGGCTCTTCCACTGAGCCACAACCCCTCTTTACAGCTCTCCAGGGTCTCAGGTGGAGGTCCTTCCCATCCCCTCCTGCCTGGTCCCTTTAACTGGAGATGCCGGGGATTGAACCTGGGACCTCCTGCACGCCAAGCAGGGGCTCTTCCACTGAGCCACAGCCCCTCTTGACAGCTCTCCAGGGGTGTCTCAGGCTGAGGTCTTTCCCATCCCCTCCTGCCTGGTCCTTTCAACTGGAGATGCTGGGGATTGAACCTGGGACCTTCTGCATGCCAAGCAGAGGCTCTGCCACTGAGCCACAGCCCCTCTTTACAGCTCTCCAGGGTCTCTGGCAGAGGTCTTTCCCATCCCCTCCTGCCTGGTCCTTTCAACTGGAGATGCTGGGGATTGAACCTGGGACCTTCTGCATGCCAAGCAGAGGCTCTGCCACTGAGCCAGGGCCACTCCCCAGTCTGTAGGCAGATAGGCTCAATCCTAATGATGTGGAGCAGGTGTGAACTATCCCACGTAGTGGTATCAGGGTGGGTAAGTTGTCCAAGAAATCACTGGGGAGGGGTGTATTAACAGCAGCCTGAGGCCAGTGTCGTGAGCAGTTCCACCCTCTGGGTTGCTCAAGAGAGAATCTACGGGATCTTCATTGAGCTCTTTGGTCCGCTGCGACTCTCTAGAACTTTTGAGCAACTGGAATACTGGAGGATCCATCGGATGCTCCCTCTAAGCTGTGGAGTCTTGTGAGCAAAAATTCTCCTTTGTGAGCTACAGGTATTAAAGTTGTGAGTGAGTGACTTGGCTGCTGTGTAAATTAGTTTGCTCTGGAGCCCTCCTTCCTGAGCTAAGAACAAAATGTGTGAGCCGGAGGCCAAAAAACTGTGAGCTAGCTCACACTAACTCAGTTTAGAGGGAACACCTGAAAACAATGCCTGAAAACAAACTGGAAGCCACATGGAACATGCAGGGTATTTCCCACTTCTTTGTCTTACAAGCCGTATGTGATCAGTTCAGCTATGGCTCGTATGGGACTGTTGTGAATCACACTGCTTTACTTGTGAGTAAAATGGTAGGTTTGATGATGCTCCATGCATCTTATGGAGCCACGTGCTGGGCTGGATTGGGGCATACTTTATATAACCTGTTTCATGCCCTGCTTTCCTTTCAAGAGTCAGGCTGCTCAGAATTAAACCATCCGATAATGTAAAAGCACAATGGCCACAAACCACAGAATTAATAGAGAAGATTTAAGATATGTCAAAACTTACGCCAGTTCTTTTTCACTTTGGCCAGGCGGCCCGGGGGATACGAGCCAAGGCTGACCTTATTGTGGGACAATTTAATGATTTTTTAAAAAATAATTCATTTGTATCCTGCTTTTCTCCACAACGAGGATCAAAAACGGCTTCCATGGTTCCCCTCTCCTCCATTTCATCCACACAACAGCCCTGTGAGGCAGGTGAGGCTGAAAGAGTGCGACTGGCCCAAGGCCACCCACCCAGTGAGCCTCCACGGCAGGAGTGGGGATTGGAACACGGGTCTGACACTCTGACCCGCTACTCTTGAAATCCCTGGGGTGGTTCGGCTGAAGCCGGCACCTCCTTGAAAGTCGGCTAGAAATGTGGTTGGTGTCCTGACCCCAGGATTTCCCCACCAAATGAGGAGCAGCTCTTTCCCAGACCCAAATTCAAAGCTGGGAGAGGTTGACTCTCATAGAACTTTTACTTCTTTTTTGTATTTTTCGTGTGTGTGTGAGTGTGTGTGCACCTGGAAGTCATGGCGACCTCTGCTGACTGACCCCTACTAAGGACCTGGAGGATATTCAAAGAGGTGGCTGAATAAAGCCTGCCCCCGCCTCCCAACTGCTGGTATTCCAAGGACGTCTCCCATCCAAGTCCTTGCCAGAGTCAGCCCTGCTTAGCTTCCAAGATCCGGTTGGCCTGGGGGATCTGGGTCAGGGCTCTCCTAGAACTTTTAGACAGACAACCAGCAGAAACATTTTCTGTCTGGGCCAGATAAGAATCATAGAGCTGGAAGGGGCCTCCAGGGTCATCTAGTCCAACCCCCTGCACAATGCGGGAAACTCACAAATACCACCCACCCCCATACCCGCTGTGACCTCTGCTCCATGCCCATAAGGTGGCAAAAAACCTCCAGGATCCCTGGGCAGAACTGGCTTGGAAAAAAATTGCTTCCTGACACCCAAATTGGCCATCAGCATTTCCCTGGGCGTGTAAGAAGGGGCCACGAGAACTGAGCACGGAGGCAACCCTTCCTGCCCTCCCTTCTCACGATCTGCCTGAGCTCACAGAATCCGCATTGCTGTCAGATGGTCGTCTAGCCTCTGCTTGGAAACCTCCAAAGGTGGAGAGCCCACCACCTCCCGAGGAAGCCTGTTCCACTGAGGAACCGCTCTGACTGGCAGGAAGTTCTTTCTAATGTTTAGCTGAAAACCCTTCTGATTTAATTTCAACCCGTTGGTTCTGGCCTGACCTTCTGGGGCAACAGAAAACCACTCCGGCCCATGCTATCTATGGCAGCCCTTCAAGGACTTAAAGATGGTGATCGTATCTCCTCCCAGTCATCTCCTCTCCAGGCTAAACATCCCCAGCTCCTTCAGCCTTTCCTCCTAGGACATGGTCTCCAGCCCCCTCCCCATCTTCATTGCCTTCTCTGGACACATCCCAGCTTGTCTAGATCCTTCTTACACGGTGGTGCCCGACATTGAAAACAATAGGTGAAGTCTACCCAGAGCAGAGCGTGTGGGTATTCCAGAATCTTGACACCTCCCTTCAAAAGTTCTTTGGCGTTCTATACGAGTTCTCCTGAAATTTCACTTCTTAGGGTTGAGGCCTGTGATAGCCGCGGGGCCATTGGAGGCTGTCGGGGAACGCCGCCTTTGGCAGTGGAAGACCCCCTCCCTCCAAGTCGGCACTGAATCGCCCACTAAAACCTTTTATTGCCTTGTATATTTCAAGGCTGGAAATGCTGCCCCGTCCGTCCGTTAGTCACAGAGACCGCAGTATCCTTTGGACTACCAGGCAGGGCTGACCAACGTGGAGATGAGGGGCGGAGCCGATAGGGGGGGATTCGGGGAAGGATTTTTATTGGGGATATCTATTAATTAATATAGTAAAGCTGAAGTGCAGTGTTGCACACAGTAAATAAACTCCAAGCAGGTATGTTGTAAAAAGGTGAAACTTAAGATTTATTGAGAGAGATTCAGTTCACCCCCTACTCGAAAGAACAAGGGGGCACCCACAAGGACTTGTGGGAGGCATCTCATTTCGCCCTCCCCCGTTATTCCCTGTTTCCTTTTCCTCAACCCCCCCCCCCCCCCCCGCCGTTTCCTTTCCCCAGTTTCTCTCCTTCCAGAGTTGCCCATCTGGAGAGCTCTTGGAATCACGATGGATCTCCCAACTGCAGAGATCAGTTCCCCTTAGGGCTGCCAGCTCCAAGCTGGGAAGTTCTTGGAGATTTGGGGGGTGGAGCCTTGGGAGCAGTCTCCCCTCTAAGCTGAATTAGTGTGAGCTAGCTCACGGTTTTTTAGCCTCCGGCTCACACATCTTTGTCTCAGCTCAGGAAAGGACGGCTCCAGAGCCAGCCAATTCATGCAGCAGCCAAATCGCTCAGTCACAACTTTTAAGGCCAGTAACTCACAACGTAGAATTTTTGCTCAGATTAGAGGGAGCATTGCTTGAGAGAGCATAGTTGGGGAGGGAGGTGACCTCAGCAGGGTGGAATGCCCTGGAGTCCACCCTCCAAAGCAGGGGAACTGATCTCCCCCTGGGAAAAGGCTGTTTTGGAGGGTGGAGTCTGTGGCGTTATACCCTTCTGAGGCCCCTCCTCCACAAACCCCACTCTCCCAAAGCTCCAGGAATTTCTTAACGTGGAGTTGGCAACCCTACCTCCTTCCCACACAACTGGAAACATACCTTTAGTTGTCCCTGTCTTAAGCTTTCCCCACTCCTTTGCATGCAGCTGCTGGTGTGACCTTGGGTCAGTCACAAGTTCTTTCAGAGCTATTCTCTCACTAGCAGTTCTCGAGAGAGCTCTCTCAGCCCCAGCTACCTCACAGGAGATTGTAAGCGGCTTTGAGACTCCTTTGGGTGGTGAAGGGTGGGGTATGAACCCAAATTCTTCCTCCTCCTCTTCTTCTTCTTTGCCCACTGACTTCAATGGACTTGATAAAGATAAAGGTTTCCCTTGTTCGAAAGCCAGTTGAATACGACTCTAGGGATGCGGCGCTCATCTCCGTTTCCAAGCCGAAGAGCCAGCGCTGTCCAAAGACGTTTCCGTTGTCATGTAGCCAGCATGACTAGACGCCGAGGTGCATGGAACGCTGTTACCTTCCCATCGAAGTGGAACCTATTTATCTACTTGCAACTTCTTGCTTTTGAACTGCTAGGTTGGCAGGATCTGGGACCAGAGACGGGAGCTCACTCCGTCATGCAGCACTCAGGTCATGAACTGCTGAACTACCGGTCTGCAGTTCAGCGTCTTAACCACTTGAGCCACTGCAGCCCCTTTCAATGGTAGAAAGGTGTAATAGAAAGGTGTAATTCTACTTCGGATGGCTCTGTAGCCTTCCTGTCCTCCTCCGCCCCCTCCCTCCCATCTGGCACCACTCCAAGAAAGCAGCCGCAGGTGAAGGAAAAGCATTTCACACACCAGTCAACACAGCTCAAACGTATAAAGAGTTTATTGGATTGCTAAAGCGTTCTCAAAAATGTCTGTGATTCTTTGGCAGAGAAAGAGGGTAAAAAAAAAAGTGGTTGAAAAATGTTGCGTATTTTCCTCCATACCGAACGCAAAAGAACATTTAGGAAAGCATAATCGGATAAAAAAATAATAACGGCGGAATACAAGGCTAATAGCTGAAAGAGGCACAAAGGCACATTGATGTATAAATTGCATAGCACATAATAAAACATATGGAAAATACACGTCGAAAACACTTTGCATTTCTCCTAACAATAAGGCACTTTTTAATCTGGGGAATATAAAATATACGCTGATGAATCAGAATGCCGCCATTCAAGAGAGGCGATGAGCACGGGGAAAAACAATACATTTATTTTATTTTAATTTCTATATATTATAAATATGCTGGAATGGCTCTCGGAGTGGGGGACGGGGGTGGTTTTAGTTTCAGTCTGTGCACGTACGTTCCACGCGAATACACTTAGCGTAAGAACCGATTGCCGAGCACAGCGGCTTTGAACATTGCTAGCTTCAGCAAGCGGTTTCCCAAGAAAATGCTGCAATTTGCGGAGAATCCAACAGTGGGTAAATGTTGCGTGGTGACTAGGTTCAGCGTCATCATGGTCGCATGTGAAACTGCCTCGTGTGGAACCAGACCCTTGGTCCATCAAGGCCAGTATTGCCTACTCAGACTGGCAGCAGCTCTCCAGGGTCTCAGGTGGAGATCCTTCACAGCACCTAATGCCTGGTTCTTTTTTTTAACTGGAGATGCCGGGGATTGAACCTGGGACCTTCTACATGACAAGCAGATGCTCTTCCACTGAGCCACGGCCCCTCTTTACAGCTCTCCAGGGTCTCAGGCGGAGGTCTTTCCCATCACCTCCTGCCTGGTCCTTTTAACTGGAGGTGCCGGGGATTGAACCTGGGACCTTCTGCATGCCCAGCAGAGGCTCTGCCACTGAGCCACAGCACTCCCTGAGTGACAGCCCCTCCCACTGCAAGCCATGAACTCAAAGGATGCCCTACAGCCCCATAGCCAGGGTTTTGTGGCTTCTGGGGCAATTTCTTTTCTGGTGGGGCTGATGTTCTCTGTGCCAAAAGAAAAGCCATTTAGCCAATAGAATGCTGTCACCAGGAGAGATCTCTAAATTGCAAGCTGTCGACCACTTTAGAAGACAGTTCTCAGCTGCTGCAAGTTAATCACTTCTGCCAGCCTAAGCTACGATTCTGAGAATAAACCAGCAGGGTGGGGCTGATGACTTCTATAGTCCAGAAAGCTAACACTTAGGCAGGAAAACTCTCTTAAAGGAGACCAGTTTCTTGACACAGAGTTAGAAGGGGCCCTAGAGGTCACCTACTCCAACCTCCTTGCTCGGTGGGGGAATCAGTCAACTACAGCACCCCACTCTGCTTAAAGGAGCACACGCTTTTAAAAAAATGTTTCAAATGACTTAAAAAAAATCATTTACAGGAGAAATTCTTGTGGGGCTGTGCTTTTAAAAGGGGGGCAGAGCCCCCAAAAGCTGCACTGTAGCTAAAGGCCTGTGGGTTAGGACTCCAAAGCGGGTCATGGGTCAGCCCTCCCCAATGGGTACACCTGCATTTTGCACTGTCCTTTTTCTGCACATCCTCCTTGTCAGTGTCTCGCATTCTCCCCCTTCCGCCTCCCTTTGCAGGAAGAAAAATAGTCTGGCAATGAGTAACCTTTCAGTAGTAGCTGGACAGAGGGGGAAATGGAATTGCTGGGGGGCAGCCATGCCCTCCGTGTGACATCTGTGGGCTGCTCAACAACATCTGGTTTGCCACTGTCGGAAATGCAGTGCTGAACTGGACGGGCAACAAGGGCATAGTTCGCCTTGGGTGCCCCAAAACCTGCAGCTGGCCCGGGATGGGCCACCGTGGCAAGCAAAACTGTCCTCGTGGGTCACCGTGCCAAAAAGGTCGGGAACCACTCCTCTAGAGAGACCACGTTCCCACTGGATTGACAATGACACGGTTGTCTGATCTCAGGGTCTCCAGGAGGAGGAATCAGATCTTTGGGGCAGGGCCAGACTTGGAAGGCTGAGCTACCTCCTGCTTGACTTGATGAGGCCTTTCCCTTCTGCTTGGTCCCCCAAGGCCTTCGAACTCCTCCCAAGCAATCAGGCCAAAGCGAATCCCTGTCCTCTGACCCACCAGGTGCCGCTCCGCTCCATCCCTGATTCCCCTCTCCCAGTGCCGCTCCGCTCCATCCCTGATTCCCCTCTCCCTGTGCCGCTCCTCTCCATCCCTGATTCCCCTCTCCCAGGGCTCAGCATCTGAAGCTCCGGAGAGGGAGGGGGCTCAGAAGTACCCTGCAAAGTAGGCCAGTGTGAGGAACTCTGGATGGGCAGATACGGTTGCCAGTCTCCAGGTGGGGTATGGTGATCTCGTAGAATTACAACTGATCTCCAGACGACAGAAGTCAGTTCAGCTGGAGGAAACGGCTGCTTTGGAGGGTGGAATCGAAGTCCTTATACCCCTCTGAGGTCCCTCCCTTCACCAAAATGTGCAATATGCCGATAAGTCATAAGAACCTAAGAGAAGCCATGTGGGAGCAGGCCAATGGGCCCCTCCAGTCCAACACTCTGTGTCACACAGTGGCCAAAAACACCCCAGGTGCCCTCAGGAGGTCCAGCAGTGGGGCCAGGACGCTAGAAGCCCTCCCACTGTTGTCCCCCCCCCCCAAGCACCAAGAATACAGAGCATCACTGCCCCAGACATAAGAACGTAAGAGAAGCCAACGCAGTCCAACACTCTGTGTCACACAGTGGCCAAAAACACCAGGTGCCCTCAGGAGGTCCAGCAGTGGGGCCAGAACTCCAGAATCCCTCCCCACTGTTGCCCCCTCCAAGCACCGCAGACAGAGTATTCCATCTATACCTTGTGGCTAATAGCCACTGATGGACCTCTGCTCCATATGATTATCCAATCCCCCCTTGAAGCTGTCTATGCTTGTAGTCGACACCACTTCCTGCAGCAGTGAATTCCACCTGCTGATCACATTGCTTGGGAGATCTCTTAGAAAGACAAGAAATGGTTACAGATCGTCCCACCCCATCAAAGGGAAGCACTGCCTGAAGTTGCATGGGCATCATCCCCCCCACCCCACCCCCACCACATTTTTCAAAGCCCAAAAAATCTTGCTTTTAAAAGCCACAAAATCGAACTGCTTTGCCTAAGGGGTATTTATAGCCTTGAGGGGTGCAAAGCAAGCAGGGAAGTCAGCAATTTGGCTGCAGAGCTAGAGAAGGAAATGCACTTCCTTATCCTCGAGGTGTTTCCCCACTTTTAAGCCCGACGGCAAACTTCCCTGCTCTGTCCAGCAATCGCCAACGAGCCCTGTCCAGCGCCAACCCACAAAAGGAGCCAACGTTTGCACAGAAGTTACCAGACACACAAGGCACAGAATGTCCCACGTGAAAGCGTTTGCCTTGCGCTTGGCTCCTGTGCCTTGATAAGGGAAAGGACGGCCTTTGCTCCATCTTTGCGCTTTGCCGAGCCCTTGGGGCCGCTTCCCAATGGGCAGGAGTCGCTGCCTGCCTGTGAGTAATCAGTTGGCAAGGGCCCCCACTTGCCGCTAAGGCTTTTTAGAAAACCGTGCTTGGGGCAGGGTTGGGTTGGGAACAGTGTTCCCTCTAAGCTGAGTGAGTGTGAGCTAGCTCACAGTTTTTTAGCCTCCGGCTCACACATGTTTGTCTTAGCTCAGGAAGGAGGGCTCCAGAGCAAACTCATTTATAAAGAAGAAGTAGAAGTAGAAGAAGAAAAGAAGAAGAAGAAGACTGGATTTATACCCCGCCCTTCACTTGGAGTCGCAGAGTGGCTTACAATCCCCTTTCCCTCCCCCTCCCCACAACAGACACCCTGTGAGGCAGGTGGGGCTGAGAGAGTTCTTTTGAGGACTGCCCTTGAGAGAACAGCTCTGAGAGAACTATGGCTTGCTCAAGGTCATCCAGCAGCTGCATGTGGAGGAGTGAGGAATCAAACCCGGTTCTCCAAGATTAGAGTCCACGCACTGAACCAGGACACCGAACTGGCAGTAGCCTAACCACTACGCCAAACTGGTTCTGCTCTGGACTGGCTCTGATTCAGGTCCCCATTCATCCAGAAAGCTCGCTGAGGAGACCTTCGGCCAGGGATCCTCTTTCAGGCTAGCCTACTTCACAGGGCTGTTGGACAGAATGGGGAAGCCACAGCCTTGTACGACATTTGTTTGGGAAGCATGGGGCAGCACTCAAAGACGTGGTCTCCTACTTGTATTCTGCAGCAGTGCCACCCAAGAGGTTCATCTGCAGTGAAACCAGGGTCCCGTAATTTCTGGTTGAGCAAAGAGCGCAAAGGGGGTATAGGGACTGTGGCTCCGTGGCAGCGCTTGGCGTGTAGAAGGCCTCAACCCAATCTCTGGCATCTCCGCGTGACAAAGCATAGGCCGAAGGTGCCTTGTTCCCCCTAAGCCCCTGGAGAATACCTGGAGGCCCAGTTTGGTGTAGGGGTTAGGAGCGCGGACTCTAATCTGGGAGAACCGAGTTTGATTCCCCACTCCTCCTCCACATGCAGCCAGCTAGTGACCTTGGACGAGTCACAAGTTCTCTCAGAGCTGTTCTCTCAAAAGCAGTCCTCGAGAGAGCTCTCTCAGCCCCACCCACCTCACAGGGTGTCTGTTGTGGGGAGGGGAAGGGAGAGGAGATTGTAAACCCCTCTGAGACTGTGTAGTGAAGGGCGGGGCATAAATCCAATCTCTTCTCCTTTTCTTCTTCCTGTGAAGGGTCCATGGACCAAGGGTCAGACTCAGTACAAGGCAGCTTCATCGCAATTAAATGTATAGATAATTAACCTTCCAGAAGAGGGCCTAATACATGGCTGCCAGCCTTCAAGTAAGACCTGGAGATCTTCCAGAATTACAAGTCCTTCTCCACGTTGCAGAAATCAGTTCCGGTGGAGAAAATTACAACTTTGCAGAGTGGATTGTATGGCGTTATGCCCGCCTGGGATCCCTCCCCAAACCCCACCCTCCTCAGGCTCCACCCCCAGATCTCCAGGAATCTCCCAACCCAGAGTTGGCAACCGTAATACAAGGCCTCCTACTGGATGACACAAGATGACAGACTCGTCCTTTCACCATTCCCGCAAAAGATGTAATAAAGCAGCAGTAGATCGAAAGGCAGCAAGTAATTCCTGATTGTCAGAGGCCTTAATAGGAGAGCAGTGTTAGCAACCATTAGCATGGATCAAAGGCACTTTGTAGAAGACACTTCAGTTGTGGTCAGACGGCATGATTATCGCGCTGTGGACATGCCTCAAATATTACCTGGGTTTATTTATTTCACAGTGAAACAGACACCCTGCGGTCTGCCCTCCGGACACTCGCCCAATGTGCGAGGTTTTCTTTAAAAAAATCCTCACTTGCACAAGTGCATAAGTGTTTATTTGTTGACTTCCATGTCTGCACACTGATGTGATGGGTGAATGCATTTGTGCGCCAATGCGCTTATGTGCATATCGCTAACTGCTTTTTTAAAATGGCACCATAAGTGAAACCGGCAAGGGGTTTCACTTCGCGCTGGAGTGATCAGACATCTGGAAATGTGCAGTGATAACAATAGCTTCCACAAAATACGGACTTTCTCCGGTGTCAGGAAAGTCAGCAGTGACACTGGGGGTGGGGGGTGATGACTGCAATGCGGGAAACCTCCTCTGACATCAGGACACACTTTTTTAAACCGGAGGGGAGAAGTGGCAACATCGGATCGAGAAGCCCGTCTGATCGCAACCTTAGTTTGGTAAAAATGAGGAAAGGATATAGAAATATCACATGTGCTTCGAAACTTTGTGCCACATGGAAGAAGCTAAGAATTTCCCGGCTGGATCAGACGGAAGTTCAACCTAGTCCAGCGTCCTGTTTTGAACAGTGGTCAGGGTTGGACTAGATGACCCTGGAGATCCCTTCCAACTCTATGGTAGTGGTCACACCTGTGAGATAAAGCAGGGGTGGGGAGAGAGGCTATTGCCTCCGGCGGAAGTTGACCTGCAGTTGTGTGATCACGCAGTCAAAAAGCTGTGGGCATAGCCCACCACTGCGTAATCAGACACAACCACGGGTGAGTTGGGGTTTTTTTGGGGGGGTCATTTGTTTCCGATGCACTTAAATGAGGGACTGATGATTCGCACCTCATCCCTGAGGGCTCCCTATGGAGTGTGCGATGATGTGCATACTGAGAAGGGAAAAAAACCATGGCACGGAGCCGGGATGGTCTGATCTGACCATCCTGACCCATGAGAGCGTGCTGGAGTGATCAGACAGGGGAAAGTCCACCCGGGGCCCATAGCAACCCATTTGCTACCGGACTTTGCCTGGTGCCTGTTTACTTCGCTTCCGTGGTGGAGCAACACGGGTTGCTGCCAGCTGCAGGACGCTTCCCAGATGTGCATGTCTGCTCGCGCATGTTAAATCCGCCTGGCCTATGTTGGGGCTAATTGTTTGTGTGATCGCAGCCTGCGATTCTGTGATTCTAAGACATACCTGGGAAACTCACAAACGGGCCAAGAAGGAAGTTGTGGCCTTCCGGTTTGTCAGCCCGGAGCACCTGGTTCTCAGAGATATTAGTGCCTCTGTACATGGAGGTTCCACTGAGTAGTCACAGACTTCGTCCTCCATGAATCTATCCAACCATTTCCAAAAGATAATGTCCACCACTCTGATTCCTCCGGCAACGAAGTCCCATGTTAGTAGCACTGTTGGTAGTGAAACCCAACCGTACGCTTCAGCTTCAAATACTCCCGTTTTAAACCTCCTTTCAAAGGGACTTGCAATAAACAGTGCTTAGGATTTCGGCAAAACCAGCACATCCCCTGAATTAGTGCACAAAGAATAAGAGAAGAAAGGAAGGAGGAAATAGACAGACAAGGCCCCAATCCCCTTTCATTGAGGGAGATGCCTGCACACAAGAAAATTTTCGAGAATTACAGCCAGATGGATGGAAACTTCAGAACTTTAGCCTGGAGTATTCGACTCTGAGCCTTCCTATGCATATTAATAGGACTGTCGCACTCGCGGACTGTAAAACATTTGATTTAAAGGTCTTAATACTTTAGGCCATGAGCATCAAGCGCTTAGTTGCTTTGGCGCCCTTCCTATGTCAGCACATGGGGCCTGTGAAACGGAAGTTCTCACTGGTTTCTGTCCGCAACCCATTTCTCACGATACACATATCGCCCCCCCCCCAAAAAAAACCACCCTTACTTATTTGAGGAAACACATAATAAAAGCTTTGCTTTAGGCATACAAAAATATTGCATATTCTTAAAAAAACAGGGCCTGACCCACCATGACTGTCTCCCTTCCCCGGGGAGCGGGGAGAGGAGTGCCACAGTTAAACGAATTTTTATTTATTTATTTATTTATTTCTTAAGATTTATATCCCGCCCTTCCCGCCAAACGGGTGGGGGATGAACTGGAAATTAGATGAACTCCCCTTCACTGTATCACGTGGGAGACGTTCCCAGTAGATCAGGCCTACGGGTATCTTTGGCAAAACGGTGTTTTCTTGGAGATCGGTTAAATAAAGCTTTGCAATAAATATACTCCGCTACAGTTAACTAAACTCTGGAAGGCTGACCCCCTGATTGAGTTCTAAATCTTGCGACGGAGACAGCCAAGTCATGGCGCTCAAAAACTGCTCAGTCAGATTTTTTCCCCATGCACGTGAACGGAAGTGTTATATCCTGGGCAGCTGTGGATTTGTTGTGGTATAGTTTTTTTATTGTGTATTTTTTTATTGTGTATTGTGTATTTTTTTATTGAGACCTTATTGTGTGGTATAGTTTTTTTTAACATGATCCCTTACGGCATAAGCCTTTGATTTAGTTTCACTTTTCACGGCTGTTGCAGCTGAGCGTTGGCCGGCAAGGGGTGCAACTAACTGCCTGGGGACCTCCTCAGATTGCCAACTTCCAGGTCGGTGGCTGGAGATCCCCTGGGCTGACAACGGATCTCCAGGTGACAGAGATCAATTTGCCTGGAGAAAATGACTGCTTTAGACAGTGAATTCTATGGCCTTTTACCCCACTGAGGCCCCTCCCCTCCCCAGACCCTGCCCTCCTCAGGCTCCACCCCCCCCAAATTCTCCAGGTATTTCCCAACCCAGAGCTGGCAACTGTAAGATCTCCCACCACAAGGGGCCAATGGGAACCCTAGTGGGGGGTGAGGTTGGGTGGGTGTGAACAGCCCGCACAGAGATTGTAGGTGCAAAGGGGCCATCCAAGATAAGGCCTTCCTTTTTGGGTGACTCTTCTCACACTTCTAGTTTTCGGTCAAAGCACCAAGACTGAGGCATATGTAGAGCTCCTTAGTGGACAAGTGCTGCAGATGTGACCTCCTTCTGCCATAAATGGCAGGCTGACTTCCTTCAGTGTCAGTGGGAGGCACTGGGGTTCAAAACCTACTTGAGAGGGGGGAAATTCCAAGGAAATGTTTTTCTTTCAAGTTTCTACCAAGACCTCAACTTTTTAGCATCCTCTTTTTCATATTCCCAACTAGGGAAAGAGTGAGAAGAGGGGGCGGGGGGGGGGGGGGGAGAGTGAACTACTGAACTGGGCGAGTTGCATAGTTAATATTACCTTTAGAGGTTTATTTACCCATCTTGTGAGCTGTCAAGTTGCAACCAGCTTAACGACTCAAGGCAGGAAATGAGTGGAGGTGGTTAATGCCGTTGCCTGCCTCTGCATAGCATCCCTGGTCTTCCTTGGGGGGGGTCTCCCATCCCAGTACAAACCCTACTTCGCTTCCAAGCTCTGATAAGATTGTCTGGGCTTGAGATGAGAGTTGAGTTGAGGTAAGAGAGTTGGGCTTGGCTGGGCTACTCTACCAGTCTTATAGTCAATATATGTATTTAAAAAATAATCCAGTTGTAAAACCGATATTGAATATTGTGAGATTTCAGATCCGAGATACGAAGTTACGAATCAGCATGAGTGTTTGTTTTGGCTGTAGTGTTCGGTGTGCCTTCTGTCTGAATGTTCGTTCAGATGGAGGCAATAGTTCGCTTTGGAGAGATCACTCAGGTTGCATCCCAGCTATGCTGGCCAATGGCTGCAATCAATAGGATTTTGAGTGTGGCTTAGGATGGTGCTAGCAGGGCTTTTCCCATGTAGAAAGATGGCTTTTCTGCATTCTTATTTTCCTTGCTTGTGTGTTCCTGTTGAATTGGGGTCCCCCCCCGTTCCACGTTTCGCTCCCTCTAGTGGTTGATTTGTTATTACAAAGCTTTATGTCCAGCAGGTTTTTAATGCCAGACATACCATAGCGTAATATTGAATCGACCACTAGAGGGAGCAGAATATGTGTGGAACAGGAAACAAAACGCCTGGAAGTTCTAGGAACACACAAGGGAGCGAAATGATAATGCGGAAAAGCCCAGAGTCTCTGAAATGGTTTCAGTTTTTTTATTGCTGCTATAACTGTCTTTTAAGGCACTAGCAAAATATTACAATATATTTTCATATAAGGTCTAACTATAGATATAAAATGTATTTGTGCATTGGTGTGCAAACAAGCTCAGTACTTGATGGTTTATGTGAAGAAAAAAAACCCCTAAGTGTCAGTAACTGGAAATATTAATAGGTTAAGATTTATACGAGAGAGAAAGTGGATTTCTGGTTTCAGCAGTGGTTAAACTGGAAGCAGATAGACTAGGAAAGCGGCAGGAAGTTTCTTCCCTAGAGCATGTAAACTAGGAAGTGACCAATGCTGAATAAGCACATGGGTACCCCCTTGAGGTGGTGGGTATACCTACACTACAAACTGCTATCCATTTTATACAAGTTGCAGCATCCCTCAAAGAATCCTGGGAATTGTAGTTTGCATGACAACTCTCTCTGCACATTCCTACCCCCAGGTTTCCTTGGGGAAAAGGAACTAATTTTGCCATCAGCTGAAGTCTGTAGTGTAGATGGGAGGGCACAGTGATGGGTCCCCCCCCTGCTCAGGATTAAACTCTCAGGAAAAAAGCCCTTCCAGCAGCATGAGAGGCAAAGGCCATGCCATCCCTAGGGAGGCTGAGCGCGCTCAGAGGTCGGTGCTCGCCTTTGCCGTGAGGGCTTGAATCCGGGCCGAGTTGCAGGTCTTGCAGAGGACGTGCCCATCCAGGGGGTAGCAGCCTTGATTGTCTCCTTCGGACAACAGCCCGCCACAGTCCTGCAGAACAGCACCATCGAGAAAGCAAAGGAACAAAGATGGAAATATTAAACCGTCTCTTTATTTACAAAATCGATCCCCTGCCTTTCTTGATCTAATCTAAGCCACCAGGGCAGCTAACAGGCTAAAAACACACATAATTTTTGTAAAAAAATCTTCAGAACCATTAAAGACAAGCCCAACTTCCCCCCACAAACATTGAAACAATTAAAACCAAAGCTAAAATGCACAAGCCAAAACATAAAAAACAACATTTAAGAGACAAGACAGGAAAGAGGGAACATCGGGGGAAACACCAGACAAAACAAAGCCAAGAAACAGAGAGGGAGAGATTAAACCATCTATTTATTTAAAGAATTTATACACCAACTTTCTGCTTTCATCGGAGCCACCAAGGTGGCTAGCAGGTTAAAAACATACATCGTAAAAAGTACGTGTTCAGAGCTATTAAAACCAAGCAAAAACATACCACTAAAACAATTAAAACCAAAGCTGAAATACACACACCAAAACATAAAAACAACAACAATTAAAACTTAGGATAGGAGCAAGGGCTCATTGCGGGAATACCAGATGAAAGAAAAAAACATCTCCTTCATGTCTGATATCTAATCTAAGTTGGTGTATAAATTCTTTAAATAAATAGATAGTTTAATCTTTCCCTCTCTGTTTCTTGGCTTTGTTTTGTCTGGTGTTTCCCCCGATGTTCCCTCTTTCCTGTCTTGTTGCTAAAGGTATATGAGTAAGGCCAGTTCAAAAAAGCTGATGGCCCCACCTAGCAATAAGGAAGCAAATCCCATGCGGATGGTCCCTCACGTTCTGCTGAGAGGGACTGAACCCGCTTGCCCTAGATGGAGTGATGCTGGTTTGTTCAGAGCAGCTTAAGAGCTTGGGGGTTTTAACAGGCCCCTGCCTTGCCGTTTGAAAAGCAGGTTGGCACGGCAGCCAGGAGTTGCATCCGATTCGGCAACTCTCTTGTCACCTAGAGTCAGCTGATCCGGCCACACTGACCCATGCTTCTGTAACCTCACAGCTGGACTACTGCAATGCGCTCTGCATGGTGCTGTCCTTGAAGACAACCCGGAACTGGCAACTGGCCCAGAATGTGATACCACCCATCACTTTTATTTATTTATTTATTTATTTATTTGGGATTTGTATCCCGCCCTCCCTGCAAGCGGGCTCAGGGCGGCTCACATGGGCCCACGGCCAATCAAACATTAAAACATGTAAAATCATTAAAACATTCATATAAATATAATACAATAAACACATTAAAAGATATAAAAGCTTCCATAGTATCGTTTCTGATGGCGGCTAGATGGCAGGCATACGCCCCCCCCCCCCCACCGTGCAGGACCGAGCAGGACCAGGGTCATCATAGATGTTAAAATGATGGATGGTATCATCGGTGGCGGCTCCTATTTAAAAGCCTGGTGGAAGAGCTCCGTCTTGCAGGCCCTGCGGAACTGCATTAGATCCCGCAGGGCCCTGATCTCCTCTGGGAGCTCATTCCACCAGATAGGAGCCGCCACCGAAAATGCCCTGGTCCTTGTCCTGGCTAGCTTGGCGTCCCTGGGGCCAGGGACGGATAATCGATGTTCAGACCCCGACCGTAGTGCTCTCTGGGGTACGTACGGAGAAAGGAGGTCCCTAAGGTATGTTGGACCCTGGCCATATAGGGCTTTATAGGTAAGAACCAGCACTTTGAAGCGAACTCGGTATGCTATAGGCAGCCAGTGCAGTGCCGCCAGCACAGGCCCGATGTGGTCATGCCTCGCAAGACCCATCAGCAGCCTGGCCGCGGCATTCTGCACCAGCTGCAGCTTCCGAATTTGCCCCAAAGGCAGCCCCATGTAGAGAGCGTTACACTAGTCTAACCTCGAGGTGACCGTCGCATGGATCACCGTGGCTAGGTCATCGTGGTCGAGGTAGGGAACCAGCTGCCTCGCCAGCCTCAGATGATAAAAGGCTGACTTAGCAGTGGCTGCTACCTGGGCCTCCATTGTTAAGGAGGGCTCCAGGAGCACTCCCAAACTCCTAACCTTCGCCGTCGAAGCTCGGGAGCGGGACCCCCCGCCCCAGGCCGCAGCGCCCCAGACACAGGACCTCCGTCTTCGCCGGGTTCAATTTCAACCTGCTTGATCTGAGCCAGTCAGCCACGGCGTGCAATGCCCGGTCTAGATTGTCTGGGTCGGAGTCCGGCCGGCCGCCCAACATCAGATAGAGCTGGGTGTCATCCGCATACTGGTGACATCCCAGCCCCAACCTCCGGACAATCTGGGCAAGGGGGCGCATATAGATGTTAAACAGCATCGGGGAGAGTACTGCCCCTTGCGGCACACCACAATCAAGTGGGTGCCTCGAGAACTGCTGCTCCCCCAGCACCACCCTTTGTCCCCGACCTTGGAGAAAGGAGACGAGCCATTGCAAGGCCCGCCCCCTTATCCCCACGTCGGCAAGACAGCAGCCGATGGTCCACCGTGTCGAACGCGGCTGACAGGTCGAGCAACAGCAACACCGCCCCACCGCCCTGATCCAGATGTCGTCGGAGGTCGTCAGTTAGAGCGACCAGAGCGGTCTCCGTCCCGTGACCCGGGCGGAAGCCAGACTGAAAGGGGTCAAGGACCGAAGCGTCATCCAGGTACCTCTGTAACTGTGACGCCACCGCCCTCTCTATTAATTAACATCTGTGATGACCCTGGTCCTGTACGGCCCTGGCGCGGAGGGGAGGGGGGCTGAGCCGGCCATCAAGTCGCCATCAGAAGTGGTATTTATGGAAGCTTTTAAATGTATTAATTGTATTTATTGTGAATGTTTTATTGATTTTATAGGTTTTAATGTCTGATTAGGCCGTCGGCCCATGTGAGCCGCCCTGAGCCCGCTTGCGGGGAGGGCGGGATAAAAATCCCCAAAATAAATAAATAAATAAATAAATAATGTGGCAGCCATACTATTGTCAGGTGCTAGCAGCTGGGAATATATGTTTCCCATTTTGAAACACCGACAGCGGCTGGCAAGATTATGACCTTTCAAGCCCTTCATGGTTTAAGACCCACGTATTTGAAGGACCATGTCCTTCCATGCATCCCCGTGCGCCAACTATGGTCGGCAGACAGCCATCTGTTGGCTATCCCACCACTCAGATGGAGTGGGGATGGAGGAGGAGAGATGTGGGGTTTGCCGGCTTATTTTCGGTTCTAAACTGCAAATGCTTTTAACTGTTATCGTAAGCCACCTTGAACCATGAAGGACGGCAGGATAGAAACGTTTTTAACACATAAACTGATAAAGAATACCGACCTCACAGCGGTAGCACTGCACGTGGAAGTCCCGCTCTAAGGCCACTATACGGACAGTCTCTTCCTGGCCCTGCGCAGGCATGATGGGATCCTTGCAGACGGAGCACCGAGGAGCAAATTTCCTACAGGATGGAGAAGGCCCACAATGAGAACACCCATCATCCCGGCTGGGCGCAAGTTAAGAGAGACCCACACCTGCCTTGAGGGTCTCCGTCTTCCCATTCTTTGGCAGTGAAACCACCACTTCCCGCCTGCTTTGATTCTCGCCCCACATCAGTCCCAGCAGTGCCCACAAAGGCCTGTTCAGAACTTCTGTTTTTTAAAAAAATAAATAAATAAAATTCAAAACCCACCCCATCCTATCCTGAAAGCTCAAGGAAGGAAACAAAACTTGGGTTCAGTTCAGATGTAACGTAAAACTAAGGTTTCTTTTTACTATCGGTTTGCATGTGAAACCAGGATTTGGCTTGCGGACCAACTGGTTGGCCACTGTGTGAGACAGGATGCTGGACAGGATGGACTATTGGTCTGATCTAGCAGGGCTCTTCTGACATTCTTATGAAGGCCTCGGCCTCTGTGCCCTGTTCTTGGCCCTCCAGAGGAACTGGTTGGCCGCTGTGTGAGACAGGATGCTGGACTAGATGGACCCTCAGTGGTCTGATCCAGCAGGGCTCTTCTGATGTTCTTATGAAGGCCTTAGCTTCTATGCCCTGTTGTTGGACCTCTAGAGGAACTGGTTGGCCCCTACGTGAGACGGGATGCTGGACCAAATGGACCATTGGTCTGATCCAGCAGGGCTCTTCTGAGGTTCTTATGAAGGCCTCGGCCTCTGTGCCCTGTTCTTGGCCCTCCGGAAGAACTGGCTGGCCACTGTGTGAGACAGGATGCTGGACTAGATGGACCCTCAGTGGTCTGATCCAGCAGGGCTCTTCTGATGTTCTTATGAAGGCCTTAGCTTCTATGCCCTGTTGTTGGACCTCTAGAGGAACTGGTTGGCCCCTACGTGAGATGGGATGCTGGACCAAATGGACCATTGGTCTGATCCAGCAGGGCTCTTCTGAGGTTCTTATGAAGGCCTTGGCCTCTGTGCCCTGTTCTTGGCCCTCCGGAAGAACTGGCTGGCCACTGTGTGAGACAGGATGCTGGACTAGATGGACCCTCAGTGGTCTGATCCAGCAGGGCTCTTCTGATGTTCTTATGAAGGCCTTAGCTTCTATGCCTTGTTGTTGGACCTCTGGAGGAACTGGTTGGCCCCTACGTGAGACGGGATGCTGGACCAGATGGACCACTGGTCTGATCCAGCAGGGCTCTTCTGAGGTTCTTATGAAGGCCTCAGCATATATGCCCTGTTGTTGGCCGTGCCTGATCTAGAAGAGCTCTTCTTATGAAGGCCTTGGTCTCTCTCTCTCTGCCCTGTTGTTGGACCTCTGGAGGAACTGGTTGGCCACTGTATGAGATGGGATGCTGGATGAGAGGGACCCCTGGTTTAATCCAGCAGGGCTCATCTGATGTTCTTATGAAGACCTCGGCCGCTATGCCCTATTGTTGGTTGTTTTTTTTTTACTGGGGGGGGGGTGCGTGGCTAGGGCAAAGCCAAGTTAAAAGCTGGCATATCCACACTGCTACATCACATGAGCCCATAATCAAGACCAACTGTGCTTAATAAATCACCTTCAAACCATGCTTTCAGATCCTGGTTCGACGGACCCTAAATAAGTAGAACGGCCTGCATTCAGACAGTTGCAACAATGTAGGTTAGTCTGAATAAATGATTTCATGCTATGTCTGAACTGTTCCTTTGTGGCAGCAGCAACCAGGCAAACTCAAAAATAAGATCCCTATCGAAAGAGATAATACTGAAAGCACTGAAGAAGGGCCCTGCAAAATCAGACCAAAAGTCCATGTGGTGTAGCATCCGAGATGGTACAGTGTCCAACTGGAAGTCCCTGGGAAGCCCAAAAGCCAGGTATGAAGGAAACAACCATTCCTGGTTTTCTTTACCCCTCGGCAGCTGGGATTCAGAGGTAGCCTGCCTATGAATATGGAAGTTCCTTTGACTTCTCATGGTTAGCAGTAGCTGAAACCCGAACAAACCCTAGTAGCTTCTAGACCCGTGATTCTGTTGAATGAGAGCTAACTGAAGGTTTTGCAATCCTTCTGGGAAATGCTCATGGCTGGGCTTTGGCCTCCAGGAAGAAGGAAGGAATGCCGTAGTGGTAGAGAGACTGCCAAGAATGCCTCCTGGCGTCCTCTTCTTGTCAAAATGAGATCATGAGAACTGCCCGGAGGGCTCGACCCAAGGTCAGCCCTCGGCCCTGGACTGCCAGATGTCCCTTGGAAGCGCTTCTGTGGCTGTCCCCCACTCAGCTGTCGCGTCATTTTCTGCCTCCGACAGCAAAGGAGGTGGCCTCTAATGATCATGAAAGCAGCCAAACCAGGCCTCCCGCAGAAAAGATAGTGTATCAGCATTTACGGCAAGAGTCTCCAGCACAGTGCCTGTGGGCGCCATGGTACTCGCCAACACTTCTCCCAATGCCCAACAAGTATTCTCAGCAAGTGAGAGGGACCGGGTGGGGATCTGGCCCAGCAGGGCTTCCGATTGGCCAGTGAACGCCTGATTTGGCTGAGCTGATTAAGATAGTGTTGTTTCGGTGGCACCTGCCACCACAGTGCTGGTTTTATTTTCTCCCTCACTTCTCTTTCGTAGTTTTAAAATTACCCCTCTTCTCCCCTGCACTTGGGCTTCCTCTGTGTGCCTGGCTCCACTTCCTGCGGCAGCCATTTTGTGGTAGGCTCCACCTCCTGCAGCAGCCATTATGAGGGAGGCTTCACCTCCTGCGGCAGCCATTTTGTGGTGGGCTCCACCTCCCGTGGCAGGCATTTTGTGGTAGGCTCCACCTCCCGAGGCAGCCATCTTGTGGTAGGCTCCACCCCCAAAGCAGCCATTTGTGGTTGGCTCCACCTCCTGAGGCAGCCAGCAGTTTATCTAACAACTTTAGAAATAAACAGATTCAGAAGGGCGTTTCCCCTGGCAAGTCGTCCTGCAGTCCTGGAAGGTAGATAGAACAAAACTCCCTACCTGGAAAGACTCTGCTCCTGCCCGCTAAGAGAGGCTGAAGCCACATAGCACATGTTCTTCAGCTGCTGATATTATAAGGCAACACATGATCAGATTATTACTTCACTGTTAGGCTGATTCTCTGGTCTCACGGAAAAAGTTAGGCTTGATTGTCTTCTATCCGATAAGAATGCCAAGATCACTCATCAGACAGCTAGATCTTGTCTGGTGACATTTAAGTCTCGGAAAAGGTACTGTAACTAGACTTTAATTTTAAATTGTTTTATTTGATCTACTGTATGCCTGAATTTTTAAGTGTGTTTTATAGGATTGGCCAAGTGAGCACGATAAAGAACAAAGGGACGAATGAAGTTGTTGGTCTCAAAGGTGCTGCTGGACTCAAACTTTGTTCAAACTGGAGACCCAGTTTGGTGTCGTGGTTAGGAGTGCCGACTCTGATCTGGGAGAACCGGGTTTGATTCCCCACGCCTCTGCTTGCAGCTGCTGGATGACCTTGGGCAAGCCATAGTTCTGGCACAGCTGTCCTTGAAAGCGCAGTTCCTCTCAGAGCTCTCTCAGCCCCACCTACTTCCCAGGGTGTCTGTTGTGGGGAGGGGAAGGGAGAGGAATTTGTAAGCCGCTCTGAGACTCCAAGTGAAGGGTGGGGTATAAATCCAATCTCTTCTTCTTCTTCTATCATCTATCTCCGTTTGTCACTCCTTCTGTCACCCTATTTCTTCTTCCTGTCATCTGTCTGTCTATCCTTCCTCCTGTTCTCTCTCTCTGTTTCTCCTTCTTATCTATCATCTGTCCCTTCCTTCCAGTTTGGCGTAGTGGTTAAGTGCGCGGACTCTAATCTGGGAGAACCGGGTTTGATTCCCCACTCCTCCACTTGCACCTGGCTGGATGACCTTGGGCAAGCCATAGCTCTGTACCAGCTGTTCCCTCAAGGACAGCTTGGGAAAGAGCTCTCTCAGCCCCACCTACCTCACAGAGTGTCTGTTGTGGGGAGGGGAAGGGAAAAGGAGTTTGTAAGCCGCTCTGAGACTCCAAGTGGGGCACATCACGCAGGTGAAGCAGTGGGGGTGGTAGGCCTTCCCGGTGGCCCGCAGGATCCGTTCCATGATGGGCCTGGAGTTTGTAAGCCGCTCTGAGACTCCCTTGGGGAGTGGAGGGCGGGGTATAAATCCAATCTCTTCTTCTCTTCTTCTTCCTTCCTCCCTCCCTCCCTTCCTGTTTGGTGTACAGACTCTAATCTGGGAGAACCGGGTTCGATTCCCCGCTCCTCTACATGCAGCCAGCTGGTGTGACCTTGGGTCACTCACAAGTTCTCTCAGAGCTGTTCTCTCAAGGGCAGTCCTCAAAAGAGCCCTGTCAGCCCCACCTACCTCCCAGGGTGTCTGTTGTGGGGAGGCGAAGGGAGAGGAGTTTGTAAGCCGCTCTGAGACTCCAAGTGAAGGGCGGGGTATAAATCCAATCTCCTCCTCCTCTTCCTCTTTTCCTTTTCTTCTCTTTCTCTCTCTCTCTCTCAACCACACTCCCCCCACTTTACTCTGCCCACCACACCCACCCAAAGGTAAACACACTCACCTGTGGAAGTCCTCGATGCAGTGGATGTTGCCCCCAGCGTCCACGGTGAAAGGGATGCCGTCCAGGCTGCGCTGGCACATCACGCAGGTGAAGCAGTGGGGGTGGTAGGCCTTCCCGGTGGCCCGCAGGATCCGTTCCATGATGGGCCTGGCACAGACGCTGCACTGCTCCAGGGTGTTCTGGGGAGGGAGAAAAGGAGAAGCCACGCTGGGTCTGGAAATCCACTCAGGCTGCAGCTCTCGGACGGCCAGCCTCCATGGGGGACTTGGAGATACGACAGGGGAAGCGGCACAGGGATCGTACGACTCTCATGCACACGAAGCTGCCCTAGACTGAATCAGACCCTCTTGTCCATCAAGGTGTTGGTCTACTCAGACTGGCAGCGGCTCTCCAGGGTCTCAGGTAGCGAGGGCTTTCCCATCCTCACCTGCCTGGTCCTTTTAACTGGAGATGCTGGGGATTGAACTCTGCATGCCAAGCAGAGGCTCTTCCACTGAGCCACGGCCCCTCTTGACAGCTCCCCAGCGTCTCAGGCTGAGGTCTTTCCCATCCCCTCCTGCCTGGTCCTTTTAACTGGAGATGCCGGGGATTGAACCTGGGACCTTCTGCATGCCAAGCAGGGGCTCTTCCACTGAGCCATGGCCCCTCTTGACAGCTCTCCAGGGTCTCAGGCGGAGGTCTTTCCCATCACCTCCTGCCTGGTCCTTTTAACTGGAGATGCCGGGGATTGAACCTGGGACCTTCTGCATGCCAAGCAGGGGCTCTTCCACTGAGCCATGGCCCCTCTTGACAGCTCTCCAGGGTCTCAGGCGGAGGTCTTTCCCATCCCCTCCTGCCTGGTCCTTTTAACTGGAGATGCGGGGATTGAACCTGGGACCTTCTGCATGCCAAGCAGAGGCTCTTCCACTGAGCCATGGCCCCTCTTGACAGCTCTCCAGGGTCTCAGGCGGAGGTCTTTCCCATCCCCTCCTGCCTGGTCCTTTTAACTGGAGATGCGGGGATTGAACCTGGGACCTTCTGCATGCCAAGCAGGGGCTCTTCCACTGAGCCATGGCCCCTCTTGACAGCTCTCCAGGGTCTCAGGCGGAGGTCTTTCCCATCACCTCCTGCCTGGTCCTTTTAACTGGAGATGCCGGGGATTGAACCTGGGACCTTCTGCATGCCAAGCAGAGGCTCTTCCACTGAGCCATGGCCCCTCTTGACAGCTCTCCAGGGTCTCAGGCGGAGGTCTTTCCCATCACCTCCTGCCTGGTCCTTTTAACTGGAGATGCCGGGGATTGAACCTGGGACCTTCTGCATGCCAAGCAGAGGCTCTTCCACTGAGCCATGGCCCCTCTTGACAGCTCTCCAGGGTCTCAGGCGGAGGTCTTTCCCATCCCCTCCTGCCTGGTCCTTTTAACTGGAGATGCGGGGATTGAACCTGGGACCTTCTGCCTGCCAAGTAGAGGCTCTGCCACTGAGCCATGGCCCCTCTTTACAGCTCTCCAGGGTCTCAGGTGGAGGTCTTTCCCATCACCTCCTGCCTGGTCCTTTTTAACTGGAGATGCCGGGGATTGGACCTGGGACCTTCTGCATGCCAAGCAGAGGCTCTTCCACTGAGCCATGGCCCCTCTTGACAGCTCTCCAGGGTCTCAGGCGGAGGTCTTTCCCATCACCTCCTGCCTGGTCCTTTTAACTGGAGATGCCGGGGATTGAACCTGGGACCTTCTGCATGCCAAGCAGGGGCTCTTCCACTGAGCCATGGCCCCTCTTGACAGCTCTCCAGGGTCTCAGGTGGAGGTCTTTCCCATCCCCTCCTGCCTGGTCCTTTTAACTGGAGATGCCGGGGATTGAACCTGGGACCTTCTGCATGCCAAGCAGGGGCTCTTCCACTGAGCCATGGCCCCTCTTGACAGCTCTCCAGGGTCTCAGGCGGAGGTCTTTCCCATCACCTCCTGCCTGGTCCTTTTAACTGGAGATGCCGGGGATTGAACCTGGGACCTTCTGCATGCCAAGCAGGGGCTCTTCCACTGAGCCATGGCCCCTCTTGACAGCGCTCCAGGGTCTCAGGCTGAGGTCTTTCCCATCCCCTCCTGCCTGGTCCTTTTAACTGGAGATGCCGGGGATTGAACCTGGGACCTTCTGCATGCCAAGCAGGGGCTCTTCCACTGAGCCATGGCCCCTCTTGACAGCTCTCCAGGGTCTCAGGCGGAGGTCTTTCCCATCACCTCCTGCCTGGTCCTTTTAACTGGAGATGCCGGGGATTGAACCTGGGACCTTCTGCATGCCAAGCAGGGGCTCTTCCACTGAGCCATGGCCCCTCTTGACAGCGCTCCAGGGTCTCAGGCTGAGGTCTTTCCCATCCCCTCCTGCCTGGTCCTTTTAACTGGAGATGCCGGGGATTGAACCTGGGACCTTCTGCATGCCAAGCAGGGGCTCTTCCACTGAGCCATGGCCCCTCTTGACAGCTCTCCAGGGTCTCAGGCGGAGGTCTTTCCCATCACCTCCTGCCTGGTCCTTTTACCTGGAGATGCCGGGGATTGAATCTGGGACCTTCTGCATGCCAAGCAGAGGCTCTTCCACTGAGCCATGGCCCCTCTTGACAGCTCTCCAGGGTCTCAGGCGGAGGTCTTTCCCATCACCTCCTGCCTGGTCCTTTTAACTGGAGATGCCGGGGATTGAACCTGGGACCTTCTGCATGCCAAGCAGAGGCTCTTCCACTGAGCCATGGCCCCTCTTGACAGCTCTCCAGGGTCTCAGGCGGAGGTCTTTCCCATCCCCTCCTGCCTGGTCCTTTTAACTGGAGATGCGGGGATTGAACCTGGGACCTTCTGCCTGCCAAGTAGAGGCTCTGCCACTGAGCCATGGCCCCTCTTTACAGCTCTCCAGGGTCTCAGGTGGAGGTCTTTCCCATCACCTCCTGCCTGGTCCTTTTTAACTGGAGATGCCGGGGATTGGACCTGGGACCTTCTGCATGCCAAGCAGAGGCTCTTCCACTGAGCCATGGCCCCTCTTGACAGCTCTCCAGGGTCTCAGGCGGAGGTCTTTCCCATCACCTCCTGCCTGGTCCTTTTAACTGGAGATGCCGGGGATTGAACCTGGGACCTTCTGCATGCCAAGCAGAGGCTCTTCCACTGAGCCATGGCCCCTCTTGACAGCTCTCCAGGGTCTCAGGTGGAGGTCTTTCCCATCCCCTCCTGCCTGGTCCTTTTAACTGGAGATGCGGGGATTGAACCTGGGACCTTCTGCCTGCCAAGTAGAGGCTCTGCCACTGAGCCATGGCCCCTCTTTACAGCTCTCCAGGGTCTCAGGTGGAGGTCTTTCCCATCCCCTCCTGCCTGGTCCTTTTAACTGGAGATGCGGGGATTGAACCTGGGACCTTCTGCCTGCCAAGTAGAGGCTCTGCCACTGAGCCATGGCCCCTCTTTACAGCTCTCCAGGGTCTCAGGTGGAGGTCTTTCCCATCACCTCCTGCCTGGTCCTTTTTAACTGGAGATGCGGGGATTGAACCTGGGACCTTCTGCCTGCCAAGTAGAGGCTCTGCCACTGAGCCACAGCCCCTCTTCACAGCTCTCCAGGGTCTCAGGCGGAGGTCTTTCCCATCCCCTCCTGCCTGGTCCTTTTTAACTGGAGATGCCGGGGATTGGACCTGGGACCTTCTGCATGCCAAGCAGAGGCTCTTCCACTGAGCCATGGCCCCTCTTCACAGCTCTCCAGGGTCTCAGGCGGAGGTCTTTCCCATCACCTCCCGCCTGGTCCTTTTTAACTGGAGATAGTAGGGATTGAACCTGGGACCTTCTGCATGCCAAGCAGAGGTTCTTCCACTGAGCCACAGCCCCTCTTGACAGCTCTCCAGGGTCTCAGGCTGAGGTCTTTCCCATCCCCTCCTACCTGGTCCTTTTAACTGGAGATGCCGGGGATTGAACCTGGGACCTTCTGCATGCCAAGCAGAGGTTCTTCCACTGAGCCACAGCCCCTCTTGACAGCTCTCCAGGGTCTCAGGCTGAGGTCTTTCACTTCACCTCCTACCTGGTCCTTTTTAACTGGAGGTGCTGGGGATTGGACCTGGGACCTTCTGCATGCCAAGCAGAGGCTCTGCCACTGCGCCACGGCCCTTCCCCCACAGTCCTGATAAACTTGCTTGCTACAACCTGTGTCGTTTGGGGATGACACAGTCACGCCTCAAAAAAGATATTATAGCATTGGGAAAAGCACAGAAAAGGGCAACTAGAACGATCAAAAGGCTGGAACACTTTCCCTGGCCCACTGGAGACAGGAGAAGGAGTTGCCCGACAACGCCGCCATTGTATTCTATCTTGATGCACGACAGCTTCTTTGTGTTTTTGTGTATGTGTTTTTGTTTGTGTGCCTGGAAGTCATGGATGACTTCTGGCAACTCCTAGTGAGTCTGGAAGCCCAGGACGTCCAGAGAGGTGGCTTCCTGCCTGCCTCTGCCCCCTGCCCTGGTATTCCCTGGAGGTCTCCCGTCCAAGTCCTTGTCAGGGTCGACCCTTCTGAGCTTCTGAGATCGGAAGCGATCGGGCTTGCCCGGGTCGTCCAGCTCATGGCCACAACAGCTGCTTTGGAAGCCAATTTTGAATGGGAAAGCACCATCGAACAAATTATTTAGGAATTTTTTTTTTCACACTGCCCCTCAAGACTCCTGCTGGAGACAGCGGACGAGTCAAAAACGTGCAATAAAAGCATTAAAAGTATCACGAATTATTAACGTTTTTTAAAAGCCATTAGAACAAGCCAGGGGTAGGAAAAACAGCATAAAGCAAGCATCGAGCATCTCAGACCAGAAACAGACCATAAAACATCTGAAAAGGATAAAAAAGACTCTTGGTGGCGGGAAGTGCTGTCAGGCGGCAGCCAACCTACTGGCCACCCTGCAGGGTTTTCAAGGCGAGAGATGTTCAGAGGTGGTTGGCCAGTGACTGCCTCTGTGCAGTGACCCTGGACTTCCTTGGTGGCTTCCGATCCATGTTCTGACCAGGGCTGAGACTGCGGTCGCCTGGTCTCTCGTAATGGCGACTGCCACATGGGCGGCACACATGGTCAGAATCTACCTGAGCTTCGGCCAGGTAGAACAATAGCCAGTTGGATCCTAAATCACCACCAATTACAAGCCTAGGTCTCCCGCTGGGGGACCTATGAACTACAACCACGGACTTAAGGTCCTATCAGGACCTGGGGGCGAGGTCGGGGCATTGTCTCCGGCCGGCATAAAAGAGGGCTCTGAGCCCGGGGTTCCCCATGTTCCATCTGACCCTCAATAAAGAGCTTTGCTATGAAATCACTACCACTCGCCTCCCGACTCCAATACTTTCCACTTTGATTAGGACTTGGGGAGGTCACCCAATTAAGCTGATTGTCAATAGATTCCAGGACTCACAAAACTTATGGTGGCCCTATCAATTAATGACCCCCAAAATGTCCTGTCCTTAACAGCCTCACTCAGGTCTTGCAAATGGAGGGCCGTGGCTTCATTGATGGGAGTCAATTCATCTAAGGTTGGGTCCTCCTCTTTTCCTGCTGCCTTCTGCTTTTCCTGGCATTTCTGTCTTCTCCAAAGGCCCTTCCCTTCCCTTCCCTTCCCTCCCCCTTCCCATGAGCTTCTTGGAAACGTCTTGATGAACACAGTTGGAAATGTTGGTTAGTTGGTGCCAGCCGACCCCGTCTTATGGAATACACAGAATTTTTTTCAGCCAGCTATGTAGCTTGGAAGCAGTGGAGGAAGGAAAATGTGTATGCGCGAGAAAAAGCGGGCGTTGTAGTCGTTCAATTGGAAATGTTGTGGCTTGGAGAAACATGGGAACCAAAAGAAGCATGCTCCGGAACACAAATACTGCTGTCCCCCAGCAGGTCTCTCAGCCTCCTGGGAGAACTGGGTTTGATTCCCCACTCCTCCACATGCAGCTGCTGGTGGGATCTTGAGTCAGTCACAAGTTCTTGTGGAGCTGTTCTCTTGTGAGCAGTCCTCGAAAGAGCTCTCTCAGCCCCACCTACCTCACAGGGTGTCTGTTGTGGGGAGAGGAAAGGAAGGAGATTGTAAGTAGCTCTGAGATTCCTTTGGGTAGTGAAGGGGGGGGTATAAATCCAATCTCCTCCTCCTCCTCCTCCTCCTCCAAGCCAGTGGCCTCCAGTGAACCCATCCTCAAGCAGTGTGGCAAAGCCTCCCCCATCCAGTGCTTCTTCTGCTACTTATGAAATGTCAAGCACATGAAGAAGAAGAAGAAGAGATTGGATTTATACCCCGCTCTTCACTACTCAAGGAAGTCTCAGAGCAGCTTACAAACTCCTTTCCCTCCCCCTCCCCACAGCAGACACCCTGGCTGTGAGGTAGGCTGGGCTGAGAGAGCTCTGGCAGAAACTGTGCTTTTTTCAAGAACAGCCGTGCCAGAACTATGGCTTGCCCAAGGTCACCCAGCAGGTGCAAGTGGAGGAGTGGGGGAATCCAACCCGGTTCTCCCAGATTAGAGTCCGCGCACTTAACCGCTGCACCAAACATGGAGAAGGCAGGGATACGTCTACTAATATCTGATCAAGACAGTGGCTGCTGCTTCGTGGACCAGTTTCGGAGCTTGCCTGACCTGGCCAGACGGAAATAATTAAAGTTTTGGCAAGGAAGTCCCCTAATTGAGAGTTTGCGCTGTTTGGTATACCCAACTAAGCAATAGGATGGAGGTCTCTTTTCCCCCCTTGGAGCGTCTCTAGCCCATCAGAAGCCCTAACTGGAAATAGGTGGTTATTAGCAGCACCCTCTCTAGGAGACGCTCGATAACACAGCTGAGGGCGGAATCTATTGATTTTTTTTTGGCTTCCCGTTTATAACAGAATTAAAATAACAGCACCAAGAAGAATGAAAGCCCATTTCCCTAGGACTTTGTAGGCATCGGCTTTACACACAATTATGGGGGAAATGACAGGAAATGGTTGACGCATTTGTGCCGAATCATCCTGGTCCCGTTCTGTGCTATTTCTTCTCACGGCCCATTTGGGAACGAGCAATTTCTCTCCGGGGAAAAAAGAAAAAACGGGATCATGCGCACATTGGTTGCCATGCAGACACACGCACGCTACAAAATGTTTCTCCGTCTCTGGCTTCACTTGGCGCTCTTCACAACCCTCACAGCTAACAACAGCCAGTGTGTGTTTGCAGCCCGCGCTTCCCATCCGCTCCACTCCACACAAGTAATTGTTCGCTGCAAAATACTCCACGCCGAATACCTAAGGGCCAGTTTGCGTGGGAGCCCCGTAAACAACCTCCTAATCGTCAGAAACTTCTGAGCGACTGTGGCAGCTATCGCTTCTGACAGCTGCTACAGTCGCCCACGCAGAGGCACTTCCTGGCCCTTTCAGGCAGCACTGATGTCCGCTCATGCTCCAGTGGTGCCCGCCATCTTTGTACAGCCAGCAGAGACGAACGAGACACCGAGGCAATCTCCTCACTGTTACGACTGGCATTTGTCTCTGTTATATTCTAGAAGCTTTGCACTGGTGATGGGGGGGGGGGGGGCACATGGACTGAGAGGACTGGAAGGGGGCTACAGTCACCTCTAGGCCTCTGGCATCATTCATGGGGATTCTGTATCACATTGCCTCCAGATCTCTCCTAACGAAGACATGGATTCTTCTAACCCAGAGCTGTGCAGATTTTAAAAGAGTTGGATCAGTCCTACTTTTACCCTACTCTTCCTGTTTCGGAGCTTCAGGTGAGGTGTACACTTTCCCCCCTGCTCTGTTTTATCTTCACATCCTGTGGACAGACAAAAGGAAGTGCTTCTTCACACACCACATCGTTAAACTGTGGAACTTGCTGCCAAAGGATGGGGGGACAGCCGCCGACTTGGAAGGCTTTATGAAAGGAGCGGACAAATTCACAGAGGGCGGATGGACGTCTCCTTCCTCCAGTTTGGTGTAGTGGTTAGGAGTGTGGACTCTAATTTGGGAGAACTGGGTTTGATTCCCCACTCCTCCACGTGCAGCTGCTGGTGTGACCTTGGGTCAGTCACAAGTTCTCTCAGAGCTGTTTTCTCAAGGGCAGTCCTTGAAAGAGCTCTCTCAGCCCCGCCTCCCTCACAGGGTGTCTGTTGTAGGGAGGGGAAGGGAAAGGAGACTGTAAACTGCTCTGAGACACCGAGTGAAGGGCGGGATATAAATCCAATCTCCTCCTCCTCCTTCTCCTCTTCTTCTTCTTCCAGAGGCCTCTTTGTATGCATTATTGGGGAGCAGAGGCGGGAGGCAGCTGCTGCATTCGTCCCGCTTGTGGGCTTGCTAGGGGCAGTTATCCGAAGAAGTGAGCAGTGACTCCCAAAAGCTCCTCCCTTGCCACAAATTGTTTTAGTCTTTAAGGTGCTCCTGGACTCTTCCTCTTTTCTACTGCTAGAGGCAGCTGGTCGACCGCTGTGGGAACGGAATGCTGGACTTGATGGGCGCTTGGTCTGACCCATCATGGTTCTACTCATGTTTTTATGTTCTGTGCGGGAGGCCAGGCTAAGACAAAGTGACTGGTGATGGTGGTGGAAAGCGCCGTCCAATTGCAGCCAACTTATGGTGACGCTCTAGGGTTTTCAAGGCAAGAGATGAACGGAGGTGGTTTGCCATTCCCTTCCTCTGCGTAGCAACCCTGGACTTCCTTAGGCGGTCTCCCATCCAAGCACTAACCAGGGCTGGCCCTGCTTAGCTTCCAAGGTTTGACAAGATCGGGCTTGCCTGGGCCACCCAGGCAGGCCTGTAGCCAGGATTTTGTGGCTTGTGGGGCAAATTATTTTCTGGTGGGGCTGAAGTTCTCAGGGCAGAAAGAAAAGCCATTTAGCCAATAGGAAACTGTTACCAGGATAGATCTCTGAATTGCAAGCTGTCAGCTACTTTAGATGACAGTTCTCAGCTGCTGCAAGTTAATCACTTCTGCCAGCCCAAGCAACAATTCTGATAAGAAGCTGCAGGTGGGGGTGATGACTTCTATAATCAAGAAAGCTAACACTTAGGCAGGAAAACTCTCTTGGTGTAGTGGTTAAGTGCCTGGACTCCAATCTGGGAGAGCCGGGTTTGATTCCCCACTCCTCCACTTGCACCTGGCTGGATGACCTTGGGCAAGCCATAGCTCTGTACCAGCTGTTCTCTCAAGGGCAGTCCTCAAAAGAGCTCTCTCAGCCCCACCTACCTCCCAGGGTGTCTGTGGTGGGGTGGGGTGGGGTGGGGTGGGGTGGGGTGGGGTGGGGAGGGAGGGGGAGGGAAAGGAGTTTGTAAGCCGCTCTGAGACTCTCTTGGGGAGTGAAGGGCAGGGTATAAATCCAATCTCCTCTTTTTTTTCTTCTTCTTCTTCTTCCCCACTCCTCCACTCGCAGATGCTGGATGACCTTGGGCAAGCCATAGTTCTGGCACAGCTGTCCTTGAAAAAGAGCAGTTTCTGTCAGAGCTCTCTCAGCCCCGCTGACCTCACAGGGTGTCTGTTGTGGGGAAGGGAAGGGAAAGGAGATGGTAAGCTGCTCTGAGACTCCCTTGGGTAGTGAAGGGCGGGGTATGAATCCAATCTCTTCTTCTTCTTAAAGAAGACCAGTTTCTTGACACAGAGTTAGAAGGGATCCTAGAGGTCTCCTACTCCAACCCCCTTGCTCCGTGTGGGAATTAGTCAACTACAGCACCCCACTCTGCTTAAAGAAGTGCACACCTTTTTTAAAAAAAGGTTCAAAATGATTGGGCGTGGAAGGATTTACAGGATAAATTCTTGTGGGGCTGTGCCTTGAAGAAAGGGGACAGAGCCCCCCCCCAAGCCCCACTGTCGATGCGGGCCTACATCCAGATCAGATCTTTGACAGAGTTGCCAGCCAAGGTCAGCTAGTGAGCTTCGTAGATGAGTGGGGATTTGAATCCAAATACTGTTCCGGCACTAACCGCTACACCACACTGTCTGTCCAGTTTGGTATCTGTGTCCAGTTTTACACGAGCTCCTTTCAGCCGACCAGGGGCAAGCATTCTCGGGATTTCTTCCCGCTTCCTCAGGATCTTCTTTGTGTGGGAGAACGGCAGAGGGCCCCCCTTCCCCGGAAAACCAGCCCTTCTCTCCCCTCACAATGACAGCCAGATTAATTAAGCTCGTTAAAAGATCATAAAAATCCACGGAGGTGGAGGCACGCACAGTCTACGCTCAACTCTTTTATTATTATTAGCTGGGTGATAAAATCGCCAATTGGTAGTTATAAATTACGGCGGCCCAAGCAGATCGCTGCCGCTGGCTTTGAAACAGATCTCCTCCGGAGACTCACACCGACTGCGGGAAGAGCTTTGGCTTCTCCCTACAGGCCGCGTCAGACCTACAGTCGAGAGAACTGCGGCGGAGCTTTTCCCTGCCCTGTGTTATTTCTGCCCGAAGGTTTGCATTTTGTGCCCCTGCGTGCTACGTGCCCGTCAAGTTGCTGCCGACATATGGCGACCCTGTGAATCAACGTACCCCAAAATGTCCTGTTGTTGACAGCCTCGCTCAGGTCTTGCAGACAGAGGGCTGCAGCTTCCTTGACAGCTCTAAATGTGGATTAGATAGATTCGTGGAGGATATCTGTCAACGGCTACTAGCCATGGTGGCTGAGGGGAAACCTCCACATTCAGAGGCAGTCAACCTCTGAATCCCAGAGCCAGGAGGCAACATCAGGGGAAGGCCTCAGCCTCTCTGCTCTGTTGTTGGCCCTCCAGAGGAACTGTTTGGCCACTTTTTGAGATAGGATGCTGGACTAGAGGGACCACTGGTCTGATCCAACAGGGTTCTTCTTATCTACACATCTAATAGCCAAGGGTCCCCTCTGCGTGCGGATATCTAAATCCGCACATCGGGAGCACATGGATGGTAAACAGATTTTCCTGCACACTTGGCGCAGAAAAATCTTTTTTAAAAATATATTTTATTAAATTTTAAACAATTTAACAAGTTAACACATACTGACATTAATATACCCTCAAAAAACCCTACAGTTTCAACCACACATACAATTTGGACCATGTAGGAGTTGGATCTATCTTGTTGTCCATATTCACTAAATAACTCAACTTGTCCATTTCCGCCCAGTCCAACAATTTACCAACTAAATCTAATTTACCCGGTAACACAGCATTTTCCCAACATTTGGCCCTTAGAATGCGGGCTGCAGTCAATATATATGCCAACAACTTCTGGTCCGATTTCGTCATCTTCTCCGGTAGCATATTTAATAAAAAAATTTCTGGTTCCAAATCTATTTCATATATCAAAACTTCCGAGACCAACTTATTTACCATTTCCCAAAATTTCTTCATCTCCTTACACGTCCACCACATATGAAACAAAGATCCTATTTTGGATCCACATAGCCAACAAACATCCGATACATTTTTAAAACATTTATTAAGCCTGACGGGGGACCAATACCAGCGGTGGAACATTTTGTATATGTTCTCTTTATAACTAACCACTTTTTAAAAAAGTGGCAGAAAAATCTGAAATGTTGAAAAAAAAAGCTATACGGGGGATACTTAAATCCCCCCCAAAGTAAAAGAGTGTTCCCTGTGCATGTACAGAGAACGTGCCCACTGGAAGCTGCACAGGGCTTGCTGCCGTTGCTGCTGTCAGGGGGGAGAAGCCTTGGTGGGCTGGGCAGCCCCACCTACTGGCCTCACCTGTGGCCTCCTCCTCTTTCTCCATGCAGAGACCCTGCTCCTTCTGCAGGCCGGGAGCTATGGGGACTATTACCCCCCCCCCCCCGTGAGTATCATGGATCCCCGCTTCTTGTGTTCTGATGAAGGCCTCGTCCTCTAGGTAAGTAAAATTTCTTTCTCTTGTTACCACTGGGGCCAGATCGTCTTTGTCATTTGTCTGAACAGCATTTTCCCCTTAACTGGGAAATATGGAGGATCGGTGATACTGCACTATTTGGAAGCTTCTGTGCTTCCAAGTCGAATGATTTTTTTAACATCTAACCGAATAACTACAGAGACCGGTCCCCTTGGAGAAAATGGCTGCTTTGGTGCGTAGACTCTATGACATTATACCCCACCAGGGTCCCTCCCCCTCCCCAAACCCCGCCCTCCCCAGACTCCCCACCCAAATCTCCAGGAATTTCCCATCCCAGAGCTGGCAACCCTAAATGCCAGTTATATGAATTGGCTTGCTTTCTCCCCTACTTTGAATGCAACATACCCTGTGGTGGGTGCATGGAAAGCAGTCTGGCAGGAGACTCGGGGTGGGGTGGGGGGCGCTGTCAGATTGTAGAAAATTATTAAACATTATGAAGAAAGACAGCATAATGAGTTCCTTTGGGATTGCCAAAATTTACCCAAGGAAACGGAGCGCTTACTCTTGGGTTTGCTGTGCCTCGTGCATTATTTAATAATTGCTCCCAAGCTGGAGGAATATATTTACCTGCCCCTGTTGGAGGGAGCACGCGTGGCAATCTGTATACACCAATTTTGAAAGTATGATTATTTAAAAAAAGAAGAGGAAGAAAGACGGAAACAGGGGTTGGTGCATAAGTAAGCACAGTTGCCAAGGGACAGGAAAAAACCACAATTATTTCTCCCCGCCCCGCCCCCCTCTCCCTGATGGGTTTTGGAACCTCTAACTCAGATTAACTTGAGTGCTTTTTTAGCGCTTCCACCTTGATTATCTTTCAGTTTTAAAATGTGCGAATGACAGAGGCATTAATATAACTGGAGATTACTTTCTTCAAAGAACACCCATCTGACGCATTTCATGGCAATTAGAACTTCTGTCTTCCGTCTCTCTGACAGAGCTCCAGAGGCTGATTTGAAGCATCTCCCCATAACTGTTCCTCTGTTGGTGGGGAAGCAGGGGGGGGGGGGCCAGGAATGGCGTGGACAGAAAGGGTTAAGCACCCTCTTCACCCTCAACCCCGGCTGCTCTTCTGATCAACTCTATGGAGTTCTCTGTGGAGAGTTCTCCATGGTTGCATTTTAAAAAGAAGCAATTTCTTCCTCCTCATTTGGTCCTCTTTGATGGCCCAGACTAGCCTGATCTTTTCAGATCTCAGAAGCTAAGCAGGGTTGGCCCTGGTTAACATTTGGATGAGAGACCAGACCACCAAGGAAGTCTTGGGTCACAAGGTAGAGGCATGCAATGGCAAACCACCTCTGAACATCTCTTGCCTGGAAAACCTCGTAAGTGGTCAGCATAAACTGGTTTCACCTTGATGGAACTTTCTACCACCACCAGTTTGGCCAGGCCTGTAGCCAGGATCTTGTGACTTGTGGGGCAATTTTTTTTTTCAGGTGGAGCTGAAGTTCTCAGTGCAGAAAGAAAAGCCATTTAGCCAACAGAAAGCTGTCACCAGGATAGATCTCTAAATTGCAAGCTGTTAACCTCTTTAGATAACAGTTCTTAGCTGCTGCAAGTTAATCACTTCTGTCAGCCTAAGCAACAGTTCTGAGAACAAGCCGGCAGGTGGGGGTGATGACTTCTATAGTCAAGAAAGCTAACACTTAGGCAGGAAGACTCTCTTAAAGGAGACCAGTTTCTTGACACAGAGTTAGAAGGGATCCTAGAGGTCACCTACTCCAACCTCCTTGTTCAGTGTGGGAATCAGTCAACTACATCCCCACACTCTGCTTAAAGGAGCACACACCTTTAAAAATGTTTTAAAATGATTGAAAAAAGGCATTTAAAGGAGAAATTCTTGTGGAGCTGTGCTTTTAGGAAAGGGGGCAGTGCCTCCCAAAGCCCCACCATAGCTATGGGCCTAGGCCCTCTGGATTCTGTGGGAAATAAACTTTAGTAGCAGAGTTTAACTTCAAAATCTTTTAGCAGACCAAGTTTGGGAAGACATGAAGCAAAACAAAGAGCGTGCTTTTGACCATGCACAGAGCTGTTGTCTAACACTCCTGGGAAGGGGGGAAGAAGAAGAAGAAGAAGAGATTGGATTTATACCCTGTCCTTCACTATCCAAGGGAGTCTCAGAGCAGCTTACAAACTCCTTTCCCTTCCCCTCCCCACAACAGACACCCTGTGAGGTAGGTAGGGAAGAGCTGTCCAAAAGGCTTCCACCTCTGGGATGGGGAATACCTGGGGTTTTGGGGGAGGAGCCTGAGGGAATGGAGTTTGGGGAGGGAAGGGACTTCAGCAATATATAATGCCATACAGCCCACCCTACAAATCTGCCATTTTCTCTGTATTCTGGGGATCAGTTATAATTCATGGAGATCTCCAAGCCTCACTTGAAGGATAGCAACTCTAGGATGTAGGTTGAATTGTACAGGATTCTTGGGCCCTAGCACTGCATTAACAACAATAGTTTTAATTATTATTTTTTGCTGGCTACTGAAACATGAGTTGGCAGTGTGATGCGGCAGCTAAAAAGGCAAATGTGATTCTGGGCTGTATCAACAGAAGTATAATGTCCAGATCACAGAAAGGGACAATATCACTTTACTCTGCTCTAGTTAGACCTCACCTGGAGTCTTGTGTTCAGTTTTGGGCACCACAATTCAAGAAGGATCTAGACAAGCTGGAACGTGTCCAAAGGAGGACAATGAAGATGGGGAGGGGTCCGGGGACCAAGTCCGATGAGGAAAGGCTGAAGGAGCTGGGTATGTTTAGCCTGGAGAGGAGACGACTGAGAGGGGATATGATCGCCATCTTCAAGTACTTGAACGGCTGTCATACAGAAGATGGTGTGGACTTGTTTTCTGTAGCCACGGAAGGTCGGACCAGGGTTGAAATTAAATCAGAAGAGTTTTCGGCTAAATATTAGGAAGAACTTCCTGACAGTTAAAGCGGTTCCTCAGTGGAACAGGCTTCCTCGGGAGGTGGTGGGCTCTCCTTCTTTGGAGGGTTTTCAAACTGAAGCTAGATGATGAGGGTTTTTTTGTCGTCTTCTGGGCAGAAAACAGCAGTCACTGGTGTGTGTGTGTGTGTGTGTGTGTGTGCAGGGAGGTATTTTTGAATCTTCTGCATTGTTCAGGGGGTTGGACTAGATGACCCTAGAAGTCCCTTCCAACTCTATGATTCTGTGAAAAGCCACGGCACTGTAAATAACCCATATGAAGGCAGACCCACCCTGAACTGGCTTGTTATCTAACATCAACAGCAACTGGAAAGGCTGTCAACTCTGGGTGAGGAAATTCCCGGATATTTTGGGGGTTGAGCCTTGGGAGGGTAGGATTTTGGAGGGGAGGGACCTCAGCAGAGTAGAATGCCATATAGTCCATGCTCCAAAGCAGCCATTTTATCCAGGGGAACTGATCTCTGTCATGTGGAGACCAATTGTAATTCCAGGAGGTCTCCAGGCCCAACCTGGAGGCCTGGCAACCCTAGGGCCGCACCAAACTGACTCGTAATCTCACACCACCAACAAGAGGAAAGTATGACACAATAACAAAAATGTACGGTACGCGAGTGAACCTTCGGCTGAGTGGAACACCCTGAGCTAACAGAACGTACGGCACTCAAGTAAGGGGTAAATGAGTAGTGTAAAAAATGCTTTTGTGCCACCATAATTTAACATATCGTTAGCCTCTGCGGGGTAGGATTTGTGCTCGGGTGGGAGGCCCGCTCCTTCTTCCGCCCCCACGGCATGGATTAGAATGCCGAAGGGCCCCGACTCGCGCTAGAGGACACTCCAAAAGAACACCACGTCCCCACCCGGGACTCCCCTCCCTCCTTTCAAGGAAGGATGAAGAATGAAAGGTCTGCAGCACTTGACGTTGGAGGTACACAGCCATCTATTTTAAAAGGCAGCACACTTTAAACACAGCTACGTAATGGAAAGGAAAAAAGTGTTTAAACAACAATAAAGAAGCAAGATTTAGGGGGATTAATAAAGGTGTCTCTTAAAGCAGCATGTCGCCATTAAAATAATTAACGGGGCACAAAGAACAGCTCAGCTGGAATGGCGTGAACAGCTGGGTTTACGGTCTTGTGAAGGTTTCTCCTGACCCTGGGATGGGCCGGAGCTCCGGGGCTGGCAAAATCTCCTCTAAGAGGGAGACAGAAAAAGGCAGTCCATAAAACAGGGATTTAAAAATTTAAGTGATAACGGCGTGGATCTGAAATTCAAAGGTTAAGAGAATATTAGAAGGAGCAATAATTCCATCTGATTAAATTTTTATCTGGAGCGGCTGTAAAATGTTCAGAATGAATTAAGAGTTTTTATTAACAGATGTAAGGGGCTCCATTAAAAAAAAAGAGGAATTTTTTTTTGAAGCCTAAGTGGTGGAGAGGGAAGGTTTGAGCATCTTTTTGAAGGTAGAAGTAAATGGAACCATAAAAATTATAATCTGAATGTCAGTCGGGTGGGGTTGGGGAGAAAGAAAGAAAGAAAGAAAGAAAGAAAGAAAGAAAGAAAGAAAGAAAGAAAGAAAGAAAGAAAGAAAGAAAGAAAGAAATCAGTATTTCATATGAGAATGTAGGCTGGCTGATCAAGGTGTTGTATCATTTGTAGCAGGGATAAAGTCTTGATTTGCAACCCATCAAAAGATGCAGGGTTCTTGGTGCAAAACAAGACATTGCTAGTGCTAAAAAGCATGGATTTCTTTTCACACATCCACAGGTAAAATCAAGGATGGACAGAGGGGTCTTTGAACCCTGGAAGAAGCAGGGGGGAAACTGGTGATGAATCTTCTTCCAGCCCCCACGATCTGCAAGTTTTGAGTCCAGCAGCAGCTTAAAGACCAACAACGTTCTGGTGGTATGAGCTGCCGAGAGGTCATAGAATCACAGAATCACACAGAGTTGGAAGGGGCCATAGAGGCCATCTAGTCCAACCCCCTGCTCCATGTAGGATCAGCCTAGAGCATCCCTGGCAAGGGTTTGTCCAGCCGCTGCTTGAAGACTGCCAGGGAGGAGGGGAAGCTCACCACCTCCCCAGGCAGCTGATCCCACTGTTGAACAAATCTGACTGTCAAAACGTTTTCCCTAAGATCCAGCCTGAAAAGTACTGGAAGCAGAGCCTGGTTGCAGAGCAATCAGCATACATTTTATTGAGCAGGATCAGATGAGGCATGTGGGATGGAGGTCAGGGGCCTGCTTATATGCACAGGTAAACCGCACCCCTGACCTCGCCCAAACAAGGTAACTGGATAAGTTTCCTGCCAGAGGCTATCGTAGGACTATTTGTATATCCTAAGCCTCTGATAGGGGGACATTTAGGATCCTAGTGTACTATTGTTCTCTGGCCCCAAGCTCAGGGCTTAACTGAGCCATGTGCTCTGCGGGGCCATGTGGCCACCACCATTACATACATTACACAGCCGGTATCTTCCTGCCCTTAATTTAAGCCCATTCTTGCGAGTCCTCTCCTCTGCTGCCAACAGGAACAGCTCCCTGCCCTCCTCCAAGTGACACAGCCCTTCAAATACTTCAAGGGTGCGTTCAGATGGGCAGCTAATCCCGCCATTGGCCTGGCTGTAATTTGATCTAGATTTTTTTTTATCCAGCGTTGCACGACCAGACAGCCCGCCCGCGAATCACTTTACCACGCGTGACTCCACGGTGGATTGTATAGACAGCATCCACCTTAAGGAGCCATGTGGTTGGCTTTAAAAAAAAAATCCTGTCTGCGCATGCGCATATGTGCCTCACCGTCTTCTTGTTTTCCCATGCATGAGTTGACTTAAATGGTAAAAGCACCGCCAGCAGTACCTTCCTCTAGGTACCCTTTCAGTAAATGAAGTGCATAAATATCACAGGATCTTCAGAAACATTAAATTGTCCTGATTGTTTGAGCGGAGCTCTGCCGACATTGTATGTTTAAGCGGTTATGCGCTCATCGCTAAGAATTTTTTTTTTAATGGTGTCCATTTGGGATGGTCCGGAGACCATCCCTACAGGCTGACTGTGCGCTGGTGGAACAATCAGACGAGGGAAAGTCCGCCATTGGCCCGTTGGCCAGCGTAGGACTGGACTTTCACCACTATCTTTTAAGTACGGTTTCCCGATGGGGAGAGATGGGCTGATCGTGGAAGCGGCATGATTCCCAGATGTTGTAGTCTGGATGCACCCTTTAAACCCACCAGGCACTCATGCCTGGTGCGGCTCAAAAGAGCCGTATGAACGCGACCCAAGAGAGCCCTCCTGTCCCCCCACCGACCTCCTCTTCTCCAGACTGAACATTCCCAAGTCCCTCAGCCTCTGCTTGTAGGGCTTCTTGGTCTCCAGGTCCAAGTCGGGAAACTTTTGGAGATTTGGGGGTGGAGCCTGGGGAGGACAGGGACCTCAGTGGGATGCAATGCCACAGAGTCTGCCCTCCACAGCAGCCATTTTCTCCAAGGGAACTGATCTCTGTAGTCCGGAGATGAGCTGTAATTCCAGGGGGTCTTCGGGTCCCACTTGCAGGCTGGCATCCCTAGAGAGCCAGCCTGGTGTAGCGGTTAGGAGCGTGGACTCTAATCTGGGTGAACCGGATTTGAGTCCCTACGCCTCCAGATGCAGCTGCTGGTGTGACCTTGGGTCAGTCACAGCTCTCTCAGAGCGTTTCTCTCAAGAGCAGTTCTGGAAAGAGCTCTCTCAGCCCCACCTACCTCACAGGGTGCCTGTTGTGGGGAGGGGAAGGGATTATAAGCCGCTCTGGGATTTCTTGAGGTAATAAAGGGTGGGATATAAACCCAATCTTCTCTCCTCTCCTCTCCTCTCTCTAGATATGGCTTTTGCCAAAAAGAACGGTGCTTCTGCCACTATGCCATCTCCTCATGCCTTCCTTGCAGAGACATTTCATTCTGTGACAGCCCATAACATCTGCCACAACTTTTGCATGTGTGAGGCTGGGTGACTTTTCATCCTCTCTGGCAAAGCCGAGGCGGAATGGCAGGAGATAAGAATTTGGACATGAAAGCAACAATTGATTTCCTCGCGGAAGTCCTCTTGAAGCCGAACTCCTCGGAGACGTCAGGGCTGCGGCATGGGGAGCGATCGATTTGGCCCTCTTCAAAGGAGTGGCTCTATTATCCCCCAACCCTTCTCCTCTTCCTGCTGGTCAGGTTTGCAAGGAGCTGCCTGATCCAGGCGGGAGGCATCTAGAAAGAGACGGAGGAGACTTTTGTGGGCTCTGAAAATGCTCGGGACACGTCCGGCTGCTGTTTGAATCTGCTCTCAAAGGCAAGATCAGCTGCTAAATCCGCCAGCCTGATTAAGAGTGTGGAGGAGAAACGTATGGTCAAGTTTACAGTGAGGATGAGATGGTCTGGAAGCAAAATCTTCGTCCAAGAGCCATAGCAGTAACAAAGGTTATCTTTTTCTCTTTTTTTGGTGGGTACGTGTGTGGGTATGGTTTGGTGTAGCCGTTAGGTCTGGTGTAGTGGTGAATAGTGTAGACCCTAATCTGGGAGAACCAGGTTTGATTCCCCACTCCTCCACATGCAGCTGCTGGTGTGCCCTTGGGTCAGTCACAAGTTCTCTCAGAGCTGTTCTCTCGAGGGCAGTTCTCGAAAGAGCTCTCTCAGCCCCGCCTATCTCGAATGCTCCCTCTAAGGCTGTGGAGGCTTCTGAACACAAATTCTACTTCGTGACCTACTGCCATTTAAGTTGTGAGCGAGCAATTTGGCTACCGCATAATTTCGTTTGTTCCGGAGCCATCCTCCCTGAGCTAAGACAAAAATGTGTGAGCCGGAAGCTAAAAAAGTGTGAGCTAGCTCACACTAACTCAGCTTGGAGGGAACAGTGCCTCCCTCACAGGGTGTCTGTTGTGAGGAGGGGAAGGGAAAGGGATTGTGCGCCGCTCTGAGACTCCTTCGGGTACTGAAGGGCAGGGCATAAATCCAATATCATCGTCTTCTTCTTCTTCTTCCTTGCTTGGGAGTCGTGGCAACTTCTGGCGACCTCTCCTGGGGGTTTGGACGGTTTTCAGAGAGTTGGCTTGATACTGCCTGCCCCTGCATCCCTGCCCTGGTATTCTTTGGAGGTCTCCCTTCCAATTACTTGCCAGGGTTGGCCCTGCTTAGCTTCCGAGATCTGACGAGATCAGTCTTGCCTGGGCTATCCAGCTCAGGGCGCAGTAAGAAGGGGAGCAGCAGCATTAGTTTGCTGCAGCTAAAGTGACCAAGACTTTAATAATATTTACTGGAGGAAACCCTCTTGCCCTGCCTTTCCACCCGTCAGAGTCCGCAAGGTGGCAATTTCAACAGCAAGGATGCAAAACACAAAAATACAAAGACCGGTCGAAAAGGGAACGCTGAACAAAACAGAAAAGTCTTCACCTGCTGGTGGAAGACAAAGAAGGCCAGATGAATGGCCCTGGGAAGGGAATCCCCTAGTTTTGGTGCTACCACCAAGAAGGCCCTTTTTCTCAGGTTGCCATTCAACTAGCCTAGAATCACAGAATCACACAGAGTCAGAAGGGGGCCCTCCAGGCCCTCCAGTCCTACCCCCTGCTCAGTGCAGGACCAACCTAGAGCAGGGGTGGGCAATTGTTTTGGCTTGGGGGCCACTTTGTGGGGGCGGAGGTTAGCGGAGGGCCGCACCTTTTAAAATGATTGCATTCATTAGTTAACTTTGCATTTCAGAAAAGGTATAAGTTGTATCATAAAAATCAACAAATATAAGTTAAATAAAATAGTGGTAGTTTTATTCAATTTATTTATTGTGCTAATTTCATATCCTCTATAGCTGCAAGACACACACATAGAGGGACAGAGAGAGACAGGCAGACAGAGAGAGACACACGGGGAACATAGGGGGAGAGAGAGAGAGGAAGACACACACACAGAGGGACAGAGAGAGACAGACAGACAAACAGAGACAGACTCAGAGGGACAGAGAGAGACACACAAGGGAACATAGGGACAGAGAGACAGACAGACAGACAGAGGGACACAGAGACACACACACATGCAGAGGGACACAGAGAGAGTCAGACAGAGAGAGAGACGGGGACAGAGAGAGAGAGATAGCCAAAAGCAGCTGCCTGCCTGCTGCGCCTCCGTGCAACCCGGGGAAGGCGAAGGTGGGGGCGAGCAGGGCTTCCCCGGAGCGCTGCGGGCCCAGGAAGAGGAGGATGGGGGAGGGAAGGTTACTTACCTTCCTTCTTCTGCCTCCTCATCACCCAACAGGGCTGCTGGGAGCAGGGGGTGGGGCTTGGTAATGTGCCTGCCCCCTGGACACTTCACTCCCGGAGCACCGCTTCTCTGCGCTCCGGGCCCAACGGAGGCCTGACTGAAGCCACGTGGCCGACTGTCTTGGTGGGCTGCAAAAAACTCTGTGGCGGGCCGCATGTGGCCTGCGGGCTGCAATTTGCCCACCCCTGACCTAGAGCATCCCTGACAAGGGTTTGTCGAGCCACTGCTTAAAGATGGCCAGGGAGGGGGAGCTCTCCCCCTCCCCAGGCTCCTGATTCCACTGCTGCACAACTCTTGACTATCAAAAGGTTTTCCCTAAGATCCAGCAGGCACCTTCCCGCCCTTCACTGAACTCTATTCTTGCGAGTCCTCTCCTCTGCTGCCCACAGGAACAGCTCCCTGCCCTCCTCCAAGTGACCCAGCCCTTCAGATAACTTCAAGAGAGCAGACATGTCCCCTCTCAGCCTCCTCTTCTCCAGACTGAACCTTCCCAAGAAGTCCCTCGGCCTTTCCTCCTGGGCTTGGTCTCCAGACAGGGGGGCACCTGAACCTATGGTTGCCAATGACCAGTTGGGGGCAGGAGATCCCCTGGTTTGGAGGCCCTCCCCCTGCTTCCGGGTTATCAGAAAGCCGGTGGGGGGGTGTGTCTGTTGGGCACTCCGTTATAACCTATGGAGACCAGTCCCCATGGCATAGGGTATAATGGAGAATTGATCTGTGGGTATCTGGAACTCTGAGGGGTGGAGCTGTTTTTTGAGGCACCAAATTTTCAACGTAGCATCTGGTTCCTCTCCTCAAACCCACCCCCCTCAAGTTTCAAAAAGATTGGACCAGGGAGTCTAATTCTATGAGCCCCAAAAGAAGGTGCCCCCATCCGCCATTATTTCCAATGGAAGGAAGGCATTTAAAAGGAGCACGGTCCCCTTAAATTTGACGACCAGAACTCCTTTTGGAGTTCAGTTGTTCTTCTTCCCTCCCCCCTCCCAAAGGCTCCTGGAAAGTCCCCCGCCAGCTGGTCTGGCAACCCTACCTGAAGCTGGGCCTTCAAAGGTGGCCGGAGCGAACAGTCAGAACACCAAAACCCCCAGTGGGGGTCCCCGGGTGCCATGCCTCACCTCTCCCCCACTGATCAGCTGGCTGGTGGGGGGGACTGAATCCCTCAAGGGAAGAACACTGAACATTTCAGCAACATGCCTATGTGACTTCAACATGACCCGGAAGTGACGTAGGTACGTTGGGGACGTCAGGGCGACACTCTGGTTTTTGAGCAAAAACTCTATTGTCGAAGCTAATTCTACCATAGAGTTTTTGCCCCCAAACCAGAGTGTCACGCTGAAGTCACGTGGGCATGTCACTGAAATGTGGGATGAGCTCCCAGTAAGCCCCCCCCCCCCGACACTCAGGTTGTAGAGTTGTAAAGATGCAGATTTACAATCACAACATGAATCTCCAAGAACTCTTTCCTGCCAAGGAATTCAGCTTGGCCATTCCAGGAGCCTCTTACCCTTCACAGGAAAAGGGAGCTGGGAAATCAGATGGCCCTTCCTTCCTCTTTTTGTTCTGCCCCGGCTCCCTTTCCCCTCCTCATCCATGTGCCCGTCTCTGGGCCACGTCGTCCTCCATGCCTGCAGTGCCGAGCCCTCCTCCTCTTCCATGGCCAACCGAGTCCTCTTTCCGAACCCAGCACAAAACTATTCCCGGTCACCCCACCTCCTCGTCTGGCCCATCTGTTGCAGATTGGGCGCCTTCTGTACAGGGAAGTGTGTTCTGCACGGCACCTGGCGCAGAGCTGCTGCTGCCGCATAAATGTCAGGCAGCATTTGGAAGCCGACTGGGGAATTGAAGGGGGGGGGGGTCCTGCCCAAAGTGGAGGCTCTTTCCGGTTCCCGTCCCGTGCCCTACAGAGGACTGCAAGGAGGGCTACCAACCAAATGTCTTGGAAAGTGGTCCTTTCGAGTGGCCCTGTGTCTCTTGGCTTGGGAATGGGCCTGAGATTCACAGAATGTTATGTGAAGAAGGACAGAAAGGCAGGCCTGATTCTTGGCACAGACTTGGTATCTGACCAAGGGAGCTTTGAGTCTCGAAAGCTGAGACCCCAAAGATCGCGTTGGTCTCTAAGGTGCTCCTGGACTTCAGTCTAGCTTTTCTACTGCAGACCAACACGACTGACCCTCTGAAAGTAACTCAGCTCAAACAGAGAAGCTTCAAGGGGAGATCACAATGTGAGATTACGGAATGTGGGTCCATTCACACATTCAGATTTCAGGGCTGATTAGGGACACGGGATTCTTATTTTACTACCTCATTTCTGACAAAGGGTGCGTTCAGACAGGCAGCTAATCCCGCCATTGGCCCAGCTGTAATCTGATCTGGATCTTTTTGATCCAGTGTTGCACGACCAAGCAGCTCCCCCATGAATCGCTTTACCGCGCATGACTCTCCGGTGGATTGTCTAGATGGTATCCACCTTAAGGAGCTGTGCAGTCGACTTTTTTTTTAAAAAATCCTGTTTGCACATGCGCATATGTGCCTCACCGTCTACTTGTTTTTCCGTGCATGCACAGACTTAAATGGTAAAAGCACCGTGCATGCGCGCACTTAAATGGTAAAAGCACAAGCCGCTCTGAGACTCCAAGGGAAAGGCGGGGTACAAATTTAGGCTGATGTCACACAAGCCGCTGCTCCGCCCCCACTCTTCCCTTTCCCCTGATTGCACGCATCAATTTCCCATTATGTGCTGCGTGGCTGCATTTTGACCCGCAGCTTCGCCCGATTTCCTGTGTCTTCTAGATCCTAAAAAACCCCCAGTATCGCGAAGATGCACCAAGAGGACAGAGCACCACTGCCCAGACATAAGACCATAAGAGAAGCCATGCTGGATCAGGACAATGGCCCATTCTCGCCCTTCACTGCAAGAAAAAGAAGAGGAAGAAGAAGAAGATGAAGAGGAGGAGGAGGTGGAGGAGGAGATTGGATTTACACCCCGCCCTTCACTACCCGAAGGAGTCTCAGAGCGGCTTACAAACTCCTTTCCCTTCCCCTCCCCACGACAGACACCCTGTGAGGTAGGCGGGGCTGAGAGAGCTCTTTCGAGAACTGCTCTTTCGAGAACAGCTCTGAGAGGACTTGTAACTGGCCCAAGGTCATACCAGCAGCTGCATATGGAGGAGAAGTGGGGAATTGAACCCAGTTCTCCCAGATTAGAGTCCGCGCTCCTAACCACTACACTAAATTGGCTCCCATTATGTAAACAACATTGAAACTGAACTTTAAAATCCCAAATTAGTACGACTTCAATCGAATGCAGTCCTAAATGAAACTGTCTTCAGCTGCCTCTCAGAGATCGAAGGGAGAGGGCCAGGCGTACCCCCTCGGGGAGGCTGTTCCGTAACTGTGGGCTGCCACCAAAAATGCCCTCTCATGTACCCGCCCAATGAGCTTCTTTGAATGTTGGGACCGTCAGGAGGGGCAGTCAGCCTCTCCCTGTTGGGATGTTGGGACAGTCAGCCTCTCCCTGAGATTTTCACTCCTGGGCAGGGAACACAGTTTTCCCTATAACAGCTTCCAGGTGTCACAATCTCTGTTAAAGGTTGAAACATTTGGGGCTCTTTAGCTTGGAGAGACGACGGCTGAGGGGTGACATGGCAGAGGTTTACGAGATTATGAATGGGATGGAGCAGGCAGAGAAAGAGGGACTTTTCTCCCTTTCCCACAATACAAGAACTCGGGGGGGGGGGGGGCACTCCATGAAATTGCTGAGCGGTCGGGTTAGAATGGATAAAAGGAAGTCCTTCTCCACCCAAAGAGTGAGTAACATGTGGAATTCACTGCCACAGGAGGGGGTGGCGGCTACAAGCATGGACGGCTTCAAGGGGGAATTGGATAAACATATCGAGCAGAGGTTTATCAGTGGCTCTTAGCCACAAAGTATAGATAGGAACTATTGGTCTGGGGCAAGTGATGCTCTGTATTCTTGGTGCTTGGGGGGGTGGGCAACAGTGGGAGGGCTTCTAGTGTCCTGGCCCCACTGGTGGACCTCCTGAGGGCACCTGGTATCTTTGGCCACTGTGTGACCCAAAGTGTTGGGCTGGATGGGCCACTGGCCTGAGCCAACGCTGGCTTCTCTGATGTTCTTATATTCAATGCGATGCTGCCATTCAAAGCCTGGTCACAGCTCCCTGCCAGGGTTCCCTCTAAGCTGAGTTAGTGTGAGCTAGCTCACAGTTCTTTAGCCTCCGGCTCGCATGTCTTTGTCTTCACTCGGGAAGGATGGCTCCAGAGCAAACTAATTGATGCCGTAGCCAAATCGCTCGCTCACAACGTTAATGCCAGTAGCTCACAGAATAGATGTTTTGCTCCGCAGCTTAGAGGGAACATTGCCCCCTGCCCACCCGCTTTCCCAGCTGCCTCCCTCTTTGCCTCGGTCTCCCCACTGGCCGGGCTCCCCAGTCAAATGCAAAACAAAACGCTCAAGTGGCAACTTCTATCCCAACCCCTTTGGCACCGGCTGTGGTCCCACAGAAGGAAAGGCGTGACCTTGAGTGACATGTGGGGGGGGGTCTCAGGTGGGGCTGAACTTGAAGAGGACGGGGCATTGAAAGGGATTTCATCTGTCTTGTTTGTCAAGCCTGCGCTCCCCATTCTTCAGGCTCTTCGTGAAACAAACATAATAGTCTTAATGATCCCACGGAGCAGTTAAATCCAAATTGCTGAGCGCTGCTAGGGGCGGGCGGCGACAGCCACGCTGCCTAAATTACCCTCCAATTTGCTTTATGATAAAAACAAAAATAAAGGACTTTTTGAGAGATGTACAGTTTCTGGGGGGGGAAAAAGAAGGAAGAAAACTCTAAATGCTGGTTGCTTTTTTTGCATCTGATTTACATGCATATTTCTTTGCTATTTCCCCCCCCCCCCCCATAATCTCCTTTACGGGAGGAGAACGCCCATATGGATTATATTTTTTTAAAAATAGATGTTCTTTTACAGTATGGAAAAAGCGTCTGTTTCCTTTCCTACACGGAGGGCCCGACTCGCCAAGATTTTTGTCTGTTTCTGCCCTCCTGTCAGCCATGGGCCCCCCAGGGCAAATTCATACAACACAACTGGATCTGGAGAGTGGAGAGACTCAGGTGTGAATCCTGAGCCACGGTCGCAGGTCTCCCATCTATAAATGGGTTGCTGGAGGGGCAGGGACGGAGACGCACCAGCTGAATTCCTGCCTCCCACTCTGTAGTTGAATGCACAAAACCCATCGGGAAGGGAGGGGGATGGACTCACTCCCATCAGTGAAAGGAAGGGAGCTTTCACATTACAACAATTGTTCCAGGCATTTTATTGGGAGCCAGCATGGCGTCTTGGTTAAAATGTTGGGACAAGGATCTAGGAAACTCAGGTTCAAATCCCCACTCTGCTGAGGGACTGGTTGGCCACTGTGTGGGACAGGATGCTGGACTAGATGGACTCTCACTGGTCTGATCCAGCAGGGCTCTTCTGATGTTCTTAGGAAGGCCTCAGCCTCTCTGCCCTGTTCTTGGCCCTCCAGAGGAACTGGTTGACCTCTGTGTGAGACAGGATGCTGGACTAGATGGACTATTGGTCTGATCCAGCAGGGCTCTTCCTATGTTCTTATGAAGGCCTCGGCCTCTGTGCCTGGTTCGTTTGGCCCTGTACGAGACAGGATGCTAGACTAGGTTTGTGGTCACACAGAGTAAATAATCCACTTGCAATCCACTTCCAGTGCGCTTTCCAACTGGATTTTACTGTGTGAACGGGCAAAATCCAGTTGGAAAGTGCACTGAAAGTGGATTGAAAGTGGATTATTTAGTGGGTGTGTGACTGCATGGACCATTGGCCTGATCCAGCAGGGCTCTCCTGATGTCCTTAACCACGGACTCTCATATAGCATGTGATATTTGCTGGCTGGACCTGAGCCTTGGATTGTCCTAAGCTTTAATGCTGGTGAACTCCTGGTTGTTTTACGAAAGCAGGGAAGTGGTGGTGGTGGGTGGGGGAAGGTTTGTTCTTGTCCCCTTAGGCCTGCAAAGGTCCTGTATCCAAACAGATCGGGCCCAAGAAGTGGTGATCACTGCGCAACTCTTGACTTGCAGGAAGACAGTTCTGAGTTGCAGACTTGGGGGGGGGGGGGAGGTCTGAGCAGATCCCTGGATGCAGAGATGACGTCGGGAGAGAACAACTGGGGCTGCTTTGGAGAATATAATCTGGACGTCAGCGACTGCAGCGAACGGAGCCACGTCCCCGGCAAGAGTTAGCCGTCCTTGGGCTCTGTCCTTCTGATAATTCTGATGCTGGAAAGCCGACAGCTGGCAGCAACGGAGCTTTGCTCTCGTCAATCTTTTTTAAAAGCCTGGGCAAGGATACAGCGCCTCCCCTGCCCTCTCCCTCCATCCTGGACAGGACTGAGGGACCCTCACACCTGGTCACCGCAAAGAGCAGAGAGGAGTAAATCAAAGGGAAGAAGCTCTGCGCACAGAGGAGGGAGAAGAAGATGGGCTGAAGGCTTAATTGCAAAGACCCAACCGTGACTGTCTCATTTCAGCTGCGAGGATTTTCATCAACAGAGAACATAAGAGTGGGGGCAGTTTTAAGAACATAAGAGGAGCCAATGTTGGATCAGGCCAATGGCCCATCTGGTCCAACACTCTGCCACACAGTGGCCAAAAACACCAGGTGCCCTCAGGAGGTCCACCAGTGGGGCCAGGACACTAGAAGCCCTCCCACTGTTGCCCCCCCCCCCAAGCACCAAGAACACAGAGCATCACTTGCCCCAGACTGAGAGTTCCTATCTATACATTGTGGCTAATAGCCACTGATGGACCTCTGCTCCATACGTTTATCCAATTCCCACTTGAAGTCATCCATGCTTGTAGCCACCACCACCACCCCGTGGCAGTGAATTCCATGTGTTAATCACTCTTTGGGTGAAGAAGTACTTCCTTTTATCCGTCCTAACCCGACTGCTCAGCAATTTCATGGAGTGCCCCCGAGTTCTTGGATTGTGAGAAAGGGAGAAAAGTACCTCTTTCTCAACCTGCTCTATCCCATGCATAATCTTGTAAACCTCGGTCATGTCACCCCTCAGTCGCCATTTCTCCAAGCTAAAGAACCCCAAGCGCTTTAACCTTTCTACATAGGGAAAGTGTTCCAACCCTTTTATCATTCTAGTTGCCCTTTTCTGCACTTTTCCCAATGCTATAGTATCTATTTTGAGGTGTGGCGACCAGAACTGTACACAGGACTCCAAATGAGGTTGCACCATCGATTTCTACAGGGGCATTATGAGAAGAAGGAGGAGGAGGAGGAGATTGGATTTATACCCTGCCCTTCACTACCCGAAGGAGTCTCAGAGCAGCTTACAATCTCCTTTCGCTTCCTCTCCCCACAACAGACACCCTGTGAGGTAAGTGAGGCTGAGAGAGCTCTCTCGAGGACTGCTTTTGAGAGAACAGCTCTGAAATAACTTGTGACTGACCCAAGGTCACACCAGCTGGCTGCATATGGAGAAGGAGTGGGGAATCAAACTCTGTTCTCCAGATTAGAGTCCGCCGCTCTTAACCAGTACACCAAACTGGCTAGTTATATTTGAGTCCAACGGCACCTTAGAGAGGAACAAGATTTTCGGGGCATAAGCTTTTGAGAGACAGAGCTATCTGACAAAGGGAATATTGACTCTCGAAAACTGATACTCCCAAAATCCTGTTGGCCTCTAAGACTGGCACTGTAAATAGCGGGAAGAGCGGCCTAGAAATTTAATAAATAAATACATACATACATACATACATAAACTAAGTCACTATGGCATCTATGTTCATCATGAATCTTTCCCAAACTGAACGCCAGTTAGGTGTGGTGGTTTGGAGCGCAGATTCTAATCTGGGAGAACCGGGTTTGATCCCCCACTCCTTCACATGCAGCTGCTGGTGTGACCTTGGGCCAGTCACAAGTTCTCTCAGAGCTGTCCTCTCAAGAGCAGTCCTTGAGAGGGAGCTCTCTCAGCCCCCCCAACCTCCCAGGGTGTCTGTTGTGGGGAGGGGAAGGGAAAGGAGTGTGTAAGCCGCTCTGAGACTCCTTCGGGTAGTGAAGGGCAGGGTATAAATCCAGTCTCTTCTTCTTCTTGAATGTGATTTGCAAGAGAGCTTTGGCGCTGGTGGAAAATGTCATCAGGTCACAACTGATTTATGGCAACCGCGCTGGGCTTTTAAGGCCAGAGACGAGCAGAGGTGGTTTGCTATTCCCTTCCTCTCTGTGTTGCGACCCTGGATTTCCTTGAAGGTCACCCATCCAAATATCAGTACTAACCGAGGCTGACCCTGCTTAGCTTCTGAGATCAAACTAGCCTGGGCCATCCCTGTCAAGCCAAAGCACATTCGGAGGTGGTTGGCCATTGCCTGCCTCTGCGTCACAACCCTGGACTTCCTTGGTGGTCTCCCATCCAAATACTAGCCAGGGCTGGCCCTGCTTAGTTTCCAATCTCTCCTCCTCCTTTCACAATGACCCTCAAGGCAGCCCGACTGGGCGTTTGTTTAGCACCTGCTCCAGGGAGTCAATCAAGGTAAGTTCACCTGGACATCATGTTCACGTGGAACTCTGCAGCGTGCCTCGTATTTGTGTACTAGACCTATTTATTTAATTATTCCCAAGGAGCACCTTTGAATGGCACTGCAGGTGCTCTGTATGCTTTGAACTTCCTCCAAGTAGGAGGACCCAGGAGGTCCCTGGCCCCTTCACACCAAGCGGACGGGAAAAGGAAACCTCTCCGTCCAAACGAAACCCCTTTCTGCTCCCTGCCAAAGGACACAGTGATCCCCAGAGCTGGGAGATTGAGAGTTCTATAAATGACAAGTGGGATCATCTTTCCGAAGGCAATTGGACATCGGAGGGTCCCGGAGAATGCAGAGTCCAAGCTCATAAATCTGGCACTGCCCTTCCAGCTACTGGTAATAGTGCAGCTTTTTAATTCTTTCAGAAGTTCATTTATGAGCACATGGAGCTGCTGTCTACTGAGTCAGACCCTCGGTACAACATGGCTACGGACCAGGAAACCGGAAGGGCCGTCTCCTCCCATTTGTTCCTGCCCAGGGACTAAGACTGCAGCGAGAGACCCTCTCGACTGCCTGCCATTTCAAGAGGCTTTGTCTGGTGGGCCTTTTGTGGGCGGCCCCATGGTTTACAGAACAGCCTTTCCCCCCCATTCACTTAGTGTGAAAGGGCCAAGGGACTTCCTGTGTCCTCTTAAGGATCTCCTACTTGGAGGAAGTTCAAATCGTGCAGGACATCTGCAATACCACCAGAAGATGCTCTTTGGTGATAGAAGAAGAGGAGGAGGAGGAGGAGGATTGGATTTCCACCTCACCTTTCACTCAGAGTCTCAGAGCGGCTTACAATCTCCTTCCCTTCCTCTCCCCACAACAGACACCCGGTGAGGGAGGTGGGGCTGAGAGAGCTCTTCTGAGAACTGTCCTTGAGAGAACAACTCTGAAACAGCTTGTGACTGACCCAAGGTCACACCAGCGGCTGCATGTGGAGGAGCTGGGAAGGAAACCCGGTTCTCCCAGATTAGAGTCCGCGCTCCTAACCACGACACCAAACTGGAATGATTGTGGAATCTCCCTAGGGAGATGTGCCTGCCCCCCTCATTTTTAATCTTTGGGAGACAGCTAAAGACAGTTTTATTTAGGATTGCATTTGACCGATTTCCTTTTATTATTGGCAGTCTTAATTGGACTTTTGAAACTGTGATTTTTCAATCCTTTTTCCCTAATTGTTGTTTTAATTTTGTTTTCTTTAATCATTCTATTTATATTATAAGCTGCCTTGAGTTCCACAAGGGAGAAAGGCAGCTAATAAATGTTTTAAATAAATGAACAAATAAGGCTGCTATTGGCTATTCAGACTGGCAAGCGGCTCTCCAGAGTCTAAGGCGGGGTTGCCAAACTGTGGCTTGGGAGCCGCATGCGGCTCTCTCACACATATTGTGAGGCTCTGGTAGGGCGGCTGGGGAAGTGAAGGGGAGGCATGCCTCCCCAATTGGTCTTCCTTTCCCCAGCCAGTGGTCCCCTCCTTGAGTAAGCTTGAGTTGGAGGGAGCAATGAAAGAAAGCAACTTTAAATGCATTCTCCAAGCCAGCACCCCACCCCCCGTCGGCTGGCTTGGAGAAGGCATTTCTCTCTTTAAATGCCTTCTCCAAGCCAAGCTGGCTGGTGGGGGGGGGGCAGGGTTGGAGAACACATTCAAAGTTACTTTCTTTCCACCTCCTTTCCTCCCTCTCTCCCCATTTATTTGCTTTCTTTCCACCTTATTGTCTTTCTCTCTCTCTTTTCTCCTCCCTCCCTCCCTATTTTCTTTCTTTCCACCTTTCTTTTCATCTTCCTTTCTCCCTCCCTTTCATTTGCTTTCTTTGTTTTTGTTTCTCTCTTTTCTCTTCCTCCCCCATCTATTTGCTTTCTTTCCACCTTTCTTTCTCTTTTTCTCTCTTTCTCCTTTCCTTCCTTCCTTTCTCTCTCTCTCCCTTCCTTTCTTCCCCTTCCCTCCCTCCCCCATCTATTTCTTTTCTTTGTTTCACTCTCTCTCTTTCCATCTCTTTCAGTCGTTCTTTTCACCTCACTCTCTCCTTCTCTCTCTCTCTCTTAGACAAATAAATATCATTGGACAAATAAATATCATTATCTGTTTTTACCCCTTTTGTTTTTATTTTTGGCAGTTTTTTCCAGTAAAAACATGTGTGTAATATTTGCTCATATCTCACGGCTCTCAAACGTCAGATGTTTATTCGTGGGTCTTATATTAAGCAGACAGAAAGATAAGTTATATTCATGGTTATTGACCAAAACATCAAGTTTGCCCACCCCTAGTCTAAGGTGAGGTCTTTCACCTTATCTGCTGCTGGATCCTGTTTCATCCGGGGGTGCCGAGGATTGAACTTGGGACCTTCAGCATGCCAAGCAAATGCTCTGAGCTCTGGCCCCTCCATGTTGGGGTCCCCTATCCTCATGCATGCAGGGAGAGCGGCTGGCCATTCCCATGGCAATGTCTTCCCTCAGAAGGCAGGCCCTGGCGTGGGACACAGAAAAGTTGGCAGCCCCTTCTGCTGGAGCTGAGTCTTTTTGGTGGGGGGTTGGGGGCAGCGTTCCCTCTAAGCTGAGTTAGTGCGAGCTAGCTCACAGGGGTTTTTTTAGCTCTCTGGCTCACACACAGGAAGGAGGGCTCCAGAGCAAACTGATTTATGCTGCAGCCAAATCACACGCTCACAACTTGAATGCCAGAAGCTCACAAAGTAGTTTTTTTGCTCACAAGACTCCACAGCGTAGAGGGAGCATTGGTTGGGTGAGGGGAGCCCTGCTGTCCTGGCTCAGGAAATCACCCACACCATGTTGGAGAGGGTTCCAGATGTGGCGGCACCCTTTAATTCACAGGGGCTTGCCAAGAGGCAGTTTTAGCATCTTGGGACAGAGGGAAGCTGATGAGGTGCCAGAGCCAACATAAGTAATGGTGGACGAGAGAGAACGGGAGAGCGAGTGTGCTGACCGGATAATTGCAAGCACAATTACGAGATGAAGCATTTGCAATGCAAACCACGCAGGGCTGGCCCACTGCTGCATCTCATCTGCTTTCCATGCTAAGTGACTAATTCTGCACCTAGCACAGGAGGAGGGTTTGGCTCTGTGAATGTGGATTCTCTCCAGCCTGATCCTAAGGTCTGAGGGTGGACCTCGGGGCTGGGATGCTGGCCGGTGAGTCCAAGGAGACCACCCGAACTGTAAGTCCCAGATAGGACCGGCAGCAAAATTGGATGCAGAGCTGGAGCAGGTCCACAGGAGACTCCATTCTGGAGGTGAAACCAACTGCAGACCAATGTTTGAGCAAAAAGGGCCACGAGCACAAGCAGCTGCCTTATACTGAATCAGACTGTTGGTCTATCAGGGTCAGTATTGTCTACTTAGACTGGCAGCAGCTCTCCAGGGTCTCAGGCGGAGGTCTTTCACATCACCTCCTGCCTGGTCCTTTTTAACTGGAGATGCTGGGGACTGAACCTGGGACCTCCTTCAGGCCAAACAGAGCCACTTCCACTGAGCCACAGCCCCTCTTTACAGCTCTCCAGGGTCTCAGGCAGAGGCCTATCCCATCACCTCCCACCTGATCCTTCTGACTGGAGATGCCGGGGATTGCAATAGGGTTTTCAAGGCAACAGACATTCAGGGGTTGTCTGCCCTTGCATGTCTCTACGTAGCGACCCTAGACTTCCCTAGTGGTCTCCCATCCGAACACTAAACAAGGCCAAACTTGTTGGTGTACTCTGCCCTGAGTCCTGTTTAGAGGGGAGGGCGGTTTAGGAATTTAATAGAACAGACAAACATGCAAACAAACCTGCTTAGCTTCTGAGATCAGGCGAAATCCGTCTAGACTGGGCGACCCAAGTCAGGGCTAACCGCTGCTACTATGGTGGTAGAAAAGGCTGACTTATGGCCACACACCCCAAGGGGTTTCCAAGGCAAGAGACAAACAGAGGTGGATTGCCCTTGCCTGCCTCTGACTAGCAACCCTGGACTTCCTTGGAGGTCTCCAATCCAAGTACCAACCAGGGCCGACCCTGCTTAGCTTTTGCAATCTGACGAGATCGGGCTAGCTTGTGCCATGTAGTTCAAGGTGAGGGACCAAGATGGCTAGCTATTGCCTGCCTCTGAGTAGCTGCCCTGGGCTTCCTTGCTGGTCTCCCATCCAAGTATTAACCAGGGGCAGACCTTGCTTAGTTTCCAAGATCTATAGAATTATAGAGTCATAGAGTTGGAAGGGATCTCAAGGGTCATCTAGTCCAACCCCCTGCACAATGCAGTGAATGACATCACTGTCTCTTAGGGCAGTGTTTTTCAACCATTGTGCTGCGGCACACTGGTGTGCCGCGAGATATTGTCAAGTGTGCCGCGGGATTTTTTCAATGAAAGAAATGTGCCTTCCGGGCTGACCTTCTGGGACACGTTTGCGCATGCGAGAAAGAACAGTGGCGCGCTCTCGCTGATTCCGCTCGCATGCTCTGTGGCTGGCCTGAGGTAGGAGGGAGCCACCATTGAGGCACAGCTCCCCTTAGCCTTGCGATGACTCGAGGGAGAGTGCCGAGGGGCTCTGTCTGTTCGCCCACCCAACCTGCCAGCGCCACGACGGAGGCAGCAGCCATGAGCGACTGGGAGCAGCTGCTGCAGCGAGCCCGCCTGGCCGAGCAGGCGGAGAGATACGACGACATGGCCATGGCCATGAAAGCAGTGAGTGGCTGGGGGGGGAGGAGGAGGAGGACAGGGGGGGGTCCTCCTCAGGAGATGCATGGGGCCCCCCCACGGGCCCCGCCGTCGCAGCCTTCACCTGGCCGCGATGGAGCCAGCGCCCTGGCTTGTCTGCGCCGCCCCCCGCCACGAGCCTTGGAGGGGGCAGCTGAGCCTTTCCAGGTGAGGGCTGTCTTCTTCTGTGTGGCCTCTCAGCCCAGAAGGTGGAGGTGGGCCTCCGTGGGTCCCGCTTCACGGCTGCTCTTTTTCCATCTCCGGCCCTGGCGCTGATGTTGACTGCCTCCAAGCCGTGTGTCGGCGGCGGCAATCGGGTGATGCCCGCCTGCGTGTTGGAGAATGAGCAGGGCGAGGCGGCGGACTCGAGCGGCATCCAGTTCGTGGGGGCCGGAGGCAGGCTCGCACAAGGCAGATGGTTTTAAATGAATGAGGAGGACTCGTGTGCTGAATCAGAGTCATGCTAGACCTGTGGATGTTAATACAGAGGACAGGAACATTCGGTACCAAGGGTATTCACTCCTCCAGCAGAGTAAGCTGGTTTCTTCCTGTGTGTGTGTGTGTGTGGGGGGGTGATTTGCACCAAGACATTCCAGTAAACATGAATATGTTTGATGGTAACAGCTAGCTGTTTCTGTCAGGGTGGGGTTCAAATCAGTAACTGTCCCTCAGCGAAGAATGGGTGTACTGTGCTTCTCTTCAAATCACTTATGGTCAGCGGAATGCCGTTCCCATAAGAGTAAGAGTTTAAACTCTCTATTTGAAAAACTTTAGCAGAATCGCAGTATTACAATACATCCACATTATATTTCTTCTGAAACTCAGGTCAGTGTTATGGGAAGGAGCCATTACACTTTGGATCTGTAACTTACGATTTCAAGTTGAGTGGCTATTACGTGTGTTTGTAATACTGTCATAGTTAATACTTGAGCTGAGGCAACTGATGACCCATTTATCTTGTATTTCAGTGTTTTTCAACCACTGTGCCGTGAGATATTGTCAGGTGTGCCGCGGGATTTTTTCAATGAAAGAAATGGGCCTTAGCTCGAAAAAGGTTGAAAAACACTGTCTTAGGGCAAAGAACGGTCACCTGCTGTGCCCTTCCAAATAAGAAGAAGAGGAGGAGGTGGAGGCAATTGGGCCCTTCCCTAGGAGTCTCAGAGCGGCTTACAAACTCCTTCCCCTCCCCACAACAGACACCCTGTGAGGTAGGTGGGGCTGAGAGCGCTCTCTCTCGGACTGCTCTTTTTCAAGGACAGCTCTGAAAGAACTTGTGACTGACCCAAGGTCATCCAGCAGGTGCAAGTGGAGGAGTGGGGAATCAAACCTGGCTCTCCCAGATTAGAGTCCGCGCACTTAACCACTACACCAAACTGGGCCTCTGCTCACCCCCCGTGACATCACCCATCAGAAGGCACATTTCTTTTTAACTCCAAGTAAACTCACTGCAGTGAGGAGAAGCATAAAGGCTTATGTTTTGCAAACTCAAATTTTTGCACATTTATATTTTCATATTATTCGGTGCATACTGGGGGGGGGGGGGGAAGTGGCCCAGTGTATGTAGGGTCTAAAATTTACATTTTGGTTCTAATTATTAATTGTTACTTGTTCATGCTGAACTCTCCCTAGAAGCTAAAATGACCAAACTCAGGCTATCAGACTTTGGTCACGTTATGAGAATATTTGTACCAACATTTATGTTTTTTAAAAATTATTATTAGATAATAGTTTGGATTTATACCCCGCCCTTCAATACCCAAAGGAGTCTCAGAGCGGCTTACAATCTCCTTTCCCTCCCCCTCCCCACAACAGACCCTCTGGGAGGTAGGCGGGGTTGAGAGAGCTCTTTTGAGGACTGCTCCTGAGAGAACAGCTCTGAGAGAACTTGTGTCTGACCCAAGGTCACCCAGCTGACTGCATGTGGAAGAGTGGGGAATCCAACCCGGTTCTCCCAGATTAGAATCCGCACACTTAACCGCTACACCAACCTGATTGGTTTTATACCCTGCCTTTCACTCGGAGTCTCAGAGTGGCTTACAATCTTACAAATGTTGTTTTTGTTTTGGTTATTGATGTGGTTGCATCTATTTTAATTTTGTCTTATTAGATCTCCTTACGAAGGTCAATGCAAGCACAGGTCAAATAAACCCTTGCATCTTGTTCCTCGTTTTTTTTCCTCTGCATTATGAGAAGATAAGAGCCACTGGGAAAGACAAGCATGCTCGGAAAAGTGGAAGGCAGCAGGAAGGAAGGAACATAAGAGTACACAAGGGAAGGCATGTTGAATCGAGCCAATGCCCATGTACCGCAACACTCTGTGTCACACAGTGGCCAAAAACACCAGGTGCCCTCAGGAGGTCCAGCAGCGGGGCCAGAACTCCAGAAGCCCTCCCACTGTTGCCCCCCCCCCCAGCACCAAGAATACAGAGCATCACTTGCCCCAGAAAGAGTGTTCCGTCGATGCCTTTCGGCTCATAGCGATCCATGGGCCTCTGCTCCATACGTTCATCCAATCCCCTCTTGAAGGTATCTGTGCTTGCAGCCACCACCACTTCCTGCGACTCAACATGAGACAGATTGACTCAGTCACGGAAACCATGGCCCCCTGTTTGCAAGACCTGAGCCAGGCTGCCAACAATAGGACAGTGGGGGGGGGGCATTAATTCATACTGTCGCCATAAGTTAGAAGCGACCCATGGCAATAACGCTAGGCCAAGCTGAAGGCAGCAGGAAAAGAGGGAGGAGGCCCAACAGGAGATGGACGGATTCCGTCAAGGAACTCGTGGGCACTCCATGAAATTGCTGAGCAGTCGGGTTAGAACAGATAAAAGGAAGTCCTTCTTCACCCAGAGAGTGATGAACACGTGGAATTCACTGCCACAGGAGGGGGTGGCAGCTACAAGCATGGACGGCTTCAAGAGGGAATTAGATAACCATATGGAGCAGGGGTCCATTAGTGGTTATTAGCCACTAGGTATAGACAGGAACTCTCAGTCTGGGGCAAGGGATGCTCTGTATTCTTGGTGCTTGTGGGGGGGTGGGCAACAGTGGGAGGGCTTCTAGTGTCCTGGCCCCACTGCTGGACCTCCTGAGGGCACCTGGTGTTTTTGGCCACTGTGTGACCCGGAGTGTTGGACTGGAGGGGCCACTGGCCTGATCCAACGTTGGTTTCTCTTATGTTCTGAAGGAAGCCACAAAGGCCCTCAATTTTCAAGACCCGAGCCGCGCTGTCAACGACATGACGTTTCAGGGGACATAAATTCCCAGGGGCGCACGACTCAACGGCTCTTGTTCCTGTTCGCTGTCCGGAGCCTCGGGTGACTTGACGACCGGGGTGGGGACTTGCTTACAAGCACATTTTTGTATGTGCTGCCAGCCAGTTTGGGTGAACCAGAAGAAGCGAGAGGGGCAGTGCGCATTCCCGGTTCGCTCGCTCCCTCCCTCCCTCCATGTGTTCAAAGCTCTGGCGGCACAGAGGGTCGTGCTGGCCGAGGCTGCCAGCCGCTGTTCTTTCATGCCTTAACAAAGATCAAGATGATAAATCTGAAGGAGGACGAGAGGACAAGCGTCCCTCCGCAACTTCTTGCTCATCCCACTTTATCTTCAAAACGAGGAAGTTTACTGAACCCCCGCCAAGGATTCACTCAGACTAATGAAGTGCGTAAGTAATGAGTTTGAATAATCGGGAGCCGTCCTTAACAGGCACTCCGTGTGGTGGACGCCCCTCTGGACTCCTGCAGGTTCACAGGGGAGGGGGAGAAGCAGTCATGACCGGCTCTGGAAGGGTCTCCCTTTGCCGGACGAGCCCCACTGATGGCTTGCTTGTCCCCCCCCCCCCCCGGTTCCATGATGCGGGGTCTGAGGCAGGCCTGGCTGAGCAGGCACCTAAGGCAGGCGAACCATGAATGAGGTTGTAAAAAAGGCTTTCTGCACATGCTCAGAGACCTCATCTTCACAATTTTATCATATGGGCTGAAGAAGCAGTTTCCTAAACTAAACCTAGGGCACGTTCTGGTCTTCTTCCCTCTTTGGGCATTAGACGAAGAAGCAATTGGATTTATACCCCGCCCTTCACTCCCCAAGGGAGTCTCAGAGTGGCTTACAGACTCCTTTCCCTCCCCCTCCCCACAACAGACGCCCTGTGAGCAATGCTCCCTCTAAGCTGTAGAGTCTTGTGAGCAAAAATTCTACTTTATGAGCTCCTGAGTGAGTGGTTTGGCTACTACAGAAATTAGTTTGCTCTGCAGCCATCCTTCCTGAGCTAAGGCAAAAATGTGTGAGCCAGAGGCTAAAAAACGGTGAGCTAGCTCACACTAATTCAGCTTAGAGGGAACACTGCCTGTGAGGTAGGTGGTGGGGTTGAGAAAGCTCTTTCGAGGACTGCTCTTGAGAGAGGAGCTCTGAGAGAACTTGTGACTGACCCAGGGACATCCAGCAGCTGCATGTGGAGGAGTGGGGAATCAAACCCGGTTCTCCCAAATTAGAGTCCATGCACTTAACCACTACACCAAACTGGCTCTTAGGGTTGTCAACCTCAAGGTGAGGCATGGAGAACTCCTGGATAGGGTTGTAAGGGAAAGGAAATTGGAAGCCGCTCTGAGACTCCGAGTGAAGGGCGGGGTATAAATCCAATCTCCTCCTCCTCCTTCTCCTCCTCCTTGCCCGGTGACCTTGGGCCAATCACACACTCTCAGCCTAACCTACCTCACAGGGTTGTTGTGATGATAAAAGGGGGGGGGGCGGAGAATGAGGTAAGCTGCTTTGGGTTCCCATTGGGGGAGAATTACAAGGAAGTCGATACTGGCTACACATTAGGGGGAACTTCCTAACTGTAAGAGTGGTTGAGCAATGGAACGGACTGCTTAGTCTGCTTAGGTGGGTGCTCCTTCGCTGGACGTTTCCAAGCGGGGGCTGGACGACCATCTTTCGGGTGTGTTGTAGGGCTCTCTTTCGGCTCTGCTCCTGCAGAGGGCAGGGGACTGGAGTAGGTGACCTGCAAGGTCCCTTCCGACTTTAACATGCTATGAGTCTATGACCCTGCGCAGCTCCGGAGTCCAGCCTGCTGCTGAGCAGGGCTCCCGGTGTTAATGAGCGGCCCCTCATGCGCACAGCTTGGAGGGACCACTGCTGGGCGGGAGTATTATCAGTTCCACATACAGGGAAGACCTGTAGCTCAGTGGTGGCATCCCTGTTTTGCATGCAGGTTCGATCCCCAACATCTACACTGAATATTTATATCCTGCCATTCCCACCCATTCGATCTAGTCTTGCGATCCAGAGCAAGAGAGACTAGATCTGCCCCGTCTTCGACACGACAGCCCTTCCGATATTGGAAGACTGCAATCGTGTCCCCTCGAAGCCTTCTCTTTCCCAGGCTAAACAGACCCAACTCTTCCAGCCTTTCCCCGTAAGACTTGGATTCCAACCCTCCCGCCATCCTGGTTGCCCTCTTCTGGACACGCTCCAGCTTGTCCACATCCTTCCTCAAATGTGGTGCCCCAAACTGGACACAGTGCTCCCGGTGAGGCCTGACCATAGCAGAACAGAGTGGAATTACCACTGGGTCTTGCACTGCCCATTGCCCATTTGAAGATTTTGTTGTTGTTCCGTCGCACAGTCAAGTCCTACTCTTCACGACCCTACGGACCACGTCACACCAGGCCCTCCTGTCTTCTGTCATGCTCCGGAGTTTGCTTAATTTCATGTTTGTTGCATCGATGCCACTGTCTAATCATCTCATCCTTTGCTTGTCCTCTCCTCCTTCGACCTTCCATCTTTCCCAGCCTCAGGGTCTTCTCCAGTGAGCGCTCCCTTCTCATTTGGTGGCCAAAGCATTTGAGCTTCAGCTTCAGTCTCTGGCCTTCCAGGGAGCAGTCAGGGTTGATCTTTTTTAGGATTGACTGATTTGATCTCCTTGCAGTCCGCGGGACTCCAGCACCATAATTCAAAAGCATCTCTTCTTTGGCGCTCAGCCTTCCTTTTGGTCCAACTCTTACAGCCATACATTTCTGCTCGGGATGTGTGAACTGCTCTTTGCTGCGGGGGGGGGGGGGGGGGAATTGAAGAACTGTTTCCCAGCAAGCCTTCCTCTTCTTCCCTGATAAGCACCACCAATGCGCCAAGGTCAACTTGAAAACATTCGCTTTGCGTTGCTGTTAAAGACGGAGGAGATGGAGGCTGCGGGGCGTTGCCTTCAGGTGGGCGTCTGAAACCTGACAGCGGTGTTTGAAGATTTCTCTGCTTACCGCCACTGACAAGGGCACAACAAAGAAGGTTTTCATCTCCTGGCTCTGCAGGGCACGTGGCTGGCCAAGGCCTGGAAAAGGAAATCTACGCTATGAGGTAAGGCACACTGTTCGCTTCAGAAAGATCCATGTTCCGGAGATCAGTTGCCCCTTATCTCCAGTATGGAATGCAACCTAATTAGGAATGGTCATGACTTGGAAACAGCTCATAAAAGCCACCATTGTGGGAAAAATTAAGGGGGGGGGGAAGATGCCATGAACGGGTGGGCCAGGCTTCGCTCCCATTTCCTCCTGTGTTCCGCTCGGTTCACCAGTTGGATAACAAAACTTTTATCTTCAGGTGGGCAGCCGTGTTGGTCTGAAGCGACAGAACAAAGTTTTGAGTCCAGTGGCACCTCTAAGACCAACAAAGTTTGATTCTGGATATAAGCTTTCGTGTGCATGCCCACTTCTTCAGATACAGAAGTCCTTCTTCACCCAACGAGTGATTCACACGTGGAATTCACTGCCACAGGAGGTGGCGGCGGCTACAAGCATGGACGGCTTCAAGTGGGATTTGGATAAACATCTGGAGCAGAGGTCCACCAGTGGCTCTTAGCCACAAGGTATAGACAGGAACTCTCGGTCTGGGGCAAATGATGATCTGTATTCTTGGGTGTTTTTTGGGGGGGCAACAGTGGGAGGGCTTCTAGTGTCCTGGCCCCGCTGCTAGATCTTCTGAGGGCTCCTGGTGTTTTTGGCCACTGTGGGACACAGAGTGTTGGACTGGATGGGCCACTGGCCTGATCCAGCATTGGCTTCTCTTATGTCCTTATGTCTGGGGCAGTGATGCTCTGTATTCTTGGTGCTTGGGAGGGCAACAGTGGGAGGGCTTCTAGCGTCCTGGCCCCACTGGTGGACTTTCTGAGGGCACCTGGTGTTTTTGGCCACTGTGTGACACAGAGCGTTGGACCGGATGGGCCACTGGCTTGATCCAACATTGGCTTCTCTTATGTTCTTATCTGTTTTCCCCTTTATACATTGTTTCAGGTGGGGAGCCAATTTGGTCTGCTGTAGAAGAGCAAGATTTGAGACCAGTAGCACTCAGAAAGCCCTGTCCTGGACGTCCCAGGCTAACCCGATCTCATCACATCTCAGTAGCTAAGCAGGGTCGGCCCTGGTTAGTATTTGGATGGGAGACCTCCAAGGAAGTCCAGGGTTCTCTCAAGAGCAGTTCTCAAGAGAGCTCTCTCGGCCCCACCTACCTCCCAGGGTGTCTGTTGTGGGGAGAGGAAGGGAAAGGAGATTGTAAGCTGCTCTGAGAGTCCAAGGGAGGGGTGGGTTATAAATCCAACCCTCTTCTTCTTCTTCCTCTTGCCTAGAAAACTTTTACCATTATCGGCAGATTAGGCAGCTGGGTCCCTTCCTTGAACACAGCGACTTGACCACAGCGACTGATGCAACGGTCACCTCGAGACTGGATTACTGTAACGCCCTCTACGTGGGGCTGCCCTTGTCGCAAATCTGGAAGCTGCAGCTGGTGCAAAATGCCGCAGCCAGGCTATTGATGGGGCTCCCTATTCGGGAGCACGTCCAGCCTGCGCTAAAAGCACTGCACTGGCTGCCTATAGCATACCGGATCCACTTCAAGGTGCTGGTTCTTACCTTTAAAGCCCATTATGGCCAGGGATCTGCATACCTGAGGGACCGCCTTTCCCATAAGTACCCCGGAGAGCAGTGCGATCAGGGACCCAGAGTATTAAGGAGGCCAGTCCTCCCGAGTATTAAGGAGGCCAGACTGGCAACAACTAGGGACAGGGCCTTTTTGGTGGCGGCTCCACTCTGGTTGAATAAGCTCCCAGAGGAGACCAGGGCCCTGCGGGACCTTTTCCAGTTCCGCGGGGCCTGTAAGACAGAGCTCTTCTGCCGAGCTTTTGGAGCTGCTGCCGCCGCCACCACCACCACTACCACCAAGACTATCATTGCTCAGTGATAGCAGTTGACATCTCATGTTGGAAGAGCCCTGATCCACTGCATCCCTAATTACCACCCGAGTTGTCCCTCCCCCCCTTCTGACATCTGAAGCTGAACGGACATAGGACATGAAGCACCTTCCTATGTCATCTGAAGCCAAGCGGAGTCGACGCCACAATGTCTAGCACTTTATTATTTTACCTGTGGTTTTAATATTGATTTTTAATATTGTATTTATAGTGACTGTGTTATGCGATATATGTGTTGAATTTTATCAATTGTAAGCCGCCTTGAGCCGGCCTTGGCTGGGAGGGTGGAATAATAAAAATAAATTAATAAACAAACAAACAAACAAATAACTATAGGGTCACCATCACTTGGCTGTTACCTTGATGGCCCCTTTCCACCACAACGTAGCACCTTAAAAACCAACAAGGTTCCCAGGGCAGAAGCTTTCAAGAGTCAGATTGGTTTGAACAGGGGAGGAAATGATTAGCTGAGACGGGTGAACTTGAGTTCATCCGCAGATTCCGAACAATGGACCCCTCCCCCCCCCCGGGCTGAATAGAGACAGCGGATTCTTATCTCACTACCAATGTTCATTTCCTGCCCCGAAGCATTTCTTCACTGTTCTTATCAAGCTGATTACAATGTGTGCTCTAGCTTTGCCTCTTGAGTTTCCTGCCTCGTGACACCCCCTCCCACCTTCAGACTGGGATATGAGGGCTCAGGGATCTCCATTCCTGCGTGTATCGGATGAAAACAGCTTTAACTCCCAAAAGAAACAAACCTAGCTTGTGACAAAAAGAGTGAGAGTTTCAGGCTGCCAGACAATCTTTGGATCTCCTGGCTACACTAAACCCACTGCCATACAATAATTATTAATCAATTATTAGCTTACATTCCGAAAATCTTGCTGGTCTCTTCAGGTGCTGCTGGACTTGAATCTTATATGTCTATGCGCAAATAAGTAAGGGGCTGCGCTAACTCAGAGGTTAAGATGCTGAGATGCAGACTGGAAGATCGGCACTTCGGCAGTTTGAGACCCGAGCGCCACGTGACCGAGTGAGCTCCCGTCCCGGGTCCCAGCTCCTGCCAACCTAGCAGTTCGAAAGCAAGAAATCGCAAGTAGCTAAATAGGCACCGCTACGGTGGGAAGGTGACAGTGTTCCATGCGCCTCGGTGTTTAGTCATGCCAGCCACAGGACCACAGAAATGTCTTCAGACAGTGCTGGCTCTTCGGCTTGGAAACGGAGATGAGCACCACCCCCTAGAGTCGGATTCCACTGGCTTTCAAACAAGGGAAACCTTTACCTTTGCCTTTTATGCACATATAAAGACGTTCTAGACCAGCATTCCCCAACACGGAACCATACATAGAGGTACAAGCTGAGCAGTAAACTATCATATAGCATAATGACGATGTTTAACAGATATGGTCACCATTTGTTTGGGTTCAGTTCTGGGGCAAAACCAGTGAAGGAAATAAATATGTCAGAATTGGAGACTGATGCATCCTTAATTGTAGAATGCTGAAAGTAATTCATAGAATCAGAATCATAGAGCTGTAAGGGACCTCCAGGGTCATCTAGTCCAACCCCCTGCATGATGCAGGAAACTCACAAATACCTCCCTTACACACACCCACAGTGACCACTATTCCATGCCCAGAAGGTGACAGAAAACCTCCAGGATCTCTGGCCAAACTGGCCTGGAGAAAAACTGCCCAAAGTGGCGATCGGCATTTCTTTGGGCGTGTAAGAAAGGGCCACGAGAACTGAGCACTGAGGCAACCCTTCCTGCCCTCCCTCTCTCGTGATCTGCCTAAGTTCACAGGATCAGCATTGCTGTCAGATGGCCGCCTAGCCTCTGCTTGAAAACCTCTAAAGAAGTAGAGCCAGGGGTCCTTTCGTAAAAAAAGAGGTGCAGGAGCTCATTAGCATAACTTATTTGCATATGCCACACCCCCTGATGTCACCGGAAGTGTCAGAAGGCCACACACCCCTGACATCACTGGAAGACTGTTAGAAGAAAGGAAGGAAGGAAGGAAGGAAGGGAGGGAGGGAGGGAGGAAGGAACGAAAGGAAGGAAGGTAGGTAGGTGGGGGGAGAGAGAGAAGAAAGGAAGGAAGGAAGGAACAGGAAGGTAGGTAGGTAGGTGGGGGAGAGAGAGAGAGAAGAAGGAAGGAAGGAAGGAAGGAAGGAACAGGTAGGTAGGTAGGTGGGGGGAGAAAGAAAGAAAGATAGAAAGGGAGGGAGGGAGGGAGGGAGGGAGGAAAGGAACAGGAAGATAGGTAGGTAGGTAGGTGGGGGGGGGGAGAAAGAAAGAAAGAAAGAAAGAAGAAAGAAAGAAAGAAAGAAAGAAAGAAAGAAAGAAAGAAAGAAAGAAAGAAAGAAAGAAAGAGACAAGGCGCTTCTCTCCCCCCCTTTTGTTTGGGCACTGGGGCCCAGCTTTTCTCTCCCTCCCTCCCTCCCCCCCCCAGGAATGGTGAGGGGGGGATGGGGGCTCCTTCCTGGGGACATTGAGCAGGAATGGGTGGGTGGGAGGGGGTTTCTTTGCGCGGGGGGAGGAGGGGTTTTTTTTTAGATTGCACAGGGATGGGTGGGTGGGTGAGAGGGAGGGGGTTTCTTTGCGGGTGTGGGTGGGAGAGGGGTTCTTCCCCGGGAGTCTCAATGGGGGGGGGAGGAGGGAAGGGCCTTCCCGGGGACGGTGGAGCGCCGCCGTCCCCGGGAGTCTCAATGGGGGGGGAGGAGGGAAGGGCCTTCTCAATGGGGGGGGGGAGGAGGGAAGGACCTTCCCGGGGACGGCGGCTCCGCCGTCCCCGGGAGTCTCAATGGGGGGGGGGGAGGAGGGAAGGACCTTCCCGGGGACGGCGGAGCGCCGCCGTCCCCGGGAGTCTCAATGGGGGGGGGGGAGGGAAGGGTTCCCGGGGACGGCGGAGCGCCGCCGTCCCCGGGAGTCTCAATGGGGGGGGGAGGAGGGAAGGGCCTTCCCGGGGACGGCGGAGCGCCGCCGTCCCCGGGAGTCTCAATGGGGGGGGAGGAGGGAAGGGCCTTCCCGGGGACGGCGGAGCGCCGCCGTCCCCGGGAGTCTCAATGGGGGGGGGGAGGAGGGAAGGGCCTTCCCGGGGACGGCGGAGCCGCCGTCCCCGGGAGTCTCAATGGGGGGGGGGAGGAGGGAAGGGTTCCCGGGGACGGCGGAGCGCCGCCGTCCCCGGGAGTCTCAATGGGGGGGGGGAGGAGGGAAGGGCCTTCCCGGGGACGGCGGAGCGCCGCCGTCCCCGGGAGTCTCAATGGGGGGGGGGAGGAGGGAAGGGTTCCCGGGGACGGCGGAGCGCCGCCGTCCCCGGGAGTCTCAATGGGGGGGGGAGGAGGGAAGGGTTCCCGGGGACGGCGGAGCGCCGCCGTCCCCGGGAGTCTCAATGGGGGGGGGGGAGGAGGGAAGGGCCTTCCCGGGGACGGCGGAGCGCCGCCGTCCCCGGGAGTCTCAATGGGGTTGGGGGAGGAGGGAACGGCCGGGAGTCTCAACTGGGGAGGGGGAGAGGAGGGAAGGGCCTTCCCGGGGGGAGCGGGGCTTTGACGGGGGGGAGGCCGGGGGGGCAGGGCTTTAAGTGCCCGCCCCCCCCGGCGCCTCTCTCCCGGAGCGGCGCTCCGGCGCGCCCCGGCCCCAACGGAGCCCTGAGTAGAGCCGATTATTCCCCGTGGAAACCTGTTCCATTGAGGAACTGCTCTAACTCTCAGGAAGCTCTTTCTAATGTTTAGCCGAAAACTCTTTTGATTTCATTTCAACCTGTTGGTTCTGGTCTGACCTTCTGGGGCAACAGAAAACAACTTCGCCCCATCCTCTATATGACAGTCCTTCAAGTACTTGAAGATGATTATCACTGTTAATTGAGACTCTACAATTGACTCTAATTGGGCCTTTCTGGAAACTGAACGCCCCCAACTTCTCTCTCTCTCTCTGTCTGTATCATAATCGTTGACAAAATTCTGCTTCATTGTACCTGAGGAAGTGTGCTTGCACACGGAAGCTTATTCCTTGAATAAAACTTTGTTGGTCTTAAAGGTGCCCCTGGACTCAAACTTTGTTCTATATAAATTATTGCGCTTGGGGACAAAGTGAGAATCCCCTTTCCGTGCTGATGGGCTACCTCAACTCGAAAATTCTGTTTCGTGAGCGGGAGCGGGAGACATGAAAGAAAGAAAGACCCCAAGTCAGAGATCACCGATGCTGAACTGACGGGACTGCCCAGCAGGGCGAGATCCCAAGGCGAGCTGGTTCAGCCTTCCTGTTTCAAGCTCTACTTACGATGTAGCAGGGCTCGCAATAGGCCTTCTTCTCCACTGCGTAGAAAGGCTGGCCCCGAAGCTTGTTGCCGCAAGTCATGCAGGTGAAACACTCGACGTGGAAGACCTGGTCCATCGCCGTGCAGCCCGTCCCTTCCCCCACGACATTCTCTCCGCAACGTGCGCAACGGCCTGGACAGGACAAAGAGAATCAGGGGTGGTGAGAAGCGTATTTTGTTCTCAGTCTGAAAAGAGAAGCAGGTCGAAACAGCCCAGCAAGACCAGGCTCCTGCTAAACCAGCGTCGTATTTCCAACCCGCAACGTAACAACAGGTGCATGGAACAATTCTGCGGTTGGCTTATTTATTTAAAACATTTATTAGCCACTTTTCTTCCATACAGAGCCCAAGGAGGCTTGCAATATAAATAGAACACATAGCGTACTATCTTCTGCTGCCTCCTAAATTTAAATTATTTATTTATTTATTTATTTATTTATTTTTCGTATTTATATCCCGCCCTCCCCGCAAGCGGGCTCAGGGCGGCTTACATGGGCCAGAGGCCGGTTCGGTACATTGACCTATAAAATCGATTAAAAACAGTATAATAAATAACAATAAATAACATTCAACAAATAAATACTTCTAAAAGCTTCCATAAAACAGCATTCGATGGCGACCAAGTGGCTGATCTACCCCCCCCCCCCCCCCTCAGCCACCACTGAGACCGTGTTGGACCAGGGCACATCAAGATGGTTGTGATGTCAGCTGGTATCCTAATATCGTCGGTGGCGGCTCCTATTCAAAAGCCTGGCGGAAGAGCTCCATCTTGCAGGCCCTGCGGAACTGCATAAGGTCCCGCAGGGCCCTGATCTCCTCTGGGAGCTCGTTCCACCAGATAGGAGCCGCCACCGAAAAAGCCCTGGTCCTCGTTCTGGCCAGCCTGAACGATCAGAAGTGATCAGAAGTGAAGGCGCCAGGCACATGTTCTATGGTAAGATAGAAACCACAAATTTTTCCTGACCACCAAATGCGTTGTACTGGAATATTAGTGTCGGCAGGGCCAAGGCACCCATGGGATCCATGTTGGGGGACCCCTGCTTTAGTTAAAATGTAGTTTCTTGCTCTGAAAAGGGCTTGCGGGCTGTTCAGCCTTTGTGGATGGCGTTAGTACGTGGCTGCTCTTTTGCTGTCCTGTGGGAAACCGTGGGGCTGCAAAGCATATCAGGACTGGGAGTGAGGGATGCCAGCTTCCAGGTGGGAAATACAAGAAACAAACAAACACTTTGACATGAATGACTAGAACATTTTATATTAAAGACCAAACTTTACAAAATTGCAAGGAACAGTTCATTACACGCTCAATAAAAGTTTACAATATTACAAGGAAAGTCCATCATACTCAATGAGCACCTGGATATAAGCTCATTTCATCCCAATCTTCCTCAGGAGTAGTCCTACGGTATGGAAAGGTATCAGCCTCTTGATAAAGTTCGGTGTTTGTTAGGAGCAAACCGATGTTTAACTTCTTCTTTAGTTTCTGCATTTTATCTTCGGGTTCCATTGCAAGTGTTTGTATTGGGAGCAAGCCAGTCTTGTCTTTCAGGTGCTAAAAGCCTCCTATATTGTGCTGGCTCAAATGCTCTCCAGGAAACAGTATTGAATTTTATGTAGTAGCCAACCAGTCCCCTTTTATTTCTACCTGGCTAAGAAGCCTTCAGTTTTGAATGTGGCTGGCAAAAGGCTCAGAGAGGATGTCACAGTGTTTTGTTTCTTGTATTTTCCCTATGGATACCTGTGACCCCTTCTTGTTTTTTTCAGCTTCCAGGTGGGGTCTGGACATCCCCCAGTTAATTACAGCTCATCTCCTCACAACAGAGATCAGTTCCCCATGAGAAAACGGCTGCTTTGGAAGGTGGACTCTATGGCACTACGTCCCGTTGAAGACCCTCCCCTCCCCAAACCCCGCCCTCCTCAGGCTCCACCCCCCCAAATATCCAGGTATTTTCCAGTCTGGAGCTGGCGACCTTATGTCACAGCTTCTCGGCCTAGCCTACCTCATAAAGTTGTTGGGAGAATACAACGGAGGGGAGGAGGATTATGCAAGTCACCTTGGTTCCCCATGGGGAAGGAAGGAGGGGTGTAAATTAAGTAAATAATAACAAAATAATAATAATAAGAGGCAGTACTGAACAGAAACGGTTACTGTTAATGGTTAATTAGGATATGGAGATAAGGTACAGCAAGAAGTGGGTATGTAGAAGTTCGTAGGCTAACATCTGAAGCAATCCACTTGCTAAAATGGATTTTAATAATGACCTCAGCTTGAATATTCCATGTGTTTTGTCTTCATAATAATTTTTTTTTTTAGGAAAACCTTGGTAATACCAAAAAGTCTCTTCAGAAGGAACTGTCTACAGTACAGGGGGGACAGAGATTCAAAAGGCAGGAGCCTAGGTCTTCATAAGAACATCAAAACAGCCCTGCTGGATCAGACCAGTGAGGGTCCATGTCTCCCACAGCGGCCAACCAGTTCTTCTGGAGGGCCAACAACAGGGGGGAGAGGCCGAGGCCTTCCCCTGAGAAGAACATCAGAAGAACCCTCCTGGATCAGACTACTAGTCCACCCAGTCCAGCATTCTGTCTTGTACCATGGCCAACCAGTTCCTCTGGAGGGCCAACAACAGGGCAGAGAGGCCGAGGCCTTCATAAGAACATCAGAAGAGCCCTGCTGGATCAGACCGGTGGTCCATCTAGTCCAGTATCTTGTCTCACACAGTAGCCAGCCAGTTCCTCTGTAGGTCCAAATAAACAGGGTGTGGAGACTGAGACCATCATAAGGACATAAGAAGAGATCTGCTGGATCAGACCAGTGGTTCATCTATCCACCATTTTGCCTCATAGTGGCCAACTAGTTCCTCTGGAGGGCCAACAAAAGGGTAAAGAGGTATAGAGGTTGAGTCCTTCTCCGATGTTGCCTCCTGGTGCTGGTATTCAAAGGATTACTGCCTCTGAAAATGGCGGTTCCCTTTACTCCCCATAACTGGTTGTCACTGATAGACCTCTCCTTCAAGAATCCGACAACAGGACACAGAGGTTGAGGCCTTCTCCTAATAAGAACATCAGAAGAGCCCTGCTGGATCATTCCAGTGGTCTATCTATCATTCCAGTGGTCTATCTAGTCCAGCGTCCCGTCTCACACAGGGGCCAACCAGTTCTTCTGGAGGCCTAACCACGGGGCACAGAGGCCAAGGATTTCCCTTGATGTTGCCTCCTGGTGCTGGGATTCAGAGGTTCTCCCATTCCATTCAGATACTATGCAAAGGTGTTCATCACTTGTTCCATATTATACCTTTCAAAGCTTCAAGTGGAGAAGTAAGAATGATGCCCAGTTCTTAAGATGGAAGCCAGACTGAGCCAGCCACAAGAACTTACATTAGGACACGTCCTACCAAGTTTCTCTTCAGTTTGGTGTAGTGATTAAGTGCGCAGACTCTAGTCTGGGAGAACCGGGTTTGATTCCCCACTCCTCCACTTGCACCTGCTGGATGACCTTGGGCAAGCTATAGCTCTGTACCAGCTGTTCTCTCAAGGACAGTTGTCTCAGAGCTCTCTCAGCCCCACCTACCTCACAGGGTGTCTGTTGTGGGGAGGGGAAGGGAAAGGAGTTTGTAAACCACTCTGAGACTCCAAGTGAGTGAAGGGTGGGATATAAATCCAATCTCTTCTTCTTCTTCTTCTTCTTCTACTTCTTCTTCTGCAACACTTTTTCTCATACTTTATTAATCTTGCCTTCTCTCTTACCTCCTACTAGGGATGGGCATTCAGTTCATTCGAACTGAATGTACCCCTGAAAATGGCCCATTCAGCCCCCTTTCGGGCAGCCAGGGACCAAATTGCTGCTGAAATTCGGCAGCAATTCGGCGGTGGCTTAAAAAGTGGCTGGAGGGGAGGGGGTTTGAGGGAGAGGCTCCAAACTCGCAGGGTAGATGCTGAAGCCTCTCCTCCAAGTTTCAAGATGATTGGACCAGGGGGTCCAACTCTACAGGCCCCCAAACAAGTTGCCCTCATTTCCTCCATAGTTATTTACGGTGGAATAAAAGTAACATTTTTTCCCACCATAGAGAATAATAGAAGGGATGGGGCAACCTGTTTGGGGGCCCAAAGAATTGGACTCTGTGGCTCAAAAGAGCCGTCTGAACGCGGCCTTTGAGAATCAAAGCTCCCTTCGTCAGATACAAGTCAGAATTCTGAAGGGAGTTTTGACACTCGACAGCTTATACCCCGAAATCTTGTTGAAGGTGCTCCTGGACTCAGACGTAGCTGTTCCCCAGCGAGTTGAGAAGCGCTCCCATTTCCGTGACAAACCAACCAGTTCCTGAAGGTCTGTCAAGACCAAGAGTCTTCATTTTGGTTTTTGCATGCTGAGAGGATTCGTCCTCACCCTGAGCCTGACTAGGCCAGGGCTAGCTGTGCGAATGACGGAACACCCCCAAATGAAGCCGTCAAAATGTTCTGGCTCTCAACTGCCACGAGGCGCCCTTGAGATGGTTGTGCAACTCCTGTCGCTCCCCAGAGCCCTCCGAGCTGCCGCAAAACGATACGTGACAAAGAGCTCAAGAGACAGAATGAACGTGTCGTCTCTCGCGGCCCGCGTGGCACAATGTCTTTCTTATGTAAATACTTTGGAGTGCAATATCCGCTAGAGGGTTCCCACAGGTACCATCAATAACCGCTGTTCCCGCTGCGCCCTCCTCCTCCTCCAGTTGCTATTTTTTCCAAATGGCTGCGGCGTCAGGAGTCCCTCCAATAAGTGTGCTTTAGAGATTCAAGACACATCCGGCTTCTGGACGGTTCAGGGAACCAACTGGCAGGGAACGTGGAAAAATCATTATTCCTAATGAAGGAATACTGATGACAGAATGGCGTTTCTAGGACAGCATCGAATGTTCAGTCGACGGGCGATTGAGATTTCCGTTCTTGGCCCTCAACACGCCACTCCTGCCCCGCTCGGCCTCGGATGCATACCCCTGCTTTCTGGTTATGGATTTCTTTTCCAGGATGGGGATCGAACAGTCACCTTTCGACACTTTTCTATTCAGGCAGTCCTTTGACAGCCAGGGACAAGAATATCTGGGCTGAGATGGTCGGGGGGGGGGGGGGGAGGTTTACAGCTGGCTTTCCCCTTTCTTTTACATATCTGATGATCAAATAGAATCATGGAATCCTGGAGTTGGAAGGGGCCATACAGGCCATCTAATCCACCCCCCTGCTCAATGCAGGATCAGCCTAGAGCAGGGGTGGGCAAATGGCGGCCCGCAGGCCACATGCGGCCCGCCACAGAGTTTTTTGCGGCCCGCCAAGACATGAAGATTAACAAGAGTAAATATAGATGCTCTTTGACAGACATTAACTTGCAGGCTGTGATGAGAATCTCAACAAGCAATCTCACTCCTGATTTCAAAAAAATTGTAGAAAAGTGTGATAGGGTACATTTGTCTCATTAAACGGATTCTAAAATTAAATGTGCTTGCAGCTATAGATGATATGAAACTAGCAGAATAAATAAATTGAATAAAACTACCACTATTTTATTTAATTTATATTTATTGATTTTTATGATACAATTTATACCTTTTCTGAAATGCAAAGTTAAGTAATGAATGCAATCGTTTTAAAAGGTGCAGCCCTCCGCTAACCTCCGCTCCCACAAAGTGGCCCCGGAGCCAAAACAATTGCCCACCCCTGGCCTAGAGCATCCCTGACAAGTTCAGTTGCTGCTTCAAGACTGCCAGGGAGGGGGAGCTCACCACCTCCCCAGGCAGCTGATTCCACTCTTGCACAACTCTGACTGTCAAAAAGTTTTCATGTCCAGCCGGTACCTTCCTACCCTTAATTTCAACCCATGACTGCGAGTCCTCTTCTCTGCTGCCCACGGGAACAGCTCCCTGCCCTCCTCCAAGTGACAGCCCTTCAGATACTTCAAGAGAGCCATCCTGTCCCCCCCCCCTCAGACTCCTCCAGACTGAATTTTCCCAAGAAGTCCCTCAGCCTTTCCTCACAGGGCTTCTTGGTCTCCAGGCCCCAGATCATCCCCATTTGATGATGATGATATGATGGTGATGATTTTCCATGTTTATTGGGCCTCGAAGCTGCCTTATAATGGATCTGGTTCTTGGTCCATCAAAATCAGTATTGTCTACTCTGACTGGCAGCAGCTCTCCGAGGTCTCTCGTTTGGGGTCTTTCATTTGCTATTTGTTCCTTTATACTGGTGATGCTGGGGATTGAACCTGGGACCTTCTGAATCACAGAACCATAGAGTTGGAAGGGGCCATACAGGCAGGGCTCATTTTGTAGCAGGAGCTCCTCTGCATATTAGGCCACACACCCCTGATGTAGCCCATCTATGGGCACACATCCAGCCTGTGCTGAGGACACTGCACTGGCTGCCAATAGTATACCGAATTCGCTTCAAGGTGCTGGTTCTTACCTTTAAAGCCCTATATGGCCAGGGTCCGACATACCTGAGGGACTGCATTTTCCCATATATACCCCAGACAGCACTATGGTTGGGGTTGCAAAACCCATTGACCCTGCTGGGTCCCAAAGATGCCAGGCTCACCATCACCAGGGCCACGGCGACAAGCAGTGTTCCCTCTAAGCTGAGTTAGTGTGAGCTAGCTCACAGTTTTTTAAGCCCCCAGCGCACACCTTTTTTTTCTCAGCTCAGGGGAAGGATGGCTCCAGAGCCAACTAATTTATGCAGCAGCCAAATCGCTCGCTTGCAACTTTTAATGCCAGTCGCTCACAAAGTAGAACTTTTGCTCACGGGACTCCACAGCTTAGAGGGAGGATTGGCGACAAGACGTTCCCTCCTTCCAAAACAAAAGACACCCCCCCCCTCACACATCTCAAGGCTGAATCTGAAGGATGAAAAGCGGTCGAGGCTGAATTTGAAGATGAAAAGCAACCATTTACTATGCTGAAATGCCAGTCTTCCTAAGCACGGTGCATTACCTAGATTTTAGAGAGCAGCTATAGTTAGATTAATACCCCCTCCTCGTTTGTCAAGACAAGCGCAAATGGTGGTGCCGTAGAAGAACAACAATTTTGCAGAGAAACAGCATCTAATTCCATGCGGCTGGTGCGGTGTGGTGGTTACAGTGTCAGACGAGGATCTGAGAGACCCGCATTTGAATCCCCGCTCCGCCATGGAAGCTCGCTGGGTGACCTTGGGCCAGTCATAGACCCTCAGCTTAACAAACCTCACAGGGTTGTTGTGAGGGTGAAATGGAGGAGAGGAGAACGATGTAAGCCATTTTGGGGTACCTGCTGGGGAGAAAGGCTGGGTATAGATGAAGTAAATGAAAATACCATAAATAGGTGAATAAGTATGGTGTTGCTCTCGGAATAGCTATGAACCGTGCTCATTAAACTGAAGACCACAAGACAGCCGAGTTAGGCTGGTGTCAGCTAATGCTGCCAGCCCCCAGGCGGGAGGTGGTTCCTGACCCTGATGGACTTCATGTCTGTGGAATGTCTTACCCGCCCTGTTCTCATGGCACGCGATTATCGCCTCTCCCTGGGAGTCTGTATACCAGCTGCTGTTTCTTTTCAGGTCTAGTGTTGTCTCTTTCCCACTTTTACTTTGGGAACAAGAAGCCAGTATTTTTAGTGCCTTTTTATCTCCCCTTTAATTGGGTGTATTAACATGAATGAACCCTTTTGAATTCTGTATAATTTCCCTGGCCTTCTGATTACTTGCCATTACTAACACAGAAGTGCAGATGACCAGTAAGACCTTTCTTCAATAAAGATTTCCTGTTTAAGGACACTTCTTGTTCATTGACTCTGTGGGCTCTCACAGCTGGTGGCCTTGAAATAAACTATTGCCTCCAGGCAAGAAGGCGAACCTGGAAGAAACCAGGCAGGCCAGTGGAAAAGCCGGGATGGGCCGTTTGAGAGGAGTGCAAATTGTAGAAGAAGAAGAGTGGGTTTTTATACCCTGCTCTTCTCTACCTTAAGGGGTCTCAAAGACGCTTACAATCCCCTTCCCTTCCCCTCCCCACAACAGGAACCTTGTGAGGCTCTGAGAGAACTGGGACTGGCCCAAGGTCACCCAGCTGGCTTCATGCGGAGGAGAGGGGAAGCAAACCCGGTTCTCCGGATTAGAGTCCGACGCTCTTAACCATGACCACACACTGACTCTTGTGTTGTAGTGGTTAATTGCGAGGCCGGACCACCGTCAGTAGTTCTAACGGACAAGGTAGAAACTTGTTAGCTCCTGGAGACACCTGACTATCCTAGAAGCATAGAATCAAAAAGCTGGGAGGGGCCTGAAGACCACCCAGTCCGACCCCCCTGCACCATGCAGGAGGGCCTAAGGCATTCCTGGTAAATGACTGTCCATCCTCTGCTTAAACACGTCCGAGGAGGGAGAACCCACCATATCCCTGGGCGACCGATTCCACCACCGAACTGCCTTTATTATTAAAAATATCCTGCTGCTATCTTCCCACCCATAATTTAAGCCCATTATTACGAGTCACATCTTCCACTACCAGCTGAAACTACCAGTTTCTCCCCTCCTCTAAATGGCAGCCCTTCAAATACTTGAAAAGAGTAACCATATCTCCCCCCCACCCCAATCTCCTCTTCTCCAGGCTGAACATTCCCAATTCCCACAGCCTTTCTTCATAAGGTTTTTGTCTCCAAGCCCACAATAACCCTCGTCGCTCTCTTCTGTACCCATTTTTATGTCCTTCCAATAAAGAGGCCTCCAGAACTGGACACAGTATTCCAAATGGGTTTTGGTCAGTGAAGTATACAGTGGTACTATCACATCTCATGTCAGAGATAACTAGGTATCTGCTGATATACCTTAAGATTGCATTTGCCTTCTTTCCTGCCACACCATACTGGCTACTCATACTTAATTCGCAGTTCATCAGAACCCCAAGATCTCATTTTCACATTCTGCTGCCCAGAAGAGTATCCCCCATCTCTACATGTGCATAACATTTTTACTACCCAGATGCAAAACCTCACATTTATCTCTCCTAAATCGCACCTTGTTTTACATCTGCCCATTTCCCCAATGGATCCAAGTCGGATTGTATTTTATCTCTGGGCTTGTCCACCGTCTCTTTTCCTCGCTTGTAAGTTCCAGCTTCTTTATTTGTTTTTCTGTTCTGCATATGTTTTGTTCCTTCTAGTGGTTGATTTGATATTACACTGAATTCAATCCGGCATGCAGGTTTTTATGCCTGACATAAACTGGTGTAATATCGAATTGGCCACTAGAGGTAGCAAAACATATTTGGAAGAAACAGGACCTTACAAGTGAGGAAAATAAGGGTTCACTATTCCAATTAATTTGGTGGCATCTGCAAATGTAATGAGCAGTCCTTTCAGACTGTAATCTAGGAAGAAGAAGAGGAGAAGGAGGAGGAGATTGGATTGATACCCCACCCTTCACCACCCAAAGGAGTCTCAGAGCAGCTTCCAATCTCCTTTCTCTTCCCCCTCCCCACAACAGACACCCTGTGAGCAATCCTCCCTCCAAGTTTTGAGCAAAAATCCTACTTTGTGAGCTACTGACATTAAAGTTGTGAGTGAGCGATTTGGCTACTACAAAAATTAGTTTGCACTGGAGCCATCCTTCTTGACCTAAGACAAAAATGTGTGAGCTGGAGGCTAAAAAACTGTGAGCAAGCTCACACTAACTCAGCCTAGAGGAAACACTGACTGCGAGGTAGGTGGGGCTGAGAGAGCTCTCTCAAGAACTGCCCTTGATATAACAGCTCTGAGAAAACTTGTGGCTGACCCAAGGTCACACCAGAAGCAGCATGCAGAGGAGTGGAGGATCAAACCCCTGTTCTCCCAGATTAGAGTCCGCGCTCTTAACCACTACACCAAACTGGCACCCCACGAGATACCCCCATCGGATCAGACAAAGCGCCATTAGCTGCCACTCTTTGGATGTGATTATCTAACCCATTCCTTATCCAGCTAACCACCCTAAAATCTAACCCACAGGCCTCCAACTTGCCGATCAAAAGCCAAACAACCTCCACAGCATCCCCACGATCTAGCAAACCTGGGACCCGATCAAAATAGGAAATGAAATTAGTCTGACAAGACCTATTAGGGACAAATCCATGTTATTTCTCATCACCAGTGGAGGGTTAGCCAAAAGCTCTCTCCCTTACCAAGCCACTCAGTCGTAGCGAGGAATGCTATTTCAGTCTGACTGCCAGAAACCCTGGACACAAACTCCTAGCATTGGGGGGTGGGGGGAAGGTTGGATCTGCCCTGATGCTTCCAACTTCCTTTTTGATTCCTCGTCTTTTGAACTGATGCCACATCCAATGAAAGCAAATTAAACTTGAAAAGGACACTATTAACGTAATAGCAGTGGGAAAGTTAGCAGCTGTTAACGCCCCTTCCTTGACTGGTTAGGCAGAATACGTTTCCTGCCCGTAGCCCCTTCTGGATCAGAACCAGCCTTTGCAAATCTGCCAGTCTGGCTTCCAGCACTCATTTCACCCCTCATCTCCTTGGCCAGTAGTTAACCTTCAGCTCCCACCCCACAAGAAAACACATCCCATCCCCTTTGCTGACAATTCACTGGACTTACGCAATTTCCCCTTCCAACACTGACTGGCTTGGACTCCAGTTCCCTTGTTGTCTTTAGCGTGTCACCGATAATAACCATCAAGCGAAGCAGCACCGACACGGCTGGTGGTAGCAAAGTTCTGGTCCTAAACTCACCCTCTGCATTTCCAGGGGGTGGTTCTTGCCAGAGTTTGTTTTTTTTCTGAGGGAGCGCGCTGGAACGGCGTTCCGGAAGCTCTTCGACATAATTCTTTTAAAAACGTTTTAAAGTTCATGAAGTTAAGAGTTAAGACTCTAATTTTGTTCTGTTGCTTCAGACCGACATGGCTGCCTACCTTGATTTAAAAGTTCACGAGTTTTCAGCCTACAGACTGAAAACTTCATTTCTTTCTGGAGAGTTTGACACCCTTTAAAAAAAAAACAACAACAACCCTGGTTCAGGCAAACTTTGGAGTTGATCCCTGTGGGAGGGAAGCATTGGTCCCTCTAAGGAGAAGAAGAAGAAGAAGAAGAAGAAGAGATTGGATTTATACCCCGCCCTCCACTCACTTAAGAGTCTCAGAGCGGCTTACAAACTCCTTTCCCCTCCCCTCCCCACAACAGACACCCTGTGAGGTGGGTGGGGCTGAGAGAGCTCTTTCCCAAGCTGTCCTTGAGAGAACAGCTGGTACAGAGCTATGGCTTGCCCAAGGTCATCCAGCCAGGTGCAAGTGGAGGAGTGGGGAATCAAACCCGGTTCTCCCAGATTAGAGTCCGCGCACTTAACCACTACACCAAACTGGCTCTCAGCTGCTGAGTTAGTGTGAGCCAGCTCACAGTTTTTTAGCCTACGGCTCACACATTTTTGTCTTAGCTCAGGAAGGATGGCTCCAGAGCAAACTAATTTATACAGTGGCCAAATCGCTCGCTCACAGTGGCTCACAAAGTAGACTTTTTGCTCGCAAGACTCTACAGCTTAGAGGGAACATTGGAAGGAAGAGGATGACCTCCAATTGCCAGGAGTTGTTTCCTGGCCAGCCGTTAAATTCTTGTTTGGATAAGGCGGGGCTGCCTGTATGCATGAAAGGGGGTGGGGGATGGAACAGGAGAGACAGAAACATCTTTGAAGGACCAAGTAGTAGGTATGCTGGGAAGTTTGCCACCAATTCACTTGCCCGGTGAACATACCTTGTTCAAACTCCCACAAAACACAGGGAATGAGTTTGTGCTGAGTCTGCCTTAAGGTTGTCTTCACGGGGTGGAGAGAATTGACAAAAAGAACTTTTTCTCCAACTCCCCCAATACTAGAATTCAAGGTCATCCAGTGAAAATGATGGGCAGTAGGTTCAGGATGGAGAAAAGGAAATACTTCTTTAAGAGAACATAAGAGAAGCCAGTGTTGGATCAGGCCAATGGCCCCTCCAGTCCAACACTCTGTGTCACACAGTGGCCAAAAATACCAGGTGCCCTCAGGAGGTCCAGCAGTGGGGCCAGGACACTAGAAGCCCTCCCACTGTTGCCCTCCCCCCCCCCAAGCACCAAGAATACAGAGGACATAAGAGAAGCCAATGTTGGATCAGGCCAATAGCCCATGCAGTCCAACACTCTGTGTCACACAGTGGCCAAAAACACCCCAGGTGCCCTCAGGAGGTCCCCCCAGTGGGGGCAGGAAGCCCTCCCACTGTTGCCCCCCCCCCCCAAATACCAAGAATACAGGGCATCACTTGCCCCAGACTGAGAGTTCCTATCTATACTTTGTGGCTAATAGCCACTGATGGACTTCTGCTCCATATGTTTATCTAATTCCCTCTTGAAGCCCTCCATGCTTGTAGCCGCCACCACCTCCTGTGGCAGTGAATTCCACGTGCTAATCACTCTTTGGGTGAAGAAGGACTTCCTTTTATCTGTTCTAACCCGACTGCTCAGCAATTTCATGGAGTGCCCATGAGTTCTTGTATTGTGAGAACGGGAGAAAAGGACTTCTTTCTCTACCTGCTCTACCCCATGCATAATCTTATAAACTTCGATCATGTCACCCCTCAGCCGTCGTTTCTCCAAGCTAAAGAGCCTCAAGCGCTTCGACCTTTCTTCATAGAAAAAGTGTTCCAACCCTTTTATAATTTTAGTTGCCCTTTTCTGCACTTTCCCCAGTGCTATAATATCTTTTCTGAGGTGTGGCGAGCAGAAAATTACACAGTACTCCAAATGAGGTTGCGCACACAGAGGGTGATTAAAATGTGGGATTTGCTGCCTGAGGATGCAGTGATGGCCACAAGCACCGATGGCTTGGAAAGGGGATTAGACAGATTCATGGAGGAGAGGTCTATCAGTAGTTCTTAGACATGGTGACTAAAGGGAACCTCCATGTTCAGAGGCACTGGATCTCTGAATCCCAGAGCCAAGAGGCAACATCAGTGGAAGACCTCAGCTTTTATGTTCTGTGGCTGGACCTCCAGAGGAACTGGTTGGCCCCTGTTTGAGACAGGATGCTGGACTAGATGGACCACTGGACTGATCCATCAGGGCTCGTCTGATGTTCTTATGAAGGCCTCGGCCTCTTTGCCCTGTTGTTGGCCCTCCAGAGGAACTGGTTGGCCACTGGATGCAGGATGCTGGAATAGATGGACCCTCACTGGTCTGTTCCAGTGGAGCTCTCTCTGCTGGCACTGCAGAACAATTTGTTAGCTACTATATGAGATGGGATGCTGGACTAGATGGACCTTCACTGGTCTGATCCAGCAGTGTGTTTCTGATGTTCAGGGTGCTTCTGATGTTCTCTGGACCTCCAGAGGAACCGTTTGGCCAATATATGAGAGAGGATGCTGGACTAGATGGACCACTGGCCTGATCCAGCAGGGCTCTTCTGATGTTCTTATGAAGGCCTCAGCCTCTCTGCCCTGTTGTGGGCCCTCCAGAGAAACTGGCTGGCCACTGTGTGAGACAGGATGCAGGACTAGATGGACCTCTGGTCTGACCCAGCAGGGCTCTTCTGGTGTTCTTCTGAAGGCCTCGGCCTCTCTGCCCTGTTGTTGGAACTCCAAAGAAACCAGGTGGCCAATATATGTGAGAGGATGCTGGACTAGATGGACCACTGGCCTGATCCAGGAGGACTCTTCTGATGTTCTTCTCTGGCGAAGGTAGCCTCCGGCACAGTGCTGTCTCGATCAGCCCTGTGCCCGTGCGGCATCTGCTTAATCACTGCAGCCAGAAGCTGCTTCTTCCCGGGCCAAAAGACAAATCATCTCATTTACTGGATATCCTTGTTCATGACTGCTCAGGCCATTAAACTGACTGATCTGTGTAAAGGATGGCTCCGCTCGCTCTTGGCTCCCTCCCTGGACCACCACAGTTGGCTGCGTCCTTCAGAGAAGTGACGTTGGGGAGATGGCACACAGCCTGCTTTTTGGCATTTATCTGACAACTGATCACCGGGATATCTGGGTTCGTGAGCAGCGCGTAGTTGCCACTGAGGAGGAAGAGCAAGAATCCGAGTCCAGTGGCACTTTAAAGCCCAACAAGGTTTTGGGGCATAAGCTTTTGAAAGTTAAGAAGAAGAACAAATTGGATTTATACCCTGCGCTTTACTTGGAGTCTCAGAGCAGCTTACAAATGCCTTTCCCTTCCCCTCCCCACAACAGACACCCTGTGAGGTAGGCAGGGCTGAGAGAGCTCTTTAGAGGACTGCTCCTGAGAGAACAGTTGTGATAGAACTACAGCTTGCCCAAGGTCATCCAGCAGGTGCAAGTGGAGGAGAGGGGAATCAAACCCAGTTCTCCCAGATTAGAGTTCGTGCACTTAACCACTACACCAAAGCTCTTTTCATCAGATACAAGCAGGAATGGAGAGGCCTGTGCCCTTACATCCCAGCCAGAAGGTAGGAGGGGGTATTGCAAAGAAGAGAGTCAGGGTGCAGAGGTGCAATTCAAACACCCCTCCAATTGGCGGTTGCCAACCTCGAGGTGATAGCTGGAGATGTTCCCAAATAACAGCTCATCTCCAGGCGATAGAGATCATTTCCATTTTGGAAGGTGGACTCAGTGAGAGCCAGTTTGCTGCAGTGGTTAAGAGCAGCGGACTCTAATCTGGGAGAACCGGGCTTGATTCCCTACTCCTACTCCACATGCAGCTGCTGGTGTGGCCTTGGGTCAGTCACAAGCGCTTTCAGAGCTGTTATCTCAAGGGCAGTCCTCAAAAGAGCTCTCTCAGCCCCACCTACCTCACAGGGTGTCTGTTGTGGGGAGCGGAAGGGAAAGGGGACTGTAAGCTGCCCTGAGACTCCCAAGTGAAGGGCGGGGTATAGATCCAATCTCCTCCTCCTCCTTCTCTGTTGGTGGTTATCTTACTTCTGTTTCACGTACAAAGTGCATTGCTCTGATCAAACTAGGGTTGCCAGCTCTGGGTTGGGAAATTCCTGGAGATTTTGAGGGTGAAGCCCATGGAAGGTGAGATTTGGGGATTGGAGAGACCTCAGTCCATGCTCCACAGCAGCCATTTTCTCCAGGGTCTCTGTAGTTTGGAGATCACCCGTCATTCCAGGAGATCTCCAGGCCCCGCCTGGAGGCTGGCAACTCCAGATCAAACGAAATCCTGCAATCGGAGCGAAAGCAAGCCCCAGAACCAGGCAGCGTGCCATCCCAGCCTGCAACAGTTAATGAGCCCCAGTCAAGCGACCTTTCCCGAGCCAGCCCGGCTTTTCAAATGTAATTATTTGGACAGAATTATTTTCATGACTTAATACAATGCCTCAAAGCTTTCCAGGGAGGTTAATTAGATCCCTCTGTTCAAAACCTATCTGCTCTAAACCGACTTTTAATATGCCGCGATGCAGCTTTCTCAATTTGACCTAATGATATGATTAGCAGGCGGCTATCTGCCCTGCTCCGTTTACCGCGGGGCCAAATCCCCCCCTGGCAGCCGACGCTTCATGCAAATCGGAGCCAAACGCCCTCGGCCCATTTGCTCTCCACATCCTGGCTGGCCTCACGGATTGGTGGCTCGTGAGGGCCGCAGTCCTGCACAGAACAAAACAACAGCCGAAGTCCTGCTCTGCGTCATTGCCTGGGACTTTCAGGGAAGGGGCCGTGGCTCAGCGGCGGAGCCTTTGCTTGGCATCCGGAAGGTCCCGAGTTCAGTCCCCAGCATCTCCAGTTGAAAGGATCAAGCAGCAGGTGATGTGGAAGACCCTGGAGAGACACTGCCAGTCTGGGTAGACAATACTGGCTGAGGACAGACTGGGAGTTTGGCCCTGTACAGGTCCACTTTTCAAGTGGATGAAGAGAGAAGAAGAAGAAGAAGAAGAGATTGGATTTATACCCCGCCCTTCACTCACTTGGAGTCTCAGAGCGGCTTACAAACTCCTTTCCCCTCCCCTCCCCACAACAGACACCCTGTGAGGTAGGTGGGGCTGAGAGAGCTCTTTCCCAAGCTGTCCTTGAGAGAACAGCTGGTACAGAGCTATGGCTTGCCCAAGGTCATCCAGCCAGGTGCAAGTGGAGGAGTGGGGAATCAAACCCGGTTCTCCCAGATTAGAGTCCGCGCACTTAACCACTACACCAAACTGGCCCATTCAGACAGCCGCAACTGCCCACTGCTGCGCTGCCGCACTCACCCGGACCTGAAGCGCTTTCATTGCGCTTCAAAAAGGTATCTGGCAAAACCGGTGTCAAGCCGTCTTGGTGCGTGTTCATCCCGCTTCCTGGCAGTGTGGACGCAAATAAGCCACGCATCAAGCAGCGCCGATAATGTGAACCTGCTGATCAGGCTATTGCACCCATGCGCCCATGCGCCCACGCGCAGGTTGGCAAAACGGACCAAAGCCACCCGCCGCTGCCATGGTGCCAGGGGCCGCCCCACAGTGTGAATGCCCCGTTCCGCCTCCTCCCCGGGATGGTCCCGCATCAGTCTACGCAGTGCAAACGGAAAGCCCCGCGACAACTCGGCCCGGGGCCTTTTTTGCCCCGCTTCCCTTGCGCTTCATTTTGCCACTCTGTCCTCGGCCACCGACGGTGATGGAACAAGGGTCGGAGTCAGAAGAAGGCGAGTTCTTGCGTGTCCATTTGTGACATTGAGCTTCAGTGTTAAGTATAATAATAATAAAGACATAAGAAGACAATAGCCCTGCTGGATCAGACCAGTGGGGGTCCATCTAGTCCAGCATCCTGTCCCACAGAGTGGTCATCCAGTTCCTCTGGAGGGCCAACAACAGGGCAGAGAGGCCGAGACCTTCATAAGAACCTCAGAAGAGCCCTGCTGGATCAGACCAGTGAGGGTCCATCTAGTCCAGCCTCCTGTCTCACACAGGGGCCAGCCAGTTCCTCTGGAGGGCCAACAACAGGGCACAGAGGCCGAGGCCTTCATAGCAATGTTAGAAGAGCCCTGCTGGATCAGAACAGTGATCCATCCAGTCCAGCATCCTGTCTCACACAGTGGCCAATCAGTTTTTCTGGAGGAGCAACAACAGGGAAGAGAGTTCTTCCCCTGATGTGGCCTCCTGGCTCTGGGATTCAGAGGATGAGTGGCCTCTGAGTATGGAGGTTCCCCATAGTCCTATATGGTCAGGGGCCTGCCTACCTAAGGGACCGCCTTTCCCCGTATATACCCCAGAGAGCACTGCGGTCAGGCACACAACATCGCCTGACCCTTCCTGGCCCGAGAGAAGCCAGACTGGTGACCACCAGGAATAGAGCCTTCTCAGTGGTGGCCCCCTACTGGTGGAATGAGCTCACGGAAGACATCAGGGCCCTGCGGGACCTTTTGCGGTTCCACAGGGCCTGCAAGATGGAGCTCTTCCGCCAGGCTTTTGGAGCCACCGCTGGGGAAAATGGTCACAGGTAAGTGGCCAATGAAGTACTGGCTTGGTACATCTTCAGGTGGTTACCTCTCTGGCTGGGGGGATGTAGTAGCAGATGCGGCTATTGTCTTGGTCTTGGTTTCTGCAATTGCCGCCATTTTAGTGGGTTCTGTGATTTATTGTAATTCTAATGGCTAATTGAATTTTGTATGTGGTTTTAATGTTGTGAGCCGCCTAGAGCCGCTCTGTGCTGGCTAGGCGGGATATAAATCTAAATAAATAAATAGTCACCGTGGCTGGTAGCCACGGATAGACCTCTCCTCCATGAATCTGTCCAATCCCCTTTTCAAGCCGTCTGTGCTTGTGGCCATCATGGCATCCGCTAGCAGCAAATTCTCAATGTTTAATCACACACCGTGTAAAGAAGTATTTCCTTTCTCTCCCCTCCCCCCCCCCCCTTTCTGGATCTACTACCCGTCAGCTTCCCTGGATATCCTCGAGTTCGAGTATTTTGGGAGACAGAGAAACCTTCTCTTTGTGCCAGCATTGAAAATGCAATCAACATCAGGGGAAGGCCTCGGCCTCTCTGCCCTGTTGTTGACCATCCAGAGGAACTGGTTGGCCACTGTGAGAGACAGGATGCTGGACTGGATGGACCCTCACTGGTCTGACCCAGCAGGGCTCTTCTGATATTCTTTTGAAGGCCTCGGCCTCTCTGCCCTGTTGTTGGCCCTCCAGAGGAACTAGTTGGCCCCTGTGTGAGACAGAATGCTGGACTAGATGGACCCTCACTGGTCTGACCCAGCAGGGCTCTTCTGACCCAGCAGGGCTCGTCTGATGTCTCGACTTCTATGCTGGATCAGATTTCACTTCAGATTTGGCATCTGGCACAAAACATCGATGACAACTCGCGCCTGCGTCTCAGTAGTTCTTAGTCCACTGCGTGCAATAGCCAGTCTTTTCCATTTGGTAAGAAAGATAATATCAGTTTGTGCCTGGGCAAGTTTTTTTGTGTGAGGCTGATGGATTCCGACTCCCTGAGGCTGAATGTGGTGCTTTCCATGAAGGCAAATTTCAGAGGGGAGCTCTGTTGGCCTCCAGTAGAAGACCTAGTCTTGAGTCCAGGAACGCCTTAGAGAGAGAGACAAGATTCTCGGTACCTCAAAATCTGCTGCTGCAGACCACCACAGCTACCCAAATGCATTATAACAACTATTATTCATTATAACAACTGTTCAGTCTGATTCATAATAGTCTTCCATTTTGTATCACCCTCTATCCCCTGTTGTTGCCCTCCAGAGGAGCTGGCTGGCCACTGAGAGGCAGGATGCTGGACTAGATGGACCCTCACTGGTCTGACCCAGCAGGGCTCTTCTGATGTACTTATGAAGGTCTTGGCTTCTATGCCCTGTTGTTGGCCCTCTAGAGGAACTGGTTGGCCACTGTGTTAGATAGGATGCTGGACTGGATGGACCACTGGTCTGATCCAGCTGGGTTCTTCTGGTGTTCTTATAAAGGCCTCGGGCTCTCTACCCTGTTGTTGGCCCTGCAGAGGAACTGGTTGGTCACTCCATGGGAGACAGGATGCTGGACTAGAGGGACCCTCATTGGTCTGATCCAGTAAGGCTTTTCTGGTGTTCTTGTGAAGGCCTCGGCCTCTCTGCCGTGTTGTTGGCCCTGCAGAGGAACTGGTAGGCCACTGTGTGAGACAGGATGCTGGACTGGATGAACCACTGCAATGGCAGCATCCAAACACGCTATTACATTGAACAAATTGACATGGACAGAGAGGTAGCTGAGAAGCACCTGGCTGTATTGAATGAGTACAGATGCCCCGGGCCAGATGGTATGCACAGAAGAATGCTCAAAGAACATTCTAGATAGCTTGCAGAGCCTTTGTCCGTCTTCTTCCAGACCTCTTGGAGCATGGGAGATGTGTCACAAGACCGGAGGAGGGCAGATGTTATTCTAGTTTTAAAAAAAGGGAGGATGGATGACCCAGGAGGCTACAGGCCATTCAGTATGACCTCTGTCCCAGGGAAGAGACTGGAGAAAATTTTGAAGGGATTGATCTGTTAGCATCTAAAGGACAACTTGGTAATCCAAGGAAGTCAGCATGGATTTGTCCCCAACAGGTCCTGCCAGGCCAACCTCATTTCCTTCTTTGATTGAGCGACAAGCTTATTGAATCGAGGGAATGCTGTTGATGTTGTTTACCTGCATTTCAGTGAAGCTTTTGACAGATTCCCCATGATGTTCTGATGGGTAAACTGGAGGATTGTGGACTGGACTCTCGGATAGTTAGGTGGAGAGGGAACTGGTTGGAGATCTGCACTCAGAGAGTAGTTGTCAATGGCATTTCATCTGAATGGAGGGAGGTGTCCAGGGGGAGCCACAGGGCTTGGTTCTGGGTCCAGTACTTTTCAATATTTTTATAAATGATCTGGATGAGGGTGTGGAGGGGCTACTCACTAAATTTGCAACTGACACCAAATTGGGAGAAGCAGTAAACACACCGGAAGACAGAGATAAAATTCAATGAGATCTGAACACCCTGGAAAAGTGGGCGGATGTGAACAAGGTGCAATTCAACAAGGATAAGTGCCGAGTTTTACATCTGGGGAACAAAACATGAGGAACCCGCCTACTGGATGGGGGATCCACTTCTGGGAAGTAGTGCATGTGAACAAGATCTTGAGGCACGGGTGGACCGTAAGTTAAATATGAGCAGCCAGTGTGATGCAGTGACAAAAAAAGGCTAATGCAGTCTTGGGGTGTTTCAACAGAGGCATAACATCCAGATCGCAAGATGTCACAGTCCCGCTGTACACTGTATTGGTCAGGCTGCACCGGGAGCGTTGTGTGCAGTTCTGGAGGCCTCACTTCAAAAAGGAGGTGGACGGAATGGAGCGGGTGCAGAGGAGAGCGACGAGGATGACCGGGGGCCCGGAGCCCAAGAAGCCCTGTGAGGAATGGCTGAGGGACTCCGGAAGGTTCAGTCTGGAGGAGAAGAGGTTGAAGGGGGACATGATCGCTCTCTTGAAGTATGTGAAGGGCTGTCTTTTTTAGAGGAGGGCAGGGAGCTATTTCTGTTGGTAGCAGAGGAGAGGTCTCGAAAGAATGGGTTGAAATTAAGTGTGGGAAGGTACCTTAGGGAAAACTTTTTGACAGTCAGAGTTGTGCAGCAGTGGAATCAGCTGCCTGAGGAGGTGGTGAGCTCCCCCTCCCTGGCAGTCTTGAAGCAGCGGCTGGAAAAACACTTGTCAGGGATGCTCTAAGCCAGGGGTGGGCAAACTTGCTCAGCGTAAGAGCCACCTAGAACAAGGGTGGCCAAACTTGCTCAGCGTAAGAGCCGCACAGAATAAACATCAGATGTTTGAGAGCCACAAGACGTGAACAAATATTACGCTTTTATTGGAAAATAAGCAAATTTGCTTTTTATTAACATTAAATGAGACTGCCAAAAATAATAACAAAAGGGGTGAAAGCAGATACTGATAATGATATTAATTTGTCCAGTGATATTTGTTTGCTAATGATATTTAGCTTCCCCAGCCGCCCTGCCGGGAGCCACATAATATATGTGAAAGAGCCGCATGCGGTTCCCGAGCCACAGTTTGCTTACCCCTGCTCTAGGTTGATCTGGCATTGAGCGGTGGGGGTGGGGGGGTGTTGGACTAGATGGCCTGTATGAACCCTTCCAACTCTGTGATTCTATTCTAAATGAGACCCTCAAGTGATTCCCACAGGTTGCGGAGCTGGTTCCCAAGTAGCATCACTTGTGAAAGCCAATGGCGTTTCTCAAAAAAATAAATGAAATGATTAAAGACTCCCTTCAGGCCCTGGGCATTCTTCCTTCTCTGCATCAGGGTGACGGAGTGAGTAAATCACACATGATGCACATAATTGTGTGCCCACAGCACTTCTGCACGAGTCCCTGGTCTTCCGGGCATAGCGCTTTCCTGACCAGAGGGTAAAACGAATCTCTCGGTGAGGACTGGCAGTTCACGGCTCGGCCTGCTCGGCCCGCGGAACGTGTGCCGGAGGCAAGACGTTTTTATATTCCTACTTCATATTCCTAAATTAACTAATTAATTATTCAATTAAAAGCATACTTCAGTGTTTGCTAGAGTGAGACTGCGTTTTGCCTGCTGTTTTAATTCAGAGAAACGGGGTCCCTTTGGGCACCGGACGACGCTGTGCTATCGTTTCCTTCAAACCACACTTAATTGTCGGAATCTGCCGTTGTTGTCGGAAGCAAAGGCCGCTAGTCTTGATACTGTAAAAGGCAACTATCAGGAGTGAAAGTTCAAAAGCAGCGCACCCCTCCATTCTAGATGCTGGGGATGTACAACGGAGGGGGAGCTCACCTTCCATGCCCTACCCAAGGCAACTGTCTGCTCACTGCTGGAAACAGGAGGCGGAACGAATCCAGCAGGGATCCCCTTATTCAGAAAACCGGATCAAAACTGTACCAACGGATACTAATCCTCGCCTAGTCCATTAGACAAATGCTTTATAAATGTTAGAAGATTTCCAACTCCCCCCGCCCTTTTCATGGGGCACAAGCCGCCTGCGGAACTCCCCACCACCAGAGGACACAACGGGTGAAGCAGTAACATTCTGCTTACCGAAGTATTCATCCGAAGGGGGGTTCTCCATGTCGTACAGCATCTTCTTCGTCAAGTGTTCCAGCTCATCCTCTGGTCTGAATAAAGGAGCGTTCTGTGGAGGATTGGGGCCCGCCTGTCCGCTCTGGAGAAGAGAAGAACAGACAATGTATGGAGTCTCCAGATCAAACGTGGGAAGCAGGACAGCAGACACATAGAATCCTAGAGTTGGAAGGGACCTCCAGGGTCATCTAGTTCAACCTCCAGCGCAATGCAGGAAATTCACAAATACCTCCCCCCCCCCCTCCATACCCCCAGTGACCCTTGTAGGCTAGCATGGGAGGGTCAGGCCATTTATTGCTGCCTCCCTCTTTCCCCGGGCTACCGATGTAGCAGCGCTGGAGGTAGACATGGAAGGAAGAGAAGACACCGTGGGAGCAGCCTGCCGAGTGGGTCATAGTCATGGGATAAAAGGACAAGTCCTTTTGTGGATCAAAAACTGGCTAATTAAAAGGAAACAGAGAGTGAGAATGATGGGCAGTTTTCTCAGTGGAGGGAGGTAAGCAGTGGGGTACTGCAGGGATCAGTACTAAGCCCGATGCTTTTTAACTTGTTCATTAATGATTTGGAGTTGGGAGTAGGCAGTGAAGTGGCTAAATTTGCACACGACACGAAGTTGTTCAGGGTGGTGAGAACCAGAGAGGATTGTGAGGCACTCCAAAGGGATCTGTCGAGGATGGGTGAGTGGGCGTTAATGTGGCAAATGGGGTTCAGTGTGGCCAAGTGCAAAGTGATGCACATTGGAGCCAAAAATCCTAACTATAAATACACGTTGATGGGGTCCGAACTGGCAGAGACTGACCAAGAGAGAGATCTTGGAGTCGTAGTGGATAACTCAATGAAAATGTCGAGACAGTGTGCGACTGCAGTGAAAAAGGCCAATGCTATGCTGGGGATTAATAGAAAGGGAATTGAAAACAAATCAGCCAATATCATAATCCCCCTGTATAAATTGATGGTACGACCTCATTTGGAGTACTGTGTACAGTTCTGGTCGCCACACCTCAAAAAAGATATTATTATAGCATTGGAAAAAATGCAGAAAAGGACAACTAGAATGATAAAAGGGTTGGAACACTTTCCTAGTGAAGAAAGGTTAAAGTGCTTGGGGCTCTTTATCTTGGAAAAATGGCGACTGAGAGGTGACATGATCGAGGTTTATAAGATGATGCATGGAATAGAGCAGATAGAGAAAGAAGTCCTTTTCTCCCTTTCTCACAATACAAGAACTTGGGGGCACTCGATGAAATTGCTGAGCAGTCGGGTTAGAACGGATAAAAGGAAGTCCTTCTTCACCCAAAGAGTGATGAACACGTGGAATTCACTGCCACAAGAGGTGGTGGTGGCTACAAGCATGGACGGCTTCAAGAGGGAATTGGATAAACATATGGAGCAGAGGTCCATCAGTGGCTCTTAGCCACAAGGTATAGATAGGATCTCTTGGTCTGGGGCAAGTGATGCTCTGTATTCTTGGTGCTTGGGGGTGGGGGGCAACAGTGGGAGGGCTTCTAGTGTCCGGGCCCCACTGCTGGACCTCCTGAGGGCACCTGGTGCTTTTGACCACTGTGTAACAAGAGTGTTGGACTGGATGGGCTGTTGGCCAGATCCAAAATCGGCTTCTCTTACGTGCTTATGTCTTACAATTCCTCCACAGAGTATGAGGACACTGTGGTAGTATATCCCATGGAAGAGAAAACTGTGGCAGCCCCTGATGTGCCTGGGCCCCCTGACCCCCCCAAGGGGCTGTCGAGAAACTTGCAGCCAGCTGTGGCTCCTGGACCAGAAGCTCTGGAGGCTTGGGAGCCGGAGCTGCCACCAGAACCTGGGATTGCTGAAGGACTCGTGAAGGAGAACGGTCAACTGCCGAGGGCCCTGCAGTCACCCCCGGGACCCTGCAAACAGAGACAGAAAGCCTGAACAGAAGCACAGGTGGGCAGCAGAGTCTACAGCTGTCTTCCTGAGGCCTCTCTGCTGAGCACGAGGTGTCTGGAGATCCTGAGCCACCGTAAGGTTTTGCAGGATAGCTGGACAAGGTCCAACTGTGAGGGCCTTGATGACTCTTGTGGAATGGCAAGGTCTAGCCCGATCGGGTCAGAACTCAGAAGTGAAGCAGGGTCGGTACTTCGATGGGAGGCCACCTCTGCTTCTCCCTTGCTTTGGAAGCCCCTTGCCGGGGTGGCCATAAGTCGGAAGCTAAGCGGGGTCAGCACTTGGAAGGGAGACCACCAAGGAAGGCTCTGCAGAGGAAGGCCATGGCAAATCACCTTTGCTTCTCACTGGCCTTGAACGCCCCTTGTGGGGATGGCCGTATGTCAGAAGCTCAGCAGGGTAGATACTTGGAAGGGAGACCACCAAGGAAGGCTCTGCAGAGGAAGGCAATGGCCAACCACTTTTGCTTCCCACTGGCCTTGAAAGTCCCTTGTTGGGGTCACCATAAGTCAGAAGCTAAGCAGGGTAGATACTTGGAAGGGAGACCACCAAGGAAGGCTCTGCAGAGAAAGGCAATGGCAAATCACCTTTGCTTCTCCCTGGCCTTGAACGCCCCTTGTGGGGATGGCCGTATGTCAGAAGCTCAGCAGGGTAGATACTTGGAAGGGAGACCACCAAGGAAGGCTCTGCAGAGGAAGGCAATGGCCAACCACTTTTGCTTCTCCCTGGCCTTGAACGCCCCTTGTGGGGATGGCCGTATGTCAGAAGCTGAGCAGGGTAGATACTTGGAAGGGAGACCACCAAGGAAGGCTCTGCAGAGAAAGGCAATGGCAAATCACCTTTGCTTCTCCCTGGCCTTGAATGCCCCTTGTGGGGATGGCCGTATGTCAGAAGCTCAGCAGGGTAGATACTTGGAAGGGAGACCACCAAGGAAGGCTCTGCAGAGGAAGGCCATGGCCAACCACTTTTGCTTCTCCCTTGCCCTGGAAGTCCCTTGCTGGGGTCACCATAAGTCAGAAGCTAAGCAGGGTAGATACTTAGAAGGGAGACCACCAAGGAAGGCTCTGCAGAGGAAGGCAATGACTAACCACCCCTGCTTCTCACTTATCCTGAAACCCCTTTCGCTGGGGTCGCTGTCAGTCGGTTCCAACTTGACGGCATAGATGTACGTATTGCCTTCTCCCTCCACGGATGGCTCTGAACACGTGTAGCCCCCTGTTGTTCCTTGGGCTAAGTCCCAGCCTCTAATCACAGCGTTCTGGGTCTCCAGCCAAGTTCACCTGATACCAGTATCATCGGGCAGCACCCCACCGTGCCCGAAATGACCGCGCAAAGGCCACGACGCAGTAATGGCTGCAGGTGTGAGAGGGACTGTATGTCCTTCTTTGGGGAAGTTAATGGAAAGCATTACAGAACAGGGAAGAGAACCATTTGGGCCCTCTGTTCCGGGCACGGTAATATCCAGAGTCACGTCGCTGACAAATAATCCTGTACCTTTGATACGTATCCAAAGAAGCTGGAGAAAATTGGAAAAAAAGAAAAGAAAAAGTAAATATCAGCAAGGGATGTTTTTTGGCAGCTCTTCCGTTTCTAAATTGGGCTAATTCTACCTTCTGAAAAGCAGATAATTTCCATGTTTCTTTGGTTGAGAACACATAATTGAAGTTATTTCCTTTCCAAGAAAGGAACCTCTGGTACATCGCTTGCAAATGGGCAGGGGGGGAAAAGACGAACGTAAATCGTGCCCCTTGGGTGAGGGGAGTGTTCATTAGCGCCCGGCGCTCGAACGTCTTCTTGAAAGGTGTTTATCACTTGCTCCATCAGCTTTCCCCCCACCCCCGAATATGGGCCGAAATGGAGCATGGCTACGCATCATATCCCCTTCAATGAGTCCTGGCTGCAATAGAGGCTGACTGTTACAGGCAAGTTTGGAATGGAAAGAAAGAGGACACCACAGAAAGCCCGAAATTTTTTAAAAAAGGAGAGAGGGCATTTGTTTCCTGGCCTTTTGATTCCCGCACAACTGGGCTTCCCAATTGAAGAGTACTGGACTCGGGAGACCAGGAACAATGAAATCATGAAGCCTTTATTGAGTGATTCAGCATGCCCAGTAGATGGTCAGAACAAGCATGCTTCCAGGGCTCCAGGGCCCTCATTATATGCTGGCCAGAGCCACACCTCCGGCCGCACCCAAAAGACCTGATAGGGGCTTAACATATGCGCATGTTTGTCATAGGTTCCCTGGAGGAGCCTTTGGCCGCACTGGCTCCCCAGGGAGAACCTAGGTCCCACATTGGTGGAGGCTTTCAATACGGACATCTATTGTTCCTCCAGATTCAAGCTCCCCTCTCTGCCTGACCATGTGCTCTGGCCATGCGGCGGGCGCCATTACCTGGGAGCACATGGCAGGCCGGTTGCTACACAGAGCATACTACATTACACCAATCCAGCATTTTTTCCAAAGAAATAAATATGTGTAAGGAAGGAAAACGGAGATTCATTTTAATCCAGTGTTTGCTTTTCCCATTTAGGTTGTTTCCTCTTCTCTTACCAGCTCTGAGTCCTCTCAAACAGCAGGACAGAAACAGAGAAATAAAGATGTTCTTATAGGAAAGAGGTCCATCAATAACTACTACTAGCCACGGTGACTCAAGAGAACCTCCACATTCAACTGGCCAGGGTTCTTCAGAGTTCCCAGAAGTTCCAAGCTGGGGCGGAGAATGCTTTAATACCCCTGAGATCCTGTTTTAACTGGAGACCCGGGGAGTTAAACCCGGAACTTTAGCCATGCAAACTGGAGAGCCAGTTTGGTGTAGTGGTTAAGTGCGCATACTCTAATCTGGGAGAACTGGGTTCGATTCCCCACTCTTCCACATGTACCTGCTGGATGACCTTACGCACGGCATAGTTCTGTCAGAGCTGTTCCCTCAAGGACAGTTCTGTCAGAGCTCTCTCAGCCCCACCTCCTCACAGGGTGTCTGTTGTGGGGAGCGGGGAAGGGAAAGGAGATTGTAAGCCGCTCTGAGACGCCAAGTGAAGGGCAGAGTACAAATCTAATCTCTTCTTTTCCCCCATCTCTTTCTACAGGCTCACGCTACACAAAGGAAATCCTTCCAGTCTCCGCAGGCCCGGTGGTGGACCCCAAATAGAATATTTTAGTCTTCTTTTTATTTTGAATCACGAAAGGAGCACGCCAGCAACTTTTCAGTGCTTACAGCCTCTTAGTCTTAATTTGAGCTCCAGTTTGGTATGGTGGTGAAGAGAGTGGACTCTAATCTGGGAGAACCGGGTTTGATTCCCCACTCCTCCAACTGCAGCTGCTGGATGACCTTGGGCAAAGCCATAGTTCTGTCAAAGCTGTTCTTGAAAGAGCAGTTCTCGAGAGAGCTCTCTCAGCCCCACCTACCTCACAGGGTGTCTGTTGTGTGGAGGGGAAAGGAGATTGTGAACCACTCTGAGACTCCAAGTGAAGGGCAGGGTAGAAATCCATTCTCCTCTTTTTATTATTGTCCAAGCTTCGGGCATTGGTACACAGACACCTGAAGCCCCGCACCTTTGGCTCCATGAGACCAGCCCCCCCCCGCTATTGGCTCTCCTTTGTTTCAGTGCCTCTGTTGGTCATCTCCTTCCCTTTGCGGTGTCAGTCTAAAGCCCTCCCGATGAATCTCTCCAGGTTTCTGCCGAACACAATCTTCCCTGACCTTGACAGGTGAAGCCCACTGTGTGCTAGTGAGTTGTCATCCAGAAAACCTAGCCCCTGGTCCCAGAATCCAAATCACTCCTGCCCAGCACAACCAATGCAGCCAGTGGTTCACCTCCATTCTCATCTCTTCCCAGCATATTCCGTTTCCAATGACAGAAAGACCTTTAAAGCCCTGCATGGCTTGGGACTGAGGTGTCTGAAGACCGTCTCCTCCCATGGGTTCCTGCCTGGGAATCAAGATCACAGGGGGAGGCCCTGCTGACTGCCCCATCCATCAGAGGAGCTTGTCTGGTGGGCGCATGGGAGACGGCCTTTTCGGTGGTAGCCCCACAATAGTAGAACAACCTCCCTGGGAAGTACACCAGCCCCTCTCGCTTTCTGTCTTTAGGAGGCAGTTGAAACTCAATGAAAATGTCGAGACAGTGTGCGACTGCTATGAAAAAGGCCAGTGCTGTTCTGGGGGTTATTAGGAAGGGCACTGAAAACAAATCAGCCGGTATCATAATGCCCCTGTATAAATCGATGGTGCGACCTCATTTGGAGTACTGTGTACAGTTCTGGTCGCCACACCTCAAAAAGGATATTCTAGCATTGGAAAAAGTACAGAAAAGGGCAACTAGAATGATAAAAGGGTTGGGACACTTTCCCTGTGAAGAACGGTTGAAGTGCTTTGGGCTCTTTAGCTTGGAGAAACGACAGCTGAGGGGTGACATGATCAAGGTTTATACGATTATGCATGGGATTGAGCAGGTAAGAGAAAGAAGTACTTTCCTTCCGTTCTCACAATACAAGAGCTCGTGAGCACTCCATGAAATTGCTGAGCAGTCGGGTTAGAACGGATAAAAGGAAGGACTTCTTCATCTCAAGAGTGATGAACAGGTGGAATTCACTGCCACAGGAGGTGGCGGTGGCTACAAGCATGGCCGGCTTCAAGAGGGAATTAGATAAACATCTGGAGCAGAAGTCCATCAGTGGCTATTAGCCACAAAGTATAGATAGGAACTCTTGGTCTGGGGCAAGTGATGCTCTGTATTCTTGGTGTTTGACGGGGGGCAACAGTGGGAGGGCTTCTACTGTCCTGCTCCACTTCTGGAACTCCTGAGGGCACCTGGTGTTGGCCACTGTGTGACACAGAGTGTTGGACTGGATGGGCCACTGGACTGATCCAACATTGGCTTCTCTTACGTTCTTATGTTCTTAAGACGGTTTTATTTAGGACTACATTTGTTTAAGTGTACTACTCCTAAACTGAGACATTCTACATATGTTATAAACTGCCTTTAGCTCCGCAAGGAAGAAAGGAGGCTAGTAAACGTTTGAAATAAATGAATAAAATATCCAGGCTGGCCAGTGGAACTAACTGTTTGTCCAGGTGGTGAGCAGTTGGTATAGAGGGGCTGTCCTTGGATGGCATGCCTATGAATGACCTCTCTCCTGGGAACTTTGTAAAAGAAGGTGGCCACGATTTGGGTGCAAATGCAAAAGGCTGTTCTTGCAATTGATAAAACCTCCCCCCCCCCCCCCCCGCCCCTGAGCAAGAATGCCAAAGCCCTGGGGAGTGCAGCAATTCCAACAAAACCTCAAGGAAGAAATTGCTTTCAATCCCCTCAACCCGCTTCTGTATCAAACTGTGCTAAACAGCCGCATTATGCAGATTAAGGATAGACGGTGCCTGCTTTGCTTCTAGCCCGGCATTTTCTTGAAGATGGCTTATCGCTTTGGAGGGGGAAGAAAGCCAGCACAAAGGGAACATGCAAATCCGGTGGTTTGAGCATTAAATATCCCCGAAGGCACAGAGACCATGAGCCATTAGACACAGCACGGCTCTGCCCGGAGTGGCTGCAGCGGAAGCTCGTTTCTCCTTGTTTTGCCATCGAAGCCAAGGAACGTTGGCGCCAAGGAAGGACAAGTGCCTCCAGGAAACTCAGATTCCACACACCAGAATAAAAGAGGGTTCTCGTTTGCCCGCTAGTGGCAGGAGACCTCCAGGCCATTACAGGCCTTGCCTGCCGATGATCAGCTGATCGGCGGGCGGAAACTGGGGGCAAAATGTGGGGGGGGGGCATGATGTTCTGAGCAGAAACATTAAAAATAAAAATAAGGCCTCGTCCACTTACTGGAATTTTTGACCACAGAGTTCCTGATGATTCCTAGAGCTGCCCAGAAGTGGGGAACCACACACACACACACGCGACCTATACTAAAAGACGATGAAGAGACTGGATTTATACCCCGCCCTTCACTACCTGAAGGAGTCTCAGAGCGGCTTACAATCTCCTTTCCCTTCCCTTCCCCACCACAGACACCCTGAGAGGTAGGTGGGGCTGAGAGAGCTCTCTTGGGAACTGCCTGAACGTGAGAGAACAGCTCTGAGCGAACTTGTGACCGACCCAAGGTCCCTCCAGCAGCTGCATGTGGAGGCGTGGGGAATTAAACGCTGTTCTCCCGGATTAGAGTCCGTGCTCCTAACCACGACACCAAACTGGCCCTCTAGGGAGTCCATGATCCTCTTTGAAGAGGACTGCAGAGCTATTGGTGAGGCTGAACAAAAATAGGTTAAGAGACCAGTTGGGAAAACTTTTAGCTATTTTTAAAAAAATTACAGTGAACTTGTCCCCACGCTTGTGGGCAGGTTTTCAAGGGGGGAGCCTGCGCGAGCAGGCAAAAGTCTTGTCCGGTAAGAGTGAGTGAAGTCCTACTCCAAAAAGCGTCGCTCGGCTTCGTGCCCCTTCCGCAGATCTGAGTGGCTACGCAGCATCAGTATATTTAGGCGACAGAAAGCCGCCTCTGCTCATCTGCTCCCTCAAAGTCCATATATGTCAGTGGTTGTATTCATTGCTTCAGCTTTTTGTTGTTTAAAAGAGAGCACAACTCCCCCCCCCCCCCGAAAAAAAAAGGATAGGGTTATAGACATAAATAAACATAAAGTTGTCTTAGGCTGAATCAGGCCCTTGTTCCATCAAAGTCAGTATAGTCTCCTGACAGTGGGTATCCAGGGTCTCAGCTCTAAGAGAACTTGTGACTGACCCAAGGTCACAACAGCTGGCTGTATGTGGCGAAGTGGGGAATCAAACCCGGTTCTCCCAGATGAGAGTCAGCGCACTCAACCACTACACCAAACTGGCTCTCAAGGGTTGTACATTGTATTCGATAAGGTCTTTTGGTCTGGCTGACGACAGGCCACCTTGAGTGCTCAGAGGAGGGCAAGTAAGTCTTTTAAATGGTAGCAGTAGAAATAACGACAATCACAAAAAATCAGAGTGGTTTTAGGGGCAGCCAAAGGCACTGTCCACTCCTCATTCATCCAATAGCATCTCTGGGGTGTGTGTATGTGTTCAGACTGGCAGCTAATCCCGCCATTGACCCAGCTGTAATTTGAGCTAGATCTTTTTGATCCAGCGTTGCACGACTCAGACAGCTCGCCCGTGAAGTGCTTTACCACGTGCGGAGCACCATAATGAGCCGTGTGGTTGGCTTTTTTTTTTTTTTTTTTTTAAAATCCTGTCTGCGCATGCACATATGCACCTCACCATATAGCCAGTTTGGTGTGGTGGTTAAGTGCATGGACTCTAATCTGGGAGAACCGGGTTTGATTCCCCTCTCCTCCACTTGTACCTGCTGGATGACCTTGGGCAAGCCATAGCTCTGCACCAGCTGTTCTCTCAAGGACAGTTGTCTCAGAGCTATCTCAGCCCCTCCTACCTCACAGGGTGTCTGTTGTGGGGAGAAGAGAAAGGAGTTTGTAAGCCGCTCTGAGACTCCAAGTGAGTGAAGGGCAGGATATAAATCCCATCTCTTCTTCTCTTCTTCATATACTTGTTTTTCCCGCGCATGCACAGACTAAAATGGTAAAAGCGCCGCCAGCGGTACCTTCCTCAAGGTACCCTTTCAGTTTATAAAGTTGATAAAGTTCAGGGGACCATCAGAAACATTAAATTGTGTGGATTGCTTGAGCGGAACTCTGGGAACATCACATGTTTAAGCGGTTACGTGCGCATCGCTAAGACTTTTTAAAAATGGCGGCCGTTCGGGATGGTCTGGAGACCATCTCTACGGGCTGATTACGTGCTGGAGGTACGACTTGAGGGTGGAAAGTCCGGCATTGGCCCATCGACCAGCTTAAGACCGGACTTTCACTACTATCTTTTAAGTATGGATCCCCGATCGGGATCAACGGGCTACTCATGGAAGCAGCACGATTCCCAGATGTTGTCTGGGCATGCACTTTAAATCCACCAGGCACTCGGGCCTGGCGCGGCTCAAAAGTGCCATATGAATGCGCCCTGGTAATGCTAAAAAAAGAAACTGCAAGAAGCTACAGAAGGGGATCCAACATGCACACGTTCCCCTTGAAGTGTTCTGAGAAAGGCCACCAGCTAACTGCAGATGCAAATGTTCATTTGTTTGGCAGGCTTCCTTCCGCCATGTGCAGGCACATTCTCCATGAGAATTCTGCACGAGAGCCAGTTTGGTGTAGTGGTTAAGTGCGCGGACTCTAATCTGGGAGAACCGGGTTTGATTCCCCACTCCTCCACTTGCACCTGGCTGGATGACCTTGGGCAAGCCATAGCTCTGTACCAGCTGTTCCCTCAAGGACAGCTTGGGAAAGCGCTCTCTCAGCCCCACCTACCTCACAGGGTGTCTGTTGTGGGGAGGGGAAGGGAAAAGGAGTTTGTAAGCCGCTCTGAGACTCCCTTGGGGAGTGGAGGGCGGGGTATAAATCCAATCTCCTCCTCCTCCTCCTCCATGCCAGGGGAGAAATGTCCCAAGAGGATCAGAGGATAAGAGGATGAGTCCATCCTCCCCTTCACTTGGGATGGGACTTTCACTAGCACTTGCTTAGCTGTCTGGTTAACCCGGTCCCACGGACACCACTGAGGTCTCTCCGTTGGAAAGAGCGCTTGCTCTCGGTCGTGCGCTCTCTCACACGTTTTGCTGCCAGCAATCCAGGGGACAATTGACAATAACATTTGCAGGCCAAGTCCCGCACTCCACGGCCGGGGAAAGAAGTCGGGGCCAAGAAGCTGTCTGGCCTCTTACTATTTATCTCATCCAATGTACTTATGAAAATGATTTCCTATTTGGCTGGCATCCTTAAAAACGCCTTGGCAAGGTCTCAGTCCTCCGGTTACCCGACCCAGGCGCTGTCGTTTGAGAAGTAAGGTGGCCAAGGGGAGAAAGAGCGAGGATCCAGAAGACTCACATAGGAAGCCCACTTCCACCACGGACACACGCTGAATCTCCCCACCCTTGCTATGTGTTGAGTTGGATCTTGTGGATCTGTTCTGCCAGTAGGGAGACTCTACTCCAGCCTTGAAGAGCCTGGTATCCATTGTAGGTTCCTCGGGGCCCTGACGTGGATGGCCCAGGCAGGCTTGATCTCGTCAGATCTTGGAAACAGAGCAGGGTCAGCCCTGGCTAGTATAGGGATGGGAGACAACCAAGGAGGTCCAAGGTCCCTCTACAGAGGCAGGCAATGGCGAACAACCTCCGTTCATCTCTTGCCTTGACCCAAGCTAGCCTGATCTCATCAGATCTCAAAACCTGAGTAGGGTCCACCCTCATTAGTACTTGGATGGGAAGCCACCAAGAAAGGCCAGGGTCTTTCCACAGAGGCAGGCAATGGCAAACCACCTATGTCCTCTCCCCCTTCTGGAGGAACTGTACAGTTCTCGATGTCTGAAAAAAGTGAAGAACATCCTACAGGATTTATCACATCCTGCATATTCCTTGTTTGAACTGCTGCCTTCGGGCAGAAGATATAGGACAATCAAAACAAGGACAAATAGACTAAAAAACAGTTTTTACTCGAGAGCTATTATTGCCCTGAATGCTGCATGAGACCGAAATCTGGGGGAAACAGTGGTTTGGTTGCTATGTAGATCACAAGGGAGAAGCAGTCGTGAATGTCTGTGTGAGTGCACATGATTATATGTTGCGAGTCACTGAATGATGGCACTTTTTAATTTCATTGTACTATGTACAATGACAATAAAGTATATATATATATATATATAATTGTTTTGCCTTGCCTTGGTTGGTCCAAGTTAGCCTGATCTCATCAGATCTCAAAACCTGAGTAGGGTCCACCCTCATTAGTACTTGGATGAGAGCCCGCCAAGAAAGTCCAGGTTTGCTACACAGAGGCATGCAATCGCAAACCACCTCTGAATGCCTCTTCCCTTGACCTGGATGGCCCAGGCTTGCTTGATTTCATCAGATCCTGGAAGCTGAGCAGGGTGGATGGGAGACCACGAAGGAAGTTCAACGTCCGTCCACAGAGGAAGGCAATGAAGAAGAAGAAGAAGAAGAAGAAGAAGAAGAAGAGATTGGATTTATACCCCGCCCTTCACTCACTTGGAGTCTCAGAGCGGCTTACAAACTCCTTTTCCCTTCCCCTCCCCACAACAGACACCCTGTGAGGTAGGTGGGGCTGAGAGAGCTCTTTCCCAAACTGTCCTTGAGGGAACAGCTGGTACAGAGCTATGGCTTGCCCAAGGTCATCCAGCCAGGTGCAAGTGGAGGAGTGGGGAATCAAACCCAGTTCTCCCAGATTAGAGTCCATGCACGTAGCCACTACACCAAACTGGCAAACCACCTCTGTCCATCTTTTGCCTTGCCTTGGTTGGCCCAAGTTAGCCTAATCTCATCAGATCTCAAAACCCAGGAGGTAGAGGAAGAGGGAGAAGAAGGAGGAGGAGGAGGACTCTCTTTACTACCGGAAGGAGTCTCAGAGTGGTTTACAATCCCTTTTCCTTCCCCTCCCTACAACAGGCACCCTGTGAAGTAGGACCCACCCTCATTAGTACTTGGATGGGAGACCACCAAGAAAGTCCAGGGTCGCTACGCAGAGGCAGGCAACAGCAAACCACCTCTTTTCACCTCTTGCCTTGACCTGGATGGCCCAGGACAGCCTGATCTTGTCAGATCTCACCAGACTTTGCGGGTATGAGTTTTTGAGAGTCAAAGTTCCCTTTGTCAGATACTTTGTCCCTTTGTCCAGGTTAGGGGAAAAAGGGGGGACTTTTCAACTTAGAAAAAAAAAAAAGATGACTATGAGGGCATGGTAGAGGTTTTCTAAAATTATACATGGGGTGGAGAAAGGAGAGAGAGCTTTTTCTACTTATCATTCAGAGGCACCAAAGAAATTTGATGATGAGCAATGGATACAGGACAAATAAAAGGAACTACTTCTTTACTCAGGGGATAATTACATTGTAGAATTCATTGCTTGTGGACATATGGAGGGTTGCAAGCGCATATGGCTTTAAAGGGGGGACGGATTCATGGAGGACAGAAGGCTGCTAGCTGTGGTGAGTAAAGCGAACCTCCACATCCAGAGGCAGTCAACCTCTGAAATACAGTGCTAGAAGACAACATCAGGGGAAGACCTCAGCCTCTATGCCCCATTGCTGGACCTCCAGAGGAACTGGTTGGCCCCTGTGTGAGACAGGATGGTGGACTAGAGGGACCCTCCCTGGTCTGATCCAGCAGGGCTCTTCTGATGTTCTTAGGAAGGCCTCAGCCTCTCTGCCCTGTTGTTGGCCCTCCAGATGAGCTGGTTGGCCACTGGGTGAGACAGGATGCTGGACTCAATGGACCATTGCTCTGATCCAGCAAAACTCTTCTGATGTTCTGAAGACAATTTACCTTAAACTTTAACCCACATTTAAGCCACTGCAGCCAAACCCACTGATTTTTGATAAAGACCCCTGGAACATGGCAGGGAATTGTCCCACCTTCTCCTCCTCTTCCTCCTTGATATTTTTTAAACACCTGAACAAAGTCAATGAATTCCTCCCCTACCCTTAAAAATCAACATTTCTGTGAAGCAAAACTGCAGCTTTCCTTCAGCCTGCCATTATATGGATTGTAGAAAAGTACAAGAGTCCAGGAGCACCTTAAAGACTAAGGCTGTGGTCACACGGTGGTTTAAATCCGGGACCCCTCCTGGATTTAAAGCAACCATGTTTGAAGGCAGTGGCAGCGGGGGCGGCAGCCGGGGGAGACACCCTTCCCCGAGCCCCACTAGCTGCCTGTTAAGTTTGGGGAGAACCCTGAGGGGGGGGAAGGCAGTGGTGGCCGGCGGGGCACGGAGCGGACTGGGTCTCCCCCCCCCCCTTTTTGCACTTTTTGCACAAAAGGGGGAGGGGAACCGGGAGGGACAATCTGGACAGCCCACTCTCGCAATTATTGCGAGAGAGGGCTGTCTAGATCAGCTCAATCATGGCTTCCTCGCGCAACCACCGGGAAAATACTTGATTTTCCCGGGGTCGGAAAATGTGGGAGGAACCCGCAATTGAGCCCGCTTTGGCACAGGAGTTGTCCCGGCCATTCTGAACGGTCCCTTTAAATGCGGGAGGGAACAGCCGTGCCTCCCGCTTTAAAGGGCCGTATGACCGCGGCCTAACTTTGTAGCAGGGCAGGAGCTTTCCTGAGCCACTCCTCACTTCCTCAGATGCAACTAGAATGAGAGTCCACCTGCCCTTCTATCTTGGAGAGTGGAGTGATTTCAGATGCCAAATGACAAAAGCAGACAATGACAATAGCAGACATGATTGGATTAGACGTGATAAGCAGAGGGTCCTCTTACAAAGGAATTTCAAAGGGACGTCAGAAAGAATTGCAACTGATAATAAAGCTCAGGTCAATGCAACAGACATGAAGTTGAGCAAACTCCGGAGGACAGGAGGACCTGGCGTGATGTGGTCCATGGGATCGCGAAGAGTTGGACTTGACTGTGCGAATGAACAACAACAGCAATAATGCATGCTCCTGGTCTGAATCCAGACCTAGGTTTCCTGCCTCATTACCAGTGCTGATTTCTCCCCGCCTACTACCCCTCTGTATATCACGCCTAATTCAATCACACCTGCTGTTGTCATTCAACTGCTATTATTATTTGCCTGCTAGTTTAATTCGGCTTCTGACATCACGGCACTCTCCAAGATATAAGGACAGATGGACTCGCATTCGAGATATATCTGAAGAAGTGAGCTCATGACTCACAAAAGCTCCTCCCGTGCCACAAATTGTGTGAGTCTTTCAGGTGCTCCTGGACTCTGGCTCTTTTCTCCTGCTGCAGACAGACTAACACGGCGACCCATCCTGATCTTAAAATCAATGTTTCTGAGAGGCAGAACTGTAGCATCCCTTCAGCCTGCCATCGTTCTGACGACTCCCCCTCAGAATCCTTCCCAATTCATCATCACCCTTCACACAGTCCCAGGACTGAACGCAGAGCTCTGAGACGAGGGGAGTCCTTTAGTTATCCGAGGGTTTCGTTGTGCTCACCCAGAGGCGGGCAAAGTCTACCTAGAAAGGGGCAGCGGACTCCAAAAGCCGTCAAAGCCCTCCAGGAGCCTTCCCCCTTCCTGTCATGAGTCCTCAGCTCCGATGGCTTAGCCGCTGGCATCCATCCCTTCAGCCTGTGAGTCCCCTGCCACAACAGTATCTCGACCAATTAGCCAGAGAACTTCATTAGCCGCCGTCCTCCCACGTGCTGCCCCACCTCGGGTCCCAGAGGCAGACGAGCGGCAGCAGGGAAAATGTTTCGGCAGCCGAACAGAGCTCTTGTTGAGATGTCAGTTCTGCTCAGCTTTCCCAAGACTTTCGTATCGCCTCTACACTACTCTGCTGATCGGTGGTGGTGGAAAGTGATGTTCAATCGCAGCCGACTTATGGCGACCCCTCTTTGGGTTTTCAAGGCAAGAGACTAACAGAGGTGGTTAATGCTTCCTTGGTGGTCTCCCATCCAAGTACTAATCAGTGATGACCCTGCTTAGCTTCTGAGATTGGATGAGATTGGGCTAGCCTGGGAAGGAAGGAAGGAAGGAAGGAAGGAAGGAAGGAAGGAAGGAAGGAAGGAAGAGAAAGAAAAGGAAGGAATAGAAGGAAAGAAGGAAGGCTGAAAGAAAATAAAGAAGGAAGGAAGGTCAGGGCAAGAGATGTTCAGAGGTGGTTTGTCATTGTCTGCCTCTGTGTAGCAACCCTGGACTTTCTTGGCATTCTCCCATCCAAGCGCTAAGCGGAGTCAACCCTGCTTATCTTCTGAGATCCAACAAGGGCCTTTCTGGGCCATCCAGGTCAGAGTTTTAACCCCTGGGAGGTGGGAAATGCTGTCAAGGGACATCCAACTTATGGCAAGCCCGTAGGGTTTTCAAGGCGAGAGACGTTCAGAGGCGGTTTGCTACCACCTGCCTCTGCGTAGCAACCCTGGACTTCCTGGGTGGTCTCCCATCCAAGGACTAACCAGGGCCGACCCTGCTTCACTCCTGAGAGCTGAAGAGATCAGGTTATATCGTGGGAGATCCTGGTCAGGGAAAACCGTTATCAAGCCGTAGCTGATTTATGGCTTATTTATTCACTGCCACAGGAGGTGGTGGCGGCTACCAGCATGGACGGCTTCAAGAGGGAATTGGAGAAACATCTGGAGCAGAGGTCCATCAGTGGCTATTAGCCACAGGGCAGAGATAGGAACTCTTGGTCTGGGGCAAGTGATGCTCTGGGGGGCAACAGTGGGAGGGCTTCTAGTATTCTAGTCCCTCTCCTGGACCTCCTGAGGGCACCTGGTGTTTTTGGCCACCGTGTGACACAGTGTTGGACTGGATGGGCCATTGGCCTGATCCAACACTGGCTTCTCTTATGTTCTCTTATGGCGACCCAGTAGGGTTTTCAAGGCAAGGGACGTTCAGAGGTGGTTTGCCCTTGCCTGCCTCTGCATAGCCACCCTGGAATTCCTTGGTCGTCTCCCATCTAAACACTAACCAGGGCTGACCCTGCTTAGCTTCCCCGATCTGACGAGACTGGGCCTAAATACCTCCCAGCCAAATCCTTCGACTCTTCTCAATTTAACAGGCCAGTGACCGAGCAGTCTTGGACAGAACCATTCAGACACATAACACCCTCTGTTTCCAGTCCCGCACAGAAGCCGCCGCTGCAGCCAGAAATCTAGCCACACCCAAAGAAATGGCCAGATCAGTGTCCGCTAGCAGGGACGGCACAGAAACAAGGGAAACCTCAGAAACGACAACGGGCTGTTTCCACAGACCTCTCTCCAAGGAGCGTAATTAGGTAAAATATGAAACACATAATTAGGTAAAATATGAGATGAAGTTTCAGTCATCCCAGACCCACAAGCACATAAACTGCCCGGGCCGGGTGCTCTTCCACACCAAAACAGCAGAGGGGAAGGCATTTAGCTTGGCCGAAAAGGAAAGCCCTCCAGTACTTGGGGACAGGCCGTTGATGAAAATAAGATGGAAGGGTACAAAAGGGTGTGATACACACGTAGAAGAAGAAGAGGAAGAGGAGGAGGAGGAGGAGATTGGATTTATACCCCGCCCTTCACTCAGAGTGGCTTACAAACTCCTTTCCCTTCTCCTCCCAGTTTGGTGCAGTGGTTAAGTGCGCGGACTCTAATCTGGGAGAACCAGGTTTGATTCCCCACTCTTCCACTTGCACCTGGCTGGATGACCTTGGGCAAGCCATAGCTCTGGACCAGCTGTTCCCTCAAGGACAGCTTGGGAAAGAGCTCTCTCAGCCCCACCTACCTCACAGGGTGTCTGTTGTGGGGAGGGGAAGGGAAAGGAGTTTGTAAGCCGCTCTGAGACTCCCTTGGGGAGTGGAGGGCGGGGTATAAATCCAATCTCTTCTTCTTCTTCTTCTTCTTCTTCCCAAAACCATTTCTGGCACTCGCCTAGTGTTTTTAGAAAGATTGTGGGACTGGGTGGGCCACTGGCCTGATCCAACATGTCTTTTCTCATGTTCTTATATCTGGGACAAGTGATGCTCTGTATTCTTAGTGGGGCAACAGTGGGAGGGCTTCTGGCGTTCTGGCCACACGGGTGGACCTCCTGATGGTACCTGGGTTTTGGCCACTGTGTAAGACAGAGTTTTGGACTGGATGGGCCACTGGCTTGATCCAACATGGCTTTTCTTATGTTCTTATATCTGGGGCAGTGATGCTCTGTATTCTTGGTGCTTGGGGGGTAACAGAGGGAGGGCTTCTGGAGTTCTAGCCCTGCTGGTGGACCTCCTGATGGCACCTGGGTTTTGCCCACTGTGTGACACAAGTGTTGGACTGGATGGGCGGTGCTCATCTCCGTTTCCAAGCCGAAGAGCCAGCGCTGTCCAAAGACTTCTCCGTGGTCATGTGGCCGGCATGACTAAACGTCGAAGCACACGGAACATTGTTACCTTCCCACCAAAGTGGTCCCTATTTATCTACTTGCAGTTTCTTGCTTTCGAATTGCTAGGTTGGCAGGAGTCGGGGCCAGAGACAGGAGCTCACTCCGTCATGCGGCACTCGGGTCTTGAACTGCCGAACTGAAGACCTTCCAGTATGCGGCTAAGCATCTTAACCTCTGAGCCAGCTGTAAATTATGTATGTGAGAACTTGGGATATTCCTGTTGGAGTGGCAGTATTGCACGTATGAACAATGTCACATCCCCTCTTTGAAAATTTTGGAAACAGATGTGTAAAAGCTGGCAGAGGTGGAACGGCCGTGTCCTTTTTACAGTCTCCATGCACGCACTTAGAAATTATATTGTTTGACAGACTTATCTGCTGTGTTCTGAAAACAACGAACTGTTTTGAAAGACTTAACTGGGATGTTTTGAGAATGACGAGCTGGCCACGTTTTTCGAATAGACTACATGGATACTAGTATCTTTAATAAGTGCTGGATATTTATAATATATTTCATGTAATTTGTTCACGTTTCCCCCCCTTGCATATCGCCTCTTTCCGTGCATCCCTTTGACTATTCACCCACCTGGAGGTTGGCAACCCTAAGTCTCCAGAGCTGCAAAATGCTTTGCAAACTTTGCAGATAAGGACCCTGCAAGGTAGGCTTCTAATTGCTCTAAGGGTACCAATCGGGAATGGACGCTGAGAGATGGGGACTTGGTCAAGGGCTTTAGGGTGAGTCTGTGGTAGAGGCAGGACATCGAACCCATGACTCCCGGGTGAGGGGGTTAAGCCCATCTGTCTGCATTGTTCCCCAAACCCCCAGTATATTTTCTTGCAATTCTTGTCACACGTTCAAGCTTCCAGATTCCCTTCCCAACGCTCATTCCCCAGCCCCAGGGTATGCTTCCTCCTGTTGTTGTTGAGTCGCACAGTCGAGTCCGACTCTTCACAACTCCATGGACCACATCACGCCAGGCCCTCCTGTCTTCCGTCGTGCTCCGGAGGGTGCTCAACTTCATGTTTGCTGCACCGATAACGCTGTCTAACCATCCCATCCTCTGCCGTCCGCTTCTTCTTTGACCTTCAATCTTTCCCAGCATCAGGGTCTTCTCCAGGGAGTGGTCATAACAACATAAGAGAAGCCATGTTGGACCAGGCCAGTGGCCCATCCAGTCCAACACTCTGTGTCACACAGTGGCCAAAAACACCCCAGGTGCCCTCAGGAGGTCCAGCAGTGGGGGCAGGACACTAGAAGCCCCTCCCACTGTTGCCCTCCCAAGCACCAAGAAGACAGAGCATCACTTGCCCCAGAATGAGAGTTTTTATCTACACCTTGTGGCTAAGAGCCACTGAGGGACCTCTGCTCTTAAGATCATGAGAGAAGCCAATGTTGGATCAGGCCAGTGGCCCATCCATTCCAACACTCTGGGTCACACAGTGGCCAAAAACACCAGGTGCCCTCAGGAGGTCCAGCAGTGGTGCCAGGACACTAGAAGCCCTCCCACTGTTGCCCCCCCCCCAAGCACCAAGAATACAGAGCATCACTTGCCCCAGACCGAGAGTTCCTATCTATACCTTGTGGTTAAGAGCCACTGATGGACCTCTGCTCTTAAGATCATGAGAGAAGCCAATGTTGGATCAGGCCAGTGGCCCATCCATTCCAACACTCTGGGTCACACAGTGGCCAAAAACACCAGGTGCCCTCAGGAGGTCCAGCAGTGGGGCCAGGATACTAGAAGAAGAAGAAGAAGAAGAAGAAGAGATTGGATTTATACCCCACCCTTCACTCATTTGGAGTCTCAGAGCGGCTTACAAACTCCTTCCCCTTCCCCTCCCCACAACAGACACCCTGTGAGGTAGGTGAGGTAGAAGCCCTCTCACTGTTGCCCCCCGCCCAAGCTCCAAGAATACAGAGCATCACTTGCCCCAGACCGAGAGTTCCTATCTATACCTTGTGGCTAATAGCCCCTGATGGACCTCTGCTCTTAAGATCATGAGAGAAGCCAATGTTGGATCAGGCCAATGGCCTATCCAGTCCAACACTCTGGGTCACACAGTGGCCAAAAACACCAGGTGCCCTCAGGAGGTCCAGCAGTGGGGCCAGGATACTAGAAGAAGAAGAAGAAGAGATTGGATTTATACCCCGCCCTTCACTCACTTGGAGTCTCAGAGCGGCTTACAAACTCCTTCCCCTTCCCCTCCCCACAACAGACACCCTGTGAGGTAGGTGAGGTAGAAGCCCTCCCACTGTTGCCCCCCGCCCAAGCTCCAAGAATACAGAGCATCACTTGCCCCAGACCGAGAGTTCCTATCCATACCTTGTGGCTAAGAGCCACTGATGGACCTCTGCTCTTAAGATCATGAGAGAAGCCAATGTTGGATCAGGCCAATGGCCCATCCAGTCCAACACTCTGGGTCACACAGTGGCCAAAAACACCAGGTGCCCTCAGGAGATCCAGCAGTGGGGCCAGGATACTAGAAGAAGAAGAAGACGAAGAAGAAGAGATTGGATTTATACCCCGCCCTTCACTCACTTGGAGTCTCAGAGCGGCTTACAAACTCCTTCCCCTTCCCCTCCCCACAACAGACACCCTGTGAGGTAGGTGAGGTAGAAGCCCTCCCACTGTTGCCCCCCGCCCAAGCTCCAAGAATACAGAGCATCCCTTGCCCCAGACCGAGAGTTCCTATCTATACCTTGTGGCTAAGAGCCACTGATGGACCTCTGCTCCATATGTTTATCTAGTTCCCTCTTGAAGCCGTCCATGCTTGTAGCCGCCACCACCTCCTGTGGCAGTGAGTTCCATGTGTTAATCAATGTGCTCCCTTCCATGTGCTCCCTTCTCATCTGGCGGCCAAAGTATTGGAGCTTCAGCTTCAGGTTCTGGCCTTCCAGGGAACAGTCAGGGTCGATTTCCTTTAGGACTGACCGATTTGATCTCCTTGCTGTCCAAGGGACACGCAGGAGTCTTCTTCTCCTTCCTGGCTCCCTTCGAAACCCAGCGCTTGAGGGATCCATGCCCAGAAGCACAACCTTATGCTCAGTGATTTCACAAGTTGTGGCCACTTGCACTGTGCCCTCCTGGAGCCTCTGGCTCTGCGCACTTTGCAAAGGCAGTCCTCGCGCTCCTCTAGAGGCCCAGGCAGGCATGGAGCGCACCCCCCCCCCCAACCCCCTTCATAATTAGGCTCACAGTAAACGCGAGAAGCCATGCGCGCAGAACACAATGTTCGCAGCTGTCACTCAGGGTTAAATAATTAGTCGATATTACGCTTCCAAGGCTGCCCCTGGCGCCCCTGCCAATCTGGACGGGAAGGAATGTGTCCTTATGTTACACCAGTGCCTGCGCTCAGCCTTTCCTGTAAGCTGACATGCGGCCTTGGCAGAGGCTGGCCTGACCCCTTGCTAATCCAGTTAGATGGCTAAATAGAAAGGCAGCCTCCCTCCCTCCGGAGGGCAGGGATGGGGGAAGGGTGGCAGAGAAAGGAAGGCAACTCTGGAAAGTCACCCAGGCAAGAGCCTCTCTCCCCCTCCCCAACTAGGACTGACAACTCTGGGGACGGAAAGACGGGGGGATTTGAGGGTGGAGAGTGCGGTTGAGGGAGGGGAGGGACCTCCCTAGCGTGTGATTCCACACAGTCCACCTTTCAAAGTGGCAACTGTTTTCTCCAGGGGAACTGATCTCTGCAGTGTGGAGACGAGCTGTAATTCCTCGAGTTCTCCACCCCCCACCTAGACGCCGGTGGCAATCAATGCCCCCTCCAAGCGGTGAAGTCTTATGAGCAAAAATTCTGCTTTGTGAGCTCCTGGCATTAAAGTTGTGAGCGAGTGATTTGGCTGCTGCCTAACTTAGTTAGCTCTGGAGCCTTCCTTCTGGAGCTAAGACGAAAAGGTGTGAGCCGGAGGGTAATAAACTGTGAGCTAGCTCACACTGACCCAGCTTAGAGGGAACACTGCTGGCAACCAAAGCTCCCTCCAAGCTGTCGAGCCCTGTGAGCAAAAATTCTACTCTTTGAGCTCCTGGCATTAAAGTTGTGAGCGGGCGACTTGGCTGCTGCATCAGTTAGTTTGCTCTGGAGCCCTCCTTCCTGAGCTAAGACAAAAGTGTGTGAGCCGGAGGCTAAGAAATCTGTGAGCTAACTCACAAAAACTCAGCTTAGAGGGAACACTGCTGGCAAACCCATCTCAGCATTCCCCTCCATATGATGCTGGATTATTTCTATCTTTGTCTTCCACCAGCAGGTGAGGACTTTTTTTGTTTCATTTGGCATCCCCCCCAAGAACTGTTAGTGGCTAGGGTTGCTAGGTTCTATCTTTCGTCCACTACTGGATCTTCTACCGCATGTGCTAAGCGCTCACGCGTGATGACATCACCCGGAAGTGACGTCATCACATCGCTGTCATTGGGGGTGTGTGTGTGTGTGACACTCTAGTTTGGGGGCAAAATTCTATGGCTCGTAGCTGATTTTACCATTGAGTTTTGCCCAAAACCTAGAGTATTGCTGTGCAATATCGGTGACATGATGATGTCACTTCCGGGTGATGTCATTACATCGCCTTTCAGGCCGGTCGGGGGGCAGGATTTCCCCCCGCCAGCCAGCTGGCCAGCAGCAGGGAGGCACCCTGCAAAAGCAGGGTTACCCCTGCCCCCGGTAGGGGTCTGGTAACCCTTTTATTGGCCCTCCTCCCTGGTTTTGGCGTTGTGTGTTTATTTGTGGCTCAGTCACACAGTCGAGTCTGACTCTTCGCATGGACCACATCACGCCAGGCTCTCCTGTCTTCCATCGTGTTCTGGAGTTTGCTTAATTTCATGTTCGTTGCATGGATGACACTGTCTAGCCATCTCATCCTTTGCCGTCCCTGTCTTCTTTGACCTTCAGTCTTTCCCAGCATCAGGGTCTTCTCCAGGGAGTGCCCCCTTCTCATTCGGTGGCCCAAGTATTGGAGCTTCGGCTTCAGGATCTGGCCTTCCAGGGAACAGTCAGGGTTGATTTCCTTTAGGACTGACTGATCTGATCTCCTTGCAGTCCACGGGACTCTCAAGAGTCTTCTCCAGCACCATAATCCAAACGCATCTCTTCTTCGGCGCTCGGCCTTCCTCATAGTCCAACTCTCGCAGCCGTACATCACTACTGAGAACGCCATGGCTTTGACCATACAGACTTTTGTTGGCAGGGTGATGTCTCTACTTTTTGTTATGCTGTCTAGGTTTGCCATCGCTTTCCTCCCAAGGAGCAGGCGTCTTTTAATTCCACGGCTGCAGTCACCATTGTGTGTTTATATGTTATTGCTGAATTATTTTTATATGTTATTTCGAATGCTATTTTAATATTCAAATGGTTTTATGTTCATTGCCTTGGGGGACCTATTCGGGTGAGAAGGCGGCATAAAAAATGTTTTCATAAATAAAGCACGTTTCAGGACAAGAACAGAAGGAACAGGTTTCAGCGAAAACATTGTGACTCGCCTTGACCCTCTGAGATGGGGGGGGGGGCATCAAACAATAAATTCTTGGAGAAGGCATACACTGATGTCGGTCGGTCGTTAGCAAGGACAGCTGCAAATGGAACCTCCATGTCCTGAGGCACTCTGCCTTAGCCCCAGATGCTGTGGACAAGGGGTGGCTGCCACTTTTTAACCTCTTCAGAAGCATGTGGCCTTCCTCGGAGGCGGCGGCGGCGGGGAGCTAGACCAATGGATTACACAGCTGATTCCACTATCGCACAACTTACTGTAAAAAAGGTTTTTCCTAATATCCAGCCGGTACCTTCCCACTCTTAATTTAAACCCATTCTTGTGAGTCCTGTCTGCTGCCCATAGGAACAGCTCCCTGCCCTCCTTTAAGTGACACAGCCCTTCAAATACTCAAAGAGAGCCCTCCTGTCCCCTCTCAGCCTCCTCTTCTCCAGACTGAACTTTCCCAAGAAGTCCCTCAGCCTTTCCTCGTAGGGCTTCTTGGTCTCCAGGCCCCCGATCATCCCTGTCGCTCTCCTCTGCACCCGCTCCGTTCTGGCCACATCTCTTTTCAGAAGTGAGGCCTCCAGACCTGCACACCATCCTCCAGGCGCATCCTGACCAATGCAGTGTTGGTGGGACTAGGACATCTTGCGATTTGGATGGGATGCCTCTGTTGACTGTACTTGTAATCTTAGAACCTAAACTGGAAGGTAAATATTGGCAATATTACTTTCTCCAGTATACCTTCGTATATCTACAATTGTATCTTCGGGGTAGGAGTGTGTGTGTGAACAAGATCTTGGAGTATGGGTGGGCCGTAAGTTAAAAATGAGCCATAAGAACATAAGTTCATAAGAGAAGCCAAATCCTCCACTGACATTTGCGGTCCCTGTAGATAGCCTATGGTTTTGCTTCAACCCAAGAGTGGCGGGAATAATTGATTAGGAAGGAGGGAGTTGTTGAATTCTGGGAAGAGGAAGGCTACCGCAAGGTGGGCGGGGGATGCACTACCGTCATGCCACTATGACGTTATAACGTTACCACGCATACGTTTTTTTAAAAAAAAGAAAGAGCGGGGAAATGAGGGAGGGGCGAGGGGGGGTGGGAGGGTAAGGGGAGGGGACATGGACAGGGGAGCGGCTGAAAGCATTGGGGCAACCGCTAACTGTGAACAAAAAACTGCGGGGTTAAAGAGGAGCTGAATCCTCTAGTGAAAAATGGATACCATTGCTCCGGGGGAAAATTACCGGGGGAAATGAGGAGGAAATGAGAGGCAAGTGGCATGTGCGAAATCACCCTCTGTGTCCCACAGTGGCCAAAAACCCCAGGTGCCCTCAGGAGGTCCACCAGTGGGGCCAGGACACTAGAAGCCCTCCCACTCTAGGACACTAGAAGCCACTCCCATATGTGATCTTGGGGTATATCAACAGAGGCATAACATCCAAATCGCAAGATGTCCTAGTCCTGCAGTAAGCTGTGTTTGATTCCCCATTCCTCCACATGCAGCCAGCTGGGTGATCTTGGGTCAGTCACAAAATCTCTCAGAGCTGTCCTTGAAAAGAGCAGATTCTCTCAGAGCTCTCTCAGCCCCACCTACCTCACAGGGTGTCTGTGGTGGGGAGGGGGAGGGAAAGGAGATTGTGAGCTGCTCTGAGACTCCAAGTGAAGGGCGGGGTACAGATCCAATCTCTTCTTCTCCTTCTCCTTCAAGGGGAAAGTGGGAGAGGGCAAGTGGGGTAACCCAGGAGGCCCACTAGGACTCGGCTCCTGGCCGCTCCCTCCCCTCGCAGGGATGCCGCTGCCTAGAAGTCCAAAGAAGAAACCAGAAGCAATCAAAGAGAGTTCCTTTCGCAGAACTGGAAAAGAAACTTGCCCGGAGCCACCTTAAAAACGTATCACTTCCCTAACCACGTGAAATCTACTATTTTTTCCCCATTAAATAATTTGTTTTCCTGATGTGTTCCTGCCTGCAGCTTAGGTGGCGGTTATGGGAAACACAAAAAAAGACTTGCAGCGGGAACTTTTTAATCACCCGCTGCCATTTTCCGTCTCTTCACTTCTAACGGGTTTTCTTCCCCCCCAGACAGCTCCCTGTGAAAGCATACAAGGCGGCGGCCGTCCGACACCCAAAACTCATGCGTCTTGCAAGGCCAAAGAAGCGCGTCTGGCGTCATGGCTGGTGACACCTTATCGATGGATTATGTCTCCCTGTCCGTTGGGGAGTTCATTAAATGTAGATCGTGGCCTTTCGCTTCCAGGCTAATGTTTATTAATGAGGCAGGCGGCATCCGAGAAGACAGAGCGCTTCCCCGAAGGGCTCAGACAGGCCCGGGAAAGCGTGGAGATCTTGCGGCCGAAGCTCGCCACGGCCCTCTTTAAATTAATGCTCTTATTTATTTTAATTCCTCACTGTCTGACCCTGTTAAAGGAAGAGGCTTATGCGTTTAACAGCGTGACACCAAATTGCATCGCTGTGTCGTGTCTGGTCTGCTTAGTTTAGCTGTTGTCCAAAACATGTTCAGTCTTTAATCTATGACTTTAAGGATAAGGGAAGGTTCCACTGGTGCGCAGGCTGCCTGCGAGGTAGGACGGGGATCATGCCCACATACCCTCAATGCCCCTGGGTTATGCATCTCTGAGTCCAAGCAACGGTCTTCGAGAGCCAGTTTGGTGCAGTGGTTAAGAGTGCGGACTCTAATTTGGGAGAACCGGGTTTGATTCCCCACTCCTCCACATCCAGCTGCTGGTGTGACCTTGGTTCAGTCACAAGTTCTCTCAGCGCTGTTCTCTCAGGAGCAGTCCCCGAAAGAGCTCTCTTAGCCCCACCGACCTCACAGGGTGTCTGTTGTGGGGAGAGGAAGGGAAGGAAATGGCAAGCTGCTCTGAGACTCCTTTGAGTAGTAAAGGGCAGGGTATAAATCCAACCTCCTTCTCCTCCTCTTTCTTCTTTTCCTTCTTCCATAATTGTTGTTGTTGTTTTCTGTTGCTCCAGAAGGTTGGACCAGAACCAGTGGGTTCTAATTCCTGACAGAGCAGTTCCTCAGTGGGACAGGCTTCCTCGGGAGGTGGTGGGCTCTCCTTCTTTAGGGGTTTTCAAAGGGAGGCTAGAGGGCCATCTGACAGCAATGCAGATTCTGTGAACTTAGGCAGATTAGGGGAAGGGAGGGCAGGAAGGGTTGCCTCAGTGCCCATTTCTCATGGTCCTCTCTTACTTGCCCAGGGAAATGATTTTTCTCCAGGCCAGTTTGGCTGGGCATCCTGGAGGGTTTTTTTCTGCCATCTTCTGAGCATGGAGCAGGGGTCACTGTGTGTGTGTGTGTGTGTATGGGGGAGGGAGTATTTATAAAATTATAATCTGAATAAAACTTTGTTGGTCTTAAAGGTGCCCCTGGACTTGAACTATTCTTTTGGCAGGCTGTTCTACGGCAGACCAACCCAGTTACCCTCCGAAAGTATTTTTTTTTTAAAAAAAAATAGATACCTCAACTTTTCTCTTCCCCCCAGTGGTGGAAAGTACTGTCAAGGCGCAACTAAGGGCTGCACCGGTGCTTAGTTCTTGCGGCCCTTTCTTACACACCCAGGGAAATGCTGGTCACCACTTTGGGGTCAGAAAGCAATTTTTCTCCAAGCCAGTTTGGTCGGGGATCCTGGGCGTGGAACTGTGGTCACTTGGCGTGTGTGTGGGGGGACGTATTTGTATTATTCAAGCATTGTGCAGGGGGTTGGACTAGATGACCTTGGAGGTCCCTTCCAGCTCTATGATTCTACGATTCTGTGACAGGACGTTAGAAGGACGGGGGGCGGGTGAGAACACCATTCCCTATTCTCCAGGCAGCTCACGCCTCCCTTCCTGCTATTCTCATCTGATTTCTCCTTCCTCCTGGAGGCCAACAGCGAATTAAAGGCGTGCATTTAGAAACTCGACTGGCTATTCTGGGTGGCGGGTTTCAGCCGCTGCGCCGAATAATGGCTGGCAGGAAGAGAAAGCCACAGAAACAGAAACATTGCTAACCTTCCCTCTAGAGGCGTGGGTTTTTAGTTTGCCCTATCTTCTCACGTCACAGTTTGCAAACCTTTCTCCCTTTTAATCCAGCGTTTAGCGGGGATTACAGCCAACGAAGCAAAGCGGTATTAGGAACCGCTAGATCTTCCATGAGATGAGGGGGCAATCATAATAATTAGCCCATTTGAGTTATGCTCCGCTTGAAAGTGTCTGCAGACGTGGATACGTGAAGTTGCCTTATACTGAACCAGACCCCTGGTTTATCAAGGTCAGAATAGCCTACTCTGACGCAGCGGCTCTCCAGGGTCTCAGGCGGAGGTCTTTCACATCATCTGGTCCTTTTAACTAGAGATGCCGAGGATAGAACCCGGGACCTTCTGCCTGCCAAGCGGATGTTCTACAACTAAGCCATGGACTCTTCACGGAAGAGGAGCTTGCTACGATAATTTTATAAAAAACATATAAAAAGACATAACACCAAAACCCAGGGCGGAGGCCTAGAACAATTATTGGGAGTATGCTAAACAGAATTAAAAAAGGCTCCCCCCATTGACTGAAGACAACAATAGGGGGACAGACGGATCTTCTGGCAGAGGGAGTTTTAAAGTTTAGGAGCCGTTGGTCTAGCATGAGATGCCATCTAGACTCAGAGGTGCCCGAAGAATGGCCTCTGAAGATAACTGGAGTGGATGGGTAGGTTTGTATGGGGAAGGCTTGGGGGTCGACAGGCGGCAGGGGTCGCTGGAGTGCCTTCCACCAGCTTTGGCCTTTCCTGGACATGAAAATTTTTGCTGCAGTGGTGCCTGGCCTGGTACAATCTAGCTTAGATTACTGCAAAGCATTCTACATTGGGGCTGTCCTTGAAGACTGTCCGAAAGCTACAGTGGGGTACACAATGCTGCGGCCGGAGTGTTGACTGGAGTGGGTCATAGGGACCTACACTGGCTTTTGATATGCTTCCGGGCTCAGTTCAAGGTCCTGGTAGTGACCTTTAAGAACATAAGAGAAGCCAGTGTTGGATCAGGCCAATGGCTCATCCAGTCCAACACTCTGTGTCACACAGTGGCCAAAGATACCAGGTGCCCTCAGTAGCTGAGGCTAGATGAATTGCAACACAAGAAAGGGCCTTCTATGCTACGGTACCAAAACCTTGGAGCTCCCTCCTTAGGGAGAGTCATCTGTCTTCCTCTATTGGTGTATTTCACCAGTGGAGATAGATCAAGACGGGTGGGCCATGCTGTTCTGTCTGTAGCAGCAGAAAAGAGCAAGCGTCCAGCAGCCCCTGAAAGACCGACAAAATGTGTGGCAGGGGAGGAGCTTGTGTGAATCAAGACTCACTTCTTCAGATACCTGGATTTCCATTCTGTACGGCTTAACGCAATACCTTCTTTAGAGATAGATCAAGGTGGGTAGACATGTTAGTCTGTAGCGGCAGAATAGGGCAAGAGTCCTATAAAGTACGGAAGCCGGAGACTCATTTCAGTGAATCAGCTCTGTAAGTTTATTTAGTGGTCAGCTTGAGCATGCCGGATGGAGCTCCGGGGGCCTGCTTATATTCGCACAGAAGCTGCGCCCCCAGCCTCGCCCGAAGAACCCAATAGGGTCAGTTTCTCGCCAGTGCGGGCTGTAGGATCGTTTCAGGATCCTAAGCGCATCATTTGGCCAATTTACGATCCGGCCAGGCTATTGTCTGCCGGATCAAAGCGCTGGTAGCCAGCCCAGCCATGTGCGAGGCGCTGACCACATGGCGGTCGCCATTACATACATTACAAGTCCAGGAGCACCTTAAAGAGGAACGACACTTGCGGCAGGGAAGGAGCCTTCGTGAATCACGGCTCACTCCTTCAGATACCTGGATTTCCATTCTGTACGGCTTAATGTGGTGCCTTCCATGGAGACCGATCCAGACGGGCAGCTGTGTCAGTCTGTCTGTAGCAGCAGAAAAGGGCAAGAGTCCAGGAGCACCTTAAAGGCCAGCAACATTGGTGGCAGGGGGAGGAGCTTTCGGGAGTCACCGCTCACTTCTTTGGATACAGCTCAAATGTGAATCCATCTGTCCTTATATCTCAAGCTGGATGGATTTCCATTCTGTAAACGTGGTGGTGCCTTCCACGGAGACAGATCCAGACGGGCAGCTGTGTCAGTCTGTCCGTGGCAGCAGAAAAGAGCAGGAGTCCAGGAGCTCCTTAAAGACTAACAAAATTTGTGGCAGGGGGAGGAGCTTGCGTGAGTTCACTCCTCACTTCTTCAGATAGATCGAGATGAGCGGCCATGTTAGTCGGTCTAACATTTGCGGCAGGGGAGGAAGAAGAAGAAGAGATTGAATTTATACCCCGCCCTTCACTCACTCGGAGTCTCAGAGCGGCTTACAAACTCCTTTCCCTTCCTCTCCCCACAACAGACACCCTGTGAGGTAGGCGGGGCTGAGAGAGCGCTGAGACAACTGTCCTTGAGAGAACAGCTGGTACAGAGCTATGGCTTGCCCAAGGTCATCCAGCCAGATGCAAGTGGAGGAGTGGGGAATCAAACCCGGCTCTCCCAGATTAGAGTCCGCGCACTTAACCACTACGCCAAACTGGAAGGAAGGGACAGATGATAGATAAGAAGGAGAAACAGAGAGAGAGAACAGGAGGAAGGATAGACAGACAGATGACAGGAAGAAGAAATAGGGTGACAGAAGGAGTGACAAACGGAGATAGATGATAGAAGAAGAAGAGATTGGATTTATACCCCTACCCTTCACTACCCCAAGGGAGTCTCAGAGCGGCTTACCAACTCCTTTTCCCTTCCTCTCCCCACAACAGACACCCTGTGAGGTAGGCGGGGCTGAGAGAGCTCTGAGACAACTGTCCTTGAGAGAACAGCTGGTACAGAGCTATGGCTTGCCCAAGGTCATCTAGCAGCTGCAAGTGGAGGAGTGGGGAATCAAACCCGGTTCGCCCAGATTAGAGTCCGCGCACTGAACCACTACACCAAACTGGCTCTCTTTTTCGGGAGTCGCTGCTCACTAGAATGGGAGCCCATCTGTCCTTATACAATCACGCCAGCTATTGTCATTCACCTGCTGTTGTCATTCGGCATCTGAAATCACTCCCATCTCCAAGACAGAAAGACAGACGGACTCCCATTCTAGCTGTGCCTGGAAAAGTGAGCAGGGACTCCCGAAAGCTCCTCCCCGGCCACATATTCTGTTAGTCTTTGAAGTGCTCCTGGTCTCTGGCAAATTTCACCAGTGGGCAAACCCTGTTTCGTTTCGTCTGGCATAACAGTTATCGGGCCTCCTCTGGGACTGTTTGTTACGTGATTTTTATTGCACCATCGTTTACTTTTAAATATTCTTTTTAAATTGTTCAGCTGTTTTAATGGTTGTGTGTACTACCTTGGGGGTTCTGATCTGGTGGAAAGGTGGCATAAGTAAATAAATAAAGGTAAAAGGTAAAGGTTTCCCTTGCTCGAAAGCCAGCTGAATCTGATTCTAGGGGGCGGTGCTCATCTCCATTTCCAAGCCGAAGAGCCAGCGCTGTCCAAAGACTTTTTTTCCTGCAGTCACGTGGCCGGCATGACTAAATGCCAAGGCGCATGGAACGCTGTTACCTTCCCAAAACAAATATACAAATAAGGCAGTCCTCGAGATACGCTGATCCCAAGCGGTACAGTGCTTTAAAGACCAGTACCAGACCCTTGAAGCGGGTCCAGAAACAAACTGGGAGCCGGTGTAGATGGAACAAGAGGGGAGCAATATGGCTGCTACGGTTACAAGCATCTTGCTGTCTGCCCCCACCCTTCTGGCAACTAATCTTGCCTGTGAGACTCGGCTAAGCGTCATGCACAGAGCTGGGGCATCATGGCAAAACAAATACAGCACCAGCCCTGGGTGAAAACGACGGCATTTTTAGAACTGCAAGGAGAGGGACACGGACCTGGACCAACCTATAGGGTGTAAACAGGACTGCAAACATCCCCAGCAGGTTCCTGACCAATCTTTCCTTGAAAAGAACGCAAGGAGGAAAAAAAACAACAACTAGGTGGCAACAGAAGCCGCAACCTAACTGGGAAGTTCTTCTTCCGCTGCTGCTTCACATTTATTTACCTTCCTGCACCTTCAAGCTAGAGCTACAGATGTATTTGCAGTTGAAGCAGAAACCGAAAAGGACATCCCATCCTGCCGTGGGCTGGGCCCTCACACAACACACGCACAGTCTGTGGAATTCAGGGCCAAATGAGACGACGTCTTTATTTTTATTTATTTTTTTTGGTGAGTATTTGTGTGTGTGTACGTGTGTGTGTTTGCCTGGAAGTCATGCTTGACTTCCAGCGACTCCTAGTGGAGCTCAGATGTTTCAGAAAGGTGGCTTGATATTACCTGCCTGTGCATCCCTGCCCTGGTATTCCTTGGAGGTCCCCCTTCCAATTACTTGCCAGGGTCCGCCCTGCTTAACTTCTGAGATCTGACGAGATCGGGCATGCCTGGGCTATCCAGGTCAGGGTGAGACAACTTCTGAATGGTGGTGTGTTAAAAAAACAGGGGGTTGCTTATCCTTTAACACCTAGGCTAGATTCGAATTCGGAAGCACCTCAGAGATCAAGATTTTCAGGGCACAAGTTTTTTAAACTCAAATCTCCCGAAAATCTTGTTAGTCTGTCTCTAAGTGCTTCTGGACTCTTGCCTGTTTCTTTGTTTTAAATCCACAAAGGCTTTGATGTTTTACTCCTCGACTTCTGGTTTTTAGACTCTCTCAATTTTATTATGTGGCTTTTATGGTCTGGTAATTTTAGTGTTTGATGTTTTATATATTTTGCTGTATAAAACAAACTTGCTGTTTACGGTTGAACAATAAATGGATCTGCAGCTGTATATTATTATATTAGGTTGGACTGTTTCAAAGTTTTTATACTTACATAAGAACATCAGAATAGTCCATCTAGTCCAGCATTCTATCTCACACAGTAGCCAACCGGTTCTTCTGGAGGTTCAGCAGACGGGGCAGAGAGGGTGAGGCCTTCATAAGGACATCAGAAGAGCCCTGCTGGATCAGACCAGTGGTCCATCTAGTCCAGCATCCTGTCTCACAAAGTGGCCAACCAGTTCCTCTGGAAGGCCAACAACAGGGCATGGAGGCCGAGGCCTTCATAAGAACATCAGAAGAGCCCTGCTGGATCAGACCAATAGTCCATCTAGTCCAGTATCCTGTCTCACATAGTGACGACCCAGTTCCTCTGGAGGTCCAGCAGACAGGGCATAGAGGGTGAGGCCTTCATAAGGACATCAGAAAAGCCCTGCTGGATCAGACCAGTGGCCCATCTAGTCCAGCATCCTGTCTCACACAGTGGCCAGCCAATTCCTCTGGGGGGTCCAACAACAGGGCATGGATAGGGTTGTCAAGTCTGGGTTGGGAAATACCTGGAGACTTTGGAGGTGGAGCCAGGAGAGGGTGTGGTTTGGGGAGGGGAGGGGCCTCAGCATAGTACAATGCCATAGAGTCTACCCTTCAAAGCAGCCATTTTCTCCTGGGGAGCTGCTCTCTGTCAGCTGGAGATCAGTTGTAAAAGCAGGAGATCCCCAGGCCCCACCTGGAGGCTGGCAACCCTAGGCATGGAGGCCAAGGCCTTCAGAAGAACCTCAGAAGAGCCCTGCTGGATCAAACCAGGGGTCCATCTAGTCCAGCATCCTATCTCACACAGTGGCCAACCAGTTCCTCTGCGGATCCAACAACAGGGCATGGAGGCCAAGGTTTTCCTCTGGTGTTGCCACTAGGCCCTGGGATTTTATGGATGACTGCCTCTGAACGTGGAGGTTCCCTTTGTTCACCATGACCAGTAGCCGCTAAGAGACCTCTCCTCCATGAGTCTTAATTCCCTGTTAAAGCCATCTACTTAGGACTTAAGACTGAATCACAGGAAGATGGGATATAGTACTGTTTCCGAAATAACAGCAGAGGCAGAGTTAGCAGGAGGCCGAAGGCATGAAAGAACAGCCCCGGGCAGCAGACGGGGGAGGAGGCAGAACAGAAGAGGGAGAGGCTTGACTGCAGAGGCTGGTGGCAGAGGAGAGGAACTGGCCCCCTTTGCCACTTACCGCCTGAACCTGGGGGCAGCCCGGGAAAAGTCGATGGGCCACAGATTCAGGGCAGACAAACCAAAGTACTTCTTCAGACATCACATTATTAACTTGTGGATTTCGCTGCTACGAGATATAGTGGTGGCCACTGGTGTGGATGGCTTTGAAACAGAATTAGGCTCATTCTTACAAGGTTATGTCTATTAACCATTATGTATCATGATAGGCAAATGGAATCTCCATGTTCAGAGATAGTATACCCCTGAATTTCAGTTACCAAAGGGGGGAGAAGAAGGAAGAAGAGTAGAAGAAGAGGAGGAGGAGGAGGAGGAGAAGGAGATTGGATTTTCCCAGATTCGAGCCCACACACTTAACCACTACACCAAACTGGCTTGTAAGCCGCTCTGAGGTTGTGGTCAGATGGCGTGATTATCGCGCTGTTGACGCGCCTCAAATATTACCAGGGTTTATTTATTCCGCAGTGACATGATCAGACACCCCATGGTCTGCCCTCCAGACACACGCCCAGTGTGCAAGGTTTGTTTTTTTTTTAAATCCTCCCTTGCACAAGCACACAGGTGTTTATTTGTTGACTTCTTTGTCTGCACACTGATGCGACGGGTGAATGCATTGGTGTGCCTGTGCGCTTACGTGCATATGCGCATATCGCGAAGTGCTTTTTAAAAAGGGCGCCAGAAGTGAAACTGGCAAAGGGGTTCACTATGCACTGGAGTGATCAGACATCTGGAAATGCGCGGTGATAACAATAGCTTCCACAAAATACGGGCTTTCTCCGGTGTCAGGAAAGTCAGTGGCGAAACTGGGGAGGGGGGGGCGATGACTGCAATGCGGGATACCTCCTCTGACGTCTGGACACACTTTTTTAAACCGGAGGGGAGAAGTGGCGACACCGGATGAAGAAGCCCGTCTGATCGTGACCCGGGACTCCTTCGGGTACTGAAGGGCAGGGCATAAATCCAGTCTCTTCTCTCTCTTCTTCTGAGCGCTATCTGTGGCCACCGGTGGTGTTCTGTTGTTGTCCCGTTTGGGCCTATTGTGTAGAACAGGGGGTCCTCAGCATTTTTAGTAACTGGGCGGGGTCAGGTTGGGTATTTGCCCTGCAAGGCTTCTGACTGGCTGCTGGAGATTCGATTGGCTGTGCGGCTTTTTAAAAAGGCTGCCTCGGCCGCGGTTGGCTGCAGCTGCCCCCACGGCACAAGGATCTTCCCTGTGCGACTGAAAGAAAAGTGGCAGCCATTTCGTAGTTGGCTCTGCCTCGTGCAGCAGCCATTTTGCGGCAGCCATTTCACAGCTGTGCCCACCAGGCTGTGTCAGGATTCCAATGGCGCCTGCAGGCTCAAAAACGTTGGGGACCCCTGGTGCGGCCGGTTAACCCTTGGCATTGTTCTGGCTGAGGCGCGCAACGGTTTATGTGTGCAGATCTGAGGACAATGTTCAGAGACCAGCCGCTCTTTGGAGGTGCTTATCCACAATACTCAGTGTGTACTTTTCTGCTTTGGAAGTGGACGGTGAGGGACATCTTTGTGGCCTTCTCGAAAACGCTGCAGCTGCGCCCTTCATTGCTGAGGCCAAAGCCCCACGGCCGAGCAAGTTCCCCCCAGTTTCCCTGTGGGTGAGCTCATCAGAGCCGCTTCTCCCTTCCCCTTGCTATTTGCGTGCGTGTGACAGAAAGAAGCTGGACCGAAAGTTGTTGACAGCTAGGAGGGAAAAGCAAATACTGTATTTTTAGAGCCCAGCGCTGACTTTTTACAGGCGTCTGGGCTCCCGAGCGCTCGTTCCTCTAACACGATGCCGAGCTACCGCACGAAAAATAAAGTAAAATCAAAAAACATTACAGCAATCATATTTCCAGGGCATAATGAGTCACTGTCTAAAGTCTAAAATGGGAAGTAAATAATTTCGCCGGGGCTGTCTTCGTCCTCCTCGCTGCAGGAGGGTAAGCGGGGAAAAGGAAACCTCAGACTTCTCCAAAAAAATCTCCCCCCCCCCCCCAGCATCCCGTTTCTCTTAAAAGGGGCCTTTATCATTCCGACTGACAAAGCTGCAAACTGAGTGATGGCAGATACTGGATGCCAAACTAAAATGGATGAAGGAATCACCAGAAATGGAATCTCTGGATTTCGCCTTGACCGCTCCCCCAGAAAGCCTTTAGCTGTTGCCATCTTGGTGCCACAGGAGCACAGCAGAATTAAGTGCCTGGCCGTGGCCAGGGCTTGGCGTCACCAGGATGCTGGTTGAACCATAGCGCTTCCCCCTGGGACTTCATGCTGCAGCATCGCCTCACTGAAACTAGTTTCGGCGCATGGGAGAGCACCCACGATGCAATGTGAGAAAGCACTGCATTTAAATCAAGCTCCGGAGATTGAGCGACAAGCCCCTTGTGGGCTCTAATCTGAGAGAACCAGAGTTGATTCCCTGCTCTTCCACATGCAGCTGCTGGAGTGACCTTGGTTCAGTCACAAGTTCTCTCAGAGCTGTTCTCTCAGGAGCAGTCCTCAAGAGAGCTCTCTCAGCCCCACCTACCTCACAGGGTGTCTGTTGTGGGGAGGGGAAGGGAAAGGAGGTTGTAAGCCGCTCTGAGACTCTGAGTGAAGGGTGGGGTATAAATCCAATCTCTTCTTCTTTTTACATCAGCATGGTGCCCTGTTTCCCCTTGATGGGGCTGCAATTCTCAGAGTGGGGCACATCTAACTCTCTGAGAGTCTTATCTGTGTGCCCAACTGACTGTCCCGGCTTCTCCAGGTCAGCCACTTTGGCCTCGAGGGTGCAAACTCATTTGCTGAGAACCAGGAGCTCCTTGCCCTGGGCCCACACCCAAGACTTCTGTCCAGCTGGCAGATAGTCCAATACACTGGATAGCGCCCAATCCCCTGCTGGCATTCTACCTCCATAACTGTTGATTTTTTTAAAAAAAAAAATCTCCCTTTTTATGAATTTCCTAATTATGTGGATTTGTTTGTGGAAAGTCTACTTACCCTGTTAGGGACGTAGACCAGTTAGTGCCCTGGCTTCCTCACCCTGACGCTGAACTTGCACGTCTGCTAAGCTCGCCTGTTTACTCCTCCTTTCCAGACACTTTGTCACTGGAGCAGAGCCTGGTGCCTCACAGAGCTTCTGACTAAGGGTGACCCCAGCAAGGGGCTTTCAAGGCAAGTAAGAAGCGGAGGTGGTTTGTGTCGAGGTTTCAGTTTCGTTTATCTTCATTCTGTTTCACTGGTCACCTTGCCACGCAATGGGGGGGGGGGGGGGAGAGATTCCTGAGGGGAGAGTGTGAGTGCGTGGGTGACTGCTTCTTGTAGCCAGAACTGTTTCCTCCAAGTTGTACCCCTGGGCCGCTTTCAAACTGGGAGAGCCAGTTTGGCGTAGTGGTTAAGTGCGCGGACTCTAATCTGGGAGAACCGGGTTTGATTCCCCACTCCTCCACTTGCACCTGGCTGGATGACCTTGGGCAAGCCATAGCTCTGTATCAGCTGTTCCCTCAAGGACAGCTTGGGAAAGAGCTCTCTCAGCCCCACCTACCTCACTGGGTGTCTGTTGTGGGAAGGGGAAGGGAAAAGGAGTTTGTAAGCCGCTCTGAGACTCCAAGTGAGTGAAGGGCGGGGTATAAATCTAATCTCTTCTTCTTCTCATGAGAGTTGGCCTTGGAAACTCTTTCGCCAGGCTCACTTAGATAAGACACCGTATATCTGTCAGGGTTGTCATAGTAACGCTGGGGCCGAGTGCTGAGTATGTGTGGGGTGTGGGGTTGCATTGGATCTTACCTATAACCTTTGGTTTTCGTGCACTTTCTTTATTCCTGATGAAGAACCAGTTCCTGTAGTAAGCATTATCTCTACTAAAGCGTCATTATAAAAATGCGGTGGAGAGTGCCATGAACCGACAGTTTGCCATTGCCTTCCTCTGCAGAGTGGTGCCCAAAACTGAAAACAGTAACCAGAGCAAAGCGACACCATTACTTTGAGAGATCTGGACCCTACACTTCTGTTGTTGTTGTTCAGTTGCACAGTCGAGTCCGACTCTTCGCGACCACATGGACCACATCGCGCCAGGCCTTCCTGTCTTCCGCTGTCCTCCGGAGTTTGCTCAACTTCATGTTCGTTGCATGGATAACACTGTCTAGCCATCTCATCCTTTGCCGTCCCCTTCTTCTTTGGCCATCAGTCTTCCCCAGCATCAGGGTCTTCTCCAGGGAGTGCTCCCTTCTCAAAGTATTTGAGCTTCAGCTTCAGGATCCGGCCTTCCAGGGAACAGTCAGGGTTGATTTCTTTCAGGATTGACTGATCTGATCTCCTTGCAGTCCAAGGGACTCTCAAGAGTCTTCTCCAGCACCACAAACACTTCTGCTGATACAGCCCAAAATTGCATTTGCCATTTTAGCTACTGTATCACATTACTGACTGGAATCACAGAATCACAGAGTTGGGATGGGCTACAAAGGCCATCTAGTCCCACCCCCTGCTCAGAGCAGGACCAGCCTAGAGCATCCCTGACAAGGGTTTGTCCAGCTGCTGCTTAAAGACCGCCAGGGAGGGAGAACTGACCACCTCCCAAGGCAGCCGATTCCACTGTGCAACAACATTTTAGCCCGCTTGCGGGGAGGGCGGGGTAAAAATGTAAAAAATAAATAAAAATAAAAGAAATTTTAACAAAATAAAAAATTATAAAGAATAATAAAGAAGAAGAAGAGAAGAGATTGGATTAATACCCCGCCCTTCACTACCCAAAGGAGACTCAGAGCGGCTTACAAACTCCTTTCCCTTCCCCTCCCCACAACAGACACCCTGGGAGGGAGGTGGGGCTGAGAGAGCTCTGACAGAAACTGCTCTTCTTCAAGGACAGCTCTGACCAAACTATGGCTTGCCCACGGTCATCCAGCAGGTGGAAGTGGAAGAGTGGGAAATCAAACCCGGTTCTCTCAGATTAGAGCCCATGCACTTAACCACTACACCAAACTAGATTACACCACTGTCCTACAGTTTGGTTCATCAGAGTTTGTAGGATGGGCAGGGTAAATAGTAAATAAATAAAACAACATTCTAAGGACTATTTGTAATCCAACAATACATCTTGCCATGCAACTGTAGCCCAGTAAACTTGGGAGTGTGTCCTGTTTGATAGCCATTTCTCTCCCCCCCCCCCCCAAAAAAATAGCATTTGTGTGTAATGAGTTTGCAGAACTCGGAGGATATGTTTGAAAAGTCTGTTTGTTTCCCAGTCCCAAATTATACTTGACTGATTAGATGTAGGAGCCTGTTACGAGCAAATCGTTTCAACTGCAGTAGCCCTTCTAGAAACTTCTGTGTGACTGAACCGGTGTCTCTTGCGGACTTGAGAAGTTCCATGACAAATAAGAAGGACTGGAGCATCTTTATGGTTTTTTCAAGAGGCCGAAACCAGCAACTGGCTTGGTAATCTTCAGTAAAAGAGCGAGCTTTGAGTCCACTAGCACCTGAAAGATTATCAAGGCAGCCCTATGAACAGGTGAGCGTATGAAGCTGTCTTATACTCAATCAGATCACCGGTCCATTGTAGTATTGAACACTCAGCTGCTCCTGGACTCAGATCTAGTTTTACTGCAGGCCAGTATGGCTGCCCGATGAATTCTTCAAGCTGCCTTATACTGTGTCAGACCATCGGTCCATCACAGCCAGTATTTCCTACTCTGACTGGGAAAAGCTCTTCTCAGGCTCAGGCAGAGATCTTTCACATCACCTTTAGCTGGAGATGCCGGGGACTGAACCTGGGATCTTCCGCACGCCAAGCAGATGCTCTAGCACTGAGCCACGGCACCCTCCGAAACGATCACCTAAACTCGTCTCTAGATGAACTCACCTTCAAAGGCGACCGCCTCTCTTGCTTTCGCTTCCCTGCAGGTCATCTTAGCCCCCCCCACCCCCACCCCGGGTTACCTGCCTGCAAGTCTGACCCACGCGGAAACGAAACCACCTATCAGCTTGAAAACAAAACACACACGAGGGACCCACACGCAATCAGGGACACGCACAGGCATCGCTGATAAGGTAAAAAAGCACAGCGAAGACTCGCCTCTCTCTCTCTCTCTCTCTCTTCTGCGTGACCTGCTTTTGAATAAACAACAGCATATTCCACAGTCAATTATCTCTAAAGTACAAAGTGTTCTGTTACCAAAAAAAGACCATTCGCAGCGGCTGGTCAAAAAGGACAGATCTCTGAGCACCAAAGTGAACGCTTAATCTTTTGTGTCCGCGTATAATTTTATATAAACGGGGTTGGCTTTGAGGCCTCAGACAAGACGTTGCCGCGTTCTACCCCCCCCCCCCCCCCCAATTTCATAAAACGTCTAATCGCAGACTCCGGCGAGAGGTGCCCGCGCTGCTAGGAAAATGAGACAAGGTATTGCTTTGCGCGGGCCGATAATAAGGCTTCCGACGGGAAAGTGGGAAAACAAATCATTACGGGTACACCTCGAACGGAAAAAGGCTTAATGGGACCCGGAGAATAAATATTCTCCTTTATCACAGCTTCAAGATGCATTTTTTTTTTTTGCAAGCCTTCCCGGCTATATGCTTAAATGGCTATTTTATGTTATTTTTTTAAACTGGCCGTTAAACATTCAAAATCCACAAGGGAAAATACTATTTTTTTATAGTGACAGTGGCAAGCAGAACCGACTTCTCTTTGAGCTCACCTTGAGATTCAAAAAGGATAGTGCAATCTTGGGGTGTATCAACAGAGGCGTAACATCCATATCGCGAGATGTCATAGCCCCCCTGTACATTGCATTGGTCAGGCTGCACCTGGAGTACTGTGTGCAGTTCTGGAGGCCTCTCTTCCAAAAGGACGTGGACAGAATGGAGGGGGTGCAGAGGAGAGCGATAAGGATGACTGGGGGCCTGAAGAACAAGAAGCCCCGTGAGAAAAGGCTGAGGGACTTGGGAAGGTTCAGTCTGGAAAAGAGGAGGTTGAGGGGGGGACATAGAATCATAGAGTTGGAAGGGACCTCCAGGGTCATCTAGTCCAACTCCCTGCACCATGCAGGAAATTCACAAATACACTCTCTTCGAGTATTTGAAGGACTGTCACTTGGAGGAGGGCAGGGAGCTGTTCCTGTTGGCAGCAGAGGAGAGGACTCGCAAGAATGGGTTGAAATTAAGGGCAAGAAGGGACTGGCTGGATAGGAGGGGAAACTTTTTGACACTTATCTACTGTCTACTGCAAACATCCTACTATTTGAGCTCCTGACATGAATGTTGCGAGTGAGCGATTTGGCTGCTGCATAAATTAGTTTGCTCTGGAGCCATCCTTCCTGGGCTAAGACAAAAACGTGTGAGCCGGAGGCTAAAAAACCTGTGAGCTAGCTCACACTAACTCGGCTTAGCGGGAACACTGGTTGTGATCTCCAGAGCTTTGGGGGCGGGCCAAGGGTTGCTAGTACCTGCTCTGGGTTGGGAAATACCGGGAGATTTTGAAGTTAGATGCTGGGGTAGGTGGGTTCTGAGGAGGCGAGGGGTCTCAGCAGGAAAGAGTGCCATAGCACCTACCCTCCTAAGAAGCCACTTCCTTCTGGGAATTTATCTTGGCCATCTGGAAAGCAACTGTAAAAGTGGGAGATCTCCAGGTGCCACCTGGAGCTTGGCAACCCTACTTGACAGCCAGGACTTGGCATCGTCCCTGGAAACTGCTGGGGGGGAGGGGGTGTGCACTGTGATTCTTTGAGCACTGGAATGATTCACTCCTTCCCTCCAGCCAACAATTAAATTAATCCTATAATTAAATAGGAAACTTTGGCGGCGGGGTGGGTGGGTGGGTGTCCATATCCCAACCTGCCGGATTAGGCTGGAGGGCAATTTAGTTCCTGTGTCCTGTTTCACACTGTGGACAGACAAACACGTTTGGAAAGTCTCTCTCCCCATCGCTCATCGTCCATCAACAGGCGTTTAGAGGTATGCTGCCCCTGAAGATGGAGGTTCCAGTGACTCATGGAAGCTCCTCCCCTGCCACAAATTCTGTTAGTCTTTAAGCTGCTCCTGGACTCTTGCTCTTTCCTGCTGCTACAGACAGACAAACACGGCTACCCATCTTGATCTGACTCAATGGAAGGCACCACACTTAGCCGTACAGAATGGAAAGCCATGTGACATGAACCTTGTGATATAAGGACAGATGGACTCGGCTGTGTCTGAAGAAGTGAGCAGTGACTCACAAAAGCTCCTACCCTGCCACGAGTTTTAGAAAAGAGCAAGAGTCCAGTAGCACCTTAAAGACTAACAGAATTTGTGGCAGGGAGGAGTTTTTATGAGTCACTGCCCACTTCGTCAGATACAGCTAGAATGAGAGTCCATCTGTTCTATATAATGGAAAGTAGAATGATTTCAGGTGTCGAATGACATTAGCAGGCAAATGAGAATAGCGGGTGAATGACAGCAGCAGCCATGATTGGATTAGGTGTGATATGCAGAGGGGCACTAGGTGCGATATATAGGACAGATGGACTCACATTCTGGCTGTATCTGAAGAAGTGAGCTGTGACTCCCAAAAGCTCCTCCCCTGCCACAAGTTCTGTTAGTCTTTAAGGAGCTCCTGGACTCTTGCTCTTTTCTGCTGCTACAGACAGACTAACAGGGCTGCCCATCTGGATCTACTTGAAGAAGTGAGCCATGACTCACGAAAGCTCCTCCTCTGCCACAAATGTTGTTAGTCTTTAAGGAGCTCCTGGACTCTTGCTCTTTTCTGCTGCTACAGACAGACTAACAGGGCTGCCCATCTGGATCTACTTGAAGAAGTGAGCCGTGACTTCCAAAAGCTCCTTCCCTGTCACAAATGTTGTTAGTCTTTAAGGTGCTCCTGGACTCTGGCTCTTTTCTGTTGCTACAGACAGACTAACAGGGCTGCCCATCTGGATCTACTTGAAGAAGTGAGCCATGACTCACGAAAGCGCCTCCCCTGCCACAAATGTTGTTAGTCTTTAAGGTGCTCCTGGACTCTGGCTCTTTTCTCCTGCTACAGACAGACTAACAGGGCTGCCCATCTGGATCTACTTGAAGAAGTGAGCCATGACTCACGAAAGCGCCTCCTCTGCCACAAATGTTGTTAGTCTTTAAGGTGCTCCTGGACTCTTGCTCTTTTCTCCTGCTACAGACCGACTAACAGGGCCACCTTCTTGATCTGTCTCCATGGAAGGCACCACACTTAGCTGTAGAGAATGGAAATCCAGGTAGCTGAAGGAGTGAGCCGTGACTCCCGAAAGCTCCTCCCCTGCCCCCAATGTGGTTAGTCTTGGAGGTGCTCCTGGACTCTGGCTCTTTTCTGCTGCTACAGAAAGAACTGACACGGCTGCCTATCTTGACTAAAGCTGAGAGGAGAGGGAAGAGCCAGAGTGGTGTAGTGGTTAGTTGGACTAGGCTCTGGGAGGCCCAGGTTCGAATGCCCACTGTGCCATGGAAGTGTGCTGGGTGGCCTTGGGCCAGTCACGCTCTCTCAGCCTGACCCACCTCACAGGGTTGTTGTGAAGACAAAACGGAGGAGAGGAGAATGGTATGAGCTGCTTTGGGTCTCCATCAGGGTGGAAGGCAGGGTATAAATCAAGTGAATCACAAACCCCACTCTCCTCAAACTCCACCCCCTCCCCGCCCAAATCTCCAGGAATTTCCCACCAGGAGTTGGTAGCCTGGCCCCCAAATTTCTCAAAATTAACCTTCCCAGCCAAAACACGCACACCAAGCCCTTGGAATTATATTAATGTCCCCTTGCTGTGGAGGCAGGCAGCTCCCCAAGCACATAACAGGGGGCTGAAAAGAACCAACCATTATTGCAAACCGATTTCCTTGCACATGTAATTCGCCAGTATCGCATATAGGAAAGAGAAGCTGTTAGCTTTGCTGCACTCACTATGTCTCGGGAAGAGTTTTTGCCTAATGGTGGACAGCCCCCACCCCCCGAGTTTAAGGGCAGCATTCCACTGAATGCACTGGTACACACTGTAGTTATCTGTGGGTAAAATCTTCCAGGTAGCTGAATTATGTAGGAGTCTAAGTATGATTAATAATACCAGCCAGTTGTTACTTAGCTACCGCAAGTGCCACCCCCGGTGGGGCTTTCTGTATCATTAGGGCTCAAAAGAACGAAAATACACACCAAACAGAATCAGGTCCCCCCCCCCCCCCGGTTCCTCGACGTAGGCACAAAGGCGGAAACAGAAAGGAGGAAACACAGACACAGGGGACGCCAGCTTTAGCGCTGAACAACATGGAGGACAAGGTGGGCAGGAGATCGGAGTCAAGAAGCGGCACTAGAAGATCACGGTGGGTCAGGGGGAAAGAAATCTAGAAAGTCTCTGATGTAGAGCAGGCCCCATCTACCTGCCCCCAGGTAGGATCTGCGACTGAATGGCTTTTCAGATTCCCAGGTTTGCTCACCTGACCAGTGTTCCCTCCAAGCTGCGTTAGTGTGAGCGAGCTCACAGTTCTTTAGCCTCCGGCTCTCACCCATTTTTGTCTCAGCTCAGGGAAGGAGGGCTCCAGGGCAAACTAATTTTTGCAGCAGCCGAATCGCTCGCTCACAGCTTTAATGCCAGGAGCTCACAAAGTGGAATTTTTGCTCGCAAGACTCCACAGCTTAATGGGAGCATTGCACCTGACTGTTTTGTTCCTTGGTTTGTTCACCTAAGCGAGGCCTTGCAGACCAGAACAGTCAAGTGTGGTTGGTTAGCAACCCTTAGAAAGCATCTGCACAGTATCTAGGATGCAGGTTCCTGAAATGCGTCCAACGTATTTCAATTGTCTTCTTCAGGGGCAAAGTTTCCCACCGAATTTCCCCCCCCCCCCAATGGAGCAAATTCCTTAAACTGCACCAACAATGTCAGGCCCTTGAGATCTAGAAGTCTTGGAAAGGCGACGTCTGTAGGAACCAATGCCAGGAAAAGTGGAAGGCAGCGAAAAAAGAGGAAGATCTAACAGGAGATGGATGGACTTCATCAAGGAAGCCACAAAGGCCCTCAGCTCGCAAGACCTGAGCAAGACTATTAAGGATATGATGTTTTGGAAGTAATTGATTCATTGGGCTGCCATAAGAAGGAGAAGAAAAGATTTGATTTATACCCCACCTTTCACTCGGAGTCCCAGAGCGGCTTACAATCTCCTCTCCCTTCCCTTTCCCACAACAGACACCCTGGGAGGTTGGTGGGGCTGAGAGAGCTCTTTCGAGGACTGCTCCTGAGAGAACAGCTCTGAAATAACTTGTAACTGAATCAAGGTCTTTCTCTTCACCTCCTGCCTGGTCCTTTTAACTGGAGATGCCGGAGATTGAACCCGGGACCTTCTGCCTGCCAAGCAAAATCTCTTCCCCACAGTCTCTCCCCTCATAGATTCCTAGCCCATGTCTTCTGTTCAGCCCTGGTTTAGAGAACTGCAATGGCACAGTGGAAGAGCCTCTGCTTGGCATGCAGAAGGTCCCAGGTTCAGTCCCCAGCATCTCCAGTTAAAAAGGACGAGGCAGGAGGTGAAGTGAAAGACCTCAGCCTGAGACCCTGGAGAGCTGTAAAGAGGGGCTGTGGCTCAGTGGAAGAGCCTCTGCTTGGCATGCAGAAGGTCCCAGGTTCAATCCCCTGCATCTCCAGTTAAAAAGGACAAGGCAGGAGGGGATGGGAAAGACCTTTGCCTGAGACCCTGGAGAGCTGTCAAGAGGGGCTGTGGCTCAGGGGTCTTTCTGAGATGCTGGAGTGGAAGAGCCTCTGCTTGGCATGCAGAAGGTCCCAGGTTCAATCCCTGGCATCTCCAGTTAAAAGGACCAGGCAGGAGGGGATGGGAAAGACCTCAGCCTGAGATCCTGGAGAGCCGCTGCTAGTCTGAATAGACAAGACTGACCATGATGGAAGCTCGCTGGGAGACCTTGGTCCAGTCACATACTCTCAGCCTAACCTACCTCACAGGGCTGTTGTGAGGAAGCAACAAAGGAGAGGAGAACGATGAAAGCTGCTCTGGATGGAGGAAAGCTAGATATAAATAAAATAATTACATAAGCAAATAAATAGTCCGGGCTAGTCAGACTGGGAAGAAAAGTGGTGCACAACTGAAGTAACCAACCAATAAACTTTCCGGCACCTTTCAAAAGGTTCTGTGTGGACTCTTACCTTTGGTTGCAAGGCAGGTGACTGATGGGCTGGGGCCGGTTCGGCGATGAAGGCTTTCTTCGTATTAGGTGGAGGGTGCAGTCCGCCCGGCTGCCCGACTTCCGGTTTCCAGGTGTTTTGCGGCACATAGGAAGGTTCTGTTCCATTTCGCCCACCGTAGCCTGGGCCTCCGGTGTAGACAGATTCTTGATAGTGAGCCGGTTGGGGCACATAGCCATAATTAGGCTCCGGATAATGGACCGGTTGGGGGGCATAGCCATAGCTGGGCCCACGGGGCTGAGGCGGCACATAGGGGGCCAGCGGCGGAGGCTGAGGGGTTTGGTTCGGGACCCCGCTGCTGTACAGGGGGGCTGGAGGTTGGTAGTGCGGAGCGGGCTGAGCTGACTTCACCTGCACATTAAAAGTCGGCCGGGTTGCGGTGGAGGCCGTGGTGTACGAGGCCGGAACGGGCTGAGGTTTCAGAGTGCCCACGGGAGTCACGGGGACCGGAGACAGCTGCGTAGCAGGCTTGGAAGTGGATTTCTTGGTGGCCGTCAGAGGAGGCTGGTTCGGAATGACCATGCGCTTGTGGCTGGTGACCGGTGTGGACGCTGGAGGGGTAGCTACCGGAGAGCCGCCTGAAGTCATTGAGCCCTGCACACGAGAGACAACAAAGGAAAGATGGTTGTGACCACCAGCAGAAGGCCGTTCAGCGGCGACTAGCCACGGCGACCAAAGAGAACCTCCATGTTCAGAGGCAGTCAACCCCCGAATCCCAGTGCCAGGAGGCAACATCAGGGGAAGGCCTCGGCCTCTGTGCCAACCAACCCCTGAAGACTGTCCTGGCACAGACCCTTTCCGCAGTAGTGAGATTCCCCGCATTGACATTTTCAAAACTGTGCACTATGCGAAATTTTCCGCCGTAGATTTTTCCTCCCAGCTAAATACAAAAATCAAGAGCAGGAAAAAGACACTACATACAATAATGGGTAGAAAATTGAAGGTAAGTATTACTACAAGGATGCAGCCATGAATTCTCATACACAATTAAGGCAACAAGAATTGCAACGAAGTGTACCCCAAAGGTACAGCTCTTATCATGTATTAAGTACGGTGAAGACTGACTGATGACCGACACTTCATTTAAGGTTTAAATTATTTCCACTTGGTGGTGTGATAAATATTGTTTAGCTACGTTGATCGCCTTTCTAATGGAATAATGGACAACACAACACCAAATATATGCTTTTGGACAGAATGGAGAAGAATAATCCGGAAGCTTTGTTGCTGATTTTTACCCCTTGGGGGTATACTTGATTTTTCTAGATCTCTCCTCGCCAGGTGCAACCCCGAAGTTTCCTCCTTCTTACCCCGTGTTTTGGGAACTCGCTAAAACGGGGGGTTCCGAAAACGTGGGGTAAGGAGGAGAAAACTTCGGGTTTGCGCCTGGTGCGGAAAAATCTAGTGCGGAAAATTTCACATAACAGACAGTTTTTGAAACGTCCATGCAGGGGATTTCACTACTGCGGGAATGGTCTCCGAGACATGTGGAGAGGAACATTTTGCCGGTTTGATATCTGCCCGAACGCAACTGTTAACAATGGAGGAGCCCCCCAAGATGGGCGGTGCCTCCTCTGTTGAGCAGAGATCTTCTGGAACCACATCTAGTACTCTAAAGGACAGAGGAAGGCAATAAAATAACTAGTATTCCCCGACCCCCCACCTCGAAAGGTGCCTGGTGTGCGCTCTTAACTCATTTGCGCCTTGGATGCATAGAACTGGCGGGCAGGGGGCAGATTTTAAAACCCACAAGACCTTTTTGTCAGTGGCATGGGGGGGGGGTGGGATGTGCCGACAAATTGTAGCCAACTTACAGCAGCTCCATAGGGTTTTCAAGGCAAGTGACAGAGCTGGTTTGCCACAGCCTGCCTCTGCACAGCGACCGTGGACTTCCTGGGTGGTCTCCTATCTAAGTACTAACCAGAGCCGACCCTGCTCACTGTAGTGGTTAAGTGCGCAAACTCTAATCTGGGAGAACCGGGTTTGATTCCCCACTCCTCCACTCGCAGGTGCTGGATGACCTTGGGCAAGCCATAGTTCTGGCTCAGCTGTCCTTGAAAAAGAGCAGCTTCTGTCAGAGCTCTCTCAGCCCCACCTACCTCCCAGGGTGTCTGTTGTGGGGAGGGGAAGGGAGAGGAATTTGTAAGCCGCTCTGAGACTCCCTTGGGGAGTGAAGGGCCGGGGTATAAATCCAATCTCTTCTTCTTCTTCCTCTCTTCTTCTGAGATCTGATGTGATCAAGTTAGCCAGAGCTACCCAGGTCACAGCCTAATAAGTGTGTGGTATCAAGTCTCAGCTAACAGACCCAGCTGAAAGAGAAACATTGGTACTAATGGATAAATGGTACCTGATTCTAGAAAAACTAGATGTAGACAAGCTTGAATGGGAATCCGTAACAGAGACAAAATTTAAGCTTCTAGCTTTAGGTTAACGTACCGGTTGGTCAAGAATTTAGCTATAAAAAGTCAGTAAGATCACAAGCCTGTTCCCTGTAGCTGAAAATATTTCTTTTTCATGTAACTCAAATATTATAATAATATGCTAAACGCAAGCTTGTAACCTCCACCGCAATGGCGACATCTTTACAATTGTGGTTGAGATGTATATAAGGGTTGATTTCTGTACTATTTCTTAACATTAATTGGGTTATCCTGTATGCTGTTTATTAATTTTTTTAAAAAAGTCTCAGCTAACTTAGCTCAGGCAAGCCTGATCTTGCAAGATCTCGGAAGCTAGGCTGGGCCGACCCTGGCAAGTACGTGGATGGGAGACCATCAAGAAATACCAGGGCAGGGATGCAGAGGCATGCAATGGCAAGTCACCTCTCTGAAACATCCAGGCCTCACTAGGGATCGCCCGAAGTCAACCATGACTTCCAGGAGCACGTGTGCGTGTGTACACACACAAAACACTCACAAAATGAAAAATCTCAGCTAACTTTTGGTGATCCCTCATTGGGTTTTCAAGGGAAGAGACATTCAGAGACAGTTTGGCATTGTCTGCCTCTGCATAGCGACCCTGGACTCCCTTGGTGGTCTCCCATCCAAACGCTAGCCAAGGCTGACTGTGCTTAGCTTCCAAGATCTGAGGAGACTGAACTAGCGTAAGCCATCCAAGTCAGGGCAAAAGACTGGGGCCGATTTCCCACAAGCAGCTGTGCATAATACCATGTGCATAATACCATGGAAATCATGTGTCTTCATACTACTTCTAGCTCTCTGAAGAAATGCGGCTTGTCTGCAGCAATAAGCACCCGATTCGTATTTTTCTCTCGTCTGCATTTTATATCTTTTCTTTGGAGTGAAGGAACCAGTTAATGAAAGAAACCAAAAAAAAAAGAAAACAGAGAGATAGGGGGAGAGAATTCTGTCAGAATTCGCCCCTCGCCCCCAGACAGTAAAAGTCCAAGATTAACTACTGCGGTTCTCATCGGCTGCCTCTCGATTCTGGACTCTCTGGGGGACTGTAAAAAAACCCCCGGCAGGTTAAGCTGGGTTAATTTCCCTCCCTCCTTTAATTTACAAGTACAATTTGCCAAACGTGACTTGCCAAAAATGGGGTCAGGGGAGAGATCAGGCTGCAAATCACGGCTCCGCTCTCCTCCACCGGAGGGAGGAAAGCTTGGATCACCTTTGCCTAAAAGCTAGTGATAAAAGCCACATTAAAAAAAGGTAGTTTTCCCCCCTCCAAAGCAGCACAGCACAGAGGCCTCTGATGTTGAAAAGGAAAATCGATATCTCGCTAAAGCAGGACAAAGTGGCTTCTGTCAGAGCGCCAGATCATGAAGGCGGAGGGATTAGGGCTCTTGGGGTGGGGGTGGGGAGTGCCCTGGAAGGGGATTTGAACATGGGGGGGGGGGGGAGAATTTCAGGCATCCGAGTTTGTGGACAGGGAGGCAAGGGGGAAGAAGAATGGAAAAGGGAGGCAGGCTTTGAGAGAGGAAAGTTCTGGAATCCTGACGTGTTTGATGTTCAGGCCGAAATGGTCCAGTCGTTTGAGAAGCGGGTCTCCTCCAATCGAAGAATATTCTGTACTGTGACATGGTCCCCTGCATGTTGTAGCAATATATTTTGGAGGTATTTCCGGCTGAGTCTTCTCCCTTGTCGAGGGGTGTTTTTATGTAGAAGGTGTGTGTGTGAGGGGGTGTGATGACAGAAGAGACATCTCTTGCCTCTGATACGTCTCTTGCCTCAAAAACAGGTCTAGCTTGCCCCCTAGTGGTGCATAATGCTAAAACAGCTAGAACTTCTGGCTGCCAGACAATCTCAGGATCTCCTGGCCAGTGCTCCCTCTAAGCTGTGGAGTCTTGAGAGCAAAAATTCTACTTTGTGAGCTACGGGCATTAAAGTTGTGAGCGGGCAGTTTGGCTACGGTATAGTTTGCTCTGGAGCCATCCTTCCTGAGCTAAAACTAAAATCTTTGAGCTGGAGGCTAAAAAACTGTGCTCTAGCTCACACTAACTCAGCTTAGAGGGAACGCTGTCTGGCTATACTACACACAAGGCCATGATGATGACTTCCCAAGCCAGAACTGACAGATCTACTCAGTACCGTGTCAGTGGGTAGTCATGTTGGACTACAGCTTTCAAGAGCCAACACTTTCTTCATCAGATACAAGCTGGAAATGCAACACCCCTCTTACCTTCAGATTGGGGTATAAGGACTCAGGAACTTCCAGTCTTGCTTACATCTGATGAAGGGAGCTTTGATTCTCAAAAGCTCATAACCCAGAAAATCTTGTTGGTTCTAAGGTACTACTGGACTCGAATCGAGTTGTTCTACTCACCACCACCTACTCTGGTTAGCAGCACTGACCATGTCCCCGCCACCTCCCCCCTCGCCTGACCCCTCTTGCTTCCTTCCCTCCCTCCGTCCGCCAGGGTGGCCCCTGGATGGAGGGAGGGAGGGACGGAGTGGCCAGGTGGGGGAAGGGAGAGAGATGGTAGCAGCGGCCCTAGGAAGGGCCCGAGGAGGCACGGCGGAGGGCACTCCGTTTTCCCGGGGGGGCTCAGTCCCCCCCAGGAAAATTTCGGGAGTGGCTCGAGCCCCCCCATAGTTGACGCCTTTGCCCCTACACCAAACCGGCTTTAACTGGAGACGCCAGGGGTTGAAGCTGGGAACTCTTGCATACAAAACCACTTTGGTGATACCCTCAGAAGGCGCTCTGGTATGCCCGCTGCATGGGCGAATCTGGCTCATATCAAACCAGTGACCTGCAAAATATGTAGGGGCCGTCATATGGTTAACAAACTGCTTTCTCTCCCACGACACCATCAGCTCCCCTCCATTTTTCGCTCTCCTTTGTTTTCATATCCAACCAGACCACTTGGTCCATGCTGCTCAGCACTGTTGCCTCTGATTGCTGTGCGCCACTCTTTCACCGGAGCTTCTGGGGATCAATTCTGGGCAACTGAGATGATTCAGGGGCTGGAGGACCGTCTCCTTCCGGGAAGGAGGAAGATGCCGGGACTTTTCGGCTTAGAAAAGAGATGACTAAGGGGAGGACATGAGAGAGATTTATAAAATTATGCACGGGGTAAGGAGAGAGCTGGCAAAGGGAAATTTTCCTTCCTCTCCCCAAAGACTAGAACTCGAGGGCGTCCAGTGAGGCTGATGGGCAGTAGGTTCAGGACAGACAACAAAAGGAAATACCTTTCTACACAATGATAAGTTTAAAATGTGGAATCGGTTGCCAAAAGATGTAGTGATGGCCGCAGGAATAAAGAGCTTTAAAAGGGGATTAGACAGATTCATGGAGGAGAGTTCTATCCGTGGCTGCTAGCCATGGTGACTGAATGGAACCTCCGGGTTTAGAGGCAGTCAACCTCTGAATCCCAGTGCCAGAAGGCAACATCAGAGGAAGGCTTGGGCCTGCCTCTGTGAGGAACTGATTGGCCACTATGAGAAAAGCATGCTGGACTAGATGGCCCATTGTCTGATCCAGCAGGGCTCTTCTCGTGTTCTTAGGGAGGCCTCGGCCTCTCTGCCCTGTTTGTTGGACTTCCAGAGGAACTGGTTGGCTGCTGTGTGAGACAGGATGCTGGACTAGATGGACCACTGGTCTGATCCAGCAGGGCTCTTCTGTTGTTCTTATGAAGGCCTCGGCCTCTCTGCCCTGTTGCTGGCTCTCCAGAGGAACTGGTTGGCCCCTGTGTGAGACAAGATGCTGGACTAGATGGACCCTCACTGGTCTGATCCAGGAGGGCTCTCCTGGTGTTCTTCTCAGAGGAAGGCCTCGGCCTCTCTGCCCTGTTGTTGGCCCTCCAGAGGAACTGGCTGGCCCCTGTGTGAGACAAGATGCTGGACTAGATGGACCCTCACTGGTCTGACCCATCAGGGCTCTTCTGGTGTTCTTCTCAAGGGAAGGCCTCGGCCTCTCTACCCTGCTGTTGGCCCTCCAGAAGAGCTGGCTGGCCTCTGTGTGAGACAGGATGCTGGACTAGATGGACCCTCACTGGTCTGATCCAGGAGGGCTCTTCTAATGTTCCTAAGAAGGCCTTGGCCTTCACGCCCTTTTGTTGGCCCTCCTTTGAGGGGTTTATTATTTTTATTTGGTAAGCAGGTTCCTAGAGAGGCTGCATAAAAATCTTCTGAATACATATTTAACAAGCCGAGAGCCTCTCTTGCTTTTACAATGAAAAAAAAAATCTTCTCAGGAAGAGTGAAAAAAGAAAACCCACTTTCCTTCACAGGGACAAAAGACATTGTATTGATTTTGTTCTTCGAAGCAGGTGGATTTTGTCAGCGGAAAATTCCGATGCTGTGTGAAACGAGCAGATTCATTGCTTTCGCCAGCCGTGAAGAGCGGGCGGGAGAGAAGTTTTCTGGAAAGCATAAAAAATCCTGTAAATGTAAAAGACGCTCGAAGCTTTCGGTTCCGTGACTCAGAGCCGGAGGGGGCCAAAAGGAGAGAGAGAGTACACACGCCCAGTCCTTTCTCTGCAGAAGACATTAAAAACCACACGCGTGGGTTCCGGCAGAAATCCACATTCGTTCTTCAAGGAAAGTGGATGAATAATATATGCAAGGCACATCTGCCCACAAAGACGAAGGGGCCCTCTGATGACTCCCAGCTCTGCTACTCTTCACACCATTCCTCATTCTTAAACTAAAGACAGAACAAAGATCTGGAAGTTGCTTTATTAGGTTCATCCTTAAATATACACGTATGAAGAACCACTCTGAAGGTGGGTAAAGATGGAAAGCAAAATCAGGCCCAGAAATTAACAGCAAGTTCTCTCAGGAGCAGTTTCTGTCAGAGCTCTCTCAGCCCCACCTACGTCACAGGGTGTCTGTTGTGGGGAGGGGAAGGGAAGGAGATTGTAAGCCGCTCTGAGACTCTGAGTGAAAGGCAGGGTATAAATCCAATCTCTTCTTCTTCTTCTGTATGAAGCCGCCTTCTACTGAATCTGACCTTTGGTTCATCACGGTCAGTCTTGTCTACCCAAACTGGCAGCAGCTCTCCAGGTGTCTCAGGCAGAGGTCTCTCCCACTGGGTGTGTTTGCACACCGTCTCCCCATGCCCTCTCCCCTGTGAGAATGCCCCACTTCCCCTTTCCGGCATGAATAATCTGTCCGACAGTTAATCCCAGAGGATGAGACTGGAGTCCACACCAGGGTACAGACCCGGGGTCCTCAACCTTTTTGATCCCATGGGGCACCTTTGGAATTCTGACACACCACGGTGGGCGCAATCACAAAATGGCTGCCAGAATAGGCGGAGCCAACCTCAACCGTGCCGGGGAGTGAGGTTACATACGACTCCAGTAGTAACCCTTCAACATTTCAGGGAGAGGTGCTGTTTAACAGGATGCCTTTCAACGTGCACAACCAATCAGAAGCCCTGCTGGGCGAAAAACCTCACCTAGCCCTGCCCACTTTCTTAAAATACCCGGTAGGCCCCAGGAAACATGTCCATGGGTACCGCCCCAGGGACACCTCCCTTAAGCTGTGGTTTGGAGTTAGCAATGGTTCATGTGCCCGGAGACGTAAACCTACACCATGGCTAGTGCCGAAAAAAGAGGAAGGAGCCATTTGGTCGGGGAAAGCAAAGGATCCCGCTAGCCTGTGACTTCTTCCTGATCTCGTAGGCATCGGTTAGAGAGCGGGAAATGTTCCGTCCGCCTCGTCCCCGCCCCGCTCAGAACCGCAGCATTATTTATGCATTGCACTAAGAGAATAGACGTGCGCCCAAATATAAAAGCCCGCTAAAAATAACCTTCCTGTTTTCCCTAAAAGCCCGGCCGCAGAGCAGCCCGTCGAAATAACGAGAGTCCCACGGGCCGTTCTGCTGATTATAAACCTTTCACGCCCGAAACCGCAAGGGAACAGACTCCAATTAAAGCACTCGCTGCTCTTTATCTGAAGCATTAGCCCTGGACAGGTCATTAACTTCCCCACCCTGCAGATTAACTCGGGTGCCTGAAGATTAAGGTATGGCGGGACACAAAACTGCCGGACCTGCGTGGCTCTGCTTGGAGGCCGTGGCCTCTGTGCAGACAGGAGGGAGGGGGTTACATAACGCTGACCAGCTGCTCAAAGAAGATCTCAGCTAGCAGGGATGGGAAAGACCTTTCCCTGTCCAAGATGTCAAAGAGCTATCTCTGATTGGAAGAGCCAGTGTGGGGGGAGGGTCAGAGCAGGGCTCCCCCAATCTTTCGGGGAGTTTGGGCCAGTCTGGTGTAGAGGTTAGGAGCGCGGACTCTAATCTGGGAGAACCCTGCCCTTCACTCGGAGTCTCAGAGCAGCTTACGATCGCCTTCCCCTTCCCCTCCCCACAACAGACACCCTGTGAGGTAGGTGGGGCAGAGAGAGTTTTCTGCAGAACTGCCCTTGAGAGAACAGCTCTGAGAGAGCTTGTGACTGACCCAAGGTCACGCCAGCAGCTGCATGAGGAGGAGTGGGGAATCAAACCCGGTTCACCCAGATTAGAGTCCACGCACTTAACCACTACACCGAACTGGCCCCCCAAACAGAGCACATGAGGGGGAATTCGAAGTCTTCATGGGTCTGGATTTGCAGCTAATTATTAACCCCTGGAGGGTTGTTGTTGTTTTTTTCGGTCATCTTCAGTGCATGGAGTAGGGGCCTCTGGGAGTGCGTGTGTGTGTGGGGGAGGTATTTTGTGAATTCCCTGCACTGTGCATGGGGTTGGACTAGATGACCCTGGAGGTCCCTTCCAACTCTAGGATTTTATGACTCTTCCCCGTACCACAAGTGAGGATCCTGGGGAAAGAAATAAAGTAGCCCCCAAAAATGAGAGAGGAAGGAACCTTCACATGTGTCTGAAGAAAAGTCTGTTGGAGGTTTCATGTTTCAGGTATGAAACCTCTGGGTGGGGCACTGGGGTGGGCTCTAGAGGTTTAAAAGGGGTGGCGGGGAGAAACCCTGAAAAAAACATATTGACCTTTTTCAGTCATATTACAGAGTCTAACCTATTCAGGTGGGGCAGCCGTGTTGGTCCGAAGCAACAGCACAAAGTCTGAGTCCAGTGGAACCTTTAAGACCGACAAAGTTTAATTTAGGGAATGAGCTTTCGTGTCCCCAGAATTAAACTTTGTTGGTCTTAAAGGCGCCACTGGATTCAAACCTTGTTCTGTAGAGTCTAAGGGAGCACATTAAATTGGGAGTGTATGGCTCCTCAGGTGAAAGAGAGAGAGAAAAAAAAAACCTTTAAAGATTTATTTTGATCATCTTTGGGCATGAGTTTAACCTTTACTCGGGAGCAGTATTTTTAGTGATTTAACAGGTAAGAGTGGATGATGTGCCAAGTTATGACTGAAGCCTGGAAAAGGAGAGAAATCCTCGGCATTTCGGCTCTGATGCACTGGGCCGGAGCCAACGTCTCTTCTGCCAAGCGGGACTCAATAACTCCCTTCCCCTCAGTAGTGAAAGACTTCCTCCAGCGGGAAAAGATTTCCTCCCACAGAGGAAGGGTTCCTCCACGGGAGGAAGTCTTTCCCTGCCAACAGAAGATTTAGTAGGAGGGAGGGATCGGCTCCAGCTAGGCAAAACTACTGGATCCAAGCTAGCAGAAAGGGGGGTTTGCTGGAGATGTATTGAAGGTGCCATTCTTGAGTGCAAGAAGAAGAAGAGGAGGAGGAGGAGGAGGAGGAGGAGGAGGAGACTGGATTTATACCCTGCCCTTCACTACCCGAAGGAGTCTCAGAGCGGCGTACAAACTCCTTCCCCTCCCCACAACAGACACCCTGAGAGGTGGGGTGGGGGGGATGAGACAGCTCTGACAGAAACTGCTCTTCTCCAGCTCTGAGAACAGCTCTGACAGAACAATGGCTTCCCAAGGTCATCCAGCAGCTGCAAGTGGAGGAGCGGGGAATCAAACCCGGTTCTCCCAGATTAGAGTCCGTGCACTTAACCACTACACCAAACTGGCTTTCAGACTGGTAGGTGTGACTTTCCTGCCTTGTTCAGGGGGTTGGACTAGATGTCCCAACAGACGCCTCCCAGCTCTATGTTCCTATGTCCCATTGCAGCCCCGCGTATCTGACAAGCGTGAATCTAGGTCATGCATGGGGTGCACATCTGGATACTGGTACAATGTGCCGTTTCCAATAAGATGTACATCCGGATGTGTCCCTGAGCCTTTCCGACTGCTTTCCATAGCTTCTACTCACGTCCTGCGTGGCAATAAAACCACACTGCGGCCCAAATCTTGCTAAGCAGCCGTGAAGAGCAATGGGGCCATAAGCAGATGGGGCAGAATGGGTAGCATCGGCTCCGTGGTTTCAGCACCTGGAGGGGACTTACTCTGATTCCCCCTCCGCTGGCTTGATCTCAGGACAGTCATCAAGCAGCCAAGTCTAATTGGGCACAAGCTGTCACCGAGTCATCATATTTACGTGACTCCTGATTGGCTGGGCTCGTGGGCAGAAAGCTCCCCATTCAAATCCAGAGAAAGAATATGCTGTCGAAGTAGCCTGGCGGGGGTGAGGGTAGGGGGGATCAATCCTCCCTCTAAGCTGTGGGGTCTTGTGAGCAAAAATCCTACTTTCTGAGCTACTGGCATTGAAACTGTGAGCAAGTGATTTGGCTGCTGCATCAATTGGTTTGCCCTGGAGCCATCCTTCTGGAGCGGAGACAAAAATGTGTGAGCCGGGGGCCAAAAAACTGTCAGCTGGCTCACACTAACTCAGCTTAGAGGGAACACCAGTCGGGATAATAGTTGCGGACGGGCACCAGAACTGCAGACGAGAACAGAAAGCGGGGGCCAGCAGAGATTCGTCGCCCTCCCCTTCTCCCGAACGGCACCGTCTACATCAAAACCGAACATGACGAAAATTCAGCCCAGACGCAGTGTTCCTGGGGTGGGGGGGAAGTGGCGCATGCTGGTGAGGAAGTCATATTTGTTTTTTTCAAAAAATTCCCTTCTCTTTTAGCTGCCTGGAAAAGAAGCCCCAGACGGGGACTCTGCTCCCCTCCAGCGCCGCCACGTCCACGGCAGATGGCGAAACGCAGCTCGAGATGAGAGTTCTAATTCATTCGGTGCTCCTGGGGGGATTTGGCACGGAGTATTCCAGCTGCCAGCGGTGTGCGCGTATTAAGCCCGCTGTCTGGTGCCATGGGTACAGCTTGTTCCGAACGTTGAGCGCCAATCGCGTGGGGGGCTCTCTCCTTGCCCCTGCGCCTCTCCCACAGGGGCCCGGACAAGGAAAGAAGCCTCGGCGTTACGAGCACGGGTCCCCGCATGGGCCGGCCGCGTCGGCTTCACCTTATCGGGAACGGACGTCACCGGCATACTAATTTCATCAGACCAGAGCCGGTGATGCGCCGCATGGCTTAGCTTGCCAGGAAGCACGGTTGCCATGGCAACCTGGTCCCTCCCTGCCATGGATACAATCGGCTTAATGAGATTTTTTTTTAAAAAAACACAAACCCAAAAACCTCAGAATGAAGAGAAACAGAAGGGAACTGCTGGGAAGAGCTGACGCATTGGCAATCCTCCCTCCGCCGCTTGCCACTGAGCTGAAGCTCATGCGCTGCAGTCCCTGCGTACAGCGTTTCCCCCAGCGGCACCAGAGTAAACAGAGCCTGCGGAAATAATTCATACGGGCAAGGCACTGAATGCCGTCACCGCTACTTAGACGGCTGCAACAGAGAGGAGAGAGCCCTAGGACCCTTGGAGAGAGAGAGAGAGAGGGTGAGAGGGTGAGAGTCACAGAGAGAGAGAGAGAGAGAGGCCCACAGCCTCCCCCCCCTCCTCCCCAGGAACAAGTAACCCCTCCGTTGCCATAACAAGGTTTATTTATTTGCTTGGTTATAACCCAAGTTTCTCCCCAATGGGGACCCACGCCATCATTCTCCTGTCCTCCAGTCTGGTGTCATGGGTAGGAGCACAAACTCTAATCTGGGAGAACTGGGTTTGAGTCCCCACTCCTCCACATGCAGCTACTGGTGCGTCCCTGGGTCAGACACAAGTTCTTTCAGAGCTGTTCTCTCAGGAGCAGTCCTCGAAAGAGCTCTCTCAGCCCCACCTACCTCCCAGGGTGTCTGTTGTGGGGAAGGGAGGGGAAGGGAAAGGAGACTGGAAGCTGCTCTGAGACTCTGAGGGAAGGGTGGGGAATAAATCTAATCTCCTCCTCCTCCCGGAAGCCTCCATATTCAGAGGCAATAAACCTCCAAACACCAATGTCATTAGGAAAGATCTCAGTCTCTATTGCCCTGCTGTTGGCTCTCCAAAGGAATGGGATGACCAGACTGAATGGACCCTCATTGGTCTGACGGCTCTTCTGACGTTCTTATCAGGGGAAGGCCTCGGCCTCTCTGCCCTGTTGTTGGCCCTCCAGAGGAACTGGTTGGCCACTGTGTGAGACAGGATGTTGGACTAGATGGGCCACTGGTCTAGCACAGCAGGGCTCTTCTGATGTTCTTATGAAGGCCTTGGCCTCTCTGCCCTGATGTTGGCTCTCCAGAGGAACTGGTTGGCCACTGTGTGAGATAGGATGCTGGACTAGATGGGACCACTGGTCTGATCCAGCTCTTCTGATGTTCTTGTGAAGGCCTCGGCCTCTCTGCCCTGTTGTTGGCCCTCCAGAGGAATTGGTTGGCCACTGTGTGAGACAGGATGCTGGACTCAAAGGACCACTGGTCTGACCCAGCAGAGCTCTTCTGATGTTCTTATGAAGGCCTCGGCCTCTATGCCCTGTGGTTTGCCCTCCAAGAGGAACTGGTTGGCCACCGTGTGAGACTGGATGCCAGAGTAGATGGACCACTGGTCTGATCCAGCAGGGCTCTTCCTATGTCCTAAGGAAGGCCTTGGCCTCTATGATCTGTTTCTTGGTCCTCCAGAGGAACTGGTTGGCCACTGGATGAGACAGGATGCTGGACTAGATGGACTACAGGTCTGATCCAGCAGGGCTCTTCAGACGGAATGTTGCAGTCTGCCATTGGACAACATATTCTGGATCCGACCCATTGTTTCCTCTATGTCTGCACACATGAGAGCACCAAGTGTGGGATCTGCCACCAACATGTTTGCTCAGAGACGTCTCTGAGGCTCAGGGACTGCCACCACAGACAGGCAGATGGGCACGCTGTTCTCACACACCTACCCAGACACCCAGCCGAATGCCGCGTTCAATTTGCCTCTCTAATAAGACACCCCTCCAGCGTCTCGGCGCAATTATGAGCCAGATTGTGCATGGAGGCCTCTGGTAGCAGCGCTGAGCCTCGCCAAATGGGTAAACACAGTGATTTGGTCCACTCCTTCCTCTTTGATTACAGGCTGCAGCCCTTTCATTTCCCTAAAAAAGATTCCTGCTCCATAGGCGAACGGCCGGCCTAATTAGCTCAAGCGCTGAATGGCGGGCTCCGTTCCTTCCGAGGTTCGGAGAGTGGCGCTGAGCCGTGTTATTAACTTTGCTGGACTCCATCCGTCACTGTACAATGCCTTTCGCGTGCGGCTTCCCCCTTCCTTGCCTTCTCTTGCGTTGTGTGCTGCACGCTGTCACAATATTGTGCAAGAACAGGCGCAGCGTCAAACGCTGTTCATTGGAACGGGGAAGACAGAAGGAGGTGAAGGGGGGGGGGGGGGAAGGAAACAAAAGACACCTGCGAAAGAGAGGGAAGGCTCCATAAACTGGGATGTTAAACACTCAGCCGAGTTAGGGTGCCCCCGAATGGAGGATCCCGGCATGGGGAAGTGGTCAAGTGGTTTCCCAGCGAGAGAAATATGGTAAGCAAGCTCTGGTTTTTCCTTCCCTTTTCGTTTGGGAAGCTCCCGGCTGCTGGGCATTTCCGCTGAGGCAAAGTAGTAATTTTTTTAGAGGTAACATGGTGATCAAACTATAGTACTGGAATCCCATTTTGTATGTGTGTGTGTGTATTAACACACACACACAAGCCTCGGAGAACAGGATGCAACTGGACACAGAGATATGGTAGTTATGGGAGGGGGGCGGCATTTAAATGTGGATCCAGTGTGGTATAGTAGGCGGAGTGTTGGATGAGGGTTTAGGAGACACAGGTTCGAATCCCCACTCTGTCATGGAATTCAGCTGGGCGGCCTTGGGCCAACCACACACTCTCCACCTGTCCTGCCTCGAAGGGCTGTTGATGTGAGGATAAAATGGAGGGGAAGAGATCAATGCTCCAGTTCGGGTCCCCACTCGGGAGAAAGGCAGGGCTGTGGCTCAGTGGAAGAGCCTCTGTTTGGCATGCAGAGGGTCCCAGATTCAATCTCCGGCATCTCCAGTTAAAGAAGACCGGGCAGGACATGATGGGAAAGACCTCCGCCTGAGACCCTGGAGAGCTGTCAAGAGGGGCTGTGGCTCAGTGGAAGAGCCTCTGCTTGGCATGCAGAAGGTCCCAGGTTCAATCCCCGGCATCTCCAGTTAAAAAGGACCAGGCAGCAGGTGATGGGAAAGACCTCCGCCTGAGACCCTGGAGAGCTGTGTAGAGGGGCTGTGGCTCAGTGGAAGAGCCTCTGCTTGGCATGCAGAAGGTCCCAGGTTCAATCCCCGGCATCTCTAGTTAAAAAGGACCAGGCAGCAGGTGATGGGAAAGACCTCCGCCTGAGACCCTGGAGAGCTGTCAAGAGGGGCTGTGGCTCAGTGGAAGAGCCTCTGCTTGGCATGCAGAAGATCCCAGGTTCAATCCCCGGCATCTCCAGTTAAAAGGACCAGGCAGTAGGGGATGGGAAAGACCTCATGTCTGAGACCTTGGAGAGCTGTCAAGAGGGGCTGTGGCTCAGTGGAAGAGCCTCTGCTTGGCATGCAGAAGGTCCCAGGTTCAATCCCCAGCATCTCCAGTTAAAAGGACCAGGCAGGAGGGGATGGGAAAGACCTCATGTCTGAGACCTTGGAGAGCTGTCAAGAGGGGCTGTGGCTCAGTGGAAGAGCCTCTGCTTGGCATGCAGAAGGTCCCAGGTTCAATCCCCAGCATCTCCAGTTAAAAGGACCAGGCAGGAGGGGATGGGAAAGACCTCATGTCTGAGACCTTGGAGAGCTGTCAAGAGGGGCTGTGGCTCAGTGGAAGAGCCTCTGCTTGGCATGCAGAAGGTCCCAGGTTCAATCCCCAGCATCTCCAGTTAAAAGGACCAGGCAGGAGGGGATGGGAAAGACCTCATGTCTGAGACCTTGGAGAGCTGTCAAGAGGGGCTGTGGCTCAGTGGAAGAGCCTCTGCTTGGCATGCAGAAGATCCCAGGTTCAATCCCCGGCATCTCCAGTTAAAAGGACCAGGCAGGAGGGGATGGGAAAGACCTCATGTCTGAGACCCTGGAGAGCTGTAAAGAGGGGCTGTGGCTCAGTGGAAGAGCCTCTGCTTGGCATGCAGAAGGTCCCAGGTTCAATCCCCGGCATCTCCAGTTAAAAAGGACCAGGCAGGAGATTAACGCATGGAACTGGACACAAGCATGGAATTGGACTCACATCTGGAGCAGAGGTCCCTCAGTGGCTCTTAGCCACAAGGTATAGATAGGAACTCTCGGTCTGGGGCAAGGGATGCCCTGTATTCTTGGTGCTGGGGGGGGGGGGGCAACAGTGGGAGGAGGGCTTCTGGTGTTCTGGTCCCACTGGTGGACCTGCTGGGGGCACCTGGTGTTTTCTGCCCACTGTGTGACACAGAAGAGTGTTGGACTGGAGGGGCCCCTGGACTGATCCAACAGTGGCTCCTCTTCTGTTATGATAAAAGGGTAATGATGATGATGATGTGGAAAAACTGTATTTGCTTTTGCAGGTAAGTGTCCCGAACATGATGGCGCGAATGTACACAGAATTAAAGGAAGATATTCCAGACACCCCAAGCATGCAAAGAAATCAAGAAATATGATCAGAGAACACTTCGGGGGATCCTGCTTTTGTTAATCTCAGGATTTTGAACTCAGAGTTTCCTGCTGTCTATGAATGGACCGGAGAAATGGCTCTGGCTGGAGTGAATACATGCAGAAACCTTTACACTGAGCAGTGGTCCATCAAGGTCGGTCAGTTTGGGGTCATGGCTAAGTGCACCGACTCTCATCTGGGAGAATCCGGGTTTGATGCCCCACTTCTCCACATGCAGCTGCTGGATGACCTTGGGTCAGTCACAAGTTCTGTCAGAGCTGTCCTCTCAAGGGCAATCCTTGAAAGAGCTCCCTCAGCCCCACCTACCCTCACAGGGTGTCTGCTGTGGGGAGGGGAAGGGAAAGGAGATTGAAAGCCGGTCTGAGACTCCGGGTGAATGGCGGGGTATAAATCCGACTTCCTCTTTTCTGGACAGCCAATCAGATCCCCAGTGGCCAATCTGAAGCCCGGCTGGGCAAAAGCCTCGCCCGGCCACGCCCACTTCCCCAAAACACTCGGTGGGCACCCAGATACCCACATTCACCCGCTTGGGGACCCCTGCTCCAAACCCACAGAAATCCTGCGCCACCACCCTTGCAAAGCAATTCCGGCGGCTCTCCGTGCAGTGTCGGATCTAAACCAAACCCACAGCAACGCCGATGACAAAACTTAATTCTCTTTTTATTGCAGGGGACACCCCCCCCCCCCAATCCCCGCCGGCGCAAATGTGGGGTTGACACATCCTTGCCTGAATGTCTGCAGTGCTCAGCCAGCTTTCCTTTTATTTGTTTTTTTTTTAAAACCCTCTTCTTTTAATACCTCCCCCTTCCCCCCTTCCATCATTGGAAACTGAAATCAACGCTCTCTAGGATTTGGGTGTCTTCATCTCTCTCTCTCTCTGCCACCTATCACTGCCATTACACAAGCTGAAAGAGTGGGCGATTGCTTCCCCCTCCTCCTCTCTCCCCCCCCCCCTCGCCATCAACCTGAGAAATCATAAAAGGAGAGGCACAGAACTCCAGAGCATTTGTGGGCGCACCACGGGCGCACACACACACACACACACGCACGCACGGGCGCGCAAGCTGCCCGCCGAGGAGACGATCCATCTGGCAAGCTGACACCATAATAAGTCTGCCTAATTGTCAGGTCAGGCGGAATGCCGAGCCGGCCTGTCAGTCCCTTCATTTCAGCTTTGTACTGGAGATGTAAAACTCCTTGTACTGTGTGTTCGCTGCGTGGGCGGGCGGCGAGATAAATCAGACAGGCAGAAGGTTGAGGGGCGGGCGGAGTGGAGTGGAGTGGCGGGACGTGGAGGGGGGGCAGGCAGAAAGGGAGGGCCCTGGGGAGAAACCCATGTTTGTGCTCAGGCGCGTGCGCAAGACAGCCACTGACCTGGGTTCCAACCCCAGGGTTCACCTGCGTGACCTTGAGCGAAGAGATCTGGGATGGATGGAAGGGGGATGGAAGGGAAGGAAGCAACTGTTCACTCCAAGAGCAATTGACTTTTGGATTCCAATGTGGAGGGCAGGATGAATCATAGAATCCCGGAGTTGGAAGGGGCCCTACAGGCCATGGGTGTCAACTACGGGGGGGCTCGAGGGCTCGAGCCACCCCCAAAATTTCCCGGGGGGGGGGGCTCAGCCACCCCCGGCAAAATGGAGCGCCCGGTGGCCAGTCAGCCGGCCGTCGCCGCCTCTCCTTTCCCTCCACCCCCGGCCTGCCCTCCTGCCTCCCTGGGGCAGCGGGGGGGAGAGAGGCGGCGCTCATCTGCGCCACCCCCACACGCCCCGAGCGCGACGCGGAGCGGGAGCCGGGGGCCCACAAGGGCGATGAACCGGCCCCCGGCTGCAGGCAGCAGCAGCAGCAATCCGCCGCCGCCCGAGGTGAGTGGGGAGAGGGAGGGAGGGGGGCGGGGAGCACGGCGGGCGGGCACGGCCCGGGGGAGGGAAGCAGCGGCGGCGGCTCCCTGGGGCGGGTGGGGGGGGAGAGCGGTGGGGACATGGTCCCGAGTGCGCGCGCACGAGAGAGCCCCCCCCCCCGGGGATTTAAAAAGTCTACGCCCCTGCTACAGGCCATCTAGTCCAACCCCCCGCCCAGCTCAATGCAGGACCAGCCTAGAGCATCCCTGACAAGTGTCGGTCCAGCCGCTGCTTCAAGTCTGCCAGGGAGGGGGAGCTCACCACCATTCCTCGCTCCTCCACATGCAGCTGCTGGTGTGACCTTGGGTCTGTCAGAAGTTCTGTCAGAGCTGTTCTCTCACGGGCAGTCCTCAGAAGAGCTCTCTCGGCCCTACCTACCTCAAAGGGTGCCCGTTGTGGGGAGGGGAAGGGAAAGGAGTTTGTCAGCCGCTCTGAGACTCCTTCAGGTAGTGAAGGGCCGGGTATAAATCCAATCTCCTCCTCCTCCTCTTCCACTTAAAGAGAGCCGTCCTGTCCCCCCTCCGCCTCCTCTTCTCCAGACTGAACCTTCCCAAGAAGTCCCTCAGCCTTTCCTCAAAGGGCTTCTTGGTCTCCAGGCCCCCGATCATCCTTGTATCGATGCCGGGCCAGTTCAGTTGGCTTTCAAAGGGGATCAGCCGCATTCACAAGGATGCCAGGCTCCAGGAGGGGGGTGGAGATCTCCTGGAATTGCAGCTGATCTCCAGACGACAGAGATCGGTTCTCCTGGAGAAGAATGGCTGCTTTAGCAGGTGGACTCTGTGGCATTACTTCGCTGCTGAGGTCCTGCCATCCCCAGGCTCCCCCCTTCCCCAAACGGCACCCCCGAATCTCCAGGAGTTTCCCGATGAGGAGCTGCCAACACTATGACAGAGCACAGGTCCATTCCTGGCTCTTGAGCCTGGGACCTTCTGCGTGCCAAGCAGAGGCTCTGCCATGGAGCCAAGCCCCTCCTCAATAAATAAGTACACATGAAGCTACTGAATCAGAGCAGTGGTCCATCAAGGGGAGTGTTCTCTTCTTGGCCTGGCTCTCCGGGGTCTCAGGCAGAGGCCTTTCACAGCACGAACTGTTTAGTCCTTTTAGCTGGAGATGCTGCCGGGGATTGAACCTGGGACCTTCTGCATGCCAAGCAGAGGCCCTGCCACTGAGCCACAGCCCCAGCCCTGAGCAAACAGCTCAGGAGATCCTCCATTAAAATGCCTCTTCCAGGGAAAAGGAATAAACAGCTTTCAAAGGGGATTAGATAGATTCATGGAGGATAAGTCTATCAGAGGTCCCCGGATTTGGTGACTATGGGGAACCTCCATACTCAGAGGCCACTCATCCTCTGAATCCCAGAGCCAAGAGGGAACACCAGGGGAAGATCTCTCTGCCCAGTTGTTGGCCCTCCAGAGGAACTGGCTGGCCACTGTATGGGAGACAGGAGGCTGGACTAGATGGACCCTCACTGGGCTGACCCAGCAGGGCTCTTCTGATGTTCTTATGAAGGCCTCTGTGCCCTGTTGTTGGCCCTCCAGAGGAACTGGTTGGCCGCTGTGTGAGACGGGATGCTGGACTAGATGGACTCTCACTGGTCTGATCCAACAGGGCTCTTCTGAGCCAGTTTGGTGTAGTGGTTAAGTGCGCGGACTCTAATCTGGGAGAACCGGGTTTGATTCCCCACTCCTCCACTTGCACCTGGCTGGATGACCTTGGGCAAGCCATAGCTCTGTACCAGCTGTTCCCTCAAGGACAGCTTGGGAAAGAGCTCTCTCAGCCCCACCTACCTCACAGGGTGTCTGTTGTGGGGAGGGGAAGGGAAAAGGAGTTTGTAAGCCGCTCTGAGACTCCCTTGGGGAGTGGAGGGCGGGGTATAAATCCAATCTCTTCTTCTCTTCTTCTTCTTCTTATGAAGGTCTTGGCTTCTATGCCCTGTTATTGACCCTCCAGAGGAACTGGCTGGCCACTGTGTGTGAGACGGGATGCTGGACTAGGTGGACCCTCACTGGTCTGATCCAGCAGGGCTCTTTTGTGGTTCTTATGAAGGCCTCAGACACTCTGCCCTGTTGTTGGCCCTCCAGAGGAACTGGTTGGCCACTGTGTTGAGACAGGATGCTGGACTGGATGGACCACTGGTCTGATCCAGCTGGGTTCTTCTGGTGTTCTTATAAAGGCCTCGGGCTCTCTACCCTGTTGTTGGCCCTGCAGAGGAACTGGTTGGTCACTCCATGGGAGACAGGATGCTGGACTAGAGGGACCACTGGTCTGATCCAGCAGGGCTCTTCTGCGTTTCTTATGAAGGTCTTGGCCTCCACGCCCTGTTGTTGGACCTCCAGAGGAACTGGTTGGCCACTGTGTGAGACAGGATGCTGGACTAGATGGACAACTGGCCTGATCCAGCAGGGCTCTTCTGATGTTCTTATGAAGGCCTCAGCTTTTCTGCCCTGTTGTTGGCCCTCCAGAGGAACTGGTTGACCGCAGTGTGAGACAAGATGCTGGAATAGATGTACCACTGGCATGATCCAGCAGGGCTGTTCTGATGTTCTTATGAAGGCCTCGGCCTCTTATGCCCTGTCACTGGATATTCAGAGGAGCTGGTTGGCCACTGTGTGAGACAGGAGGCTGGACTAGAGGAACCACTGGTCTGATCCAGCAGGGCTGTTCTTGTGTTCTTATGTAACATGGTTTCCAAGCATTCACAAAGCCAGAGGAGGCTTGGAGTATGCTGGAAATTTGCTTCTCCAAGAGACATCTAGGTGAGATGATAATGTGGGACAGTGCCAGGGAATTCTGGGAAACTCCCTCTTTAAGAGATGCCAAGAAGGACTGCATAGTGGCTAAGAACGGTAATTTGGGAAAGCCAGTCTGGACCCGTGGAATCCACAGCAAAAGGAAAGGAGAGGAGAGGAGGTTGGATCTGTTTCTCGTATGGTTTTGTTTCTCGTATGGTTTGAGCTCACGCTCATTCTAAAATGTCTCAAATGAGATGTGCTTCGGCCTGCACAAATGTCGTATCCTTTGGGAAACGTTTCTCCCCCATCTCAAACGTGCATGAGTTCATTCGTTCAGTTACTTCATGGTGTAAAGGAAACAAATGCTCTGCTAGATTTGAGTCCAGTAGGACCCTGGAGACCAAGAAGATTTTGTTGGTCTCTAAGGTCCTGAGCTGCAGACCGGAAGGTCAGTAGTTCGTCAGTTCGAGACCCGAGTGCCGCGTGATGGAGTGAGCTCCCGTCTCTGGCCCCAGCTCCTGCCAACCTAGCAGTTTGAAAACAAGAAATTGCAAGTAGATAAATAGGTACCGCTTCGGTGGGAAGGTCACAGCGTTCCGTGCGCCTCGGCATCTAGTTCCGCAGGGCCTGCAAAGCGGAGCTCTTCCGCCAGGCTTTTGGGGCCGCCACCGGAGGGAATGGCCCCTAGTAGATGGCGTGATGAACCATCTCCAGAACATCTTTGGTGGAAGCCTCCTGGCTGGGCATAAGTTAGTGGCTAGTATTTGGTGCTGGTATGTTTGCTGCCATCTTTGATCTGATTGTTTGTTGTATTTTAATATGAGTCAATTTTATACGCTGTGTTTTAACTTTGTACTTGAATAATTTTATGTTGTTAGCCGCCTAGAGCCGGTTCGCTGGCTAGGTGGAATATAAATTGAAACAAACAAACAAACAAACAAATAGTCAAGCCAGCCACATGACCATGGAAAAAGTCTTCAGACAGCACTGGCTTTTCGGCTTGGAAACCGAGATGAGCACTGCCCCCAAAGTCGGATCTGACTGGGTTTCGAGCAAGGGAAACATTTACCTTTTTAAGGTCCCACTGGACTCAGACCTGGCGGTTCTACTGCAGACCAGAAAGGCTGCCCTCTGAAACTGTCTGCACATGCTCAGAGACCCTGCCTTTGGATATTGCTAGATGGCAGCCTAGATAGGAAAACAGGCTACTGGGTCTGGTATTGTCGAGCTGTGGCTCGAACCAAGGACTGCTTTCCTCTTGAGGGACACACCACCAACTTCCCATAGACGCCAGCCCTTGTGGCTTTGCATCAGCTCATGAGCATTCCACAGAGGAGAAGGGGGGGGAGAGATTTCAGTCAACACTGCTGTTGTATCGGCCGGCCCCGACTCCCTTCTGGCGGGCTAATGCGCGCGATGCGCTTTTGACGCTTCAGGCTGCCTCAGAACAATCGCAAGATGTTCTCAGTACAGAACAGTTTAGGTGTGGGTGGACGCGGCTGCTCTCAGACGGTTTTTAAGGGATGCCATCTGCAGCTCTTCTCTCCCCCCCCCCCCTTTTCTCAATTTTTTTTGGGGGGGATGATCGATTGCCTTTTGCTGTGCTGGCGGAGACAGCACTGCAGGTACGAGGCCACGTCTGCGTTTTCTGACTACGCAAGAGGAGCAGTGACTTCAGCAGAGGGAAGCAAAGCCCATCCTCTCTCTCCCTCTCTCTCTCTCTCTCTCTCTCTGTGAGATTGTACAAACCGTCTCCATGCAGGGGGCGGGGGGGGGGGGGGGGAGAAGTCACACTTCTAATAATTGCCCAAAGACTTCTAACTGCTTGGATTTGATTGCGTTGTCAGTTGAAAAGGAAGGCACAAAGTTTGCTGGCTGAGATGATTTTTTTTTTCCTTTTTGCAGTGGAAACACCACACGTCCCTTTTCCTCCGCTCAGCTCTCTACCATGATTTCTTTTGTTTCAACTGCCCCCCCTTCCTCTTTGCATTTAGCGCCCCCTGAGCGCTAAAAAACTGCAATGGCGGTCCGCAACCGAATCTCCCTTGTGAATACGGGACAGTTGGGCAGGTATCTGCGTCGGCAAGTGATGTGTTTCGTAACTCGGGCACGGCCTCTTCAGTGCTGGCACCTCCCTTGTGAATCCCCCCTACCCAGAAAAGTCCCCCGGTACCTAGTCTATTTTTTTGGGGGGGTGTTGTATGCTGGGGTGTTGTATGTTAATTCACTCGTAAAAAGACTGTGGCCGAATTCCCACGACGTGCTGCTCTGGCATCCTTCTTGGTGTCGTGGTTAAGTGTGCGGACTCTAATCTGGGAGAACCAGGTTTGATTCCCCACTCCTCCACTTGCACCTGCTGGATGATCTTGGGCGAGCCATAATTCTGGCACAGCTGTTCCCTCAAGGACAGCTTGGGAAAGAGTTCTCTCAGCCCCACCGACCTCACAGGGTGTCTGTTGTGGGGAGGGGAAGGGAAAAGGAGTTTGTAATCCGCTCTGAGACTCCCTTGGGGAGTGGAGGGCAGGGTATAAATCCAATCTCTTCTTCTTCTTCTTCTTCTTCTTCTTCCCCCCTTTGCCCCAACTGCGTGCTTGAATTTCCCACTGTTTGCCCCGCGCCGCATTTTGACCCACGGGTTCGCCCCAATTCCCCCACAGCTTCAGTGATCCTCAAAAAACAGGATCAATGAAGTTGTGGGGGAATTCGGGCAAAGCAGCGGGTCAAAATGTGGCACAGGGCAAATAGTGGGAAATTTAAGCACGCAGTTGGGGCAAAGAGAAGAAGGACACCAGAGCAGAGCCTCGTGGGAAATCGGTCTGTAGCCGCAATGTTTGCCCCTGACCAGGCCCAAACTAACCTGATCTTGGCAGATCTCGGAAACTAAGCAGGGCCGGCCCTGGTTAGTATTTGGATGGGAGACCACCAAGGAAGTCCAGGGTTGCTATGCAGAGGCAAGCAAGGGCAATCCACCGCTGTTCATCTCTTTGCCTTGAAAACCCTACGGGCTCTCCATAAGTCAGCTGTGACTTGATGGTACTTTAGACACACACACACACATAGGAACAGATGCCCTGACCTGGAGAGCCCAAGTTGGCCTGAGCTCATGAGGTCTCGGAAGCTAAGCAGGGTTGGCCCTGGTTCGTACTTGAATGGGAGACCACCAAGGAAGTCGAGGGTCGCTACGCAGAGGTAAGCGATGGCAAACCAAGAAGAGGAAGAGGAAGAAGAGATTGGATTTCTACCTCGCCCTTCACTACCTGAAGGTGTCTCAGAGCGGCTTAGAAGAAGAAGAAGAAAAGAAGAGATTGGATTTATACCCCGCCTTCACTCAAAGCAGTTTACGAACTCCTTTCCCGTCCCCTCCCCACAACAGACAGACACCCTGGGAGGTGGGTGGAGCTGAGAGAACTCTGAGAGAACTGTCCTTGAGAGAACAGCTGGTACTAATTTTATGAACCTCTGTCCTCCTCCCCACCCTTAGGTCTTCTGTTTTTTACACTGAAAAGTCCCAGATTGAAATTCTTGTTTGCCACAGAGTTTAATAGGGCCAGTCACTCGCTGTCTAACCAACCCTGCAGGGTTGTTGTGAAGATAAAACAGAAGAAAGGAAAACCGTGCACCGCCCTGAGCTCGCTGGAAGAAGGGTATGATAGCTAGCCATACTTGACAGACACACACCAGTGTACGAACGGACGCTGAAGACCTCATAACAGAATCTGCCAATCTGTTCGTCACGCAAAACTTGTCAACCACTGCAGTGTTCTGCTACGGGCGGCTCCTTGGCTGTGCAGCAGGCGCAACAACCAGGGATCGTGCCCGGAGCCAAGTAAACACCTTTTCTCCCTCTCACCTGCTGAGTCCGTGGCTTGTAGGGTGAACTGCTTTCCAGGTCGGCCAGGATGCTGGTCAAGGAGTCGATCTCCGCATCCAGGCTGGAGCGCCTCTCCTCCAGCGTCTTAGCCCCAGGATTCACCTAAGAAAGGAAGGAGATGATAGACTACTTAGGGAAACAAATCCAACATTTGTCAGTGCTTGACATGAAGAAGAAGAAGAAGAAGAAGACTGGTCTTGTACCCCGCCCTTCGCTACCCGAAGGAGCCTCGGAGCGGCTTACAGCCTCCTTTCCCTTCCTCTCCCCACAACAGACACCCTGTGAGGACGGTGGGGCTGAGAGAGCTCATTCGAGGACTGCCCTAGAGAGAGCAGCTCTGAGAGAACTTGTGACTGACTCAAGGTCACCTAGCTGGCTGCATGTAGAGGAGGAGTGGGGAATCAAACGCGGTTCTCCCAGATCAGAGTCCGTGCTCCTCACCACGACACCAAACTGGCTCTCAGTTGCCCGTTTGCCCAGTACTCATTCTGTGTATGCAGAACAGCTAGATTTGAATCCAGGAGCACTTTAGAGACCAACACGATTTTCGGGGTAGGAGCTTTTGAGAGTCAGAGAACCCTTCGTCAGATACAAGTTGGAATGGAGATCTTTGAGCCCTTCTATCCCAGTCAGAAGGTGGGAGGGATGTTGTGAAGCAAGAAACTTGGGATGCAGAGATACAGTTGCCCGTAGTTGCCCGTTCCAGTTCTATGATTCTACTTAAACTTGTCAGGGAGGCTCTAGGCCAGGGGTGGCCAAACTTGCTTAACATAAGAGCCACACAGAATAAACATCAGATGTTTGAGAGTTGCAAAAAATGAACAAATATCACAAATGTGTTTTTATTGGAAAATAGGCACATTTTTTAAAATTAACATTAAATTGATAACTTTAGAAGGGGAGGGACGGAAGAAAGAGAGAGAGAAAGAAAGAAAGGTGGAAAGAAAGTGGAACAAAGGAAAATAGATATAGATGGGGGAGGGAGGGAAGGACAGGTGGTAAGAAAGCAACTTTGACTTTAAATGCATCCTCCAAGCCACCCCCCTCCCCGCCCGCTGGCTAGCTCGGCTTGGCGAAGGGATTTAAAGAGACAAATGCCTTCTCCAAGTTAAAGTTGCTTTCTTTCGCTGCTCCCCACACATCAAGCCTATTAAGGGGGCGAACACTGGCTGGGGAAGGGAAGACCAATCGGGGAGGCATGGCTTCCCATTGCTTCTCCAGCCACCCTGCTGAAAGCCGCACAATATGTATGAAAGAGCCTCATTTGGCTTCCGAGCCACAGTTTGGCCGACCCTGCTCTAGGCTGATCCGGCATTGGGCAGGGGGTTGGACTAGATGCCCCATATGGCCCCTTCCGATTCTATGATTCTACAGTAAAAACCTTAATTAGAGCAGAGGGAAGATGTGTATGGAGCGTGACTCAAACATCGCTGACTGAGGTTTCTAAATCTCAGGAAGGAACAATGGTGGACGGTGTGTGTGTGTGTGTGAATAGGATAGCAAGACAACCCTGGTCTATTGCAAGCTGACTGTCAGCATTGCTAGCTACCAGTCCTCCCACCTATTCCCAGAGGCTGCCCCCTCCACGCCCAAGGACACACCACTTCTTATCATAAAAACCTCCAACTGCACACACGTACACACGTGAAACTGCCTAATACTGAATCAGACATTCGCTCCATCAAGGTCAGTACTGTCTACTCAGACCAGCAATGGCTCTCCAGGGTCTTTCCCATCCCCTCCTGCCTGGTCCCTTTTCACTGGAGATGCTGGGGATCGAACTTGGGACCTTCTGCATGCCAAGCAGAGGCTCTTCCACTGAGCCACAGCCCCTCTTTACATCTTTCCAGGGTCTCAGCCAGAGGTCTTTCCCATCACCTCCTGCCTGGTCCTTTTAAACTGGAGATGCCGGGGATTGAACCTGGGACCTTCTGCATGCCAAGCAGAGGCTCTGCCACTGAGCCACAGCCCCTCTTGACAGCTCTCCAGGGTCTCAGGCAGAGGTCTTTCCCATCCCCTCCTGCCTGGTCCTTTTAACTGGAGATGCCGGGGATTGAACCTGGGACCTTCGGCATGCCAAGCAGAGGCTCTTCCACTGAGCCACAGCCCCTCTTTACATCTCTCCAGGGTCTCAGCCGGAGGTCTTTCCCATCCCCTCCTGCCTGGTCCTTTTAACTGGAGATGCCGGGGATTGAACCTGGGACCTTCGGCATGCCAAGCAGAGGCTCTGCCACTGAGCCACAGCCCCTCTTGACAGCTCTCCAGGGTCTCAGGCAGAGGTCTTTCCCATCCCCTCCTGCCTGGTCCTTTTAACTGGAGATGCCGGGGATTGAACCTGGGACCTTCGGCATGCCAAGCAGAGGCTCTTCCACTGAGCCACAGCCCCTCTTTACATCTCTCCAGGGTCTCAGCCGGAGGTCTTTCCCATCCCCTCCTGCCTGGTCCTTTTAACTGGAGATGCCGGGGATTGAACCTGGGACCTTCTGCATGCCAAGCAGAGGCTCTGCCACTGAGCCACAGCCCCTCTTGACAGCTCTCCAGGGTCTCAGGCAGAGGTCTTTCCCATCCCCTCCTGCCTGGTCCTTTTAACTGGAGATGCCGGGGATTGAACCTGGGACCTTCGGCATGCCAAGCAGAGGCTCTTCCACTGAGCCACAGCCCCTCTTTACATCTCTCCAGGGTCTCAGGCAGAGGTCTTTCCCATCCCCTCCTGCCTGGTCCTTTTAACTGGAGATGCCGGGGATTGAACCTGGGACCTTCGGCATGCCAAGCAGAGGCTCTGCCACTGAGCCACAGCCCCTCTTTACATCTCTCCAGGGTCTCAGCCGGAGGTCTTTCCCATCCCCTCCTGCCTGGTCCTTTTAACTGGAGATGCTGGGGATTGAACCTGGGACCTTCTGCATGCCAAGCAGATGCTCTGTCACTGAGCCACAGCCCCTCTTTACATCTCTCCAGGGTCTCAGCCAGAGGTCTTTCCCATCACCTCCTGCCTGGTCCTTTTTAACTGGAGATGCCGGGGATTGAACCTGAGACCTTCTGCTTGCCAAGCAGAGGCTCTTCCACTGAGCCACAGCCCCTCTTTACATCTCTCCAGGGTCTCAGGCAGAGGTCTTTCCCATCCCCTCCTGCCTGGTCCTTTTAACTGGAGACGCCAGGGATTGAACCTGGGACCTTCTGCATGCCAAGCCGAGGCTCTTCCACTAAGCCACAACCCCTCTTTACATCTCTCCGGGGTCTCAGCCAGAGGTCTTTCGCTTCGCTTTCCTGCCTGGTCCTTTTTAACTGGAGATGCCGGGGATTGAACCTGGGACCTTCTGCATGCCAAGCAGATGCTCTGTCACTGAGCCACAGCCCCTCTTGACAGCTCTCCAGGGTCTCAGGCAGAGGTCTTTCCCATCCCCTCCTGCCTGATCCTTTCAACTGGAGATTGAACCTGGGACCTTCTGCATGCCAAGCAGAGGGTCTACCACTGAACCACAGCTCCTCCCTTAAACCTGGAGATCAGATGCTTAACTTAATGGGCTGTCTACTTCCAGCAATATTCAAAACAGTACCTCCAGCAATGGGTTATATAATCTCTCTACATTATTTAAAAAAAAATGAAGGGAAAAACAGACTGGAAGCTCCTTTCTGCTTTGACTCTCATTCGGTGTGTGTGTGGTGGTGGTGGGGGTTCAGTCCCAATTCTAGCCCAACCCGACACTCGGAATCATCATCTGCTCCTATTACATCTCAGCGCTGTACAGCTGTCACATCCGATTGACTCGGACATGGGGTCGGATACGTCTCAGCAGAGTACATGTCCTCAATTTGGAAAGCAGCTGTTTCCTTTCCCTGTCTTTCTTCTCAGCGCATGAAGATGAAGAATAGGTGTTTATCGGTCTTTTACAAGTCGGCCGGGATTTGGTGTTGGGCCATGCTCGGACTTAATATTGGTTGTCCCCCCTGACCCTTCGCTCTTTGTGTGTTGTTGAGAGAGAGGGAGAGAAACAGGGTGGGGAGAGACATTTAGAAATAAGAGAAAAGAAAAATGGATTTGCGATAAAGATGAGAAAAAGAAGAAATTGGATTTATACCCCGCCCTTCACTTGAAGTCTCAGAGCGGCTTCCAATCTCCTTCCTTTCCTCTCTCCACAACAGACACCCTGTGAGGTAGGTGAGGTAGGTGAGACAGCTCTCTCGAGAACCGCCCTTGAGAGAACAGCTCTGAGAGAACTTGTGACCGACCCAAGGTCACTCCAGCAGCTGCACATGGAGGAGCGGGGAATCAGACCCTGTTCTCCCAGATTAGAGTCCGCACTCCTAACCACTGCATCCCAACTGGCTCAAAAAAATTGAACAGGAATGAATCTCATGTTGCAGGTTAATGCTAAGGGAGGAACCCACCTCTAACAAGAATTCAGGTATCACACAAATGTTAAAGAGGTGCTAAAAATATTGGTCTCTCGTCTATGTTCACATGCGGGTTCCAGCATTCTGCAGTAATGTCAGCTTTTGAGACACCCAGCATTTGCACAGATAACCAGAGGGCAGATCTGGAGTTGCCACGTCTGGGTTGAGAAATACCTGAAGATTTTTTGGGGGGGAGGGAGGGGGAGCCTGAGGAGGGTGGGGGGTTGGGGAGGGGAGGGACTTCAGGGGCATATGCTGTCATACAGTCCACCTTCCAAAGCAGCTGTTTTCTCCAGCTGTAATTCTAGCAGATCTCCAGCCAACACCTGGAGACTAAAAGGAAATAGCTGCAAGACGCTAATGAGATGCAAAAAATATGACTACAATTCAATAAACAATAGAAAAATATATATGTGTATATGGATCCATAAGAAAGTTTCAAGTGAGAACATCCGGTTATTATTTTCGTTTCAAAGAAGGTTCTTCATCAGAAGAGGACCATCAAGTCAAGCTGTGAGGTTACATTACATACAAACACTGGATCAGGCCATTCCACAAAGTCAGCAATTCAGTATTGCAGTTCATGCAATTGCATGAACACATAGATCGTGAAGCCGTTGGCTAGAACTTTAAAACCTTTGAAATGCTCTATCCTGAATTGTTGAATTTGTGAGATGGTCTGATCCAATGGGAAACGTTTGTATGCAATGTAACTGTACAGACCATACACTAAACATGAGTCAGCAGTGTGATGCAGCAGCTAAAAAGGCAAATGCGATTTAGGGGCTGTATCAACAGAAGTCGAGTATCCAGATCATGTGAAGTGATGGTATCGTTTCATTCTGCTCTGGTTAGACCTCACCTAGAGTATTGTGCTCATTTTCGGGCACCACAATTCAAGAAGGATATAGACAAGCTGGAACGTGTCCAGAGGAGGGCAATGAAGATGGGGAGGGGGCTGGAGACCAAGTCCTACGAGGAAAGGCTGAAGGAGCTGGGTAGTTCAGCCTGGAGAGATAACTGAAAGGTGATATGATGAACACCATCTTCAAGTACTTAAAGGGCTGTCGTATAGAGGATGGTGCAGAGTTGTTTCCCTTTGCCCCAGAAGGTCGGACCAGAACCAGCGAGTTGAAATTAAATCAGAAGTGTTTCCGGCTAAACTTGAGGAAGAACTTCCTGACAGTTAGAGCGGTTCCTCGGTGGAACAGGCTTCCTCGGGAGGTGGTGGGCTCTCCTCCTTTGGAGGTTTTCAAGCAGAAGCTAGATGGCCATCTGACAGGAGTGCTGATTCTGTGAACTTGGGCAGATCTGGGGGTGTGGCGTCGGCAGTGACAGTGATGGATGTCTGAGCACTTAGCTCCTGCAAACCCCCCCTTATACTCATCATAGTCAGCTTAGGCAGATCACGAGAAGGGAGGGCAGGGAGGGTTGCCTCAGTGCTCAGTTCTCATGGACCTTTCCTACATGCCCAGGGAAAGGCTGGGGTCAGCAAGCAATTTCTCTCCAGGCCAGTTTGGCTGAAGATCCTGGAGGTTTTTTGACACCTTCTAGGCATGGAACAGGAGTCACTGGAGCTGTGGGGGGGAGGTATTTGTGAATTTCCTGCATTGCACAGGAAGTTGGACTAGAAGAAGAAGAGGAGATTGGATTTATACCCCACCCTTCACTCACTTAGAGTCTCAGAGCGGCTTACAAACTCCTTTCCCTTCCCCTCCCCACAACAGACACCCTGTGAGGTAGGTGGGGCTGAGAGAGCTCTTTCCCAAGCTGTCCTTGGGAGATCAGCTGGTACAGAGCTATGGCTTGCCCAAGGTCAACCAGCAGGTGCAAGTGGAGGAGTGGGGAATCAAACCCGGTTCTCCCAGATTAGAGTCCGCGCACTTAACCACTACACCAAACCGGCTCTTGACTAGATGACCCTGGAAGTCCCTTCCAACTCCATGATTCTATGATTCTTAGCCGACTCATTATCTCCGGCCTGCTCTTCCAGCTGCTCTTCCTTCGGAATGAAAAGGAGCTGTGAAGACTCCGTTTTGTCTCTCTGCTAAGTTCTCAGTCGCAAATACAACAGAAAATGGAACAAGTCGCTATTAGTTCTTCTCCCCCTCCGCACCCCATGCGAAGAGGCCCCTGCGGGTCGTGTTGGGGAGGAAGAAAGAGATAAAGGCCTATCAAGAGGACCATTAAATCCCTCAGAGGCAATAACGCTCTTGCTGATGGGGAGTAACTTCAGAGAAGCCTCTTCCCTCCCTCTCTTAATTAATAGAATTACAGCTCAGAGCCTCATTATTGATCATTCTGGCCACTGTTTGAGCTTCCCGTCTCTGTCCTCGTTCCCACCCCCACCGACCTTAATTCTCTCCCAAATGCAGCTCGAATTAACGTTTAATTAGCCATTAAATAGAATTAACAGTCTCAGATGGCACTGTGGCAGGCGGAACAATCTACGGGAAAGGGAGGGGTGGGATTTTGGGCCTGGAAGAGAGCAGGAAATAGCCAGCGAGCAGGGCTGCCAAATTTGGCTACAGAAATTCCTGGAGATTGTAGGGTAGAGTAAGGTTGCTAGGTCCCCCTCCCATCTGCTGGTGTGGGGAGAGGATTGCCAGTTCCAGATTGGGGAACTCCTGGAGAGTTGGGGGTGGGACTTGTAGAGGACAGGGACCTCAGTGGGCCACAAGGCTGTAGAGTCCACTCTCCAAAGCATCCATTTTATCCAGGGGAACTGATCTCTGTATCTGTATCTAGCTGCATCTGAAGAAGTGAGCACTGTGTCGTGGGTCAGCCAGGGCTCAGTGATAGCAAGGACTCCTCAGAGGAAGAGGAACCCTATATAGCAGGCTCTGAGTCAGCAGAAGCTGGCAAGCAGGAAGATGAGCTGCAGGCTGGTCAGGATTCACAGCCAACAGCTGGTGCAGAGCCACCAACACGGTCTGGTCCTGATACAACAGGTGAAACTCAGTTGGTCGTTTCCAGCTCTCCAGTGTCACCCACACCCTTAGAGCACCACAGACGGAGGCTAAGAACAGAACTACAGGAGAGATGACAAAGTGCATGCCTCTTGGCCTGATGCCAGCTGCTTACTGATAGAAAAGTTGAATAGTTGAAGGATTCCTCCTGCGCAGCTGGCTGCAGGCTATAAAAACCAGCCAACTGAGGCAGTTAGGTGTGGATGCAATGTGTACAATAGATGCTCAGCCACAAAATTACAGTGTTTTTCAGATATAGTATATCACACCCACTGTATAGCCATTTTTTTGTTACAGAACCTCCGGATAGGCTGGAGATATCTTGGAATTACAACTCATCTCACAGACAATAGAGATCAGTTCCCCTAGAGAAGATGGCTGCTTTGGAGGGTGGACTCTATGGTATTGTACCCTGCTGAGGTCCCTCCCCTTCCAAACCCCACCCTCCCCAGGCTCCACCCCCAGAATCTCCAAGTATTTCCCAACCTAGCAACCTTGTCTCCAGCAGTTCTCTTAGTGTCCATCAGAAGCGACGTCTCCTTACCTCAACATGGAAAAGGGCTTGATCCGGAGGAGGTGGAGGGGGGAAAGCACTAGGAGGAGGTGGGAGGCTCCCAGGGTCTTCTGATGGAGGGGGTGGTGGTGGAGGGAAATCACCTGCAGGCATTGAAAGGAAGAAAAAAATGGTTCAAGGTGGAGAACCGTTGTACTCCATTCATGCTGAGACTCTGGAGAAACAAACTACAGAAGAGACAGTGCAAACTTCTGTGACAGGTCCACCCCCCCCCCCCCCCCGGTATCTCCCCAACTATGTGGCAGATTTTTCCCACCCAAACTTCAGTTCCCCTCAGTGTCTGAGTCACCTTACAGTAGCTTCTCTTTCCCTTTTATATACACTTGATGAAACTGTCCCACCCTTTGTTTAGATATTGGTTTAGGCTTTAGACCCAGTACAGGAACTTGAGGGAAAGACAGGAGCTGTCCTGTTTCATAAACCCTTGTGAAATGGCACCTGAGGAAAATTAACTTTCAAAAACAGAATTAAGATTTTATTAAACAGGCAGGAAGAATATGTATAATAGGAATAGTCAAGGTTTTGAGACTGATGAAGTAAAAACTTTCTAATATATTCTTAGAACATTCAAGGGAGTGTATTTGTATTTTGGTTTCAAGGTTTTCTCATTCTTTCTTTGAGAGGCAGTTTAGTATATTTCAGCCCTAACGCAGTTCTTATTGAAGTTTCTAGATTTCTTCCTTCAGAGTTCTAAGTTTTTCTTTAGATAATACAGCTTTTCACTAACTCCTGAGGTGTCTAAGCTTCTCCCTTTTATCACAGGTTAGGATTCTCTTCCCAACCCCTTTCACTGGCTGGAAGTTATTCTTCTTGTCCCTAAGAAGCAATGATCACTTTTACTATTTGGCTTGTATGGGAGTTCTCTCTAACTACCCAGAACTTCTGTCAAATTCTTCTCCAGTATCCATTGTCTGTATAAGGATGTTCTGTAGCTTTCCTGAATGAGAATCTAAATTCTTCCTCAGAGCAGTTTTAATACACTTGAGACAATGGGGTTTCTCTTCTCTCTGTAGAAGTACTTCTCTGACTATTGCCTGTCAGAAAACATCGACTCCCAAATGTCTCTTTCCTCAGAAGCCAAACCCTCTGGCTACTGATCCAGATGTCAGTTTTCAGACCAAGACCAAAAGGCAAAAGACCAAAGGGCAAAAGACCTCTTTTTCCTCCAGATCAGCTGTTTTATTTCCTCTCTCAGCTGATATTGGCCAATCAGAGAGCAAGTAGAGGGCCAATCACATAAGCTCTTCTTTCCAGGGAAGAATAACTCCCAGACTCCCTGACACAAGCAGAGTTTTAAGAAGCCTGCTTTTCTATGCAATCTGTCACAACTTCCTACAAGGGCCTATGAAAAGACACTCATTTTGCTGCTGCCATCCCTAAGCACACTGTTTCTGAACATGGAGGTTCTATTTAGACATTGTGGCTAAAAGCCATGGATTGACTTGCCCACCATCGCAAACTGATCTAATCCCCTTTTAGAGTCCTTTGAGTTTGGGGCCATTATTAGTACTATATTATTATTTATTTTTAACATTTATTATTTATTACTAAAATCATTTATACCTGCCCCCATTGTGTGGATTTTTTTGATCCATGCCTTATGGTCAAGTTCAGAATTAGATATGTACAAGAAGCAGGGACCCGCGATACTCGCGGGAGGGGGGAGAAGGAGCTCCATGTCAAGGAGGAGAAAGCACCCGCTGGGCCCGCTGATCTCCCCCCTCCAGGTACTGGCAGCAAGGCCTCAGCGGCTCTCAGCTACCAGGCCCACTGATCTCCCCCCCACACATGGGCACTTTTTGGGGGAGTTAAATATCCCCCGGAGATTTTTTTTAAAAAGTTTTCAGATTTTTCTGCACACCTGGGGAGTTTCCCAAGTGTACAGGAAAAATCTCTCTGCCCTCCAAGTGCCCCTGATGTGCAGATTTAGATATCCGCATGCCCAGGAGAAACTTGGCTATTAGTATACAGATTTATTTAAACGTTTATACCCCACCTTTCCTCATGATTCAAAGCAGCTTACAATAATAGTTCACAACATTTTCAGTAGAAAGCAAAAAATCAAACAGCAGCCACAATTCCCCCCCCCCCCCTTAAAACACGCCTGCTATTGAAACCCCTGAATTCCATTTCATGGCAGCAAGTTTGGCACATTAATTGCGCGTTGTGTGAAGAGCCACCTATGAATGGTGTTTTCTATAAGACTTTATATGTTTGAAACTGCAACTCTGAGTGCTCATTAGAAAAGTGGGATGTAAACATATTAGATAAACAAAGCTACCGTATCATTTGGAACAACCCTGTGACACCGTAAGAGGCTAAAATGCAGGGGTCCCCATGGCTGTGTCTGTGGGTGCCATGACGTTTGCCAACACCTTTCGTAGAAAGCGGGTAAGGCCTGGCGAGTCTTGTGCGCAGGAGGGCTTCTGATTGGTTGTCCAGATTAAAAGGCCATCCTGTCAAACAGAGCGTCTGCCTTAAATGCTGAAGAGTCACTGCGAGAGTCATGCGTAATTCTGTCCTCTGCCATTTTGTGGTTCAGGCCGCCACCCCATGTCAGAATTCCAAAGGCCCTCTTCAAAACTCCTGATTGGCTGCTGGCTGGAGCACCAACAGAGGCCAGGAAGAAGCTGAGGTTCGTTGTTGCTGCAGCCTAGAGCGGTCCCTGTGGTGTTGCCGCTCGGTCTAGGGATCTTACACGCCCCGTCTACTCCTGAATACACTTTATGCCATGCAGAAATGAGAGACGGAAATGGTGATGACCAGTGGCGCTCTGTGGCAGGCAGACAAGACTCGACACAAGGCTAGGAAAGGTCAAAGCTGTTTATCCCAAGCTAAGGTGAGAACAGGGCATTGTAGCTGCCACCAATTCATTGCCACAGGCGGCGGCGGCGGCTACAAGCATGGACGGCTTCAAGAGGGAATTAGATAAATATCTGAAGCAGAAGTCCAGCAGTGGCTATTAGCCACAAGGTATAGATAGGAACTCTCGGTCTGGGGCAAGTGATGCTCTGTATTCTTGGTGCTTGGAAGGGGGGCAACAGTGGGAGGGCTTCTAGTGTCCTGGCCCCACTGCTGGACCTCCTGAGGGCACCTGGTGTTTTTGGCCACTGTGTGACACAGAGTGTTGGACTGGATGGGCCACTGGCCTGATCCAACATTGGCTTCTCTGATGTATTTGCGTTACCAACCTCCAGTTGGGGCCTGGACCTCTGAAATTGCAACTCATCTCTAGGCTACAGAGATCAGTTCCCCTGCAGAAAAGGGCTGCTTCGGAGGGGGGGGTTTATGGTAGCAAATAAATAATGTAAACAAATAAATTAATAATACCCAGCTGTGGTTCCTCCCCTTCCCAAACCCTGCCCTCCCCAAGCTTCACCTCCAAACCTCCAGGAATTTCTCAACCTGGTGCTAGCACAGGTGCCATTCAACCTTACCAAAAGAAAAACTGGAGGGGAATGGAGAGATTCCTGGGAGAATTTTCAGGAACAAAAAACAAACAAGCAAAAGCCGCTGAGAGGCTGTTCACACCCCCCCCCCCCCAGCCTTTCCGCTGCCAGCACAGATCCCCTGCAGAGACATGCCTCCGTACCCTCCCAGGGGCATGCAGCTGATGTTTATTGAGACTAGATTACATGCACAAATAAAACGAATGTTTGGAATAAGCACCCCATGCTTCGGCTGAGGAAAACCCGTTGCCACCAGATGGTTGAAAATGCAGATCGAGTCAAACCTGGGTATTTGTGTGTGTGTGCGTGTGTGTGTGACTTCCACTGTTGGTCCGTTTTCATCTTATGGGCTAGCCCAATCTCATCAGATCTCAGAAAATAAGCAGGAAGGGCATTCAGTTCGGATGAACCGAAAAACAAACCAAATAATGTCTATTTGGCATTATTCAGGCCTGCCGAAAGCCGAATCAGATTCCCTAATCTGATTCGGCTGGCCGAACAGGGATTCTCCAAATGGATGCCATATATTTGGCATCTATTCGGAGAATCCCTTTGCTGGGCAAGGAAAGCTTTTAAATGCCTCTCTGTGCCTTCCCCGGCCTGCTCAGAGTCGCGCCGCACAGGCGGCATGCTCCTTCATTGAAGAGAAGACAATCTGCCTTCCCTTCAGTGATGGGAGCCTGCTGCCCTCCAAGCTAGCCCCCTCCCGCCTTCCCAGGCTTGCCCACTGAGCCGGGAAAGCCCAGGAAGGCCCTGGAAGGAGCGGGGAGGCATTGAATTGCTTCCCCGTGCCTTCCCTGGGGGGGATTTAAACTTTAAACCTCGAGTTGCACTGCAGAGATGGCACGCTCCCTTCACTGAAATTGCCTTCCCTTCAGTGATAGGTGGGGCATTATTATACCCTATGGGGGCAGTCCCCACAGGGTATAATTGAGCCGAATAAATTCAGGAAGTTCAATATCGCCCGAACCCAGGAATATCGGCAAATGCCAAAATTTTTTGGGTTCGGTAGTTCTGAACCCGAAAAATTCCAATTTGTGTGTGTGGGTGTGTGGGTGTGTGCGCATGCATGCACACCTAGTTGCTATGCAGAGGCAGGCAATGGCAAACCACCTCTTTGCGTCTTTTGCCTTGAAAGTCCTACCGGGTTGCCATAAATCAGCTACGGCTTGATGGCACTTTCCCGGACCAAATGGAAATCCCCTGACCTGGATGGCCAAGGCTAGCCCGATCTTGTCAGACCTCAGAAGCTAAGCGGGGTCAGCCCCCTGGTTAATACTTGGATGGGAGACCACCAAGGAAGTCCAGGGTTGCTATGGAGAGGCAGGCAATGGCAAACCACTCTCTGAACACCGCTGGCCTTGAACTACAGGGTCGCCACGAGTCAGCTGCACCTTGACCGTACTTTCCACCACCGTCTGACACAGCGCTTTGTACGATATGTCTATAAGTGGAAAAGCCAAAAAACAAGAGAGGCAGTTTGGTGTAGTGGTGAAGTGCGCGGACTCTAATCTGGGAGAGCCGGGTTTGATTCCCCACTCCTCCACTTGCACCTGCTGGATGACCTTGGGCAAGCCATAGCTGTGTACCAGCTGTTCCCTCAAGGACAGCTTGGGAAAGAGCTCTCTCAGCCCCACCGACCTCCCAGGGTGCCTGTTGTGGGGAGGGGAAGGGAAAGGAGTTTGTAAGCCGCTCTGTGTCTCCGAGTGAGTGAAGGGCAGGATATAAATCCAATCTCTTCTTCTTCTTTAGGTATCTATTTTTTAAAAAGAAAAGTCTCAGAGGGTAGCTGGGTTGGTCTGCCGTAGAACAGCCTGATAAAAGAACAGTTCGAGTCCAGGGGCACCTTTAAGACCAACAAAGTTTAGTTCAGATTATAATTTTATAAATATCCCCCCCCATACACACACACCCAGTGATCCCTGCTCCATTCTCAGAAGATGGCAGGGGGGGAAAAAACCCCTCCAGGATCCCCAGCCAAACTGGCCTGGAGAAAAATTGTTTCCTGACCCCAAAGTGGCGATCAGCAATTCCCTAGGTGTGTAAGAAAGGGCCGCGAGAACTAATTACTGGTGCAACCCTTCCTGCCCTCCTTCTTGTGATCTGCCCAAATTCACAGAATCCGCACTGCTGTCAGATGGCCATCTAGCCTCTGCTTGAAAACCCACAGAGAAGGAGAGCCCACCACCTCCCGAGGAAGCCCGTTCCACTGAGGAACCGCTCTTAACTGTGAGGAAGCTCTTTCTAATGTTTAGCTGAAAACCCTTCTGATTTAATTTCAACTTGTTGGTTCTGGTCCAACCTTCTGGGGCAGTGGAAAAGAGCAAGAGTCCAGTAGCACCTTAAAGGCTAACAAAATATGTGGCAGGGTATGAGCTATCGTGAGTCACTGCTCACTTCTTCAGATACCTCACGAAAGCTCATCCTCCGCCACACGTTTTGTTAGTCTTTAAGCTGTTCCTGGACTCTTGCTCTTTTCTACTGCGATGGACAGACACGGCTACCCATCTTGATCTATCTTCCGGGGCAGTTTGACATGAAAGCTTATATCCTGAATAAAATTTTGTTGGTCTTAAAGGTGCCACTGGCCTCGAATTTTGTTCTGTTGCTTCAGCCAATAAGATTTTCAGGGCATCAGCTTTGGAAAGTGAAAAACAGGTGCGAGTCCCAGATCACCTTAGTGACCAGCAATATTTTCAGAGTATAAGCTTTGGTGAGTCAAAGGCCAGGAAACGTTGCTCTCGAACGGTTATGCCCTGGAAATATTGTTGGTCTCCGAGGCGTTTCTAGACTCAAAAAATGACATTATTGATTTCTTTTTAAACTTGGATAATCCTCTCCAAAGCCTTTTCAGCAACAAGCAGTGGGAACATCGAAGCCAGAGCCATTTGGGGGTGGGAGAAATCTCATTAAAAGGGCCAGTTTGCCTAATTTTGTTTGGGGCTAATTATCCCCAAGACTCATGGTGGGACACGCAAGGAATTGCAATTAGTCATCTGGGTGATTCCAGGCCCGGCGAGAGACATGTAATCAGTCAGGCCGAGGGAGGCTGAATGAAGCGCTCCCAGCGGGAAGGCGGCCGTATTAGCCCCTTGCAGCGCTAGGCGGTGAACGATGCCTCTCGCCGCAAAAAGATGCCGCTCACAGAACGTAATATTTCTCGGCAATTAGGGCTCTGCGTCCCCACAGCAGTCGGGCACCCGCCACCCTGAAAGATCGACACGGCAGCCTTTCCAAAAGGGAATATGTGCAAATGTGGTCCTGGCGGACCCAGATCACCTGCCACGCGGACGTGTCAATCATTGCAGAATCATTGGTGCGGCAACCTCTCCTTAGCTGCGGGCAGAAGGGGGCCCCTGGGGTACAGGGGAGAGAGAGAGAGGGTTTCGTGCAGGGCTGCCAACCTCCAGGTAAGGCCTGGAGACCTCCCGGAATTGCAGCTGGTCCCCAGGCAACAGAAAATGGCTGCTTTGGAGGATGGATTCCAGGGCCTAGTACCCTTCTGGGGCCCCTCCCCTCCCCACACCCAGTCTGCCCTAGGTTTGCCCTACCCACAGTGGGGCCAGGGGATTTCCCCATTTTGGGGGCCCCAATCCACTGCTGGCCAGTTGGCTGGCAGGGGAAGCCCCATCCCTGAGCAGCAGCATCCCAATGACGCAATCATGTCCCCAGGAGTGACATTACCATGTTGGGCCCGTCGCACAGTGATGCTCTAGCATTTGTGGGGGAGGGAACTCTATGGTTACCAAGGAGCCAGGAGCTCCCCACTGCAGCGAAGGTGAGACCTGGTGATCCTAGACTGCCCCTCCTCGAATCCCACCATTACCAGTCTCCATCCCAAAGTCTCCAGGTATTTCCCAACCCAGAGCTGGCAATTCTATTTCTACTGGAAGGACTTGGGATCTGGAAGACAGGGGACTCAGCAAGATATAATGCCATACGGTCCACCCTCCAAAGCAGCCATTTTCTTCGGGGGAACTGACCTCGGTCTTCTGGAGAACGTCTGTTAACTCTGGGAGATCTCCAGGCCCCACCTGGAGGCTGGCAACCCTATCAATGATCCCTACACGAAGTATTTTGTAGGGCAGAGTTGGGCTTGGCGGGCACCGTGTTCTGGTGGTTTTACTCTTACTAGCTGACCGGTCCCAGAAGGCGATGCTGGGTGTCTGCTCACCGGACCTGTGGCATTTAGGCTACGTAGTCCCGCAGGGATCAAGAAACAATAATTTCATTTATTGGAGTCACGGCAGTTCCCTTGCTCATTGCCATGGCTGTTTTGGTCAACTAGGTTCACGTGCAGACACCAAGACGCTCAGTCGCAAACCTCATCTCCAAAATCTCCCACTGATACTTTAGAACAGTGTTCATGCAAGCAGACACGCCCAGACCCATTTGGACACACCAGAACAGCAAGAGTTCAGGGGCACCTTCAAGATTAACATCATTTGCACCAGGGTGGGAGCTCTCATGAGTCGCTGCTCACTTCTCCAGAAACAGCTAGACTGTGAGTCCATCTGTCCTATTTACTGGAAAGTTGAGTTATTTCAGATGTTGAATGAAATTAGCAGGCAAATGACAATCGCAGGGGAATGAAGATAGCAGGCGTGGCTGGATTAGCTGTGATATGCAGAGGGGCAGTCGGGCATGGAGAAGTCTGAATTGGTGATGAGACAGGAAACCTAGATCTCCACCTGGGCTGAATCAAGAACTAGGTTTCCTGTCTCATTACCAGTGCTGATTTCTGTACGCCTACTACTCCGGAACACAACAGAAGACAGGAGGGACTGGCGTGATGTGGTCCATGGGGTCGCGAAGAGTCAGACTCAACTGTACGACTGAACAATCCACCTTAAGTCAGGATTCCAAAGGTGTCATCAGGCTCGAAAAGATTGGGGGGCCCTGTACCCTAAAAATCTTGTCAGACTCTCAGGTGCTATGGGACTCGAACCTAGCTGTTCTGCTCTGAAACTGTTTCCATGTGGCAAGCAGTGTTCCCTCTAAGCTGAGTTAGTGTGAGCTAGCTCACAGTTTTTTAGCCTCCGGCTCACACATTTTCGTCTGAGCTCAGGAAGGATGGCTCCAGAGCAAACTGACTTATGCAGTAGCCAAATGACTCAGGGGGGGGTGCAGTGGCTCAGAGGTTAAGACACTGAGCTGCAGACCGGAAGGTCAGTAATTCGGCAGTTCGAGACCCGAGTGCTGCGTGACCGAGTGAGCTTCCGTCTCTGGCCTCGGCTCCTGCCAACCTAGGAGTTCAAAAACAAGAAATTGCAAGTAGATAAACAGGGACCACTTTGGTGGGAAGGGAACAGTATTCCGTGCGCCTTGATGGTTAGTCATGCCGGCCACATGACCGTGGAAACATCTTCGGACAGCGCTGGCTCTTTACAAATGACTCACTCACAACTTTAATGCCAGTAGCTCGCAAAGTAGAATTTTTTGCTCACCAGACTCCACAGCTTAGAGGGAATATTGGTGGTAAGCTATTGATCCGCATTTCAGTGTTTCCGCTGCACACCCCCTATACCTCTCCCCTCCATCCCCCCACTAGAGCAGACAAAAAACCACTTTCTCTTGAGTGCGCTCTCTCTCCCACATCGCAAGCCGACCACATTCCTTCTCTTGAGGATCACAGAACCTTTTCGACAAGCTGTTTTCCCCTACTTCACACAAAGAGAGCCACACTTCAAACCGGTACAAAGGGCTCCAGGCCTCCCCCTGCCTCCTTCATTTTGTTGGAGCTAACCATCCTCCCCAGCTGCAACACAGCTGTTGCACAAGCTAATGTGATTCCAACCCCTCTTTGTACAGTTCTGGTCATGTGTCCAAATGGATACTGAGGAACTGAAGAAGGTGAAGGAAAGGGTGACTCAAAGGATCAATGCGCGTTGGTCGGAGCATTTCTCCCGGAGGGATGGACAAAGAGTTTGGGACTTTCTGCTTCAGAGAAAGGATGACTAAGGAGGGAGGTGAGCGAGGTTTATAGAAGTATGAACGTTATAGAGAAAGCGGATCGAGACCCCCTTTTCTCCAAATGGATACTGTGGCGCTGGAGAAGGTGAAGGAAAGGGCGACTCAAACGTTCAATGTGGTGGTTGGAGCATTTTCCTGGAAGGGTAGAACAAGGAGTTTGGGACTTTCTACTTTAGAGAAAAGATGACTAAGGAGGGACGTGAGCGAGGTTTATAGAGGTATGAATGTTAGCAGGGGTGTAGACTTTTCTGAAGTCCGGGGGGGGGGGGGGCGGGGGCTCTTTAGCGCGCGCGCTTTGCGCGCTTGCTCGGGTGATGTTTCCGCCCCCCTCGGAAAACCTACCGCCAGCCGCCGCGCCTCCCCGGCCCTTCCGAGGCTCACCAGCTGGTGCTGCTGTTGCCTTTCCCTCCCCCTCTGCCCTGGCCACTCCCTCCCTCACCCCTAAAAGAGGAAGAGGGAGAGATAAGGAGGGAGGAATGGCCAGGCTGGTGGGGGGGGGGGGGAGAGGCACCAGCTGGCGAGCCTCGGAAGGGCCTGGGAGGCACGGCGGCAAGGCGCCAGCGGCAGGCGCAACGTTTTCCTGGGGGGGGGCTCAGTCCCCCCCAGGAAATTTCGGGGGTGGCTCGAACCCTCGAGCCCCCCCGTAGTTTACGCCGGTGAATGTTAGAGAGAAAGTGGATGTTAGAGAAAATTGTCCAATCTTTTTGAAACTTGGGAGTTTGGTTTTTAAAAAAAAAAAGAAGAAGAGACACCAGCAGCTGTGCTGCAAATTTGGGGCCGCCTCTACCTCAAAAAACAGCCCCCCCCCAAGCCCCAGATACCCTCGGATCGATTCTCCATTTTAGCCTACGGGGACCACTGACTATAATAGTCCTCATGGGGTATATTGGAGTCAAAAAAATCCAGCAATCTTGAATATTTACTGAATCCGAATACCATACTGGTATTTGGGAATATTGGGAAATACCTATACTTTTCGGGTTCGGGTTCGATATACCCAAACCTGAAAAGTGTTGCTGTGTTGTTATTTTTTGCACACCCTTAGCTGGAATGGTTTGATCTGATCCCGCAGTGTTCTTCTCTGGTTCTCATGGCCTTGGAGACTGGGTTGGATCCTATGGTCCATCAGCAGAAGGCACTGAAGGTCCCTGTCCCATATTTTTCTCATGTTCCCCTTTGCCTGCAACAATCCCTCCTGGATCAGGAAGACTGATTCTAACACTCATAGGACTCGTGTGGAGTAACAGCCATGCAGGCTGGGAATTTCACCTTCTGGGGGGGGGCTGTCCTCTGTCCTTGGAGGTGGAACTTGTGGAAGAGGGAGGAACGGCCAATTCTGCCCCTGCCCCTCAAGCTCCGCCTCCCAACCCGCATGGCTCTTATTTCATGTGCGACCAGCAATCCGGGAATCGACTGGCCCAGGCTTTCTAACTGGAGATGCCGGGGATTAAACATGGGACCTTCTGCATGCCAAGCAGAGACTTTAACACTGAGCCACAGCCCCTCTCTAAAGAACGGCAGCAGAGAGGGAGGAACGTGAGAAACCTCCCTAGCCTTTCCACCAATGGATCCAACCCACAGATTATGTCTGTGGATGAAAGAAAGGCTAGATAAGCAAGAGCGGATTTATATGAAAAACCGAGGCTCTACTGAGCAAGCCCTCCATATTCCCTCTCTGCCTTTTCCAGCTGAACACACATGAAACCGCCTTATACCAAATCAGACCCTTGGTCCATCAAAGTGAGCATTGTCTACTCGGACCAGCATAAGCTCTCCAAGGTCTCAGGCTGAGGTCTTTCACATCACCTCCTGCCTGATCCTTTATAACTGGAGATGCAGGGGATTGAACCTGGGACCTTCTGCATGCCAAGGAGATGCTTTACCACTGAGCCACAGCCCCTCTTTACAGCTCTCCAAGGTCTCAGGCAGAGGTCTTTTCACATCACCTCCCTCCTTATCCTTCTGACTGGAGATGCCAGTGACTGAACCTGGGACCTTATGCATGCCAAGCAGATGCTCTATCACTGAACAACATACCCTCCTGTTGTTTCAACAGTGGCTCATCTCAGACACCATGGGAGAGCATGGTTTATGTTAGCTCCGGTTAGCTTTTGAAACTGGCTCTCAACTGACAGATGATTACTCAAATGCTACTTGGCCTCAAAAAAAGTTGGGCCCATTGTCTTCTCTCTGTAAGCTGGGAGGCCACTGCTGCAGCCAGATATCTGCATTCGTACATCACACAGAACCGGTTACGATGAAGGGTACTTAATCAACCACCTTCCAATCCTGGTTTGACAGACCTCACGTGACCATGGTGGAATGGCCCCAATGTGGCACCACAGCACCCCACCAACTCCTCTTCTGGTGCTTAAATGCTTTTAGAAAGTGTGTGGGAACAGGCGGGGCTTCTATCAAGCAAGGCTTCTGATTTGTCCATTGGTGATCTGACTGGCAGTGCAGGTTTTTTTAAAAAAACAATTGCTTTAGCAACAACCGCCAGCACAGCACCAGCATCTTCGCTATGTGACTGAAGGTAAGTGACTGAAGGAAGGAGGGCTCCAGAGCAAACTGACTTATGCAGCAGCCAAATCCCTCGCTCACAACTTTCATGTCAGCAGCTCACAAAGTAGAATTTAGCTCACAAGACTCCACAGCTTAGAGGGAGCATTGGTCTGAACTGAGCCACTGTGTGCGGGTGTATCATGGAGCTCTTTCTGTTCTCCAAAGATGTGCCGCAGTGCACTGCCAGGCATGGATATGAGCTGTGATGTTGCATCACCTGAGCTGTTATTCGATGGGCAGCAGGCTGTATATTAAGTGCTTTAAGTCGGGACTAGGCACAGATGGCACCAACATGTTCTTGGCTGTGCCCTTTAATGTTTCATGCGGTTTGGAAATAGCTTAAATCCCCTGATGAATTTTTCATGCCCATCTATAATTTCACCTTTATGAAATCTGGCCCCCCTTTTCAATTATCTGCTTTTACAGCTTCAAAAGGGTTCCTGTTTGCATACAGCTGCCACGGTTGCCCAAACGGCCCCTTGTTTGACTGCTGTTAATGAGTTTCAGAACGCCTCTGCACAGGGACACACACACACACACACACACACAAATCACCTTTCCCATGGCTATATCTGTGTCACCCCATTTCTTCTGCCTCTCCCTTTGTGCATCAAACTCCAGGAAGATAATAGAAATGCACCATGAAGGTATGGCAACTGCTGTGAAGGGCAAAATTCAGCAACAATATCTTGAAAGAGAGAGAAGGAAGGAGAGAAGGAAGGAAGGAAGGAAGGAAGGAAGGAAGGAAGGAAGGAAGGAAGGAAGGGAGGGAGGGAGGGAGGGAGGGAGGGAGGGAGGAAGGAAGGAATTCCCATAGCATGGAAGATTGTAGAAGAAAGAAAGAAAGAGAGAGAGAGAGAGAGAGATAAAGAAAGAAAGAAAGAAAGAAAGAAAGAAAGAAAGAGAGAGAGAGAGAGAGAGAGAGAGAGAGAGAGAGAGAGAGATTCCCATAGCATGGAAGGAAGAAAGGGAGGGAGGGAGGGTGGGAGGGAGGAAGGAAGTCAAAGATTTAAGAACATAAGAGAACATAAGAGAAGCCAATGTTGGATCAGGCCAGTGGCCCATCCAGCCCAACACTCTGTCACACAGTGGCCAAAAACACCAGGTGCCCTCAGGAGGTCCAGCAGTGGGGCCAGGACACTAGAAGCCCCTCCCACTGTTGCCCCCCCCCCCCCAAGCACCAAGAATACAGAGGACATATGAGAAACTAATTTTGGATCAGGCCAGTGGCCCATGCAGTCCAACACTCTGTGTCACACAGTGGCCAAAAACACCCCAGGTGCCCTCAGGAGGTCCAGCAGTGGGGCCAGGACACTAGAAGCCCTCCCACTGTGACCCCCCCCCCCAGCACCAAGAATACAGAGCATCACTGCCCCAGACAGAGTGTTTCATCTATACCTTGTGATTAATAAAGAGAAGAAGATAAGAGACTGGATTTATACACTAACCAAAAGAGTCTCAGGGTGTCTTACAATCTCCTTTCCCTTCCTCTCCCCACAACAGACACCCTGTGTGAGGTAGGTGGGGCTGAGAGAGCTCTTTTGAGAACGGCTCCTGAGAGAACCGCTCTGAGAGAACTTGTGCCTGACCCAAGGTCACACCAGCAGCTCCATGTGGAGGAGTGGAGAATCAAACCTGGTTTTCTCAGATTAGAGTCCGCGCTCCTAACCACTACACCAAAGTGGCACCAAATAGCCACTGATGGACATCCACTCCATGTTTATCCAATCTCCTCTTGAAGCCGTCCATGCTTGTAGCTGCCACCACCTCCTGCGGCAGTGAATTCCATGTGTTAATGATTCTTTGGGTGAAGAAAGATTTCCTTTGATCAGTTCTAAGCCTACTGCTCATTAATTTCATTGAGGGCCCACCAGTTCTTGTATTGTGAGAAAGGGAGAAAAGGACTTCTTTCTCTACCTGCTCTATCTCATGCGTAATCTTGTAAACGTCGATCATGTCACCCCTCAGCCGTCATTTCTCCAAGCTAAAGAGCCCCAAACGCTTCAACCTTTCTTCATAGGGAAAGTGTTCCAACCCTTTTATCATTCTAGTTGCCCTTTTCTGCACTTTTCCCAATGCTGTAATAACTTTTTAGAAATGTACATAGTATTCCAAACGAGGTCGCACGATTGATTTATACAGGGGCATTCTGATACTGGCTGATTGGTTTTTAGTTCCCTTCCTAATAACCCCCAGCACAGCGTTGGCCTTTTTCATTGCAGTCGCACACTGTCTCGACATTTTCAGTGAGTTATCTACTACAACTCCAAGGTCTCTCTCTTGGATAGTCTCTGCCAGTTTGGACCCCATCAATGTGTATTTATAGTTGGGATTTTTGGCTCCAATGTGCATCACTTTGCACTTGGCCACACTGAACCCCATTTGCCACGCTGATGCCCACTCGACAATCCTCGACAGATCCATTTGGAGTGCCTCACAATCCTCCCTGGTTCTCACCACCCTGAGCAACTTCGTGTCATTCGCAAATTTAGCCACTTCACCACTTACTCCGAACTCCAAACGATTAATAAACAAGTTAAAAAGCACCAGACTGAGTACTGATCCCTGCGGTACCCCACTGCTTACCACCCTCCACTGTGAAAACTGCCCAGTTAGGCTCACTCCGTTTCCTGTTCATTAACCATTATTTTTAATCCACAAGAGGGCTTATCCTTTTATCCCATGACTGCTGAGTTTGCTTAGGAGCCTTTGCGGAGGAACTTTATAGAAAATATTCTTAGTGGGAGATGCGGGGGTGGAATTCCAGTGTTCTTCAAGTGAAAGTGAAACATGTAAATTGCAGAATCTCATTTCCCTTATGCAGAACTGAGGTTACCGCGCGTGGCAGATGCGATTTTGCTTTTAATCTTAACCTGACCCCTTTTTAAAATAAGGTCCTGAATATAAGGAGCTGTTTTTTGAACTGGTCATATTCCTGTTAGCCTTGTGAAATGTCGGTGGTATTGAGAGGGCGATCTCCCACCTGCAATTGAGAGGGTAGATAATTTATTTTAATTGTATTTATGGGAACTTTTATGTAAGCCACCCTGAGCCCGCCTTGGCGGGGAGGGCGGGGTCTAAAATTGAAAACAGATCAACTACTGTCATAATGCCCTTGTATAAATCGATGGTGCAACTTGATTTGGAGTACTGCGTACAGTTCTAGTAGAGTCCTTTTCTCCCTTTCTCACAATACAGGAACCCGTGGGCACTCCATGAAATTGCTGAGCAGTCGGGTTAGTACAGATAAAAGGAAGTCCTTCTTCACCCAAAGAGTGATGAACACATGGAATTCACTGCCACAGGAGGGGGTGGCGGCTACAAGCATGGACGGCATCTATAGGGAATTGGATAAACATATGGAGGAGAGCTCCATCAGTGGCTATTAGCCACAAAGTACAGATAGAAACTCTCGGCCTGGGGCAAGTGATGCTCTGTATTCTTGGTGCTTTGGGTGGGGGGGCAACAGTGGGAGGGCTTCTAGTGTCTTGGCCCCACTGCTGGACCTCCTGAGGGCACGTGGGGTGTTTTTGGCCACTGTGTGACAGAGTGTTGGACTGGATGGACCATTGTCCTGATCCAACGTTGGCTTCTCTTATGTTCTTATGCACCGTTTTTGTTTTTTAAATTGTTCCTGGGCATTGGGAGGGGGGGGGTGAAGCTTCCATTTCTGCAGTTCTGCCCCCCTTCTAAGCTTAACCGTTCCTGCTGATGGCTCATATTGGGGTGGGGGGGGGGGACAGAGGCACAACCTACTGAAACGGAAAAATCAGCTGTGTGTGAACATCTAAAGCTGCCCTGTACTGAGTCAGATCGCATCTCTACAGTTGTGAGCTCTGGGCTGGGGAATACCTGAAGATTTCGGGGGCGGAGCCTGGGGAGGGCAGGGTTTGGGGAGGGGAGGGGAGGGGAGGGACCTCAGCAGGGCATAATACTACAGAGTCCGCCCTCCACAGCAGCCATTTTCTTCAGGGGAATTGGTCTTGGTCGTCAGGAGATCATTTGTAACAGCAGGAGATCTCTAGGTGTTACCTGGGTACTGGCACTACCTGGTGCTCCAAGCGCTACCTGTCTCATTCAGGTGTCAACCCTGCTGGTAAACTGTCCGCCAGGGTTTTAGACTGAATGAGAACCTTTTGCAATGCCTTTTTTTTTTGAGATTCCCTTCACTGGATATTTCAAAGATTAAATCCGGGACCTTCTGCATGCCAAATGGAAGCCGTACCACGGCCCCTCTCAGGATTCTAAACTGTCCAGAATTCCACTAGTAAAGAAGAAGAAAAAAAAACCTGACAGTTTCATAAACTTCCCTCGACTGAGTGACATTATTAGTTCACTTAGCCCAGAAATGCCCACTCAGATTAGTGGGAGGGCTCCGGATCTCAGGCAGGGAGCGACCCGAGATGAACGCTACATCTGCTGCTCGGAATCCTTTAGTATGGGAACATACCAAGGATCTTGTCCCACCAAAGCACGTGTAAGACCAATGAGCCGCTACCCCTTCCCCTTCACTTCTTCAGGGTTTACTGAGGGATGCTTATTCCCAGGGGTCATTTCGTACAAAAAGAGGTGCAGGAGCTCATTAGCATAACTCATTTGCATAACTCATTTGCATATGCCACCCCCCCACCCCCCCAACATACCGGAAGTGTGTCAGAAGGCAACACCCACCCCTCAGGCTCCACTCCAGAGGTGAGTGAAACTGACCTGCTCTTCCTCCATTCCCTTCCCCATCCAATACTTTGTGCAATAAAAATGAGGGTCAAGAACACACCCTCATTCTCTTCCTGCTCCCTTGAAACCACCAGGTTTCAAGTAAACTTGAGATACCCAGGACATGTGCACCACCCATCCCTTCCCCTTCCCCTCCCCACAACAAGACACCCTGTGAGGTAGGTGGGGCTGAGAGAGGTCTTTGGAGAACCGCTCATGAGAGAACAGCTCTGAGAGAACTTGTGACTGGCCCAAGGTCACACCAGCAGCTGCATGTGGAGGAGTGGGGAATCAAACCCGGCTCTCCCAGATTAGAGTCCATCTCCTGACCGCTACACCAAACTGATAAGGTGGAAGCTGCTGAAGGGTTGGTGAAATTTCTCCAGTACTTATGTGCCATGTGCCCAGATAAAAAATGGTATACTTAGAAAATTTATATGCCACCTTGAGCAAGTCTCTGGAAAAGCAGCACACAGTCATAAAAGGAACAATGTTAAAATTATCAATGTTAAAACAAAACATTAAAATCAATAAAGACCCTAGCAGGGCTTTCCCCGGGGCGCTGCGCCTCTGCACTGCTCGGGGAAGCTGAGGAGGGGGCGGGGCTTGGTCATGGGCCCGCCCCCTGGGCTCCTCACTCCCGGAGCTGCGCTCCTGTGCGCTCCCGCTCCAATGGACCCCTGCTTATTCCTACGATGAAACGTCGTATGTGTGTCTTATGTGCCGCCACGTTGCTTCAGACGTACGGTGACCCTATGAATTAATCTCCTCCAAAACGTATTTATTGTTAACAGCCTCATTCAGGTATTGCAAACTGATCTTCAGACTACGCAATGTCCTCTGGGGGACTTCCCTCCTCCCCTTTTAACGGAGCCTGAGACCCCCCCCCCCCATTCAGGGGTTTAATTGCCTGCAAATACCAGATGCTGGACAGATTTATCCCAAGGAGTCTTTTGTCCGCCTGCCGTACGTCTGACTGGCCAATGTTGCAGGATGTGTTGCCTGAGTCGCAAGGGCTTCTAGGTATAAACATATACCCATACATAAACATCTGGAGTAGAGGTCCATCGGTGGCCATTTGCCACAAGGTCTAGATGGGGCACTCTGTCTGGGGCAGTGATGCTCTGTGTTCTTGGTGTTTGGGGGCAACAGTGGGAGGGCTTCTGGGGTTCTGGCCCCGCTGGTGGACCTCCTGATAGCACCAAGGGTTTTGTGACACAGAGTGTTGGACTGGGCCACTGGCTTGATCCAACATGGCTTCTCTTATGCTTTTATACCCACCAAGACAATTCTCAAGTTCTGAATATAATCAGCACCAGAATAGGAAAAGCCTTTCTCGCCACTCTTGCTTTCCAGCGTACCACACAGGAAGATCAATTTTTAGAGAGTGAATTAATTGGGATTTATTTATTTATTTATTTATCTTTATTTTTATACCCCACCCTCCCTGCAAGCGGGCTCAGGGCGGCTTACAAGGGCACCATGCCAGATAAAACATCATAAAACAAATTTAAAATCAACAATAACAATAAAAACTCCAAGTTACAAGTATGTCACAGTAGATTTCCAATAAAGTGCATACTAATTTCCAATAAAGTGCTTCCATGCTTACAATCAGATGGCTTCCTGTCAGGTTAGGGGCCCACCAACCACAATCAGGTCTGGACTGTATTCAGGGCCGGCTCACACTGTAGATGTTACTGCAGTGGGTGTTGCTGCTGTTATTATTGGTAGCGGCTCCTAGTTAAAAGCCTGGCGGAAGAGCTCCGTCTTGCAGGCCCTGCGGAACTGCATTAAGTCCCGCAGGGCCCTGATCTCCTCCGGGAGCTCGTTCCACCAGGTTGGAGCCGCCACCGAAAAGGCCCTGGACCTGGTCTCAGTAAGCTTAGCCTCCCTGGGGCCTGGGACACAAAGTCGATGACACGTGATGTGAAATAATCCAGGCTGTGTCTCTGTGTTCAAAAGCAAACAGCCACATGGGATGTTTCTTGTTAGAAATGCCAATGGGGGAACAGGCCCAGACGTCTGCCTCTCTCGGGAGAGGTCAGTTTTCCTGGGAGTGGTTTAAAATGTATTCACCCACTGGAGTCCTCGCAGAACAGGAGAACGGCTCCTTTGGAGTTCAGGAGCTGTCTTGCCTTCTGAAAGGAAGTCTACTGCCCGCTCTGTTCTTTAGAAGCCTCCCAGGTTCCTCTTCAGACAAAACAACCGAGGAATTTTACGAGAAATAAAAAGACACTTGTGAAATTACTTGGGGAGGATGTGTGTTCCACACAGCAGGTATCCAGGACGATGAGAGCCCAAGTCAGGTGTTTCATGGTCTCTCGATGATTTTGAGTGTCCTCTTGAAAGTCCAGGGCTAGCAAAGAAGTCATCTGTGCAATAGACAAAGTTGGTAGACAAGCAAAGGCACAGAGTTGCTGCCGAATTTCATCTTAAGCAAAACACCGAGAGTGAGATCCGGACAGTCCGTCCTCAGCACAAGCACCACAGGAATTCTGAAGGATGCCCAGAATTTCCAGCAGACCAGCAAAAATCGTACACAAGCACATCCATTCTTCCACTTTCCTTAGAACACAAGAACCGGAATGGAATGTCAGAGACTGTCTAGGAAAAACCACAGTAGCCATGGTATCAGAGCAGGCTGGCCTTTGAAATAAACAGGCAACATCAAAAAACACTTGTGAAAACTGGGAATTGCGCCAGGATTGCCTTCAGACACAGAGCCTGTGCCACATTCTTGCAAAATGCTTTGGGGGATTTGCATCCCTCCTTTTCTCATATCCTTGAACGCAGGACTTACTTTGAAAAATCAGAAACGATAGAATTTGAGGCAGTCTGGAAACTCTACTTGCTCTTGCAGCTAATCCCAGATGCACAGGAGCTGGTGGCAGTTAAGAAATTAAGAAGAGCCCTGCTGGATCAGACCAGTGAGGGTCCACCTAGTCCAGCCTCCTGTCTCACACAGCGGCCAGCCAGTTCCTCTGGAGGGCCAACAACAGGGCACAGAGGCCGAGGCCTTCCCCTGAGAAGAACATCAGAAGAGCCCTGCTGGATCAGACCAGTAAGGATCCATCTAGTCCAGCCTCCTGTCCCACACAGCGGCCAACCAGCTCCTCTGGAGGGCCAACAACAGGGCAGAGAGGCCAAGGCCTTCATAAGAACCTCAGAAGAGCCCTGCTGGAGCAGACCAGTGGTCCATCTAGTCCAGCATCCTGTCTCACACAGCGGCCAACCAGCTCCTCTGGAGGGCCAACAACAGGGCAGAGAGGCCGAGGCCTTCCCCTGAGGTTGTCTCCCGGCTCTAGGATTCAGAGACTTCGTGCCTCTGGATGTGGAGGTTCCCCTCGGTCATCATGGCTAGTAGCCTTTGGTAGACTTACCCTCCATGAATCTATCGAGTCCCCTTTGAAAGCTGTCTATTCTTGTGGCCATCAAAACATCCTCTGGCAGCGAATTCCACATTTGACTCACTCTCTGTGTAAAGTAGTCTTTCCTTTTTCCTGTCCTGAACCTACTGCCCCTCAGCTTCACTGGAGGCCCTCGAGTTCTAGTCTTTTGGCCGAGGGAGAAAAAGTTCTCTTTGTCAGTCCTCTCCACCTCATGCATAATTTTACAAACTTCTATCATGTCCCCCACTTAGTCATCTCTTTTCAGCCTTTTCTCATAGGGAAGGTGCTCATTATATTGTTTGCCCTCCTCTGTACTTTTTCCAGCTCTGCGATGTTCTTTTAGAGATACAGTGTCCAGTATTCCCTCTAAACTGAGTTAATGTGAGCTACCTCACAGTTTTTTTCGCCTCCAGCTCACACATTTTTGGCTTAGGTCAGGAAGGATGTGGCTCCCGAGCGAACTAATTTATGGAGGAGCCAAATCGCTCGCTCACAACTTTAACGCCAGTAACTCACAAAGTAGGGTTTTTTGCTCACAAAACTCCTCAGCTTACAGGAAATATTGCCGGTGACCAGAACTGTACACAGTATTCTGAACGACGCTGCATCATAGTTGCTTAACGGTAAAGGAGGAACACTCCACATGTGCTCAGAGGTGCTGTTTTCCTACTTCTATGTATCCTGGGAGGGTCACTGAAAGGGAATGCTTCATAGGTATGCCAGAATTTCCACTCACGCAGGTGTCAATTGACCCCATTAGATAAACTATTAGCTGGATTGGTTCACACAGAACCATTCTTTGAGGCGGTTGGACAGACTGGGCACACTCTTTCATTTCAGACTTCTTAGAATCATAGAATATTAGGGGAACCTCCAAGGTCATCTAGTCCAACCCCCTGCACAATGCAGGAAATTCCTTTTCCAGGGCTGCTACTGCAGCCACACCATAGTTTGCTTTCCCCCCAGCTCCCTCAGTGGGTACTTCTTACTTTGGTGGGAGAGATACAAAGACAAGCCCCTCTCTCTTGTTCACTCCCCAGCACCTCCAGGTAAGCACCTCCCCAGCTTTGCATGCAGAAGGTGTGTTCATCAGGTTCACTAGAAGATCCCTGACTGGTTGGGACATCTTGTTGCCAGAGGCTCTGCCTTTACTCTCAGGTAGCCCCAATAGCAAGGGGCATCCTACTTCTAACCCGAACCAGAGACCCACAAAACTCAGGCCAAGGAAGACACTCCTGGTTCTGAAACACAGAGCAAGTCATATCTCTGGAAACAGGGATTTCACATTCAGGTGACAAACCAAGACAGCCCTCAGCAAACCTCCAGTCTTCCCCCTCCACCCAGAAGAGATTATGCGTATGGGATAACAATGGGTTCCTCCAGGGGAAGTATCTACATTTCTAAAGGCCATTCCAGAGGCCATCTGGCAAATAGTCCTTCTGTCTCCAGTAGCCCACCCAGCCCTTTTTGTGTCATCTCATGTCTATGTCCATTCTCTCTCCTTGCCTAGAGATATGAAAGCCCAGAAAAACCCCGGAGAAATTCAGAAAAAAAAACTGTTTTTTTTCCGTTTTTTCCTGAAGCCTTTTTTGTATTTTTCCAAAAAAATTCAGAAAAATTGAAAAAAGAAAAGATTTTTTTATTATTACGGAACATTTTATTTTAACATGATGAATAAAATATTTTAAGACAAGATGCTCAAATATTTTCCAAATCATTTCTAAAAAATATGTATGGTATCAGATTAATCTGATTTCTGTGCACTGAGGACAAGCAAGTCATAGGTTACAACCTGAACTCTCCAATGCAAGAACATGATGCATTTTTTCCTTTAGGAGGTGCTATTGTCACAAGAAAAGAAAAAGGTTTCAGTTTTGTTTTTTCATGTGGGTGAATATACTGGCACTCAGGCTTCACTAGGCCTCAGAGCATTGGAAGAAAATACAGAGTAACAAAAAGGACCTGAAAGTATAGTTTTTAGAGGTCCATAATAACTGTGATAACGACAGACACAACAGAGTAGCTGCAGAAGCAGAGAATGAAACTGATAATTACCGCTCAGAAAATGATTCTGGTTAAATTTCATGCCCATTCATTGTGTTGTATTCTTATTATTTTACAGCCACAGCTTGCAGAGACTTTGGGATGCAAAAGGCCCTTTCTGATTGGCTAACAAATAAAGACTCTCATTGGTCCTTAAGCCACTCTAGGTAACCAATTGCTGAGCCTCGCTTAGGTCCAATAGGATTGTTTGTACATAGTTACATTGTTTGAAGTTATGAGTTGGAAACAGTATAAATTAAGGTGCCGCTCTCATAGAGCTGTCTTTGAGCTGAAGCAATGGTTTGAATAAAAGCCTGTTTGTTTGATTCATCGCCTCCCGCTCAATACATAAAACATTGAAACTTAGTCCCACACTCCCTTCTATACACTTCCCCCCCTCTTCAATTCTTTTTATGAGAATGGGTTTTTTATTTTTATTTTTATTTAATACTGTGGAGAGAAATAATTATTACTTCTGGATATTTAAAAATTGTTTTGTGGAGGGTTTTTTGTCTGTTCCACATAAACTAGCAAACAGTTCAGGAGATTGTTGCTCCATTTGCTACAATTACAAATAAATATTATTTAAAAAGTAAATTCTGTTTGTAATAATTGTTTGGATACACTATATTTGCTAGTTGTGATAATTTCAGGCCAAATAAAATTGTCCATAGTCATATTTTATGTTCCTGAAGTAACAGAATGACTTTCAATCTGGAAAAGAAAAAAGAAATGCTAATGTAGAATTTTTTTTTCAATTTTTCTGAAAAATTCTGTTCTTTCCCGGGGGGGAAATGGAAAAAACCTGGGGTTTTTTCCAAGCTTCAAAATTTCTGGAAATTTTACATCTCTACCCTTGACCCATCCCTGAGGATACCAAGATAAACCAACCAAACATTCAAACTATTAGCGATCCTTCCTGAAGCCAATCAGGGACCCATCTCCCTCTTTTGTCTGTATCTGGGAACCTATTCAACTGCCTTGGCAGAACCATCAGTGGTCATAAAATCCATTCAGCCAGCCCCCATTCAGACATCCAACACCTGGCTTCTGTTGTTAAAGCTTGACCCTGCCTCTCTGAGAGCTCGTTGGTCCCATCGAGGCCTTGCCCATCCTGATGCCGCACACCCCTGGGACTCATCATTGGTCCAGGTGATCTATTGTCCTCACCTGAGACCAGCCCCCAAGACCTCCCACTGGTCTGCATTGTTTTTCCATGTCTATATCCGCGAGCACATGGCCTCCAGAACGTGTGCTTCTGCCCTGATGCCAACTGGCAGACCACCCCTAAACCCTTTGGGTTTAGGCCATAATCCTTTCTTCATGGACCTCTGCACATCTGGGCAGGTAGCATGACCCCACAACTGACCCCCTCTATTCCCTATCAATCCCCTCTGCTTCCTTAGTTCTGCATTGTGTGTGTGAATGCTCGATTTCGCGTTTTTATGTTTAAGAATCCTTCAGTAAAGAAATCATTATTTTAGCCACCGAGTCTCCGTGTCTGTTCCGGGGTTCTTGGGAATTCTAACTCTGGTATACACGGGTCTGATCCTATAGTTATGCCAGTTGCTCATAAAATCATAATTCCCCATCTTTATTAAAGAACACAGCAGTTTGGCTAACCATCGGCTTAAGACCCTGGAGAGCTGCTGCCAGTCGGAGTAGACAACACCGACTGTTATGGGCCAAGGGTCCATTACGCTGAGGTCCTTCCTCTCCCCAAACCTCCCCATCCCAAAGCTCCACCCCCAAATCTCCAGGAATTTCCCACCCAGTGTTGGCACCCCTACTTGAGATCCTTGGAGAACGCCTGGCATAAAAAGGTACTAGATAAATTAACATTTTAGGGTCTCCCCATTAGTCTCTTAAGAACAGCGAAGGGGCAGCAAACGCCATCCCAGTGCATCCACGTAGGACCTGCAGGGCAAGCTGAAATAGGAGGAACCCAATGATCTTCTTTCCCCAAACACTTTCAGAAAGGCGAGGATGCAAGATGATTGAGCAGATGCCTTGCAATGGCTTGCCTCCTTTCTCCAAGGTCGAGGACAGAAGGCGCTAGGGGAGCAGACGTCCCAGAGGCACCCGCTGGTATGTGGGGTGCCTCAAGGGGTGGTGCCGGCCCCAATGTTATTTAACATCCACATGCGCCCCCTCGCCCAGATTGCCCGGAGGCACAGGCTGGGTTGTCATCAGTACGCTGATGACACCCAGCTATATCTGCTGTTGGGCAGCCGGTCTGAAGCCACCCTAGACGACCTGGAGCGGGCGCTTCAGGACATAGCGGGCTGGCTCAGGCTGAGCCGACTGAAATTGAATCCAGCGAAGATGGAGATCCTCTGCCTGAGTCGGAGCGGGCCGGGGGTAGGGATCCCACTACTGACCTTTGGGGGGGGGGGCGCCACTGGTGCCAGTGCTGAGGGTCTGGAGTCTGGGAGTGCTACTGGATGCCTCCCTAACAATGGAGGCCCAGGTAGCAGCCACTGCCAAGGCGGCCTTTTATCACCTACGGCTGATTAGGCAGTTGGTTCCCTTCCTCGAACGCAACGACCTGGCAACAGTGATCCACACAATGGTCACCTCGAGGTTAGACTACTGCAACGCTCTCTACATGGGGCTGCCCTTGTCTCAGATCCGGAGGCTGCATCTAGTGCAGAACACTATGGCCAGGCTGCTGATGGGTCTCTCTGCACGAGAACACATCCAGCCTGTGCTGAGGACGCTGCACTGGCTGCTTATAGCGTACCGGATCCGGTTCAAGGTGCTGATTTTAACCTTTAAAGCCCTATATGGTCAGGGGCCTGCCTACCTGAGAGCCAGCTTGGTGTAGTGGTTAAGTGCGCGGACTCTAATCTGGGAGAACCGGGTTTGATTCCCCACGCCTCCACTTGCACCTGGCTGGATGACCTTGGGCAAGCCATAGCTCTGTACCAGCTGTTCCCTCAAGGACAGCTTGGGAAAGCGCTCTCTCAGCCCCACCTACCTCACAGGGTGTCTGTTGTGGGGAGGGGAAGGGAAAAGGAGTTTGTAAGCCGCTCTGAGACTCCCAAGTGAGTGAAGGGCGGGATATAAATCCAATCTCCTCCTCCTCCTCCTCCTCCTACCTGAGGGACTGCCTTTCCCCATATGTGCCCCAGAGAGCACTGCAGTCAGGCACCCAACACCACCTGACTCTCCCTGGTCTGAAAGAAGCTAGGCTGGCAACCACCAGAACCAGGGCCTTCTCAGTGGCGGCTCCACACTGGTGGAATGAGCTCCTGGAAGACATCAGAGCCCTGCAGGACCTTTTACAGTCCCGCAGGGCCTGTAAAACGGAGCTCTTCCACCAGGCCTTCGATTAGGAGCTGCCACTGATGAATGGGCCAGTGGAACTTCTTCTGGCCTGGGATCTGTGGGTTGCTGCACCCATCATGGGGTGGGATCTGAATGCTGTCATCATTTGTCTGTTTATTTGTAATTTATGCTGTTTTAATTGATTTCCTGTAACTTATGCTGTTTTATCTGATGCTTGAACTGTTTTATGATATTTTAACTCCGTTAGCCACCTTGAACCAGCTTGCCCGGCAAGGTGAGATAGATAGATGATAGATAGATGATAGATAGATGATAGATAGAAGATAGACAGACAGACAGACAGACAGACAGACAGACAGACAGACAGATACAGGGGTCCTTTCATAGAAAAAAAGGTGCAGGAGCTAATTAGCATAACTCATTAGCATATGCCACGCCCCCTGACATCACCAGAAGTGTGTCAGAAAGGGAATGACAGTTTCAGCCCCATTATACCCTATGGGCCATTGAAATCAATGGCAAAAACTCATAGGGTATATGAGGGGCTGGAGGAAAGGGGGTTTGAGGGAGAGGCTCCAAACTTGCAGGATAGCTGCTGGGGCCTCTCCTCGAAATACCCACCAAGTTTCAAGAAGATTGGACCAGGGGGTCCAATTCTACGGGCCCCCAAACAGGTTGTCCCATCCCCTCCATTGTTCTCTATGGTGGGAAAAATGTTAACTTTTTTCCTCTCATACAGAACAATGGAGGGAATGGGGGGAACCTGTTTGGGGGCCCGTAGAATTGGACCCCCTGGTCCAATCTTCTTGAAACTTGGTGGGTATTTCGAGGAGAGGCCCCAGCAGCTACCCTGCAAGTTTGGAGCCTCTCCCTCAAACCCCCTCCCCTCCAGTTGCTTTTAAAGTTGCCGCCGAATTTCGGCAGCAATTCGGCAGCGGGCTGAATCAGATCAGAGAATCTGATTCGGCCCGTGGCTGCCCTAGTGGCCACTCCTGAGCTGGTGGAGCTTTGCTCTGCCTCTCTCCGGCCCCAACGGACCCCTGGATGGATAGATAGATAGATAGATAGATAGATAGATAGATAGATAGATAGATAGATAGATAAAGCAGGGGTGTTAAACATATAGCCCAGGGTCTGCATCAGGCCCCCAGAGGGCTTCTCTCAGGCCCGCACTGAAACTGGCCATCTCCTGTTTCCAGTTCTGATGCTGCTGCTGCATCATAGCTTGCTTCACCAGACTCTCTCAATCGCTCAGCCATTTCACGTTTTCCCCTGGGTCCTGGACTCAGAACTCTGAGCATGAGATTTCTGTGGTGGATGTCAGTTTGGTGTAGTGGTTAAGGGCGCGGACTCTAATCTGGGAGAACCGGGTTTGATTCCCCACTCCTCCACTTGCACCTGGCTGGATGACCTTGGGCAAGCCATAGCTCTGTACCAGCTGTTCCCTCAAGGACAGCTTGGGAAAAAGCTCTCTCAGCCCCACCTACCTCCCAGGGTGTCTGTTGTGGGGAGGGGAAGGGAAAAGGAGTTTGTAAGCCGCTCTGAGACTCCCTTGGGGAGTGGAGGGCGGGGTATAAATCCAATCTCTTCTTCTCTTCTTCTAAATCAAATTTAGGTTTGCAGCTTACAGATACACACCTGAACAGCATACTCAAGACTGCAACCGCACAGACATTTTGATGCAATGATTCAGAGCAAGAGGTGCCGGTTATCAGAGACTGTTAAATAAACAAGACATTGCAAGAGTGCTGATGTTTTAAGCATGTTTTTATTTTAAGTAAAAAAAAAATCATTGTGTTTGTGTCCTTTATAAAGTTTATATCTCCGCTACCTGGCATTACATTTCATGACACCCCTGGCCCGGCCCAACAAGGTCTCATTTATGTCAGATCCGGCCCTCAGAACAAATGAGCTTGACACCCCTGATGTAAAGGGCTTAGAATGCTAAAAGAAAGAGATGCGTGCTTTTTATTAGCAGTACTGAAAATTCCAAATAGAACTTTTAACATCCCCATAGCATTTCAGGGAATTGTATCACACAGGGCTTTTTTTGTAGCAGAAGCCCAGCAGGAGCTCATTAGCATAATAGGCCTCACCCAAACAGCAGGAACTCATTAGCATATTAGGGCACACCCCCTGACAGTACAGCTCCCTTCCAGGATCTGCTTTTCCAGGTGCCCCACACGTATGGAGAACCCGAGGGAAGGAAGGCCGTTTCTAGATCGGCTTCCCCAGGAGGGGAGGCAGTTTAAACTCCCTTCCCTCCCTGGATCAGCTAGGCTCCCCCAGGCACCTGCGGCTTGAGAGGCGCCTGGGGAACCTGAGGGGCGTAGCCAACTGGGAAGCCAGCCGGAACTCCGTTCCTGTGCGTTCCTGCCCAAAAATAGCCCTGGTGTCATAGAATTGCAGAGTTGGAAGGGGGCCATACAGGCCATCTAGTCCCACCCCCTGCTCAATGCAGGACCAGCCTAGAGCATCCCTGACAAGGGCTTGCTCAGCTGCTGCTTAAATACCACGAGGGAGGGGGAGCTCACCACCTCCCAGGCAGCTGATCCCACTGTCGCACAACTCGGACTGTCAAAAAGTTTTCCCTCAGATCCAGCCGGTCCCTTCCCGCCCTTCATTTAAACCCATCCTTGCGAGTCCTCTCCTCTGCTGCCGAAAGGAACAGCTCCCTGCCCTCCTCCAAGTGACCCAGCCCTTCAGATAACTTCAAGGGAGCAGACATGTCCCCTCTCAGCCTCCTCTTCTCCAGACTGAACCTTCCCAAGAAGTTCCTCGGCCTTTCCTTACAGGGCTTCTTGGTTTCCAGGCCCCAAATAATCCTTATTTGATTAAGATGATGATGCTTTTCTGTGTTTATTGGGCTTTCCCCCCATTTTTTTCAAACCTAACTAAACACGAGTTTCCGGGAACAGTTCCCATCTCAAAATGCAACCCTTCCACAAAAAGTGAAGGAATTGTTTTTTAGAAGAAGAAGAAGAAGAGATTGGACTTATATCCCACCCTTCATTTAGAGTCCCAGACTCCTTTCTCTTACCTTCCCCACAACAGACACCCTGTGAGGTAGGTGGGGCTGAGAGAGCTCTTTCCAGAACTGCCCTTGAGAGAACAGATCTGGAAGAACTTGTAACTGACCCAAGGTCACACCAGCAGCTGCAAGTGGAGCAGTGGGGAATCAAACCCGTGTTCTCCCCGATCCAACATTGGCTTCTCTTATGTTCTTCTTATGTTCTCCCAGATTAGAGTCCATGCACTTAACCACTACACCAAACTGGTTTGTTACTCAACAATCTTACATGCAGGTGGGGGAATGGATTTCAACTCCATGTGAATCTGCTGAGTTCTTGTCTCCTCCCCTAAACTGTAAGCCCTTTGCCCTTAATAGTTCAAAGATAAAGAATGGATGTCTTGGAAAGGAGAAGGAAATGGAGTCTGGGGGTCCCTAAAAGATGAACAGATATACCAAAGCATTCATAGGATTAGCCTCCATTTTGTCAAAGTATACCGCACGCAGAGGAGAAAGTCAGCAGTTCTGATCACAATATTGAGTTGACCCTCCTTTCCATCGACAAACCCTGCCTCTTGAAAACGTGACGGTCTCTCCCCCTCCATTTCTTCACCCTCTCCAATTCTCCTCTCCTGCCATCCCCTCTACTTCTGAACCCAACCACTTGGCATTCATCCGCGTGAGAGCCCCCCCCCCCCCCCCCGGCCCCTTAATTCATATCAACCTTCCCCTTCTCACACAAAAGCTGCTCTGATTTCTGCAACCCAGGATTGGTCCACAGAGGTGAGAGTGTTTGTGAATGTTCTTTGACATCGCAGTTCTCCAGCCACTGCTGGGGGGACCGGGACTTGGACACAAGTAACAACCCACGGTTAGGACTGGAAAGAACAAAGAGAAAGAGATTGATTTTAAAACAAAGACTTCTGAACGGACCCAGAGCGAGACCCTCTGATTGTTTCGGTTCTTTTTTCCCCCTGCGTTGCGAGGGGCAGGAGAGTTCAGAAAATTGAGCCCACTAATGTGTCCCTTTGAGGTTGCCATAGCAGTGCTTTTCACCTCTCAACCTCAGTGATTCTTTCCCAGCCAATCAGCCGCATTCCGTGGTGCTCTGAGTGTGGATGGGTCAATCATCGGATGGCCACGTCCACCCACCTGGCCAGCTGCCCTCTCTGGAACACACCAGAAAATGGATGAGCATCTCTCCGTCTCCATAGGAACAAGGGCCTAATCAGAGTGTGTGATGAATGCAATGCACTCAAGACAATCGAATCTATGCATTTAATTGTAGCCCTTGAGTGGGGAGGGAGGGGGAGGAAAGATGCTGTGTTGGGCTGAGGGACAGTACACCTTGCTCACACATAAGACTCTCAGGAGAGCCCTGCTGGATCAGACCAGTGAGGGTCCATCTAGTCCAGCATCCAGTCTCACACAGCGGCCAACCAGTTCCCCTGGAGGGCCAACAACAGGGCAGAGAGGCCGAGGCCTTCCCCTGATAAGAACATCAGAAGAGCCCTGCTGGATCAGACCAGTGAGGGTCCATCTAGTCCAGCATCCCGTCTCACACAGCGGCCACTAAGGCCTTCATAAGAACACCAGAAGAGCCCTGCTGGATCAGACTAGTGAAGTTCCATCTAGTCCAGCATCCCGTCTCACACAGCGGCCAACCAGTTCCTCTGGAGGGTCAACAACAGGGCAGAGAGGCCGAGGCCTTCCCCTGATAAGAACATCAGAAGAGCCCTGCTGGATCAGACCAGTGGTCCATCTAGTCCAGCATCCTGTCTCAACACAGTGGGCAGCCAGTTCCTCTGGACGGCCAACACTAAGGCATAGAGGCCGAGGCCTTCATAAGAACACCAGAAGAGCCCTGCTGGATCAGACCAGGGGTCCATCTAGTCCAGCATCCTGTCGCACACAGCGGCCAACCGGTTCCTCTGGAGGGCCAACAACAGGGCACAGAGGCCGAGGCCTTCATAAGAACACCAGAAGAGCCCTGCTGGATCAGACCAGGGGTCCATCTAGTCCAGCATCCTGTCTCACTCAGTGGCCAACCAGTTCCTCTGGAGGGCCAACAACAGGGCACAGAGGCCGAGGCCTTCATAAGAACATCAGAAGAGCCCTGCTGGATCAGACCAGTGGTCCCTCTAGTCCAGCATCCTGTCTCTCACAGTGGCCAGCCAGTTCCTCTGGATATCCAGTGACAGGGCATAAGAGACCGAGGCCTTTGTAAGAATATAAGAAGAGCCCTGCTGGGTCAGACTAATGGTCCATGTAGTCCAGCATCCTGTCTCACACAGAGGCTAACCAGTTCCCCCTGGAGGTCCAACAACAGGGCAGAGAGGCCGAGGCCTTCCCTAGGCGTTGCCTCCTGGCTCTGGGATTCAGAGTGCATCTGAATGTGGACGTTCCCCTCCGTCAATCAACTGAATCAACTCAGGCCTGACAGCGCAACCAAAGGATTTTTTTTCTTTTCAATTTTTTTGCTTTACAACTTCTGGTTAAAGCCGATAAAAATGGGGTGGGGGGGGAGGGGAGACATAAAGCAAATTCCATTTTGCAGAAGTTCAGCGTTCTGCCCAAGCCGCCCTGCTTGGCAGCGTTGAGGAAGTGAATCGCCTCCCACTTCCCGTACTGAGTCACTGCCGTAACCCTCCGGGGCAGTCCTAGTAGAGCAATGAGGGGAAAGCAGCCGGAGGTCTCTCTTACCGGCAGTCTCAAAAATAGCAAAGGAAACTCTTCGCTTGCTGAAGATGGAGTCGGGGGGGGGGGCCTTCTTTCTTTTGCTTCATCCTTGACACGGTGCCAAAGAGACGGCTCTTCCAAGCAAGCACGGAGGCTGCTGACTGCCTGCAGACTGCTTTGCTTTAGGAACTCCCAAAACCCCGGTGCACTGAACATCAAAAACCAATCTGCCACTTGATTCAAACCCACATTAGTAAAGAGACTGAGGCTTATTTAATTGGGTGGCAGCCCAATCTGTAACCAATTAAATTCACATACACATGTAGATTCATAGGTGCTGATCCAGCAAAGAGGTCCATAGCATGGAGAACTGATGGAAGAAGAAGAAGAAGAAGAAGAAGAAGAAGAAGAAGAAGAGGAGGAGGAGGAGGAGGGGGAAGGGGAGGGAGGGAGGGAGGGAGGAGGAAGAGGAGATTGGATTTATACCCCACCCTTCACTACCCAAAGGAGTCTCAGAGCAGTTTACAATCTCCTTTCCCTTCCCCTCCCCACAACAGACACTCTACGAGGTAGGCGGGGCTGAGAGAGCTCTTTCGAGGACTGCCCTTGAGAGAACAGCTCTGAAAGAACTTTGACCCAAGGTCACACCAGCAGCTGCATGTGGAGGAGTGGGGAATCAACACCGGTTCTCCCAGATTAGAGTCCGCGCTCTTAACACTTACACCAAACTAGCATGAATATGGGTTGCCAGTTCTGGGGTGAGAAATATGTAAAGATTTGGGCAGTGGAACCTGGGTAGGGTCTTGGGGTGGGGAGGGACCTCTGAAGGTCTAATGCCATAGAGTCCACCCTCCAAAGCAGCCCTTCTCTCTAGGGGAACTGTTCTCTCTCTGTGTGTGTGGTTTGGAGATCAGTTGTTCCGGGAGACCTCTAGGCCCCACCTGGAGGTTGGCACCCGAGTTATGTTCATGATGGAAGGCACACTGGCTCCATTGGGAGTGAAAAATCTGTCGATCCTTTAATAGTGGGACTGTAATCCCGGAGGATCTCTAGGGACCACATCACACCAGTCTTGTTCCACCTACATTTGCTCTCAGTTAAGTTCTGGGCCCAGTATTGAGTTTTAAAGCTCTATACAGCTTGAGGCCAGCATAATTTAAAGACCACCTTCTCCCATGTGAACCTATAGGTCCTCTCTGGCCATCTTTGGAGGCCCTGCTTCAGTTGCCCATGCCATCTGAAGTTAAATGGGTGGAAACCTGAGGAAGGGCCTTAAGAACACAAGAGAAGCCATGTTGGATCAGGCCAGTGGCCCCTCCAGTCCAACACACTGTGTCACACAGGGGCCAAAAACACCAGGTGCCCTCAGGAGGTCCAGCAGTGGGGCCAGAACTCCAGAAGCCCTCCCACTGTTGCCCCCCCCCAAGCATAGGGTTGCCAGCCTCCAGGTGGGGCCTGGGGATCTCCCGCTTTTACAACTGATCTCCAGCTGACAGAGATCAGCTCCCCTGGAGAAAATGGCTGTTTTGAAGGGTGGACTCTATGGCATTATACCATGCTGAGGCCCCTCCCTTCCCCAAACCCTGCCCTCTCCTGGATCCACCCCCAAAGTCTCCAGGTATTTTCCAACCCAGACCTGGCAACCCTACCCAAGCACCAAGAAATCAGAGCATCACTGCCCCAAACGGGGTGTTCCCTCTATACCTTGTGGCTACCTCTGCTCCATATGTGTCTCCAATCACCTCACAAAGCTGTCTATGCTTATAAGAACCAACCTGGGGAGATTTAACTGCCTCCCTCTATTGTTGTCTTCCGCCTGCTGGTGAAGATTTTTTTAAAATTCTGTTTGGCATACCCCCGGTACATTTTATTGACCCTCCTCCCTGGTTCTGCTGCTACTTGTGTTTATAAGGTTTTTTTTTAATGGATTATTTTATATGTACTTCCTTTTAAATGGTGTCTCAGTATTGAAATGTTCCAACTTTCTGATACCCACCACCTTGCTGTTGTTGCTGTCACGTCACAACCAACTTACGGCAATCCGGGAGGGTTTTCAGGGTGAGAGATGTTCAGAGGTGGTTCGCCATGGTCTGCCTCTGCATGGCAACCCTGGAGTTCCATAGGTGGTCTCCCATCCAAGTCCTAACAACCAGGGCTGACCCTGCTTAGCTTCTGAGATCTGACAAGATCTGGCTAGCATAGGCCGTCCAGGTCAAGGCAAGAGACAAAGAGAGGTGGTTGGCCATTGCCTGCCTCTGCATAGCAACCCTGGACTTAGCATCACAGAGTTGGAAGGGACCTTCAGGGTCATCTAGTCCAACCCCCTGCACAATGCAGGAAATTCACAAATACCTCCCCCCCCCCCATATGCCCCCAGTGACTGCTATCCATACGCCCAGAAGATGACAAAAAACCTCCAGGGTCTCCAGCCAAACTGGCCTGGAGAAAAATGGCTTCCTGAACCCAAAGTGGTCATCAAGACTTCCTTAGGTGATCTCCCGTCCAAGAACAAGCCAGGGTCGACCCTGCTTATCTTCTGAGATCTGATGGGATCAGGGTAGCCTGGTCTATCTGGGTCAGGGCATTCACCACGTTGGGGACACTACTTTGGCGGAGAGGTGGCATAGAAATGTTTCAAATAACCGGATAAATAAATTAGTTCCAAACCAGCCTCATCAATGATAAACTTCTTCACCAAGAGGTTGAATCTCAATCTCAGTCTCCTCTCTAAACATTAGGAAGAACTTCCTGACAGTTAAGAGCGGTTCCTCAGTGGAACAGGCTTCCTCGGGAGGTGGTGGGCTCTTCTTCTTTGGAGATTTTCAGACAGAAGCTAGAGGGCCATCTGACAGCAATGCAGATTCTGGGAAGTTGGGCAGATCGTGAGAGGGAGGGCAGGAAGGGCTGCCTCAGTGCTCAGTTTTTGCGGCCCTTTCTATCACACCCAGGGAAATGCCGATCGCCACTTTGGGGTCAGGAAGCAATTCTTCTCCAGGCCAGTTTGGCCAGGGACCTTGGAGATTCTTTGCCATCTTCTGGCCATGGAACAGGGGTCACTGGGGGTGTGGGGGGATCACCTTTGACCCCTACAACAAGCTTCAGTAAGAGCCATGGGACCTACATGTACAAAGGCCACGTAAGGTGAAAAAGCTTTCTGAACCCAAGACTCTGTTTCATAATAAAAGATGGACGCTCAAACACAGCCTTCGCCCTGACCTCCTTCCAACACGGAGTCTTCGACGCGTTTCAGAGACACAACTGCCAAATGCTCAAAACACTCTCAGGAGCTGTAACCTTGCCACAACCCAGCAATTGTGGGTGGGGTGTTATGTCAACAGCAAAAGTTTAGGATTTTAAATTTTCACCTTGCTCCTCACACCTGCCCACGTTGCGGCCCCCGAAAGTCGTACTATAGAAAGTGGGGAAAGGAAGGCGATTCAGCGCCGGGTGAACAGATTGGGCCTATTTTAACCAGAGACCTTCAGAATTAGGCTTTGCATCTCTGATCTCTTTGCGACAGCATCACACCAACTCTCACTGCATGGGTCTCTGAACAGCATTGTTGAACGTTCTTTGAAATGCTGTTTGTGCCCCGTTCTTATGTGAAAGAGGACAGAACTCTCTCACACACATTCCGGTTCGCAGTTCAGTGTCTTAACCTCTGAGCCACCGCTAATAGCCACTGATGGACCTCCGCTCCATGTGTTTTATTTAATTCCCCCTTGAAGCTGTCCATGCTTGTAGCTGCCACCATTTCTAGTGGCAGTGAATTCCATGTGTTAATCACTCTTTGGGTGAAGAAGGACTTCCTTTTATCCATTCTAACCCGACTGCTCAGCAATTTCATGGAGTGCCCACAAGTTCTTGTATTGTAAGAAAGGGAGAAAAGGATTTCTTTCTCTACCTGCCCTACCCCATGCATAATCTTGTAAACCTCAAACATGTCACCCCTCAGCTGTCGTTTCTCCAAGCTAAAGAGCCCCAAGCGCTTCAACCTTTCTTCATAGGGAAAGTGTTCCAACCCTTTTATCATTTTAATTGCTCTTTTCTGCACTTTTTCCAATGCTAGAATATCTTTTTTGAGGTGTGGCGACCAGAACTTTACACAGGACTCCAAACGAGGTCACACCATCGGTTTATACAGGGGCATTATGATACTGGCTGATTTAAACCTCGAACATGTCACCCCTCAGTCGTCGTTTCTCCAAGCTAAGGAGCCCCAAGCGCTGTAACCTTTCCTCGTAGGGAAGCTCACACCTTGAATAAAACCAGGGGTCCAATGGGGCCAGAGAGAGGCCACTAGGAATGGCCACTAGGGCAGCCACGGGCCGAATCAGATTCTCTGATCTGATTCAGCCAGCTGCCGAATTGCTGCCGAAATTCGGCGGCAACTTTAAAAGCCACTGGAGGGGAGGGGGTTTGAGGGAGAGGCTCCAAACTTGCAGGGTAGCTGCTGGGCCTCTCCTCGAAATACACACCAAGTTTCAAGAAGATTGAACCAGGGGGTCCAATTCTACGGCCCCCAAACAGGTTGCCCCCATTCCCTCCATTGTTCTCTATGGGAGGAAAAAAGTTAACATTTTTTCCCACCATAGAGAACAATGGAGGGGATGGGACAACCTATTTGGGGGCCTATAGAATTGGACCTCCTGGTCCAGTCTTCTTGAAAGTTGGTGGGTATTTCGAGGAGAGGCCCCAGCAGCTACCCTGTGAGTTTGGAGCCTCTCCCTCAAACCCCCTTTCCTCCAGCCCCTCACATACCCTATGAGTTTTTGCCATTGATTTCAATGCCCATTGGATATAATGGGGCTGAAACTGACATTCCCTTTCTGACACACTTCTGGCGATGTCAGGGGACGTGGCATATGCTAATGCGGTATGCTAATGAGTTATGCTAATGGGCTCCTGCACCTCTTTTTCCACGAAAGGACCCCTGAATAAAACTCTGTTGCTCTTAAAGGTGCTTGACTGGACTCATACTTTGTTCTGCTGCTTCAGACCAACACGGCAATCCCCCTGAATCAATCCCTAGGGTCGCCATCAGGGCTTTTTTTGTAGAAAAAGCCCAGCAGGAACTCATTAGCATAATGAGAGCCAGTTTGGTGTAGTGGTTAACTGCGCGGACTCTAATCTGGGAGAACCGGGTTCGGTTCCCCACTCCTCCACTTGCACCTGCTGGATGACGTTGCACAAGCCATAGCTCTGTACCAGCTGTTCTCTCAAGGACAGCTTGGGAAAGAGCTCTCTCAGCCCCACCTCCCTCACAGGGTGTCTGTTGTGGGGAGGGGAAGGGAAAAGGAGTTTGTAAGCCGCTCTGAGACTCCAAGTGAGTTAAGGGCGGGATATAAATCCAATCTCTTCTTCTTCTTCTAATAGGCCACACCCAACAGCAGAAACTCATTAGCATATTAGGCCACACCCCCATGTTACCGGAAGAGTGGTCCTCCAGCCACACCCACCTTTTGCTTCTTATTCTGTTCACCTTGTTTGTTGTCAAAACCCAGGGCTTTTCTTGTAGCAGGAACTTTTTTGCATGTTACGCCATCCCTAGTTGCATCCCTAGTTGCATGTTACGCCATCCCTAGTTTAGCCAGCCCTAATGAGTTTCTGCCATTGGGTGTGGCCTATTATGCTAACGAGTTCCTGCTGGGCGTGTCCAACTTGGGAGCCAGCCGGAACTCCGTTCCTGTGTGTTCCTGCCCCAAAATAGCCCTGGTCGCCATAAGTCAAAAGTGATGTGACATAACTTAACACACAGTCACGCGTGAAAAAAGAATATCGCTAACCAGCTTCCCAGGAGAGACTTAGAAAAACGGCGTATTTCCAGCACTCCAGGCCAGGTAGCCTCTCTCAGCTGAGCAGTTCTCTTCCTTCTTTTTCATTCCTCTCCCCTTCTTCCTTTCTCCTGGGGTCGGTTGCTAAGGAACACACCATTACTTCGCTTTCTCTTTTTGACCCGGTTAAGTGTGAACACCAGAGACAATCTGAAGAGAGCGTCACTGGCGTGGCTCAGACGGGAGCACTGGCCTCGTTACCCGGAGATGAATTGCATTAAACTCTTCACTGCCCGAGCCGGTCGGGAGCTGCTTTTATGGAGGTCTCTTTGTTAGGCGCAGGTGTGTGTGCATGTTAAAACGTCTCGCAATTGCAGCGGAGAGAGGTTAAAAGCAGGCTTTGAACGCATCCACGTTTTCCCGTCGGAGCAAGTCAGAGGCTCGAAACCGGCAGTCCTTTGTCACAATAAACACAGTTTATTGCCACAATAAACACAGAGCCACCTCCGAAAATTTCTGTCTCGTATCATCCACTTATACAAGGCATAGCCCAAATTGACCACTGTCACCGGGTCACAGTATATATTGCACCACTCTCACAGTCCATGTTCCTCCATCCCTGCCGGCAGCAACCAACAATGTGCAGCGCACACATGTGCAGAAACACACGCCTCGATGCAATTCTGCATGGGCATTACCGGAGTGCACGGGAAGCAACACGGAGCTGACGTTTTTGGGAACCGTCCTCGGTTTATTGTCGAGTAGTCACACTCTTTGAAAGCTGGAATCTCAGAAAGGAGACTGCAGACCTGGAAAAAGAGCAGAGGAGGGCAGCCAAAACGCTCCGGGGGATGGAGCACTTTCCCGATGAGGAAAGGCTGAAGAGTCTGGGACCTTTCGGTTTAAAAAAGAGATGACTGTGGAAGAGAAGAAGAAGAAAAAGAAGAGATGGGAATTTTCTTTTTGGAGCCAGTTTGGTGTAGTCGTTAAGTGCTCGGACTCTAACCTGGGAGAACTGGGTTTGATTCCCTACGCCTCCACCTGCAGCTGCTGGATGACCTTCGGCAAGCCGTAGTTCTGTCAGAGCTGTTCTCTCAAGGGCAGTTCTTGAGAGAGCTCTCTCAGCCCCACCTACTTCCCAGGGTGTCTGTGGTGGGGAGGGGAAGGGGAAGGAGTTTGTAAGCCACTCTGAGACTCTGAGTGAAGGGCGGGATATGAATCCAATCTCCTCCTCCCCTCCTCCTCCTCCTCTTCGTCTTCTTCCCCGCCCTTTACTACCCAAAGTTGTTTTAGAGCAGCTTACAATCCCCTTCCCCTCCCCACGACAGACACCCTGTGAGGTAGGTGCAGCTGAGAGAGCTCTCTCGATGACTGCTCCTGAGAGAACAGCTCTGAAAGAAGACGAGGAAAAAGAAGAGGAGATTGGATTTATACCCCACCCTTAATTACCCAAGGGAGTCTCAGAGCAGCTTACAAACTCCTGTCCCTTCCCCTCCCCACAACAGACACCCTGTGAGGTCGGTGGGGCTGAGAGAGCTCTAACAGAAACTGCTCTTTTTCAAGGACAGCTGTGCCAGAACTATGGCTTGTCCTAGGTCATCCAGCAGGTGCAAATGGAGGAGTGGGGAATCAAACCTGTTTCTCCCAGATGAGAGTCCATGCACTTAACCACTACTACACCAAACTGAAGAAGAAGAGGAGGAGGAGGAGGAGATTGGATTTATACCCTGCCCTTCACCTGGAGTCTCAGAGCGGCTTACACTCCTCCTTCCCCTCCCCGTTACAGAGACCCTGTAAGGCAGGTGGGGCTGAGAGAGCTCTTTTGAGGACTGCTCTTTCGAGGACACCTCTGAGAGAACTTGTGATTGACCCAAGGTCACCCCAGCAGCTGCATGTGGAGGAGTGGGGAATCAAACCTGGTTCTCCCAGATTAGAGTCCACGCTCCTAACCACTGCACCAAACTGGCTCTCACATCTTTCTTTCACAGCACCTAATGCCTTGTCCTGTGAACTGGAGATCCCATGGATTGAACCTGGAACCTTCTGCATGTAAAACAAATGCTCTACCAATGAGCCACGGCCCCATCTATCGCTGCCTCTTGCTTTCTGATGGTGGCTCCCACTTTACGGAACAAGCTGCCCAAGTAGTTTCGGAAGGTGGCTTTACTGTAGGGCTTCTGGGAATGCATCAAAGACAGAATTGTTCTTCCGGGTATCAAAGGCAGAGAAATCTTCTAGCATACTTAGTAGTTGCGGTTAGTTGTAGTTGTGTTGTGGTTGAAATGATTTAATCCTCTGTGAGCCTACTGTGGGGAAGTCAGAGTCCCCATTCAAGGGGAGGGCGGGATATAAATGTGAAGAATAAATAAATAAATAAATAAATATAATCAGCTAAACTAAATATTTCGTAAAACAGGTTTTCCGAGTTTTCAAAGGACAGCCAAATCCTGTGAATTTAGAAAAGCCAGCCGTCTTCCATATGTTCAAAGAACAGAAAGTCCTTTTTTTTTAAGCTCCTGCATCCTAGGAGACTCCAATGAATCTTGAAATACGCAATATACCCTGGTTTCCATTTTTAATTTTAAAAAACACAAATTTATGACTCTGGGCTCTTTCATCATGCCTCGATCTATCTATCTTCTTCCTCAAAGTAACCACTTGTTATTTTGGGCTTAACTCCCCTCCTGATAAAGCGGTACAGAAACTCTTTCCCACCCCAGAAACTAAAGAGAGCAGGCACTTGCTATGATGTGGTATTTCAGATTATTGGAGTAAAAAGACGTTATTCAGTGTTCCCGCTAAGCTGAGTTAGTGTGAGTGAGTTCACAGTTTTTTAGCCTCCAGCTCACACATTTTTGCCTTACTCAGGAAGAATGGCTCCTGAGCAAACAAAGTTATGCAGTAGCCAAATTGCTCACTCACAACAGCTAGTAGCTCTCAAAGTAGAATTTTTGCTCACAAGACTCCACAGTTAGAGGGAACATTGGTTATGATACTTCCTCCCCCCCCTCCCCCGGGGATTGTCCAACGGACTACAGTACCTGATGGTAGATGTATCCAGGTACTCAGCCACTTTGGTCTGAAGCAGTAGAACAAATTTAGTGGCACCTTTAAGACCAAAAAAAGGTTTATTCAAGGTATGAGCTTTTGTGTGCATGCACACTTTTTTCAAATACAGTGGGATGGTGAGGTTCAAACATATAGATGTCAGCCCATCACCCCTGGAATTAAAACTCATCTTGAGACTACAGAGATCAGTTCCCCTGGTGAAAATGGATGCTTTGGAGGGTGGACTCTGAGGTCCTTCTCCTCCCCAAACCCCACCCTACTCGTGTGCGCAACTTATGCCAGTGCTGTCAGTCCAAGAGAAGGTCAGGGAACTATTTAGGGCACCGGAACCCCATTCCCTCACTCCTGGAGGCCTTCAACAAGACTCCCTCGATTGATGACTTCCAGATGGTGGCTGGAGGTTTCCTGGGATTGCGACTGATCTCCAGGCAACAGACATCAGTTCCCCTGGAGAAAATGGTCACTCTGGAAGGTGGACTCTATGGCATTGTACCCACCGAAGTCCCACCCTTTCCCAAATCCCACCCTCCTCAGCCCCACCCCCCCAATCTCCAGGAATTTCCCAATCCAGAGCTGGCAACTCTAAGTCGAGGTTCGTAAGATTATGCATGGGATGGAGCAGGCAGAGAAAGAAGTCCTTTTCTCCCTTTCTCACAATACAAGAACTCATGGGCACTCCAGGAAATTGCTGAGCAGTCGGGTTAGAACAGATAAAAGGAAGTACTTCTTCACCCAAAGAGTGATTAACATGTGGAATTCACTGCCACAGGAGGTGGCGGTGGCTACAAGCATGGACGGCTTCAAGAGGGAATTGGATAAACATCTGGAGCAGAGGTCCATCAATGGCTATTAGCCACAAGGTCTAGATAGGAACTCTCAGTCTGGGGCAAGTGATGCTCTGTATTCTTGGTGCTTGGGGGGGGGGCAACAGAGGGAGGGCTTCTAGTGTCCTGGCCCCACTGCTGGACCTCCTGAGGACACCTGGTGTTTTTGGCCACTGTGTGACACAGAGTGTTGGACTGGATGGGCCACTGGCCTGATCCAGCATTGGCTCCTCTTATGTTCTCAAGTCTTCCTCAAGCAATGCATTAGTGCTGGCAAGAATATCTCAAAATGGCAGGGACTAGAAAGTTCTAGTGTTTCCTCTAAGCTGAGTTAGTGTGAGCTAGCTCACAATTTTTCAGCCTCCAGCTCACACACTTTTGTCTTCACTCAGGAAGGAGGGCTCCAGAGCAAACTAATTTATGCAGTAGCTAAATCTCTCGCTCTCAAATTTAATGCCAGTGGCTCACAAAGTACAATTTTTGCTCACAAGACTCCACAGCTTAGAGGGAGCACTGCAAGAAACCTATTCACTTTGTTAATGAAAACTGGGATTCTCAAATAGGGCTGAGAGGTCCCCCCCCTGGCCACTGGCAGGGGATGGGGGGAAACACTGGATTCCATGCACTTAGGGAACCAACTGCTGCATTTCCACAGCACTGTGAATACCACCTCCCTTTAGATTTTTACCATTCATGCTTTCACTTCGTACTTTGGGCTTCAAAATCCCTGTGACCCGCCCAGCACCTTCACAACAGAACCAGATGCTGATCCAATTTCACTTTAAAAGGGGGAGACAGCGGAAGGGAAGGCAGGCCGTTCCGGCGCACCTCCAAAGCTCAGGCTGGGCGGCTGCTTTTTGACATTAAAAGCATCTTTTCCTTTTTTTTCTTTTTGCCAGAGTGCTGTACCTTCGTTAAGCGCAAGAACCGCAAGTAAATATAGATAGAGTAACCTTTATCTTTTGCAAAACAGGTTTAATATAGCTAATGAGATATGTTCTGGCAATTGCTGCTCAAACTCATGATTTCATTCCATTATAAAGTATGTCAGGCCTTTTCGGTTTTCCTCCCCACTAATATTCTCCCCCCCCCCGCCCCGGCCCCATCTCCCGCGGTTCACAAACAGGCCCCTGCATGGATGAATCACTAGGCAGCAGTTTGCAGTGGAAACATTAAATATAGTATCTTCATGTGGTAAAGGCAAGTAGCTGAAGTAGACCTTAAAAAAGGATTTGTCTAAATGCAAAACAAAACACAAAACCAAAGAAACGATTCTGGAGGATCAACCTAGCATCCATAGAAGTTACATCTATTGATAGCTATTATTTATTGATTGATTTGATTCGATTTATATTCCGCCCTCCCACCCTTAACTAGGCTCACTAAGGCTGTGGTCACACGGCCCTTTAATGCGGGAGGAAGGGCTGTTTCCTCCCGCATTTCAAGGGACCGTTCAGAACAGCTGGGACAACTCCTGCGCCGAAGCGGGCTCAAATGCGGGTTCCTCCCGCATTTTCCGACCCCGGGAAAATCAAGTCACGCGAGGAACCGCATTTGAGCCATCTGGGCAGCCCTCTCTTGCAATCATTGCGAGAGCAGGGCTGTCCAGATAGTCCCGTCCGCCATTCCCCCCCCCCTTTACACTTGGGCACTTGGGCACCCCCAGCCACCGCTGCCAGCCACCAAACGCCGGAGAACGCCGCCAACACCGCTTCTTCCGCCGCCGCCAAATGCCACCACCGCCACTTCTTCCGCCTTCCCTGCCGCCGCCGCCTACTTCACCGCCTCTGCTGCCATTGCCCGCTGCCCCTTTAATCCAGGAAGGCTCCAGGATTTAAAGGGGTCATGTGACCACAGCTTAAGTGAAACCTCCCTGTTCAGGAGCAGTCTACCTCCAAGCAGCAAATCAAAGAAACAGCTGGGTGAGAGTGCTGTCATTATGCCTGCTTCTATCTGGAAATTCAGTCCAGTGCCACAGGGCATTTTAAAACGAAAGGAAAAAGAAGTGAACGAAAAGGACCTGCAGGCAAAAGATAAAAGCAGAGAAAGATTTCCCCTCTCCCGCAGTAGGAATGGTGGATACTTGCTGCGGGAGGAATGACCTTCCTGGAAAGATAAGAGCTATTAAACTTATTTTTAAAAAGTCAGTAACCAAAAAGCGACCTGTGCTTACCTGCCAAAAGGTTGCTAGTTTACTGCTAGTCTTAGGCTGTGGTCACACGGTTAGTTTGATCGGTTTTCACCACTGTTCCCTATCGCATTTAAAAGGGCTGATCAGACGGCCACATCTGTCTCCCGTATCCAGGGGTCATTTCATAAAAAAGCAGTGCAGGAGCTCATTAGCATAACTCATTAGCATAACTTATTTGCATATGCCACACCCCCTGCCATTTAAAGATGCCTCACCCATCTTGCTTTGCTTCCCCAGCTGGCCTGCCAACGGGGGTCAGCTGGGAAAGCAAAAAAAAAAAAATGAAGAAGAAGATGGGGAGGCGTGGTGGCTGGGGAAGCGAACAGGAGGCTCTTAAAGATGCCTCCCCAACCTTTCTTAGCTTCCCCAGCCAGCCTGCCTTGGAAGGCTGGCTGGAAAAGCAAAGAAAGGTTGGGGAGGCATCTTTAAAAGCCTCCCCTTCCCTTCTTCAGGTGGCCCGCCTTCACTCAATGATCAGCTTTTTGGACACTCTCGTACACACGGTGTAACCCTCACAGGGTTTTTGTGAGATGAATACTGAAAAGGGACACGATGTAGAAATATCCACCTGGTCACCTCTAGTTCTTTCTAGTAACAGGACAATTCCCCCCCCCCCCCATGTCAGGTCGGCGTGCTTTGTGATATTATCCCACCTCTCTGGCGCTGCTCGGTGGCGTTCATTCGGCGCCGCATGAGCAGATCTTGTTACTTCTCCGTTATAATTATAGGGGTGTCGGTGAGTGGCCGGCCCGAGGCCTTTTCTATTTCGGCGGGAACGGCCCACGCTTAATAAAACACCACAGCGCTCGAGTTGGCAGCGCCTTCGTTGGCAAATTTCGCAGGACTGACGCCCACGCTGCTCTGCCTTGTCATCTGGCACACTCGGAAAACGTGAGATGCCAAAGATCTGATCGCGAACTGTCCTGTTAGTGTTTGGTACTTCACTGGATGTCAGCTGCTGAGGACATGTCCCCCTGGTATGCTGTGGCGACAATCTTGCCCTCTGCTTTGCCCTCCTATTTAACCCGTTATAACCTTGTCGGCTGGTATATACCATGGAAGAGTCCGGGGGTTAAGAAAAAGAGAAGTTTATTTATTTCCCTGTAGGGGAAAGAGAAAGGCTTCAGTGTTAAGGAATCAACGGTATACAACCGTAGCTGTGTGTGGCAGACTTAATCTGGAGGAACGGTTTTACCACAAGGTAAGCTGTTGCATCAAAAAAAAACCCCTAAGATCATGGCATCCGGCCCCATCGCTCCTTGGCATGTAGAAAGGGAAAGTCGTGGAAGCAGTGACAGACTTCACTTTCCTGGGATCCAAGATCACTGCAGACGGTGACTGCAGCCATGAAATTAAAAGACGCCTCCTCCTTGGGAGGAAAGCGGTGGCAAACCTAGAAAGCATAATAAAAAGTAGAGACATCACCCTGCCAACAAAAGTCTGTATGGTCAAAGGAATGGTGTTCCCAGTAGTGATGCATGGCTGCAAGAGCCAGTTTGGTGTTGTGGTGAAGTGCGCGGACTCTAATCTGGGAGAACCGGGTTTATTCCCCACTCCTCCACTTACACCTGCTGGATGACCTTGGGCAAGCCATAGCTCTGTACCAGCTGTTCTCTCAAGGACAGTTGTCTCAGAGCTCTCTCAGCCCCCATCTACCTCACAGGGTGCCTGTTGTGGGGAGGGGAAGGGAAAGGAGTTTGTAAGCCACTCTGAGACTCCAAGTGAGTGAAGGGCGGGATATAAATCCAATCTCTTCTTCTTCCTCTTCTTCTTCTATAAGGAAGGCCAAGCACCAAAGAATAGATGCGTTTGAATTATGGTGCTGAAGAAGACTCTTGAGAGTCCCTTGGACTGCAAGGAGAACAAACCAGTCAATCCTAAAAGAAATCAACCCTGACTGTTCCTTGGAAGGTCAGATCCTGAAGCTGAAGCTCAAATACTTTGGCCATCCAATGAGAAGGGAGCGCTCCCTGGAGAAGACCCTGATGCTGGGAAAGACTGAAGGTCAAAGAAGAAGGGGACGGCAAAGGATGAGATGGTCAGACAGCGCCATCGATGCAACAAACATGAAATTAAGCAAACTCCGGAGCACGACGGAAGACAGGAGGGCCTGGCGTGATGTGGTCCGTGGGGTCGTGAAGAATGGGACTCGACTGTGCGACTGGACAACAACAAAAATTGTTACAGAGGCTGTGATCACACGAGCAGTTTGGCCCGACACAGCCACTCCTCCCCTTCGGATCAAATGGGTGAAGTCAGACAACCACATCTGTCAGGCACTCCCCAGCCACAGGACGACTTGGAGCTGGGTTAAAAAGGCACCACATCACAAATGGTGTTTTTGTTTCCCTGTAGGGTCACTGTGCATGGCTGGATGTCTGAATGTGGGGGAGCGTGCACAGAAAGGATTTGGCGGTCTGAACCTGCAGATCTGTTCTGCCACTGGAAATGGTTTGTTTTTTTTTTAAAAAATGCCTGTGCGCGCCTGTGCATGCATGCACATTTATGTGCGCGCATGCATGCGCATGCATGCACATGCATTTTGGAAAAACTGGCAGCGCGCTCCATGACTGAGGCACTGCAATAATGTGGATGATTTACCACGGGATGTCTCCGTGGGTAACCCGCAGCAGGGTGTGCTGTGTGGCTGATATGCCCCTGCCACACTTTAAACTGGTTCAGTTAGAGGCGGCACCATATCACGCCAAGCCGCCAGTGTGACCACAGCCAGAGACAGAGAAAGCGTCTGCCGCACACCGCCAGGGTACTGTTCAAGGATAAAGCCGTGTTTTCTCTCAGGTTTTCTAACCTAGTTTAAGATTTCTGGAGCTTCTGCCCCTATCGCTTCCCGCTATCTAGGAATGCTAAGTTTGAGAGAGTGCATATGTCCCCAACATGGTGGGACTGGAGAACTCCTGGTGGCTGGAGATCTCCGTGGATTACAACTGATCTCCAGGTGACAGCAATCAGTTCCCCTTGTGAAAATGGCTGCTTTGGAAAGTGAACTCAATGGCATCGTACCCTGCTGCCCCCGGCCCTCTGGAACCAGCTCCCCCAGACGGCTCGTGCCCTGCTGGATCCACTAAAGTTCCGTAAGACATGTCAGGCCGCCTTCCTTTGTGCTGCATTTATTTAACCAAGAGATTGGGTGAGATGGCTGGCTGTCCAGGTTTGTTCCAAAGCTGATGAAGGGTTGAATTTTCATTATAATCTGTTTGTTTTTTTTAAGGAGAAGAGGAGATTGGATTTATACCCCACCCTTCACTACCCAAAGGAGTCTCCAAGCAGCTTACACTCTCCTTTTCCTTCCCCTCCCCACAACAGACACCCTGTGAAGTAGGCGGGGCTGAGAGAGCTCTCCTGAGAACTGCCCTGGAGAGAACAGCTCTGAGAGAACTTGTGACTGACCCAAGGTCGCACCAGCAGCTGCATGTGGCGGAGTGGGGAATCAAACCCGGTTCTCCCAGATTAGAGCCTGCACTCTTAACTACTACACCAAAATGTCTCTTGCTACGTATGCCAGTCAGCAGAAGCAAGAAGACAAACACCTTACCCGTATGCCCAACCCACTGTCAGGGCGCCACGCATATTAATGGAATCAACCCACCCTTGCAGCCAATCCCTGCAAACTCCAGTAGTCAGGATAGTGACCACAGAATAAGGATATCCAGTTGGAACAGTGGCAACCACTTCAGAGCAGAATGGCACTTCGGATTTGGCATTCCTGGGATTTGGTAATGGCGGGGGAATAGGATGCCTTCGGGTTTATAAATCACATTCTTAATCACTCGCCATATCTAGCATGGCTATGTCGTGAGAGGTATCAAAAGGACAGGGTGGCCAGTTCTGGGTTAGGAAATACCTGGAGGTTTTGTGGGTGGAGCCTGAGGAGGGTGGGGCTTGGGGAGAAGGGGGGACTTCAGCAGGGTATAATGCCATAAAGTCCACCTTCCAAAGTAGCCATTTTCTCCAGGTGAACTGATCACAGTCTCCCGGGGAACGAGTTTTAATCCTGGGAGATCGCCAGCCACCACCTGGACGTTGGCAACCCCGCAAAAGGACCAGCTGTCTCATCCCTGGATCTATTTTCCCTCTCGGTCGCTGAGTTGTTACCCCATTGCCCATGAAAAGCAAGATGCCTTAACAGGTTGCCACTCCAGGTAAATTTTGCATCGTATTTTAGTGAAAAACAGCCCATTTGAAAAACACCAGGCCGGGCGGGCGGGTGGGGGGGGGGGGATACACATTGGCCCCATATTGCTAAAAGAGCACAAAACCAGCCAGAAACATACCACTCTCTGTTGCAGAAACAAAAACAGATGGTGCTACAAATCCAGAGTCCTTCAAGTTTCTCTTCCCTCCTCCCTCTCCCTTTCCCTCCTCTGGCGTGCAACTGTTCGGTCCTTTTTTTAATTCCCCAAAAGAGAAAACATGAATGTGCACTTCGTAACGGAGCATCACGCTCAGGAACATTTGCCAAGCCTCTCTACAAGTGAGCAACAGACGCCTAGAAATTCTTCTTAATTCTGGCAAGTGGCGAACTGTGACTCTTAGAACAAGGTTCCAGACCCGTGGCGCCTTCGAGACCAATGAAGTTTAAGTCTGGGTGGAATCTTTTGTGTGCACACGACTGGCCACCTGAATCCGTGACTCTTAGGGTGCATTCAGACGCACTGTTTGATCCGGCTTTGACACACTTCGAAAACTGATCAAATGTGTACGTTCAGACAGCAGCAGCTTCTTGTCCCCAGCCGTTGCTCACCGGAGCAAATACCGGCGCAAAGGGAAGTATTTTGATACCAGGTCCTTAAGTGGTCTTTTCTGTGCTCTCCCAGTTGAAAGCGCATTTCCCCCTGTGTGATCGCTTCACCACCATCAAGCCACTTCCGAGTCTTTAAACCCCTCTGCCGCAGAAGCCTTTGGCTTCCGCTTTTTGCCCGCCATTTTTATTTTTGCGATATGCGCATAAGCGCTCCTTTGCCCACGGGTCCATTTAAAAAAATTAAATGGCCACTAGTTTTGAGTTTGGGATCCCAAGGAGGCCAGTTTCAGGCTAAAAAAACCATGAGCTAGCTCACACTAACTCAGCTTAGAGGGAACATTGGTCTCAGATGGAGAGCTTTCACATCACCTTTTGCCTGGTCTTTTTAACTGGAGATGCTGGGGATTGAACCTGGGACCTTCTGCGTGCCAAGCAGAGGCTCTTCCACTGAGCCACAGCCCTTCTTTACAGCTCTCCAGGGTCTCAGGCGGAGGTCTTTCCCATCACCTCCTGCCTGGTCCTTTTTAACTGGAGATGCCGGGGATTGAACCTGGGATCTTCTGCCTGCCAAGCAGAGGCTCTGCCACTGAGCCACATCCCATCTTTACAGCTCTCCAGGGTCTCAGGCGGAGGTCTTTCCCATCACCTCCTGCCTGGTCCTTTTTAACTGGAGATGCCGGGGATTGAACCTGGGACCTCCTGCATGCCAAGCAGAGGCTCTGCCACTGAGCCACATCCCATCTTTACAGCTCTCCAGGGTCTCAGGCGGAGGTCTTTCCCATCCCCTCCTGCCTTGTCCTTTTTAACTGGAGATGCCGGGGATTGAACCTGGGACCTTCTGCATGCCAAGCAGAGGCTCTGCCACTGAGCCACATCCCATCTTTACAGCTCTCCAGGGTCTCAGGCTGAGGTCTTTCCCATCACCTCCTGCCTGGTCCTTTTTAACTGGAGATGCCAGGGATTGAACCTGGGACCTTCTGCATGCCAAGCAGAGGCTCTATCACTGAGCCACGACCCCTACACGCAGCCTACACATGGTCCCTCTGCTCCAGTCCCACATAGAAGCGTGTCACTTTGACCCAAATGTCACAGGACACAAGCAGAGCCCAGTCCCTGGTGGATCACTCTCTGTTTCCTGGAGGACTCTATAGCGACTTCTTCACCCGAAGAGTGATTAACAGATAGAATTCACCGCCACAGGAGGTGACTCACAATCAGTTAATATAGATTCTCGCTCAAAGATCATGAATCAATATCCCTAACACATCAGTGGACCTATGACATTTCAGATTTTTTTTAAAAAATGTTAACTTATATTCAGAAAGCTAACCCCCAATGATAAAACGCGTTATCTTCAAATACAGTTGCCAAGTAAGAAGTATGTTTGGGAAGCCAAGGTCCCGTTTCTCCTCTTCATCACTGGAACAGACTTGGCCCACGTGGCCGGACCAGACAGCGTGGCCACTTTATTGCAACTCTTGGTTGATGATGGACACACACCCATACACACACCCAGAGACGCTGGAAATTTTATACCAGATGGTTATATCAATGAAGATTGCCATGAGAAGGGATCCACGGCCTGATTTACGAACTTTCAGCAACCACACAACGTATGAGAAAGCAACGTCTGCTCTGGATTTACATATATTAACTTCTGAATGTGTGTCTTTTTTAAATAGTATGTATCACTGACCACTTAGGAAGGCCCTAGAGGCCAAACCATGCATAGCCTGGTTGGTCACTGGATACATTCATCAACGGTGCATGTGAAATCCTCAGCTTTGTACGTGAAATAACTACAGATCATGTAAAGCTCACATTGTCGTTCTACGCAATCTGATATCCAGACCTTATTTTTTAATCTTTGCCATTGTGAACCCCATGTAATAAATATATATGATAATATTTCATTTGAGGTAGCCTGACCTGTCAAAGCCCAGAAACCAAAAAAAAAAACACTGAGCGGCTTCTTCCAGCAATCTGAACCCACAATTCTGAAAACCTAAACAGCCGAAGAAGAAGAAGAAGAAGAAGAAGAAGAAGAAGAAGAGATTGGATTTATACCCTGCCCTTCACTCCGAGTGGCTTACAATCTCCTTCCCTTCCTCTCCCCACAACAGACACCCTGTGAGATAGGTGGGGCCGAGAGAGTTCTTTATATCAGGTTTTCCTAGGCTGAACAAATTATTATTTCTGTTAAACAGCACTGAGGAAAATATCATTGAACCTGTGGCACAGTTTTCACCGGCTGCTGCTTCTATACGCAGTAAATTTTTGTAAGTGCTCAATGCAGGGTATTTTTTAATGGAAATTGTATTTTATGCAGAAACTGAATTTTGTATTTCTCAGATATTATGTTTTACCTCTGTGAAATGCCATTGAAGGAATTCTTTGTGCGAGAACTGCCTTTGAGAGAACAGCTCTGAGAAAACTTGTGACTGACCCAAGGTCACCCAGCTGGCTGAATGGGGAGAAGGAGTGGGGAATGGGGAATCAAACCCAGTTCTCCAGATTAGAGTCTGCGCTCCTAACCACTACACCAAACTGACATGGGAATGGGTGGGAAGGAATCCTCCATTTCTTTGGATACAATTTTTTTTAAAGAACCAGATGGTTTCTAGCAGAGTTAATCATGTAAATTACTATTCTATTTTGGAATGAATTATGTTGACAGAAAAGGGAGATAGCGCCTGCAACAGGCAAAAAAAGGAGTGTCATGTCCCAGGCCAAGGGGAAGAAAATCAACCTTTTTACTTCCCTCTCCCCTCCCCTCCCCCGTCTTTTCTTGCATAGGTCTACTTGTGTGACCACACATGAGGAAGGATTTCAGACGGCCTATCTATTCCGTTGCAGGACCTGGTTACTAACGTTTTTTTCCTGTCATTTCAGACAGACCCGTTTTAGTAACCGGCTGTTAACGGAATATATTTACCTGTTCACACAATGCCAGTTGTCTCCCGTTCGGGAAGCGTGTCTGAGGCGTCGTTGACGAAAACTGCTTTCCTCAGGCCTTCAATCCCTTCTTCCGGATCTGAATCACTACCCTGGGCTGTGCAAAATGCCCCATGGTGCTTCCTCCAGTGACGGGTTTTTCGTGCCCTCTCCCCCCAGCGCGCAATCTCTCCTCTTTTTTAAAAAAAAGGTTCTATTGGGAGCCCTATAACGCTACAGCAGGACGTCAAGACAGCGTCATAGCACTTCTAATAAAATGCTTTTAAAAAAACCTCTCAGGGAGATCATGCGTGCGGAGGGAAATGGCGGGAAAAGAAAGTGGCACACTTTGAAATGGCCACAGCACTTCAGAGATGACTCCTTACCGGAAGTAGGGCTGCCAAGTCCCCCGGTAGAGCGGGGGAAACACCGATTTTTAAAGCTTTCCCCCGCTTTTCTAAAATTGGCCACCGGGGGGACAAAATGGCTGCCAGCAGGGGAACCTCGGAGCCTGCCCTGCTGGCCTCTTGAACTTCTTAAAAGGGAAATTTCCCCTTTAAGAGCTGATCGAGCAAGACAGCCCCGCCCAGAGATTAAGGAGGGACTAAGCTCTTTCTACTGAAGGGCTTCCGTGCAAGGTTGCTGCTGGAGTAAGCTGCGTAAGCTGCTGGGGTCTGCGAGCTCTTTTCCTTCTCTGTCTCTCCCCCTCCCCCTCTTTCTTTTTTCTGTCTGTCTGTCCATCCACTGTGGTTTTGTCAAAGGAATAAACTGTCACTTCCAAAGAGGTAAACATCACAAGGAGAGGTTGCCTGTAGAAGGTCTGGGAGTGGGATTGTTTAAAATGTCTTGTCGTGGCTGCTTGGGTCCCCCCAATCCTCATTTCCCTTCTGCAAATAAAAGTTGGGATTCCTCATTTTTATGCCAATTTTCTGTTTCTTTCAACCATGTCCCCCCCCCCCCCCCCAGCAGTAAAAATCTGCATTTTTAAAAGCATTTGTACATCAAGTAACCGGTATTTTAAGTTAGGGATGGATCCAACTAGCTTTTCTGCTGGCGAAAAGGGGAGGACAAAGGTCCTCTTTAGCCACCAAAAAGCCTATGCTGGTGGGGGGGGAGAAGTTATGGGACTTACATGGACAACTTCTGGGTGAAACAAGGGCCAGAAATAAAGCCTGGGAATTGGGCAAGAGTAAGTGAAAAAGCTGTCTGCCTGTCTGTCTCTCTATCTCTCTCTGTCCCCATCCAGCAGAGGTCTATCAGTGGCTATTATAGCCACAAGGTCTAAATGGAACCCTTTGTCTGGGGCAGTGATGCTCTGCATTCTTGGTGCTTGGGGGGCAACAGTGGGAGGGCTTCTGGAGTTCTGGCCCCGCTGGTGGACCTCCTGAGGGCACCTGGTATTTTTGGCCACTGTTGTGACACAGAGTGTTGTACTGGATGGGCTGTACTGGATGGGCCGATCCACTGTGGCTTCTCTCCTGTTCTTATGATATGAAAATCATATTTAGCACTTGTGTAGCACTTAGGGCTTCATATTCTGCCGAGATGAGGAAGGGTTCAGTAGGGCCGTTGCTCAGTGATAGAGCATCTGCTTGACATGCAGGAGGTATCAGCCTCTTCAGCTAAAAAAGGATCAGGTAATAGGTGACATTAAAGATCTCAGCCTGAGACCCTGGAGAGCCACTACCAGTCTGAGTAGTCAATACTGACCTTGATGGACCAATGGCCTGATTCAGTATTAGGAAACTTCATGAGTTCATGTGTCAGCATGTGGAAGCAACATCACAGGATGTGACATTACAAAATGATGTCACTTCCTTTCTCCTGGCTCCACCCCCAAAGTCTCCTGGCTCCACCCCCAAAGTCCCCAGATATTTCCCAAGTTGGACTTGGCAGCCCTAACCGGAAGGGAAATGCTGCATGAAACAGCCATCCCTGTACCGGTTTCCTCCATGACGGGCCAATAACAGTATCCACGCGCTTTAAAAAGGTAATATGAAATCGACCCTTGTAAGTGTGGAATTTAGGGATGCCAGCCTCCAGGGCTGCAATCACACACACTAAATAATCCACTTCCAGATAATTTGAAGGTTATAGCTATATATTGAATAGCTGTTTGGTTTTATTGCTCTTGAGGGTTTTTTTGTTGTTGTTTTCAATTATGGTTTTATTGTAGTGGTTTCCTAATAGTATGTGCTACTGTAAATTGTTGCTATATTACATTAAAAAAACAAATATTATTTCTACTGCACCAAAAAAAAAAAGAAAACTTATACACAGTGCCTAAAATCTCTGCAACCCTTCCTCATCACTAGGAGCAGCAAGAAAAACGAAATAAAGCAAGATAATGGTGCAAAGTCACCCTAGCTGCTCCAAAAAAAAAGGCTTTACAATGGGAAAAAAGCATAGTTTGTCTCCCCCCACCCCCTCAGAAGCAAATACAGAGGCCCAATGTACACCTCCCCTCTGAAGTAGTTTGACTGCTGTCTTTTCCCAAGCTCATTTCACGCTGGTTTCAAATTTCACTCCAGGGGGTCTGAAGAGTACTAAGCAACAGCATTTGTTTAAAGCAGTATAATGCTAGCTTGACCACAGGAGGGCAATTAACAAATGTAAACATTAATTTATAAACTAGAACAAGTATGCTTTGAAACTAGAAACAGTTATAGACAGGGTTTTTTTGAAACTAGAATGATTCTAGCAGGAAAGTCAGATGTAAATTTGACCAGAGTCACATGCACACTCTCCCTTCCAACAACACATATTCAAACAGCGGTCTCTTACCATCCCCTTCGGCCGGTCTGTAGGGATTGTACTTGGGTTTTGGGGCGACCACCGGGGCAAACTTCTTGGGCGTCTGCTGAGTAGACACAGAGATGCTGGGGGTCCCGAAGGCGTGGGTGGTCTCCATCCGGGCGGTCACATGGCCAACCGGTTCGCTGGAGTTCTTGGGGGGCAGCCATGACGGGTGAGCCATCACGCAGGGCTATGATGAGAGATCTGTAAAACACACGGGGAGGGGGGCGGTTGTCACAAAAGGATGCTGAGAGGCAGAAAAAGCGCAAATAGAGAAAGGGGAATATTTTTTGAAATGTTTACAACAAACAAATCATAATGAAAGTCAATATAGAAGTTCTGCAATAACTATTACAAAGCAAATCTATTAAACAGATATAACACAAAATATAGGATAATATAAAATGACTTTAATTAATAGGGCTGCGGTGGCTCAGAGGTTAAGGTCCTGAGCTGCAGACCAGAAGGTCGATAGCCCGGCAGTTCGAGGCCCGAGTGCCATGTGATGGAGTGAGCTCCCGTCTCTGGTCCCAGCTCCTGCCAACCTAGCAGTTCGAAAGCAAGAAATTGCAAGTAGACAAATAGAGACCGCTTCGGTGGGAAGGTGACAGCGTTCCATGGGCTTCAGTGTTTAGTAATGCTGGCCACATGACCATGGAAACCTCTTTGGACAGCGCCGACTCTTCGGCTTGGAAACGGAGATGAGCACCACATCCCTAGAGTTGGATTCAACTGGCTTTCGAGCAAGGGATACCTTTACCTTTATTTAAGTTAATACTAACTGTATTACACACAAACTAACATAACCAGCAAGACCTAAACGATTGAAAATTACCGCTATCAGTCATCACAATATACCACCCGATACACCAGCCATAAAGTATACAGACCACCCAGGGGAGGGACACTAAACAGAAATTAAGGATTTCAGGGTTTTTGGCGCGGCTTCAATTTTCAAAATAATTTAGTACGATGAGCCAAACCTCAGCAAAGTCAGAGCCAGATACATGCGATTGATACTTAGTCATAAGTGGTTTTTCTCGCCTTTCCAATATTAAGAAGGCCAAACCACACAATTCACTACACTTTTGGGAGTGGGGGGGATGACAAATATTTATAATAGATTAATTCAGAAGTCCCCAACTTTGGACGGCCTCCATGCACTTTCAGAATTTTGAGAGGACGTGGTGCACGCCACCCCAAAATGGCCGCCTCAAGTGGTGGAACCAAACTTAAAATGGCTGCCTCAAGACGTGGAATGAAACCCAAAATGGCTGCCTCAAGAGGTGGAACCAAACGCAAAATGGCTGCCTGAGAAGCGAACAGAATATCTCTCTCCTCACACCTCCTGGGGAAGAAGGAGATCCTGAAAAGGGAATGGAACCGCACATCGACTAAGGAAAGTCCAGGTGCTTCCCAGTCCTCCCCATCCTTTCATTGAAATAAGGGAAGCCAGTGACAACCTTACAATGGCCCTGCCTACTTTTTGAAAAGATCAGCCGGCACCAAGGAAAGTACTGACAGGTGTCATGGCACCCTCGAGAGCCTGTTTTGTGTAGTGGTTAAGAGAGCGGACTCTAATCTGGGAGAACCGGGTTTGATTCCCCACTCCTCCACTTGCAGCTGCTGTGGGACCTTGGGCAAGCCATAGTTCTGTCAGAGCTGTTCTCTCAAGGACAGTTGTCTCAGAGCTCTCTCAGCCCCACCTCCCTCACAGGGTGTCTGTTGTGGGGAGGGGAAGGGAAAGGAGATTGAAAGCTGCTCTGAGATCCCGAGTCCTGCTCTGAGATCTCCTCCTCCTCCTCCTCCTCCTCCTCCTCCTCTTCTTCTTCTGCAACCCTGGATTAATTCATAAGGGATTGTTCTACTATTGGCATCCATTTCCTCTGCCAACAAATCTGAGCTCTCTTACGTCAGCAAAAGGGAAGCAGTCCACACAATCCAGCCCAGTGAAAGTACACTTGTGGTGCCTCCACAAGAGGAGCTCACAGTTTCCTTAGCTTCCTTGTCTTTTCCATTCTGAAGGAAAGGGGGGGGGGATATCGCAAACCGAGAAGGGGTATGTCTGATGCGGATGACTGAGCCAAAACGGCATCTCTATAGGCTAGTAATGAGAGACAGAGTGGTGTAGTAGTTAAAGGTTCTGACTACGATCCGGGAAACCCAGGTTCAAATTCCCACACAGGCCCTAGAAACTCGCTGGGTGACCTTCAGCCAGTCACACACTCTCAGCCTAACCTACCGCACAGCCTGGGACAAGTGATGCACTGTATTCTTGGTGCTGGGGGGGTAAGAGTACTGGTAGACCACTGGGTGCTGGGGGGCAAGAGTACTGGTAGACCACTGGTAGACCTCCTGATGGCACCTGGGATTTTTGGCCACTGTGTGACAGAGTGTTGGACTGGATGGGCCATTGGCCTGACCCAACATTGGCTTCTCTTATGTTCTTATGTTCTAAGAAGAAGAAGAAGACAACAGGAGGAGGAGGAGATTAGACTCATACCCCGCCCTTCACTACCCGACGGAGTCTCAGAGCGGTTTACAATCCCTTTCCCTTCCCCTCCCCACAACAGGCACCCTGTGGGGTAGGTGGGGCTGAGAGAGCTCTGACAGAAGTGCTCTTTTTCAACAACAGTGCTCTTTTTCAAGAACAGCTCTGAGAGAACTATGACTGACCCAAGGTCACACCAGCAGCTGCATGTGGGGGAGTGGAGAATCAAACCCAATTCTCCCAAATCAGAGTCCGCACTCTTAACCGCTACACCAAACTGGAAGGGAAGGACACTTGACCCAATCTGGTAGAGACGCTTCTCGGTCACTATAAAAAATCAACAGAGGAAAGAAACAGCCATGGCAGGCCTTTGCTCCCTCTGGAACGAAACCTCTCGGCAGACTGTCCAACTGGCACTCTTCCCTGCATTTAGCCATCCGCAATCAATGGCAGCAGGTAGCAATTTCTACTGCAGACCATCCCTCCTGACCGAATCAAGACCTCGTCTCAGATTGGACAAGGCTGGGTGGAAATTTCCTCCCATTCGCCGGAGAATATTCATGGACCAAAGGCAGAGGCAAAGACACTTAATAGCAATCTATTAAAGCTCATGGCTGAGATGCCCACGGCAATATTACCGGTTTCAGCCCGAGTTTCTATCCTAGGCGCTTATTGAGAAAATGGATTTAAGTTGCCATGTCGAAAAGCGAAGAGATAATTTGAGATAATCTGTGCTTGTAATTGGACGCTCTTCTCAAAGGATAGAGGCAGGCAATCTAGCAAGGTTAAGGGACTCAATACTTCGGTACTGCGGGAGGCGTGTGTGTTTTCTCCTCCAGTGGGGAAGGTAGAAAAAGGGAGGGATGTAGAAAAAAAAACCCAAGTCCAAATCTCACAGTTGAGCCACTAGACCACTTTAACCACTACGCCAAACTGGTGTAGAAGTCATATCCCCTTCCAAAGAGGCTTCGTTTGGTGTTGTGGTGAAGTCTGCAGACTCTAACCTGAGAGAACCGGGTTTGATTCCCCACTCCTCCACTCGCAGGTGCTGGATGACCTTGGGCAAGTCATAGCTCTGGCACAGCTGTTCTTGAAAAACAGGAGTTTCTCTCAGAGCTCTCTCAGCCCCATCTACCTCACGGGGTGCCTGTTGTGGGGAGGGGAAGGGAGAGGAGTTTGTAAGCTGCTCTGAGACTCCAAGGGTGGGGTATAAATCCAATCTCCTCCTCCGCCTCTTCTTCTTCTTCCAGTTTGGTGCCAGTTTGGGAGCCAGTTTGGTGTTGTGGTGAAGTCTGCGGACTCTAATCTGGGAGAACCGGGTTTGATTCCCCACTCCTCCACTTGCACCTCCTGGATGGCCTTGGGCAAGCCATAGCTCTGTACCAGCTGTTCTCTCAAGGACAGCTTGGGAAAAAGCTCTCTCAGCCCCACCTACCTCACAGGGTGTCTGTTGTGGGGAGGGGAAGGGAAAGGAGTTTGTATGCCGCTCTGAGACTCCAAGTGAGTGAAGGGTGGGGTATAAATCTAATCTCTTCTCTTCTTCTTCTTCGTTGGTCGATGTTTCCTCTGAGCAGCAATGGTCACAAAGGGAAGTCTACTAAGACACGGGAGATAAACAAGTTCCACAGGCTAGGTTTGGCAAGCCTGCAGTTCCCTCTGCAGCCTGCCGACCTGGTGGCGTAGCGAGCAAAGAATCACCCCCCTATCTCATCCGGGATCCCGGCCTAAGCCACGCAGTGCATCCCAGAGCCTCATATTTCTGTCCAAACAGCCCCGTAAGTGTCCAGTTCATAAAAGGTTATTCCGTTTGACCCGTGAGATATCCTCCTTCTCCCCTCGGTGCCTGCCAAAGGGAAAACCAGCAGGAAGGCCGAACATCAGCGATGAGATCGGCAGCTGCAACGGCCCTCCCGGGTTGGCCCAGCACGGCGGATTCGCTGGCAGCCGGTCGCTCTCCATATTTCTTTGGTTTCATCAGCATGTGCCTCTCATTAGGTTCCTCAGCTGCCTTTTGATGGTTCTGCTAAGCAGATGTGAGCTTATTTAGTTACAGATCTGTCTTCTTACGCCATCCCTCGCTCCAACAGATGGCGGCTCTTTTCTTCTCCGGCAAGGGAGCCGTGTTCACGTACGGATCTGTTATGTATTGACCATGCAGTCGCCATGTGCTCTCTTAATTGTGACCGCGTGGCCAGAGCACATGGCCAGAGCATGGCCAGAGCACATGGCCAAGAAACTACCTGAGCTTCAGCCAGGTAGAACAAAGGCCAGGTGGATTCAAACCGGCCACCAATCCTGTACCTAGGTTTCTCCCAGGGAACCTATGAAATGTAAATAGACTTCTAATAGCCTATCAGGCCAGTTGGGTGAGGTCAGGGGATTGTCCCTGACCAGCATAAAAGGAGGGCTTCGAGCCCTGGGTTGTATGCTTCATCCGGACCAGCAATAAAGATCTAGCTGTTTCACTATTCCATGGACTCCCGACTCCAATACTTATCAGGATCAAATGTTCCGGGAAGCCTCCCTTAAAGATACCACATGAAAAAAGAACAAGGTACAAGCAGAGGGGAGGCAGCCTCCTCAACTGGGGAGGGGGATCCTTGATTTGAGACAGACTGTGGCGCAGTACAACAGAAGTGTCACCTCCTCGACAATGCGTGTAACCAAGACAAGCTGTGCAAGAGGTCAGTTGCAGGAGAGCAAACTTGCCAGAGCGCAGCTCCCTTGCATTACAGGATGTCCAAGAAAGCCCCAAGTTTCTCTGCTCACTCCTGGGAGTTACACGGAGTTGCAGATGGTGTCCATGTTTGATCCATTTTCTCAGGGCAGGAGCAAGCATGCAACTTTTGTGTGTGTGTGTGTGTGTGTGTGTGTGCCTGCGCCTGTGTGTGTTTAGCACTGATGCTACAGGTTACCAACCAATATATGCCTGTGAAAACACATGGAACTGCTTTATGCTGCATCAGACTCTTGGACCTTCTACTGAACCAGACCCTGGGGTCCATCAAGGTCAGTATTGTCTACTCAGACTGGCAGCAGCTCTCCAAGTTCTCAGGCAGAGGACAGATTTAGGTATATTTCACATCATCCACTTCCTGGTTCTTTTGAACGGGAGATGCCAGGGATTGAACCTGGGACCTTCTGCATGCCAAGCAGAGGCTCTTCCCCTGGACAACGGTTCATCCATTTGCTGACTACAACATGACGGGATGACTTGAAAGTACCAAGGAGCTATCGCCGATCTGACGAGACACGCGCAGCTTCCAAATCCCTGGTGCCAGTGCAAACGCAGTATTATTTGCCTTCCTCAGTGGTGCCAGTTTGGTGTCGTGGTTAGGAGCGCGGACTCTGAGCTGGAAGAACCGGGTTTGATTCCCCACTCCTCCACATACAGCTGCTGGTGTGACCTTGGGTCAGTCACAAGTTCTGTCAGAGCTGTTCTCTCAAGGGCAGTCCTTGAAAGAGCTCTCTCAGCCCCACCTACATCACAGGGTGTCTGCTGTGTGGAGGGGAAGGGGAAGGGGACTGTAAGCCGCTCTGAGACTCCTTTGGGTAGTGAAGGGTGGGGTATAAATCCAATCTCCTCCTCCTCCTCCTCCTCCTCCTTCTTCTGTTGCAGTTGCTATCAAATATTGGCTACATAAGAGGCAAGAAAGCCAAACATTGTGCACAGGGGTGTAAGTGAGTTCTGTGTCAAACCCAATGGTGTGTAGGAAAAACAACAACAACAACAACAAAGAAGAGGAGGAGGAGGAGGAGATTGGATTTATACCCCACCCTTCACTCGGAGTCTCAGAGCGGCTTACAAACTCCTTTCCCTTCCCCTCCCCACAACAGACACCCTGTGAGGGACGTGGGGCTGAGAGAGCTCTTTCAAGGACTGCACCCGAGAGAACAGCTCCGAGAGACCCTGTGACCGACCCAAGGTCACACCAGCAGCCGCATGTGGAACAGGAGTGGGGAATCAAACCCGGTTCTCCCAGACTGGAGTCCTCTGCACTCCTAACCACTACCCCAAACTGGCTGCAACTTCTCTAATTCTTCCAGATCACTGGCTTGGAATCCATACAGCGGGGTCCGCAACCTCTCTGAGCGTATAGGCACCTTTGGAATTCTGGCACCGCATGCTGAGCGCACCCACAAAATGGCGGCCACAGGAGGTGGAGCCAGCCACAAAATGGCTGCCGCAGCTTACCATCAGTCAGACTGTGAAGAGCCTTGTGCTGTGGCGGCAGCCGCCGCCAAAGCAACCTTTAAAAAAAAAAAAAAACTTCACAGTCAATCGAATCTACGGTGGCCAATCAGAAGCCTTGCTGGGCAAAAGCCCGACCTGGGCCCACGCTTTTTCTAAAAATACTTGGCGGGTACCACAATCTTCTTGATTGGCGTTTAGGCATCGGAGGAAGACAAATTTCTTTAGGCATTTCAGTGGTCTATGTTTGCTCTCCTCTGCTGTTTGGGTAGTTTGGGTTTATCGAATTTCTTGCTGCTGGTCTGTTCATTCTTCTCATTTTGGCTTGCACAGCGGGCGGTACTCAAGTGGGAAGTTTGCATGGACAGATGCTCTGAGCAACTTTTATTTTTAAAAGTGGAACAGAAGCCATTATAATTTTTTTTAAAAAAAAACCCTTGTGCGTGCGAGAAACAAACCTTGGGCACTCAACATGCACCTATTAACCTTCATGCCCATCCCACTACAACAAGATCATGGACTTCTCACTCCCAGTGGAACCAGTGCACCTCCCATAGGCAACACCCTGTATGAATGAGGGCTGCCAACATTCAGGTGGAGCCTGGAGATCTCCCAGAATGACAATGAAACATAAGAGAAACCAATGGCCCACCCAGTCCAACAGTCTGTGTCACACAGTGGCCAAACCCTGGGGGCCATCAGGAGGTCTACCAGTGGGGCCAGAACTCCCAAAGCCCTCCCACTGTTGCCCCCCAAGCACCAAGAATACAGAGCATCACTGCCCCAGACATAAGAACATAAGAGAGACCATGTTGGATCAGGCCAGTGGCCCACCCAGTCCAACACTCTGTGTCACACAGTGGCCAAAACCCAGGTGCCCTCAGGAGGTCCACCAGAGCGGCCAGAACTCCAGAAGGCCCTCCCACTGTTGTCCCTTCCGAGCACCAAGAAGACAGAGCATCACTGCCCCAGACATAAGAACCTAAGAGAAGCCATGTTGGATCGGGCCAATGGCCCCTCCAGTCCAACACTCTGTGGCACAGTGTGGCCAAAACACTGGTGAGAACAGGAGGTCCACCAGTGGGGCCAGAAGCCCTCCCACTGTTGCCCCCGTCAAGCACCAAGAATACACTCTGCCCCAGACAGAGTGTTCCTATCTATACCTTGTGGCTAATAGCCAATCAGGGACTTCTGCTCCATATGGTTATCCAGTCTTCACTTGAATCCGTCCATGCTTGTAGCTACCACCACTTTCTGCAGCAGTGAATTCCATGTGTGAGTTACTTTCTGGGTGAAAAAGGACTTCCTTTTATCTGTTCTAAGGCTAATAAGAACATAAGAGACGCCAAACTGACCTCTAGACTAAAGAAAAAATCCCCCCCCCCCCGGATATGGCCAGGGTCCAACATACCTCAGGGACCGCCTTTCTCCGTACGTACCCCAGAGAGCACTACGGTCGGGGTCAAAACATCGACTATGTGTCCCTGGCCCCAAGGACGCAAAGCTAGCCAGAACAAGGACCAGGGCGTTTTCGGTGGCGGCTCCTATCTGGTGGAATGAGCTCCCGGAAGAGATCAGGGCCCTGCGGGATCTGAGGCAGTTCCGCAGGGCCTGTAAGACGGAGCTCCTCCGCCAGGCTTTTGAATAGGAGCTGCCGCCGCCGATACCATCTACCACCTGACATCAGTGATGTAACCCTGGTCCTGTTTGGTCCCGGCACGGGGGGGGGGGGGGGGGTTGAACCTGCCATTAAGTGGCCATCAGAAGGGATATTTATGGAAGTTTTACATGTATGAATTGTATTTATTGAATGTTTTATTGATTTTAATGGTTTTAATGTTTGATTAGGCCTTGGGCCCATGTAAGCCGCCCTGAGCCCGTTCGCGGGGAGGGCGGGATACAAATCTCAAAAATAAATAAATAAAAAAAATAAAATGGTCGATTTGGAGGTGAACTATTTGGCACTGTACGCCCCAGGCTCCACTCCCAAGTCTCCAGGAATTTTCCAACCTGGAACTGGGAACCCTACTCCCCCACCCCCCACCAGTGGTCGGGCACAAACTTGGCCACCCCTACATTATACCCTGCTGAGGTCCACGTCCCCCCCCCAAACTCCACCCCCAGACCTCCAGGAATGTCCCTACCCTGAAGCGTGACAGGACACCGATTCCTAGACTTGTTCTGTTTTCTCTCCGTTTTCCACGCTGAGAAGGTGGAACGAATAGATTCAGTTTCTAGAAGGGCCAGCTGATGCAGAAATGAAAGGCACGTTTCAGGAAGAAGACAAGGCACATTGGAAAGCAAAACCCTGGGTGGGGAGCCCTTTTCTTGGATGGGGAAAAGTCTCTGTGGTTTCAAGAGTTCTTACACTTGGGGAAGTGGTCCTGGGCAGTGCTGTGAACTTTCACTTCATGCAGAAATATCAAACTGAGATTTCGGATACGAAACCCACTTTGGGGAAGAGGAGTTACGGAGACTGAGATGTTTATTTGTACAACCGTGACTGGGAGTCTCGAGATCCATCAACGTTGCACCACAGCTGGCATGTCAGATCAATTCGATGAAAGTGAAAATTAGGGCTGCCAAGTCTGCCCGGGGGGTGGGGATCCCCCGCTACAGGGGTCCCCAATCCGCCGGCCCGGATTCAGCCGGCGGGGGGAACCCCACCCCTGAAGTCGTCCGGTCAGGACGACGTCCCCAGAGCGATGATGTCACCGGAAGTGACATCATCACGTTGTGCACATTGCTGGGGCGACGCTCTAGCAACCGCCCCCAAACTCTATGGTACCATAGAGTTTTGGGGCAGTTGCCAGAGCATCACCCTGGCAATGTGCACAACGTGATGATGTCACTTCCGGTGACATCATCACAGCGCGCACGCAAAGCGCGCACACCGGGAAACTCCCGGCAAGAAGAGGACTCCGCCCCGCTGGCCTGTGGTGAGTACTTGGCAACCCTAGTCAAAATACTTCCACTCCAGGGAGGTGCATCATTTAAATATATTTCAATCAATTTAAGCCCTGACCTGAACCGCCCAGGCTAGCCCAGTCTTGTCAAATCTCAGAAGCTAAGCAGGGTCAGCCCTGGCTGGTATTTGGATGGGTGATCTCCAAGGAATACCAGGGTCACGACGCAGAGGCAGGCAATGGCAATCCGCCTCTGGACATCTCTTGCCTTGAAAACCCTATTTATTTGAGGGCTTACAATCCCCTAATCAACTCAACTGAGTTCTCAAAGTGAAGAGCAGTATCAAATATCTTCCAGTGTAGCCCACCCGCAAAGAATAGAGATACAACGGGGCTATCGTGGGAATGGGGAGATATTTCTCCAAATATGGGGAAACCCCAAGATTTGGAGGGAGGGGGAATCTGAAAACAAAAAAGTGGTTGTAAAAACCCTAAAACTATAAAAGCGATACAGACCACTGAAATGCTTGCACATTCAGAATGTTACTCCCTACCCCCCAAAGAATTCTGAATGCGATCTCACAAGACTGTCATAACATTGTGGGCCTCAGCCTAGCCCTATCTCATCAGATCTCAGATCTCATCAGATCTCTAAAGGGGCTTTTTAGCTTGGAGAAATGACAGCTGAGGGGTGACATGATCGAGGTTTATAAGGTTATGCATGGGATAGAGCAGGTGGAGAAAGAGGTACTTTTCTCCCTTTCTCACAAGACAAGAACTCGTGGGCGCTCCATGAAATTGCTGAGCAGTCGGGTTAGAACGGATAAAAGGAAGTCCTTCTTCACCCAAAGAGTGATTAACCCATGGAATTCACTGCCACAGGAGGTGGTGGCGGCTACAAGCATGGACAGCTTCAAGAGGGAATTAGATAAACATCTGGAGCAGAGGTCCATCAGTGGCTATGAGCCCCAAGGTACAGATAGGAACTCTCAGTCTGGGGCAAGGGATGCTCTGTATTCTTGGTGCTTGGGGGGGGGGGGGCAACAGTGGGAGGGCTCCTGAGGGCACCTGGTATTTTTGGCCACTGTGACAGGGAGTGTTGGACTAGATGGGCCACTTGCCTGATCCAACATTGGCTTCTCTTATGTTCTTAGAACCTAAAGTGTGTCAGCCATGATTAGCATTTGGATGGGAGCCCACCAAGGAAGTCCAGGACCGCTAAGCAGAGGCAGGCCATGGCGAACCACCTCTGAACGTCTCTTGCCTTGAAAACCTTACTGGTTCACCACAGGCCGCCTCTGATGTGACAGCACTTTCCGCCACCGAATCTAGCCTGATCTCATCAGATCTTGGAAGCTAGACAGGATCAGCTCTGGTTAGCACTTGGAATGGAGACCACCCAGGAAGTCCAGGATCACTACACAAGAGGCAGGCAATGGCAAACCACCTTTGAACGTCTCCTGCCCTGAAAACCCAACAGGTATCACCATAAGTTGGCCGCCACTTGACTGTGCACAATTACTAGGCCCTGACCTGGATAGCCTACGCTGGCCCCATCTCATCAGCTCCGGGAAGCTAAGCAGGGTCAGCCCTGGTCCGTATTTGGATGGGAGACCACCCAGGAAATCCAGGGTTGCTCCGCAGTGGCAGGCAAGGGCAAGCCACCTGGCAAGAAGAAGAAGAGAAGAGATTGGATTTATACCCCGCCCTTCACTCGGAGTCCCAGAGCGGCTTACAATCTCCTTCTTCCTTCCCCTCCCCACAGCAGACAGACACCCTGGGAGGTAGGTGGGGCTGAGAGAGCTCTGACAGAAAGTGCTCTTTTTTCAAGAACAGCTGTGCCAGAGAACTATGGCTTGCCCAAGGTCATCCAGCAGCTGCATGTGGAGGAGTGGGGAATCAAACCCGGCTCTCCCAGATTAGAGTCCGCGCACTCAACCCCAACACCAAACTGGCTCCATCTCTTGTCTTGAAAACCCCATAAGTGGTCACCACAGCCCATTCGCAATCTGACGGGACTTTCCAGGCAACTCCACACCACATCACCAGGGCCCCTACGTTGCTGTTCGGTCGCACAGTCGAGTCCGGCTCTTCGCGACCCCACGGACCAACATTGTGTTCCGGAGTTGGCTGAATTTCACGCTCGCTGCATGGATAGCACTGTCTAGCCGTCCCTATACCTCTGACCAAAAAATCCTGTGGTCTTTGTTGAAGGGCTCAGAGGCTTTTGGGAAGTGGGGAGTGAATGTTATTTCACCTGAAGATCAGCAGAAGTCTCCTTCAGTCTTATGAGATCTCAGCCAGCGGTAAGGGCGGGCACAATCGGGAAATGAACTGAAGGTCTAGGAGGGGGAAGAGGGCTAGGGGGGGGGAGAGGGCAGCCTGGAAGGGGAAGCAGAAACCAAGAAGGGGAGAAGCGAGACAAAGGTACTGATGTCTTGAAGAGCATCTTTTTCAAAAAGCTAATTAACAAATTTTGTTGGAGTCCCAAGCAACGCTCCCTCTAAGCTGTGGAGTCTCGGGGGCAAAAGTTCTACTATGTGAGCGACTGGCGTTAAAGTGGTGAGCGAGCGATTTGGCTGCTGCATAAGCAAGTATGCTCTGGAGTCATCCTTCCTGAGCTGAGACAAAACTCTGTGAGCTGGATGCTAAAGAACTGTGAGCTAGCTCACAGTAACTCAGCTTAGAGGGAACACTGGTCCCAAGACTTTACAGCCTCAATCAACTCAAACCAGAGCCCTTGCAAGACTGAAAAACAGAAGTTTTTAACAGTGCAGCTTGCATTTACCTGCACTGGCTTTTTCAGTGTCTCTGATGTCTCATGTAAACTTCAAAATCTTTCACGTGGCACACAACTCGCCTCTTTACAACCCTAAAAACTGGCTTAGAAAAGAAAGATATGTGCAACCACCTGTCCAAGAATGTAAGAACACGAGAAGAGCCCTGATGGACCAGACCATTGGTCCATGTAGTCCAGCATCCTGTCTCATACAGTGGCCAGCCACTTCCTCTGGAGGGCCAACAACAGGGCACAGAGGCTGAGGTCTTCATAAGAACATCAGAAGAGCCCTGCTGGATTAGACCAGTGGTCCATTTAGTCCAGCATCCTGTCTCACACCTTGGCCAACCCGTTCCTCTGGGTGGCCAACAACAGGGCAGAGAGGCCGAGGCGTCCACAAGAACATCAGAAAAGTCTTACTGGATCAAACCAATGACGGTCCATGTAGTCTGGCCTCCTCTCTCATACAGTGGCCAACCAGGTCCTCTGGAGGGCCAACAGCAGGGCATAGCGGCCGAGGCCTTCATCAGAACCTAAGAAGAGCCCTGCTGGGTCAGACCAATGGTCTATCTAGTCCAGCATCCCATCTCATACAGTGGCCAACCAGTTTCTCTGGATGGCCAACAACAGGGGATAGAGGTCCTTCATAAGAACCCAAGAAGAGCCCTGCTGGCTCAGACCAGTGGTCTATCTAGTCCAGCATCCCATCTCACACAGTGGCCAACCAGTTCCTCTGGAGGGGCAACAAGAGGGCATAGAGGCTGAGGCCTTCATAAGAACCTAAGAAGAGCCCTGCTGGGTCAGACCAGTGGTCTATCTAGTCCAGTATCCCATCTCATCATGCAGTGGCCAACCAGTTCCTCTGGAAAGCCAACAACCGAGCAGAGAGGCCAAGGCCTTTATAAGAACCTAAGAAGAGCCCTGCTGGATCTGCCTAGTGGTACTCATACAGTGGCCAACCAGTTCCTCTGGAGGGCCAACCACAGGGCACAGAGGCCAAAGCCTTCCCCTGAAGATGCCACCTGGTGCTGGGATTCAAAGGCTGACTGTCTCTGAATGTCAGAATTTCCCGTAGTTAATGACGGTCAAAATGGGTATAGTGGAAAGAGGGAAGTGTCCAGGCTGGACTTTGACTGCTCCTGGTTTCTTCATCCTGTCCCTACATCATATAAAGAGAATCTTCCCAGCACAGTCCTCCTCCAACAGCAGAATTTAGCTCCCTCCTAGCTTCATACAAACCTGACTCTGCCTTATACTGAACTCTGGGTCCATCAAAGTCAGTATCGCCCACTCAGACTGGCAGCAGTTCTGTAGGTTTTCTGGTGGAGGTCTTTCACATAACCTACAACCTGGTCCTGTTAACTGGCGATGCTGGGAATTGAACCTGGGCCTTTCTGCACACAAAGCAGAGACTCTTCCACAGCCCCTCCCTTTACCAAAGATTTGGTCTGGCCATAAGAACCTAAGAGAAGCCAATGTTGGATCAGGCCAATGGCCCATCCAGTCCAACACTCTGAGTCACACAGCGGCCAAAAACACCAGGTGCCCTCAGGAGGTCCAGCAGTGGGGCCAGGACACTAGAAGCCCCTCCCACTGTTGCCCCCCCCCCCCAAGCACCAAGAATACAGAGGACATAAGAGAATCTAAGAGAAGCCAATGTTTGATCTGGTCAATAGCCCATGCAGTCCAACACTCTGTGTCACACAGTGGCCAAAAACACCAGGTGCCTTCAGGAGGTCCACCAGTGGGGCCAGGACACTAGAAGCCCTCCCACTGTCCCCCCCCCCCAAAGCACCAAGAATACAGAGAACATAAGAGAACCTAAGAAAAGCCAATGTTGGATCAAGCCAATAGCCCATGCAGTCCAACACTCTGTGTCACACAGTGGCCAAAAACACCAGGTGCCTTCAGGAGGTCCACCAGTGGGGCCAGGACACTAGAAGCCCCTTCCACTGTCCCCCCCCCCCAAGCACCAAGAAGACAGAGCATCCCTTGCCCCAGACTGAGAGTTCCTATCTCTATCTTGTGGCTAAGAGCCGCTGATGGACCTCTGCTCCAGATGTTTATCCAATTCCCTCTTGAAGCCGTCCATGCTTGTAGCCACCACCACCACCTGTGGCAGTGAATTCCACGTGTTAATCACTCTTTGGGTGAAGAAGGACTTCCTTCTATCCATTCTAAGAAGGACTTCTTTCTCTACCGGCTCTACCCCATGCATCATCTTGTAAAGCTCAATCATGTCACCGCTCAGCCGTCATTTCTCCAAGCTAAAGAGCCCCAAGCACTTCAACTTTTCTTCGTCGGGTTAACCTTTCTTCATAGGCCATCAGTCTTGCTCTCCACAAACACACCCCAATTTGCTTTATTTTATTTATTTCACTTACTTAGAGCCCGCCTGGATCTAGGTTTTAGAGGGCAGTGACGTCTCAGATGCCGGCCAATCCGCACTGTGCTCTGACACTGCAGAATTGTCCTGGACTCGCCCATGGAAAGGAGGAGGTCCTTTGGTACTAAACAGCAGCCACGGTGCAGCGCTGGTCATGCTAATGCTCTACAAAAACATATCTCCCGTACAAACCCTTTCGATTATCTTGGCAGCCGCCCAACTGAATAAAAGTTCTTCCCTGAACTCTTAATACTCAGAACTGGACTTGGTGCCTACAGAGAAGAGGAGATCTGTTCCTTCCCAATTTGCGATTATAGGCATTTGTTATAGTTAACCTCTTCTACACTGTAATAACAGGAGGCAAGGATTGGGGGGGCAGGGGTGATAGTACTCCGCTTGCTTGCCAGAATTGACTGCCAGCCAAGATGAGACCGAGAGGCTCCGAGGGAAAGAACAGATTTCAAAGCAGAGGCTTAAACCGAGGGCACTTTGTGAAGCTAACAGCTCGGCTCCTCCCGGCTTTCAAAGGAACGCCGGCTTTTTGTAGGCTCCCCGCAAGGATCTGAAGCCACTGCAAATAGTTTGTGGGGGGAGAAAAATCGAACCCAACACCCAAATCACCTCTGCTAATACAGATTTAAAAAGGAGCACGCCGTCACATTCTGCCAGGAAAAGTATTTGCCTCGCCAAACAGCAAGATGAGTTGTTGTGGAAAGTTTATTTTAAAAGAAATATTTTTTTCTGTTTTTTCTTTTTTGCCATCTGCTACTGCTTTTGGAGTAGAAAATGCAGTTGTAAACCATGTTATTCCCCCCTCCCCCCCAGCTCCATAGATAGCGCTGGGCTGAGCAGCCAGGAAGAGGAAGAGGAAGAAGAAAAAGAGGGGGAGGAGGAGGAGGAGGAGATTGGATTTATAGCCTTCCCTTCACTCGGAGTCTCAGAGTGGCTTCCAATCTCCTTCCCTTCCTCTCCCCACAACAGACACCCTGTGACATAAGCTGTGTGAGAGAACTGCTCTGAGAGAGCATGTGACTGACCCAAGGTCACCCAGCAGCTGCATTGTGAAAAAGTGGGGAATCAAACCCGGTTCTCCCAGATTAGAGTCTGCACTCCTAACCACTACGCCAAACTGGGGAGGGGAGGGGCTTCAGTGGGGAATAATAATGCCCTAGAGTCCAGCCTCCGAAACAGCCGTTTTCTCCAGGGGAACTGATCTTAATAGTCTGAATAGTCTGCAATAGAAGGAGATTCCAAGGTGCTACCTGGAGGCTGGCAACCCTGCAGATCACACAAAAACCACACAGGACAAGAGGCATTTTGCAGGAGGAAGGGACAGTCTTGCAAAATATATGCTAAAATTGTATTCTGAGCCAGCAATGGCTGTTTCCCACAGACTTAGGCTGTGGTCACACGACAAGGTAATTGCAAATTTGGTCCCGCTATAAATTTAATTGGGATTTTTTTTCCCGGGTTGGGATGATCACACATTTTACTCCAAACCACACACGCCAGCCCAATGCTGCTGGCAAACTGGGCGTGCTCCCCAGTGCCGAGGGCTCCCCCTAACACCACATCGGGGACTCCTGGGGCAGGCAGAACCACAAACTCCGCGCTGGATGTGCACTTTAATGTTTAAATGTAGAATTTTTTCAGTGAGGGATTGCTCATGTGCTCAAAGGTGGAAGCTGGGGGGGGGGGACACCTCATTGTGCAAAGAACGGTCAGACGGCCCTAATCGCAATCATTGCAAGAGATGGCTGTCCCGATCAGCAAAATCACAGAAACAAAGTGCAAATAGCTGGACAGTACTTGATTTCCCCGGTGCAGGAAAACGCAGTAGAGAACTGGGAGGACTGCACGAGTGAGCCCGCTTCAGCGTGGGAGGCGGATCGGCCCATCTGATCAGCAAATTAAAATGTGAGAGGGAACAGCAATGGAACCCGATGAAAACAACCGTGTGACCGCAGCCTTAGACACACTTCGGCCCATCGAAATCAATGATTTCCACTCGGTGAGGGACTGTGCTTTGAAGTTCTCCTTCTCTGGTTCTGCCCTTTTATACCAGCAAGCAAACAAAACCGGGGAGCCCTTTGTGAAGGCTGCCATTTGCTTGTTTGTTTTCTTGACTTTTCACGGCACTTTGTACCCTTGCAGGAGACGAATGGCAAACAACAATGAGAAGAAAAACCCACAAACGCACCCCAGATGGACACCCATCAGAGAAACCATGAAGCCATGAAGATTCTTCAGAAAGAAGGAATTTGGGACACAAGCCAAAAAAACAGTCTGCATCTTATTTGAGAAGTTTCATGCTTCCAAAACTCTGCTTTGTTTTAATGTGTCATTCTGCGATACTTGCTCCTGCAAAAATAAGGGTTCGGGATCTGACTGACAAAAAAGACAGTGGAGAACCTTTCCGAGTTGCCTGCAAAGTGTTTTCAGAAAGCAGGCAGGGCCAGCTCGGGGTTTTGCCAAGCAAGGCTTCTGTTTGACCACTAGATATTTGATTAGGTGTGCAGATTTTTAAATATGTTCTTTCTAAAAACGCAGCTGCCACCCAAGCACAAGGATCTCCATCGTGCGACGGTGTGCCGTTTCCACAGAGCTTACACTCTGGAGCGGTAGACGTAGTCCAGAATCAGTCAACAAACAGAGCCAGAGGTCAGAGAACCGGGGATTCCTTCCAAGGTTGCAGGGATCAAGAACAAGGAGCGGTTGCTACACACGCAGAGGCAGGTCCTGAATGTGCAGAGTTGCTACCGCACTGAGGCAGGTGTGTGAAGTGCTTATCAGGAGGTTCTCCCTTCCCAGGGAGTGGAGTCTGCCAAAGCTTACAACTCCTCCCGTTGCCTTGCAGGAGCTGCAGTCTGGCACTCCTTCTTCGCTCCGGCATAGTCAGCCTTTGGCATGCCCTCTGTCTGGGACATTCAGGAGAACTGGGTGGGAAATCCGGCACTTGGGGCGTCTGCAACTGGGGGTGCTGAGCCAGGCTCAGGATCTGTCTCTCCTTGTGGCTGCACCTCCTGTGCAGCTGCTGGGGACTCTTCCTCCTCAGGTACTGTGGAAGGTTCTTCCTCTGGGCTGACTCCCAAGGAGGCTGGGTTACTCCCTATTTCTTCCTCATCTGAGGAGGAGTCAATATCAGCAGAGCCAGTACCAATGACACTATTCCCTCCTCCAGGGCCCCCCCTCCCAATGGGGGGGCACAGGCTTTCGAGGGTAAGCCGTATGGAAGGCCCGAACCAGGTCAGGGGCGTGGATAGCGTCAGCAGGCTCCCAGGAATTGTCCTCAAGCCCATATCCAGCCCATTCGACCAGGTACTGCAGTTGACCTCGGCGACAGCGGGAGTCCAGGATCTGCACAACCTCGAACTCTTCATGGCCATCAATCCACACAGGCGGGGGTGCAGAGGCCAGAGGGCAGGGTGGATCTGGAGGAAGTGCCCGGATCAGCAAGGAGCGGTGGAATACAGGGGGAAGCCGAAGGGAGCGTGGCAGGTCAAGCCGAAAGGCAACAGGGTTCATCTGTTCGGTCACGGTGAAGGGCCCAACGCGCCGAACGTCCAGCGGATTGAAAGTGGATTATTTCGCGTGCGTGACCACAGCCACGGCGACCCAGCAGGGCTTTCAAGGGAAGAGGCGTATAGAGGCGGGTTTGCCATGGCCTGACTCTGCCCAGCAAGCCCGGAATTCCTTGGTAGCCCCCCATCCAAGTACTAACCAGGCCCATCCCCGCTGAGCTTCTGAGATCAGATGTGATCAGTTCCAGGTGGTCAGCCGTGTTGGTCTGAAGCAGTTGAACAAATTTAGAGTCCAGTCAGGCACTTTTAAGACCAACAAAGGTTTGTTCAAGGCACGAGCTTCCGTGTGCAGGCACGCTTTTCCAGCTACACCGGGATGGAAGGCAAAGGTTCAAACTCACAGCCAGGAGCTGAACAGCAAACTAACACGTAACACGATGAGGAGGTTTTAAGCTGTGCAAAGACAAAACTAAGTCGCAAGCGAAGGTTGTAAGGTTATTTAGTTTTCTCTCTGCTATATCCCAAAACACCTTCACCATGTTACATGTTAACCTACAAGGCTGCCCGGCTGCATCATTCGAGGTCGCGGGCGAGGAGGGGCAACTATGGAAGGCGGCACATCGACCAGCTGCGCTGCTGCCTCCTGTCACTGGACGATGACATGGCCGAAGGCCCCGATGTGGACCCACCACATACACTGTAGGTGAGACAGCCGTCGGAGCGAGCAACCACTGGAGCAGACGAAGCACCCAGTTGACCACACTCCTCCACGAGACCCAAGTCCCACAGTAACCACGCCTGAACCTTCCTTTGGAGCCAGTCACGACAACGCCGGAAACAGCGGCCAGCAGCCCCCCGTGGCACTCGGAACGAGAGCGCAGGCCACCATCCTGCTTACGGGACTATGCGGGATAGGGGGTATCTGAACTATGGGAGGAGGGGTGTAATGTATGCAATGGCGACGGCAGGGGTCCTTTCGTAGAAAAAGAGGCGCAGGAGCTCATTAGCATAACTCATTTGCATAACTCATTTGCATATGCCACACCCCCTAACATGCCGGAAGTGTGTCAGAAGGCCACACCCACCCCTCAGGCTCCACTCCACAGGTGAGTGAAACTGACCTGCTCTTCCTCCATTCCCTTCCCCATCCAATACTTTGTGCAATAAAAATAAGCGTCAAGAACACACCCTCATTCTCTTCCTGCTCCCTTGAAACCACCAGGTTTCAAGTAGACTTGAGATACCCAGGACATGTGCCCCACCCATCCCTTCCCCTTCCCCTCCCCACAACAAGACACCCTGTGAGGTAGGTGGGGCTGAGAGAGGTCTTTTGAGAACTGCTCATGAGAGAACAGCTCTGAGAGAACTTGTGACTGGCCCAAGGTCACACCAGCAGCTGCATGTGGAGGAGTGGGGAATCAAACCCGGTTCTCCCAGATTAGAGTCCAACTCCTGACCACTACACCAAACTGATGGGGTGGAAGCTGCTGAAGGGTTGGTGAAATTTCTCCAGTACTTATGTGCCATGTGCCCGGATAAAAAATGGTATACTTAGAAAATTTATATGCCACCTTGAGCAAGTCTCTGGAAAAGCAGCACACAGTCATAAAAGGAACAATGATAACATTATCAATATTAAAACAAAACATTAAAAACAATAAAGACCTTAGCAGGGCTTTCTCCGGGGCGCTGCGCCTCTGCACTGCTCGGGGAAGCCGAGGAGGGGGCGGGGCTTGGTCATGTGCCCGCCCCCTGGGCTCCTCACTCCCGGAGCTGCGCTCCTGTGCGCTCCCGCTCCTATGGACCCCTGGGCGACGGTCACATGGCCACCGCCAAGCACATGGCCAGGAAAGGCCCGAGCTTTGGTCTGGAGAACAACGGCCAGGCTGGATCCTAATCCCGCCCCCCAAGGCTTTGAATATTCAAACAGGCCTATGCTTGTCACTGGCGGGAAACTACACCTCAACTGTGCCAGAATAAAAACAAAGGTATTTCTATTTTGGGGAGGGCCTGTGGCTCAGTGGAAGAGCCGCTGCTTGGCATGCAGGAAGTACCAGTTCAATCCCTGGCATCTCCAGTTGAAAGGACCAGGCAGGAGGGGATGGGAAAGACCTCCGCCTGAGACCCTGGAGAGCTGTCAAGAGGGGCTGCGGCTCAGTGGAAGAGCCTCTGCTTGGCATGCTGGAGGTCCCAGGTTCAATCCCCGGCAGTCCAAAAGGACCAGGCAGTAGTGATACGAAAGACCTCCTCCTGAGACCCTGGAGAGTGACTACTAATCTGAGAAGATAATACTGACTTTGAGGGACTGAGGGTCTGATTCAGGGTAAGGCAGCTATGTGTGAAGGGCTGTGGCTCAGTGGAAGAGCCTCTGCTTGGCACGTGGAAGGTCCCAGGTTCAATCCCCGGCATCTCCAGTTAAAAAGGACCAGGTAACAGATGATGCGAAAGATCTCCACCTGAGACCCTGTAGAGCCGCTGCCAGTCTGAGTAGACAAGACTGACTTTGATGGACCCAGGAAGGAGCAAGAGGTATTTTATTATAAGACTCAGGAAAGAATCTAGTGGGGGAGGAAAACTGAACCCAACACAGAGACGTCTATCAGCTGCCCCAAAGTAAGTCCTTCAGACACGCAAAGCACACAGACGGTCAGATAACTGGTCAAAGAACACGGTGGCTAGACATCATAAAACTCAGTACCAGCCTGAGCACGGAACAACTCAAAAGAAATATTGCTGTTCAGTCGCACAGTCGAGTCCGACTCTTCGCAACCCCATGGACCACATCGCGCCAGGCTCTCCTGTCTTCCTTCGTGTTCTGGAGTTTGCTTAATTTCATGTTTGTTGCATCGATAACACCGTCTAACCATCTCACCCTTTGCTGTCCCCTTCTTCTTCGACCTTCAGTCCTTCCCAGCATCAGGGTCTTCTCCAGGGAGTGCTCCCTTCTCATTGGGTGGCCAAAGTCTTTGAGCTTCGGCTTCAGGATCTGGCCTTCCAGGGAACAGTCAGGATTGATTTCTTTTAGGATTGACTGATCTGATCTCCTTGCAGTCCACGGGACTCTCAAGAGTCTTCTCCAGCACCATAATTCCAAAGCATCTATTCTTTGGCTCTCGGCCTTCCTATAGTCCAACTCTCGCAGCCGTACACTACTACTGGGAACGCCATGGCTTTGACCATATGGACTTTTGTTGGCAGGGTGACGTCTCTGCTTTTTATTATGCTGTCTAGGTTTGGAACGGTACAAGATCTGAAAACGTGGAGAGAGCTGGCCCGAATGGCTAACAACAACAACAAGTTTCATGGCCTGATCCCAGATTCTCAAGTCGCTAAAAGCTCTGGCATCCAAACCTCCAAGGAAAAAAAGGGTCTAAACTTTGGGTAAGTTTCTCTGAGCCCAGGCAGAATCAAAAGGTAATCCCGGCGCAGAGGAGACGGAGCCGCCGACTGCGATTCGTCCGGAGAACGCTCTCTCCTTTTTAGCAGTTCTGGATGTATTTCACAGGAGCCGAGAATTACACTCTGATTGGTCTCAAAGGGGAGAGAGACTGGCTGCAAATGAATTCGGTAAGCAATTTTCAGCCTGGATTGTTCTCCGGCCTCAGGGGGATTGCGACCTGCTGATCTCCTTCCTGCCTTCCGCTCAACAGCAGCCGTTTCGGTTCACGCAAAGCCACGCCAAAGCTGCTCAGGGACGAAGCCGCTGCCTGCCCTGGACAGACACACTGGCCATGAAAACGGCAAGCTCTGGAATTTGCCGCCACCCTTCCGAGGTAGCCGCTATCTTAACCCTGAGCGGCTGTTTAACATGCCTCGTCCACTGGGAAGCGGTTCAAAAGTAACCGGAGAGTTGGTGCTGGTGATAGAAGAGAGATTGGATTTATGCCCTGCCTTCACTACCTGAAGGAGTCTCAGAGCAGCTCACAAATTCCTTCCCCTCCCCCTCCCCACAACAGACACCCTGGAAGGTAGAGGTGGGGCTGAGAGAACTCTTGAGAGAACTGCCCTTGAGAGAACAGCTCTGAGAGGACTTGTGACTGACCCAACGTCACACCAGCAGCTGCAAGTGGAGGAGTGGGGACTCAAACCCGGTTCTCCCAGATTAGAGTCCACGCACTTAACCACTACACCAGACTGGTAATATACAGTGACCCCCGTATGGTTTTCAAGGCAAGAGCTGTTCAGACGTGGGTTCCCATTCCCTGCCTCTGTGTAGTGGCCCTGGACTTCCTTGGTGGTCTTCCATCCAAATACTGACCAGGATTGATACCTGCTTGGCTTCTGTGATCTGACAACAGTGGTTTGCCTTTGCTTGCCTCTGAGTAACAACCCTGGACTTCCTTTGTGGTCTCCCATCCTGATACCACAAAAAAACAGCATGGCCCGAGTGTACATATGGTTTGGCCTGTGGGTTGATTGACTTAGATATTTATATCCCACTTTTCTCTCCAGTGGTGGCAGTGGAAATCGCCATCAGGTCACACAGCTGACTCACGGTGACCCAACAGGGGTTTCAAGGCCAGAGACAAACAGAGGTGGTTTACCATCGCTTGCCTCTGTGTAGCGACCCTGGACTTTCTTGGTGGTCTCCCATCCAAGTACTAACCAAGGCCGACCCTGCTTAGCTTCTGAGATTGGATGAGATTAGGCTAGCCTGGGAAAGAAAGAAAGAAAGGAAGGAAGGAAGGAAGGAAGGAAGGAATTTCTGTAGCATAGAAGGGAAAGAAAGAAAGAAAGAAAGAAAGAAAGAAAGAAAGAAAGAAAGAAAGAAAGAAAGAACATCTAGCACCCAGAGATGCAGAAGTGCCAAGAGACACATTTTGATGTAATAGTCATATGATTAACAAACTGTCATATCAAACTTTTTTCTGCAAAGTGGGAACATTCCGACACTCCATATTTTTAAAACTGACATTTTGATTCATTACTGTAAATAGCAACTCGTGTTCAATATTGTGACAAAAAACAGAGCTGATTTTTTCCCCTCCCCTCCCCCTGCTCGGGTAACATTTAGGATTTACCAGATTTTGTTCCTCTTTATATTTATATATATATACACACACATATATATATATATTTCCTTTGGTGGTGGGGAGAGGGCTGGTTCCTGAGAGGAGAACATGGGCTTTGCTTTGTTTTGAAAGAAGAAGATTTCTTCAACAGGAGCCGCTTCAGAAGACACTTAAATGTGGGGCGCTTACGACACATTACGGCATTCTCACGGGCCAGAAGCAAGCGATCTTTAAGTTTTTAAAGAGAGCTGGAAGTGGTTGGAGAGAAGCACCCCTGCTCGTGAAAGACGCCCCACATCGCTTTTCACCCACAGCCGACTGAAACACATTTAGCAGATTTTGGAAACAGCACAACAACCTTGCAAAGCCCGTTTACCGGAAGTCATAGTGAGAAGAATGTGGGCATAATGAGCAGTGAAGTCCCCTTGCCCTGACCTGGATGGGCCAGGCTAGCGTGATATCATCAGATCTCGGAAGCTAGCTAGGGCCAGCCCTGGCTCGCATTTGGATGGGAGACCTTCATGGAAGTCCAGGGTTGCTACGCAGAGGCAGGCAATGGCAAACCACCTCTGTTTATCTCTGCCCTGACCCGGATGGCCCAAGCTAGCCCGATCTCTTCAGATCTGGGAAGCTAAGCAGGGTCGGCCCTGGCTAGTATTTCGATGGGAGACCACCAAAGAAGTCCAGGGTTGCTATGCAGAGGCAGGCAATGGCCAACCACCTCTGAATGTGCTTTGGCTTGACAGGGATGGCCCAGGCTAGTCTGATCTCGGAAGCCAAGCAGGGTCAGCCTCAGTTAGTATTTATATTTGGATGGGAGACCTCCAAGGAAAGCCAGGGTCACAACGCAGAGAGGAAGGGAATAGCAAACCACTTCTGCTCATCTCTGGCCTTAAAAGCCCAACGCGGTTGCCATAAATCAGCTGTGACCTGATGACATTTTCCACCAGCGCCAAAGCTCTCTTGCAAATCACATTCAAGAAGAAGAAGAAGAAGAGGGGATTGAATTTCTACCCTGCCCTTCACTACCCAAAGGAGTCTCAGAGCGGCTTACAAACTCCTTTCCCTTCCCCTCCCCACAAGAGACACCCTGAGAGGTCGATGGGGGCTGAGAGAGCTCTTGAGATGACAGTTCCAAAATAACTTGTGAGAGGCCCAAGGTCATCCCAGCAGCTGCATGTGGAGGAGTGGGGAATCAAACTCGGTTCTCCCAGATTGGAGCCCGTGCTTCTAACCACTGCACCAAACTGGCTCTCTATCTTGTGAAGAAAAACTGTGTCTTTCCAGGTCACCTTTTGACACAAGTCATGATCCGTATGTGACTTCGTATACCTGATGAAGCAGAGAGGACAGCTGGGTTTTACACCCCCCTTTTCACTACCCGAAGGAGTCTCAGAGCATCTTACAATAGCCTTTCCCTTCCTCTCCCTATAATAGAAGTACGTGAGGCTGAGAGAGTTCTGAGAGGACTGGGACTGGCCCAAGGTCACCCAGCAGGCTGCACGTGGAGGAGGAGTGAGGAATCAATCTGGATTAGAGGCTGCCCCTCTTAACCATTTCACCCAGCTGGCTCTCCAGTGGGGCAGCAGCCTAGTCCCAAAAGCCTCCGCAGTCATTAACATGTTCATCTTTTAAGGTGTCATGAGACTCTTCCATTATTTTTATGTACTTTGTATATATTGTGCTTTTCTCTCGAACGGAGACCCAACGCAGCTTCTACCATTCTCCTCTCCTCCATTCTATTCCCACAACACCCCTGCGAGGTAGGTCAGGCTGAGAATGCGGGACTGGCCCAAGGTCACCCGGCAAGCTTCCGGGGCAGAGCGGGGATTCGAACCCGAGCCTCTCGGATCCAAGTCTGACGCTACACCACGCTGGCTCTCTTCTAGACACATTACAGTGACTGTTCAAAACCTAATGAGTCCTGGCATTACCTTTTTGGTGGTGGGCCCCGGGATCTCCCCATTCGACACATAAACACTACCGAAGGGGGTGGGGGAAAAAGCCCTGAAGACTGAAAAACAAGACAAAAAGAAAAGCTAAGAGCAGAATCCTGCGATGCTGATTATCATTTAGATACAGTTGGGTCCCAGGGTAGTTGATTCTGCTAACGGCCCTTTCCCAACAGAAATAGCCTCTCGCACCCAGGACACGATGGTTGCATCAGAGGTCTTTTCCCCCTAGTTTCACACCCATTATCTTGCTGGGACAACTACCCTGTTAAGGGTCAGTATGATCATGGAAAAAAATGCAAAACAGGCATCTGAGAAAGAGTGGGCTACCGCCGGAGAGGCGGGATTTGAACCACGGACTTCTGGAGGCTTCGCTCAGTCTTCTCAGCTCGTTCTGCTGTACCGGCTCCGCCCATTCCCTCCGCTGCTTCCAGACAGGCTGGCTTCAAACTCAGCACCTCTTTGGCAATCTGTTGGAGTCAATTGAGTTCTTGATCTCCTCTGAGCTTGGGGGGGGGGGGGGGGAGGGACCATGGCTCAGGGGCAGAGCCTCTGCTTGGTATGCAGAAGGTCCCAGGTTCGATCCCCAGGTTTTCCAGTTAAAAAGGACGAAGCAGGAGGTGATGCGAAAGACCTCTGCCTGAGACCCTGGAGAGCTGTCAAGAGGGGCTGTGGCTCAGTGGAAGAGCCTCTGCTTGGCATGCGGAAGGTCCCAGGTTCAATCCCCGGCATCTCCAGTTAAAAAGGACCAGGCAGGAGGTGATGAGAAAGACCTCAGCCTGAGACGCTGGAGAGCTGTCAAGAGGGGCTGTGGCTCAGTGGAAGAGACTCTGCTTGGCATGCAGAAGGTCCCAGGTTCAATCCCCGGCATCTCCAGTTAAAAAGGACCAGGCAGGAGGTGATGGGAGACACCTCAGCCTGAGACCCTGGAGAGCTGCTGCCAGTCTGAATAGACAAGACTGACCTTGATGGACCAAAGGGGGTCTGCTGTGGTAAAAGGCAGTTCAGTGTGTGTTCATGCAGGCGTACATCCCACTGGGATGTGGTGGCCTGAATCCCTTTGACTGCCCACCACCGTGCAACCAAAGCCACGCTGTTGGATGCATGTCCCCGACGCATCGCACATTTACGGTGGTGCTTGAATCTACGGCTGCTTCTATGGAAGCTAGACAGAGCTTTCTCCCGCCCGCCCGCCTGACACCTCGGGAAGTCTTGCAGGAGATCCACGCGCCAGCAAGCGGCAGAGTCGCCGTGGTGGTCTAGCCAGACATCCAAGGCAGATTGGCAAACACTCTAATTTGTCCATTCACCAATATGTTTTCCTGAAGAGGCCCATATGCTTCCCCGCTGCTCCCCATATGCTTTCAGGGAAAGGAAACAAAATATTGTGTTAGTCACGAGCGACTGAGCAAGACGGGTTTTGGGGAGGGGGGGAGGAGGAGGAGAGACTCGGATGCGGATTCTACCAGAGCTGTTCAAGCCGGCAGCATTCATCAGGATTCCCTCGCACAAAATAACCCTTTTGCAAGCAAGAGACCAGAGAATCATGGGTCTAACGAAGGTTATCTTTGCAAGGTCAGAACGGATCTCCGATCACCCTGGACCTGGCTTGGAGCGGGCCAGCTGAGCTTTTCGATCCACCAGGGCCAAAAGTTTAGCTGAGACCCAAACCTGGTGCAGGAAAAGGTTTCGGGTTCAGTTCCTGGCAGTACTTGCAGTTCTCAGAGTTGCAAGCGCCAGGAAAGACCATTCTCAGTTGGGACCAGGGTTCCCTCTAAGTTGCATCAGCGTGAGCCTAGCTCACAGTTTTTTAGCCTCCGGCTCATGCATTTTCTGTCTTAACTCAGGGAGGATGGCTCCAGAGCGAACTAATTTATGCCATAGCCAAATTGCTCGCTCACAACTTTAATGCCACTAGCTCACAACGTTGAATTTTTGCACACAAGACTCCACAGCTTAGAGGGAGCGTTGCCAGGGGTGCCAAAGAGGCAGACAGAGTCAACAGATGGGCCCCTGTTCTGGAATGTTCTCATCTGCCACTAGGGTTGCCATACTCCAGGTGGGGCCAGGATTGCTCCCAGAATTCTAACCAGTCTCCAGACTAGAGATTAGTTCCCCTGCAGAAAAGGGCCACTTTGTAGGTTGAACTCCACAACATATTTTACTAGGCTGAGGCCCCTCCCCTCCCCAGGCCACACCCTCCCCAGGCTCCACCCTCAACTCTGGGTTGAGAAATTCCAGGAGATTTGGAGACAAAGCCCGGGGAGGGGAGGGGTCTCAGCAGATGACAACGCCCAAGGGTCCAGCCATTTTCTCCAGGGGGGACTGATCTCTGCAGCTTGGACATCGCCTGTAATTCTGAAAGATCTTCAGGTCCCACCTGGAGTTTGGAAAACCTCAGGGTCCTTCCTTCCTTCCTTCCTTCCTTCCTTCCTTCCTTCCTTCCTTCCTTCCTTCCTTCCTTCCTTCCTTCCTCCCCTCCCCTCCCCTCCCCTCCCCGAACATAAGAGAAGTCAAAGTTGGATCAGACCAATGGCCCCTCCAGTCCCACACTCTGTGTCACACAGTGGCCAAAAATACCAGGTGCCACCAGGAGGTCCAGCAGCGGGGCCAGGACACTAGAAGCCCTCCCACTGTTAGCTCCCCCCCCCCCAGCACCAAGAATGCAGAGCATCACTTGCCCCTGACTCAGAGTTCCTTTCTTTTCCAGAAAAAGAGGTGCCAGAACTCTCGAGATGAAAATGGAGTTTTCAGTCTGTATACTGAAAGCTCAGGCATTTTTAAACATTTTTAAAAGAACTGTGCCAAGCAGGTTCCAGAACTCCATTCCGGTGTGTTCCCCCAGGAAGAAAGCCCTGGAAACCCAAACTGAGGTGCGGCTGCTCTTGGAAGCTTAAATATCTCTCACTGCAACGACCGCAAGCCAACCAGGCGGGTGTCATGGTGACCATTCTAGGCCAGAGAGACCCAGGTTGAAAACTAAGCCCAAGATCTTCTGCGTATCAAGCAGCAGGCCTTCAGCCACTGGATTCTGGGCATTCATCTTGGGCTTCTGATGGACAGTGCATTTGTCCAATCCCTGTGCAACTGCCCAGGCTGCAAATGAACACCTGCGCTCAATTCAAGGAACAGGTTATATTACCTGACCAGCCTTTTTTATGTGGGGTGTCCACTCCAGTAGCTGCTTCTCCCCATACGTGTAGATCTGTTTCAGAGGGAACAGGGCTTTCTTGGTGGTGGCACTCCAACTGAGGATTATCTTTCCCAGGGGAGCTGCCAATCTCCAAGTGGGCCCTGGTGAGGTCCCAGAACTACAACTGATCTCCATACTACAAAAGTCAGTCCTCCTGGAGAAAATGGCTGCTTCGGAGGGTAGGCGCTACGGCATTGTACCCCACTGAGGTCACTATCTTCTACCTCCAAATCTCCAAACAGTAGGGATGAGAAATTCAAAACAATGCCTGGCTGTGACCCAAGCTGTGCTGTGGGTCTCACTCTGGCCTCGCCCTGCAGAAGGTCAGGACCCCCCCCCCGCCATGCACATACATATGGCAACCAACCAAGATTGTGTTGTAGCTTGCTGTAGTGGTTAAGAGCGCGGCCTCTAAACTAGGAGAACCGAGTTTGAGTCTACACTCCTCCTCCACGTGCAGCTCCTGGTGCGACCTTGGGTCAGTCACAAGTTCTCTCGGAGCTGTTCTCTCAAGGGCAGTCCTCAAAAGAGCTCTCTCAGCCCTACCTACCTCACCGGGGGGTGTCTGTTGTGGGGAGGGGGAGGGGAAGGAGACTGTAAGCCACACTGAGACTCAGAGTGAAGGGTGGGGCATAAATCCAATCTCTTTTCCTCCTCCTCCTCTTGCCAACCTCCAGGCAGGGTGTAATGATCCCCAGAATTCCAAATGATTCCCAGCCTACAGTTCCACTGGAGAAAATGGCTGCTTTGGAGGGTGGGCTCGGTGGCATGGTGACCGACCAAGCTTCCTCCCCTTCCTAAACTGCACCTTCCCCCACCTCCACCCCCTCAAATCTCCAGGAATTTCTCAACCCAGAGTTGGCAACCGCAGGGCCGCAACTGCCAGTGAATTTCCTCCAGAGAGAAAGGTGAAAAAACGTTGCAGTCAGACCAGTGAGACTTCTAAGCCGTTTCCATTACCCGTCCCCCAACCCCGCTGGCCACCTGGAAAGCCGCACGCCCTTCCACGCTATCCGAAACGGAACGGAACCGCACCAGCCGTCGCTGTCGGGAGGTGGTGGCAGCATTTCCCACCATCCCCAGAGCCACCGGCAGCGAGAGAGCAAAATTAGCAAGAGCAATAGAGCTATTAAACTTCTGTCTCCCGGCAACTAGGAAGAACAGGCCTTGAACCAAATTCTGACGCACTCTTATTAATCCCCAGCCTGCCTCTGCCGCCCGCTCTTTATTAATGTCCACAACTGTTTGTGGTAAACAGGATGCTGGAGGGGGAAAAATTCCATTCCTCTCCATGATTTGCAGGCTAGGAAAAACATTTAAGCGGGGAGGGGGGAGGCTATGCGCTTGGGGGGGGGGGGGAGGACAGCTGCCCTGGGCCAAATCATTTGGGCGACTGCCGGGGAAAAGGCAAACGGCAGCCACTGATTAACATGGGGCCCTAATCCACCATTGCGCTGCAATGAACAAGAAACATGCAAAGAGCATGGCTGGCTGAGCAGGATTTCCCAGAGGATCACGTCCGCAAGTCATTTGTCCTTCGACCTCCACCCAAGAAGCCTTCTTTGCCCCACGAGGGAATGGCCTCTAGTCGGAGCTACAAGAGCGGCAGAAAACTGCGCAGAAAATTAAATTGGAGAGTTGGATCCCATCAAAACTTCATGTGCAGAAGTGCACTTTACAGAAGCCCTGCTGCGGGGCCTCCTGAGGGCACCAGCTTGGTGTAGCAGAGAGCCAGTTCAGTGTTGGGGTTTAGAGTGCAGACTCTAATCTGGGGAAACCAGGTTTGATTCCCCACTCCTCCGCATGCAGCTGCAGGTGTGACCTTGGATCAGTCACAAGTTCTCTCTGAGCTGTTCTTTCAAGAGCAGTCCCCGAAAGAGCTCTCTCAGCCCCACCGACCGCAGGGTGTCTGTTGTGGGGAGGGGAAGGGAAAGGAGTTCGTAAGCCGCTCTGAGATTCCTTCGGGTAGTGAAGGGTGGCATATAAATCCACTCTCTACTTCTTCACTTGCGTTTGGGCCACTGTGTGACACAGTGTGGGACTGGAGGGGCCACTGGCCTGATCCAACATGGCTTCTCTTAGGTTCTTATGTCTGGAGCAGTGGTGCTCTGTCTTCTTGGTGCTTGGAAGGCATTAGTGGGAGGGCTTCGGGAGTTCTGGCCCTGCTGGTGGACCTCCTGAGGGTATCCAGGTTTCAGCCACTGTGTGACAGAGTGTGGGACTGGAGGGGCCACTGGCCTGATCCGACACGGCTTCTCTTACGTCCTTATGTCCGGGGCAGTGATGCTGGGTATTCTTGGTGCTTGGGGGGGGGGCCACAGTGGGAGGGCTTCTGGAGTCCTGGCCCCGCTGCTGGACCTTCTGAGGGCACCTGGATTTTGGCCACTGTGCGACACAGAGTGTTGGACTGGAGGGGCCATTGGCCCGATCCAACATGTCTTCTCTTAGGTTCTTATGTCTGGGGCAGTGGTGCTCTGTCTTCTTGGTGCTCGGGAGGGACAACAGTGGGAGGGGTTCTGGAGTTCTGGCCCCTCTGGTGGACCTCCTAATGGCAGCTGTTCTTTTGGCCACCGTGTGACACAGAGCGTTGGACTGGATGTGCCACTGGTTTCTCTTATGTTCAGTTGTCATTCCGGTAGACCTCCAGGCTCCACTCCATTCAGCTCCACACCAGTGCAGCTCCACTGCAGACCACCAGGCCACCTAGCTAGGTACAGTTCGGCTTTGGTTTAGAGTGCCTCTCTGGGGCTCTAGGGCAGAGAAAGGAGCTGGGGTTCTCCAGATGGAAAAGCCAAAGCTTGAAGCTGACACCTTCCCCTGGAAGGGGCCAGAGCAGGTTTGGCTGTGAGTCCAATTTGGGGCTGGCTACTGAGTCAAGCCAAAGTCTGTGGAGCCTATGAACAGCAGCCCCCAGGTGGATACTACTGTATGATACAGTGAAAATACTGGTAGAGACTTCTGCTGGAGAAGACACCAGCCTTTCAGCTTTCCGATAGTACCCCTCCACCCAGAGTCCCCCAAAATGGAGACAGATCCATGGACAGATCACGGACATGAACAGAAGAGAAGCCAATGATGGAACAGGTCAGTGGCCCCCCAGTCCAACACTCTGTGTCACACAGTGGCCAAAAACACCAGGTGCCCTCAGGAGGTCCAACAGTGGGGCCAGGACACTAGAAGCCCTCCCACTGTTGCCCCCCCCCAAGCACCAAGAATACAGAGGTCATAAGAGAAGCCAATGTTGGATCAGGCCAGTGGCCCATCCAGTCCAACACTCTGTGTCACACAGTGGCCAAAAACACCAGGTGCCCTCAGGAGGTCCAACAGTGGGGCCAGGACACTAGAAGCCCTCCCACTGTTGCCCCCCCCAAGCACCAAGAATACAGAGGTCATAAGAGAAGCCAATGTTGGATCAGGCCAGTGGCCCATCCAGTCCAACACTCTGTGTCACACAGTGGCCAAAAACACCAGGTGCCCTCAGGAGGTCCACCAGTGGGGCCAGGACGCTAGAAGTCCCCTCCCACTGTTCCCCCCCCCCCCATCAAGCACCAAGAATACAGAGCATCACTTGCCCCAGACTGAGAGATCCTATCTAGACCTTGTGGCTAAGAGCCACTGATGGACCTCTGCTTCTGTTATCTCCACCAACCGCCACTGGGCACCAGCGGCATACAAGTCAGAGCTTGACTCCGAGAGACAATAGGGGTCAAGGATCCTAGACCACCACTAGCCCTCCAATCAGAACTCTGGCGGGAAATTCAAACCCGCCAATAGGACTTTTGGCTGTGTCCTAAGAGCTGTATATAGTTGGCCCTCCCGGCCAGTATTGCATGCTTGTTGTGTACTCAGTAAATCTATGCTGATTTAAGTCGTAGTCCGGGCTTTCCGTGCATTGAACCCAGTACACAATAGCTTCATATGTTTATCTAATTCCCTCTTAAAGCCAACCATGCTTGTAGCCGCCACCACCTCCTATGGCAGTGAGTTCCATGTGTTCATCACTCTTTGGGGGAAGAAGGACTTCCTTTTATCTGTTCTAACCCAACTGCTCAGCAGTTTCATGGAGTGCTCAAAAGTTCTTGTCTTGTGAGAAAGGGAGAAAAGTACCTCTTTCTCTACCTGCTCTATCCCATGCATAATCTTATAAACCTCGATCATGTCACCCCTCAGCTGTTGTTTCTCCAAGCTAAAAAGCCCCAAGCGCTCCAACCTTTCTTCATAGGGAAAGTGTTCCAACCCTTTTATCATTCTAGTTGCCCTTTTCTGCACTTTTCCCAATGCCATAACATCTTCCTTGTGGTGTGGTGACCAGAACTGTACACAGTATTTCAAATGAGGTCGCACAATCGATTTATACAGGGGCATTATGATACTGGCTGATTTGTTTTCAGTTCCCTTCCTAATAACCCCCAGCATAGCATTGGCCTTTTTCACTGCAGTCACACACTGTCTCGACATTTTCATTGAGTTATCTACTACGACTCCAAGATCTCTCTCTTGGTCAGTCTCCGCCAATTCGGACCCCATCAGTGTGTATTTATAGTTAGGATTTTTGGCTCCAATGTGCATCACTTTGCACTTGGCCACACTGAACCCCATTTGCCACATTGATGCCCACTTGCCCATCCTCGACAGATCCCTTTGGAGTGCCTCACATTCCTCCTTGGTTCTCACCACCCTGAACGATGTTGTGTCATCTGCAAATTTAGCCACTTCACTGCTTACTCCCAACTCCAAATCATTAATAAACAAGTTAAAGACATGGGGGAACATCATGACAGAAGATGCATACATACAAGTATGTGTCTTCTGTCATGACGTTCTCCATGTCCGTGACAGATCTATTGATCTGTCTCCATTATTTGGGACTCTGGGCAGGAGGGGTACCATTGGAAAGCCGAATGGCGGGCGTCTCCTCCAGCAGGTATTGAGAAAACCGTTGGAAATACATTTAAAAATGCAATCAAAGCATCAAATTAAATCAAGATAAAGACGAGCAGGGGTATGCAGGTGGGTGGAGATTGTTGTGCAAAAGGGGAAATGCTCCGATCTCTCTCTGTCTCTCTGTCCTGGGTGAATTTCCAGTCCCTCCAGAAATGCCGCGGGAAAGGGGGGAGGAGGGGCAGGATCCGAACATGTGGTGTTCCCCCGACACCAGCGCCTTCCCGACGCACCAAAGTCAATTCTCAGAGCGCAAAGAAGCTGTGTTCGAGCAAATGTGTGACTGAACCCCTCGTTCCGTTTCTAAATATACTCCGGTTGTCAAGACAACTGCGGGGAGACTGACGGGTCCCGCGCGCATCCCCTGTATCTGCTTACCCGTCAGCATTTCGAGACTGACTCAGAAGAAAATGCTGCCAGAGATGTCCCGTCGCCATGGTTACTGCGGGCATCAGCCACAGGTGTTTTGTCAGTGGCCGAAGGAGTTATGGCTATCAGCTATGGCTATGGGCTATGGCTATCAGCTCCACCACACGGAGGGCTCAGAGAACTGGGAGAAATGGTCCCCGACTAGCAGCAACCACCCGGCTTCTGCCTCCCCGTACTCCCCGCACCCAGTTCACGGGCCAAGAAATAGCGGCAGGCACTGGCTGCAAGCTGGGTTGCCAACCTCCAGGTGGGGCCAAGCTGTTAATGGGTCTCTCTGTACGAGAGCACATCCGGCCTGCACTGAAGGCATTGCACTGGCTGCCAACAGCATTCCGGATTCACTTCAAGGCGCTGGTTTTGACCTTTAAAGCCCTATATGGTCCGGGGCCTGCCTACCTGAAGGACCGCCCTTCCCCGTATGTTCCCCAGAGAGCACTGAGGTGGGGGTCACAGAATCGCCTGGCCCTCCCTGGACCGAAGGACACCAGATTGGGCTCCACCAGGGCCAGGGCCTTCTCAGTGGCGGCTCCACACCGGCGGAATGAGCTTCCGGAAGGCAGCAGGGCCCTGCGGGACCTCTTACAGTTCTGCAGGGCCTGTAAAACGGAGCTCTTCCACCAGGCCTTTCATTAGGAGCCGCCACCAATAACAACTAAGGCCCAACAACAACCAAGGCCCTTACTGACATCATAGCCTGTGTTAAGCCGCCCTGAGCCTGCCTTGGATGGGAGGGCAGGATAGAAAATAAAATAAAAAAATTAGCTCCGCAGTTGTAACAGATCTCCAGATTCCAGGGATCCATTCCCCTGGAGAAAAGGGCTGCATTGGGGAGGGGGGGAGGCCCTACGGAACATCCCCAATGAGCTTCCTCCCCTCCCCAAACCCCTCCCTCCCCGGGCTCCATCCCCAAATCTCCAGGAATCCCCCTAACCCCGAGTTAGCAACCCCAGCTGCGAGAAACCCTTGCCTGTGTGCCTCTGGAACGCAATTCAGCATAGATGCTCCATAAGGCAGTAGCATGGCCATCTCACCTCAGAGGTCAGGCAGCTTTTGAAGCATTGGCACACACCCCCCCTCCCGGCCCCAATCTGTGCACAAGCTATTTCCCCTCTCTCAAGGGCAGTCCTCGAAAGAGCTCTCTCAGCCCCACCCACCTCCCAGGGTGTCTGTTGTGGGGAGGGGAAGGGAAAAGGAGTTTGTCAGCCGCTCTGAGACTCCAAGTGAAGAGTGGGGTATAAATCCATCCTTCCTTCCTTCCTTCCTTCCTGGTTAAGAGCAGCAGATTCTAATCTGGAGAACTGGGTTTGATTCCCCACTCCTCCACTTGCCCCTGCTGGATGACCTTGGGCAAGCCATAGTTCTCTCAGAGCTGTTCTTGAAGAAGTGCAGTTTCTGTCAGAGCTCTCTCAGCCCTCAGGCCCACCTACCTCACAGGGTGCCTGTTGTGGGGAGGGGAAGGGAAAAGAGTTTGGAAGCCGCTCCGAGACTCCTTCGGGTAGTGAAGGGCAGGGTATAAAAACCATCCTTCTTCTTCACCTGTTGGAAGAGTGCCCCGGGTGGCAGGGCTATGGGAAACATTCCTCTGCTGTAGAGGAGTCTTGTTTCTGTATAAGAATCAGCCAGAGGTCTGATTTTGTATAAGAAAGCCGAATTCTGTCCAGTGGCGCAAACATGATGCTTTAGCCCTGCTGCTAAGGGCCAGAGGGGCGGCCAAATTAGTAAAGAGTCTTTGGGACACCCTGAAGACGAATGCATGGTGGTAGAAACTTTAGTGTTTCAATATATATGTAAGCAGGGGTCCGTTGGGGCCGGAGCGTTCGCTCCGCCAGCTCAGGAGTGGCCACTAGGGCAGCCACGGGCTGAATCAGATTCTCTGATCTGATTCGGCCACAGCCGAATTGCCGCCGAAATTCAGCGGCAACTTTAAAAGTGAATGGAGGGGAGGGGATTTGAGGGAGAGGCTCCAAACTTGCAGGGTAGCTGCTGGGGACACTCCTCGAAATACCCACCAAGTTTCAAGAAGATTGGACCAGGGGGTCCAATTCTACGGGCCCCCAAATAGGTTGCCTCCATTCCCTCCATTGTTCTCTGTGGTAGAAAAAAAGGTAACATTTTTTCCCACCATAGAGAACAATGGAGGGGATGGGACAATGTGTTTTGGGGCCCATAGAATTGGACCCCGTGGTCCAATCTTCTTGAAACTTGGTGGGTATTTCGAGGAGAGGCCCCAGCAGCTACCCTGCAAGTTTGGAGCCTCTCCCTCAAACCCCCTTTCCTCCAGCCCCTCATATGCCCTATGAGTTTTTGCCATTGATTTCAATGGCCCATAGGGTATAATGGGGCTGAAACTGACATTCCCTTTCTGACACACTTCCGGTGATGTCAGGGGACGTGGCATATGCTAATGAGTTATGCTAATGGGTTATGCTAATGAGCTCCTGCACCTCTTTTTCTACAAAAGGGCCCCTGTATGTAAGTATGTATGTATGTATGTATGTATGTATCAGCAGGGCTCATTTTGTAGCAGGAGCTCCTCTGCATATTAGGCCACACACCCCCTGTAAGAAGAGCTTTGTAAGCTCTTGGAGGATTGGCTACATCAGGGGTGTGTGGCCTAATATGCAAAGGAGCTCCTGCTACGAAATGAGCTCTGTTAAGTATATATGTATGTATGTGTTGTGTTTGTGTTTTGGATCATTGAAACAGCAATAGCTTGAAAGGGCTCTGGTATCCTAAAGCTCCACGTCCTATTGGCTGATGAATAAAGACTCCCATTGGTCCTAAAGCCAATCTAGATATCCAATCGCTGAGCCCTGCTTGGGTCCAATAGTATTGCTTGTATATAGTTACTTCGTTGAAAGTTATGTGTTGGAACAGTATAAATTAAGGTGCCGCTCTCATAAAGCTGTCTTTGGAGCTGAGCAATATCACTGAATAAAAGCCTGTTGTTTGAATTCATCGCCTCCCGCTCAGTACTTAAAAGTATGTATGTAGTTTGATTTCTTGACGGCCCTTCCCCACTTAACGCAGGACTCAGGGCGGTTTACAACGAAATAATTCAACATATTATGAACCAGGTAGAACCATAAAAAAATCAATATTTAAAACATCCAAACATAAATATAGGAAAAAACATTTTAAGTAAAAGATGGCCGTGCTAGCTTTCAGTCTTGAGAGGGGAGGGGAGGGTGCCCCTGCAGATGTTACGAACCGTCGCGGGCCTCAGCCAAAGGCCTGGCGGAACATCTCTGCCTTCCATGCCATGTGGAACTTTAATAGGTCAGACCGGGCCTGGATGTCATTCGGAAGAGAGTTCCGCCAGGCTGGGGCCACAGCGGAAAAGGCTTTTCCAAGGCTAAGAGCACCAGAGGGGGGGATGTCCCCAGGGACATATCATGGTGATATCGACTATCTTGCTCAGATCCAAGCTATCTGATACGTTAGTTTCTTGGTCTTCACAAACACACTTGATGCCCTGTACTGAATGCCCTGTACGGTCCATCAAAGTCAGGATTGTCTACTCAGACTGGCAGCGGCTCTCCAGGGTCTCAGGCTGAGGTCTCTCCCATGCCCTCTTGCCTGGTCCTTTTTAACTGGAGATGCCGGGGATTGAACCTGAGACCTTCTGCATGCCAAGCAGAGGCTCTTCCACTGAGCCACGGCCCCTCTTGACAGCTCTCCAGGGTCTCAGGCAGAGGTCTTTCCCATCCCCTCCTGCCTGGTCCTTTTTAACTGGAGATGCCGGGGGTTGAACCTGGGACCTTCTGCATGCCAAGCAGAGGCTCTTCCACTGAGCCACAGCCCCTCTATACAGCTCTCCAGGGTCTCAGGCTGAGGTCTTTCCCATCCCCTCCAGCCTGGTCCTTTTTAACTGGAGATAGTAGGGACTGAACCTGGGACCTTCTGCATGCCAAGCAGAGGCTCTTCCACTGAGCCACAGCCCCTCTTGACAGCTCTCCAGGGATTTCAGGCTGTCTTTCCCATCCCCTCCTGCCTGGTCCTTTTTAACTGGAGATGCCGGGGATTGAACCTGGGACCTTCTGCATGCCAAGCAGAGAGCCACAGCCCCTCCCCACTATTAAATTCGACTCTATTCTGAACGCATTCCTCTTTTACTTCCTCCCTCCCTCCCTTTTCCCTTAGAGTTGCCTTTCCCCAAACTTCTCTTATCACCCTATTTTGGACTTTTAATTGCTACTAATTTAATTGGAATTGATTTTTTTTTAATGGCTTTGTTTCCTGCCCCGCTTTTCTCTCTTTCTTTGGCTTTTGTCAGGAATAATTAGTTACCTCTCCCTCTCTCCCTCCCTGAGAGCCAATTTGGTGTAGTGGCTCAGAACGCCTAATCTAGAGAGCCAGGTTTGATTTCCCCCTCCTCCTCCACATGCAGCCCGGTGGGTGACTTTGGATCAGTCACAAGTTCTCTCAGAGCTGGTCTCTCAAGAGCAGTCCTCAAGAGAGCTCTCTCAGCCCCACCCACCTCACAGGCAACACTCCCTCAAAGCTGCAGAGTCTTGTGAGCAAAAATACTACTTTGTGAGCTAGCTACCGGCATTAAAGTTGTGAGTGCGTGGTTTGACTACTGCAGAAATTCGTTTGATCCGGAGCTAAGACAAAATGTATGAGCCAGAGGCTAAACAACTGTGAGCTAGCTCACACTAACTCAGCTTAGAGGGAACACTGCGCACAGGGTGTCTGTTGTGGGGAGAGGAAGGGAAGGAGATTGTAAACCGCTCTGAGACTCCGAGTGAAGGGCGTGGTACAAATCCTTCTCGCTCCCTCCCTCTCTCTCTTATGGTAAACTGTATTTTACATCATCATATAAGAACCAACAGCCTACGGTTTGTGCTTCCCATACAAACCAGATTTGCAAACTGGGGCTGTTCCTACTCATGAACGCCTGAAACTGCCTTGTACTTGGTCCATCCAGGTCATTCCTGGCTACCCAGACCGCCGACGGCTCTCCAGGGTCTCAGGCTGAGGGCTTTCCCATCACTCCCTTCTTCGTCCTTTTAACTGAAGATGTCGGATCTTGGACCTGGGACCTCCTGCATGCCAAGCAGAGGCTTTTCCACTGAGCTACCGCCGCTTCCCCCCTTCCTACTTTGCGTTGCTGGTTCACACCAGCTGGCAGCGGCTCTCACAAATCACAGCTCGCTGGCTCCCAGGGGAGCAAACAGCCAGTTCTCTTGCAGTGTGTGAAGAGTGAGGGGCTCGTACAACTGAATCAGGGCCTCCTGCCATGGTCATTTCTCTCTCTCTCAAATCCCTGACAGCACAGGCTAGCTTTATCTCGCCAGATCTCGGAAGCTAAGCAAACTCAGCCCTGCTTAGTCCTTGGATGGGAGACTGCCAAGGAAGTCCAGGGTTGCTACGCAGAGGCAGGCGACGGCAAACCCACCTTGAATCGTATCTTGCCTGGACCTGCATGGCCCAGGCGAGCCTGATTTTACCAGATCTCTGAAGCTAAGCCTGGTCGGTCCTGGTGGGTATCTGGACGGGAGGCTGCCAAGGCAGTCCTGAGTTCCTACGCAGAGGCAGGAAAGGGCAAACCACCGCTGGACATCTCTTGCCATCATCCGTGAAGCTGTGACTTCACACTCACACACACACACACACAATGCTCTGACCCCTTGAGATGACCCTTCCTTCCTTTTACGTACTCTGTAAGCATTTCTAGGCTGACCCTTTCCTTTAATGCTGTTTAATTGGAACTGAATGCCCTTTGCTCCCTTTTTAACCAAAGTTTGTTTGTTTCTTTCTTTCTTTCTTTCTTTCTTTCTTTCTTTCTTTCTTTCTTTCTTTCTTTCTTCTCTCTCCTTCCCCCCCCCTTTCTTCTGAGAGCCAGTCTGGTGTAGTGGTTAAGTGCGCGGACTCTAATCTGGGAGAACCGGGTTTGATTCCCCACTCCTCCACTTGCACCTGCTGGATGACCTTGGGCAAGCCATAGCTCTGTACCAGCGGTTCCCTCAAGGACAGCTTGGGAAAGAGTTCTCTCAGCCCCACCTACCTCACAGGGTGTCTGTTGTGGGGAGGGGAAGGGAAAAGGAGTTTGTAAGCAGCTCTGAGACTCCAAGTGAGTGAAGGGTGGGATAAAAATCCAATCTCTTCTCTTCTTCTTCTTCTCTTCTTTCTCTCTTCCTTTCTCTCTTGGTAATCACATTAACTTCTTCGGTTTGTCCGTCTTTAAGTGCCTTCCATTTACTTTCTCGCTGTTATTAATGGCTGCTGTCCTACGTCGGAGACGTTGTCGATGGCACGCTGCGGGTTTGCAGCTTACTTCTGCCTCTGTCTTCGAGCTGGACCGCGTGTTCATCCGCAATCCTCGTTACGCTTTCGGTCTCCCGTTTTCATTTTCTTTGCGTGCACACCTTTGCTTTCTTTCCCCCTTCGTCTCAGTTGATGTTTCTCTATCACTTATATATCTCTGCCGACCAATAGATACAGATATATTTCTCCCTCGGAATCCCTCACCAGGAGGGTCCGCAGCCATGTCTTCTCTCGTGAAAACGACACCACTTACAAACAGCCGAGGAGCAGTTTTTCAAGTTTATAAACCTGTCAAAACAGATGTCATTATCCCGAGGATCTTCGCTTTGCGGCAGTCTTTGCCCAAGCAGCCCTGTAATCCTTCTTGCCTGCTGCCCAATTTTCTCTTCCTAATGCTAGCAATTTCAGACATTCCTCCATGCACGTTTAGAAATCTAGAAAGAACAGTCTGCGAAAGTGTTCTCCGCCTCGCACCCTATTCCCTCCGACTTCCCCCTTTTAGAACCGGAAATGCTTTAGAAAAAGATGTTTTCATTTGTCCTGACTACTGTTCCTAGGGCTGGCAAGACATTCACTTGGGCCCCCAACCTTTTTGAGCCTGCTGGCACCTTTGGGATTTTGGGAAACAGTGGCGAGAGCCACGCCCAAAATGGCTGATTTGGGAGTTAAAGCCAAGCCCAAAATAGCTGATTCAGAAGGTGAAACCTAGGCCAAAATGGCTGATTCAAGCAGTGGAGCCAAACTCAAAATGGCTGATTCAAGAGGTTGAGCCAAACCCAAAATGGCTGATTCAAGGAGGTGGAGACAAGCCCAAAATGGCTGATTTAGGAGCTGGAGCCAAACCCAGAATGGCTGATTCAAGGAGGTGGAGCCAAGCCTGAAATGGCTGATTTAGGAGGTGGAGCCAAACCCAACATGGCTGCTTCAGGAGGTGGAGCCAAACAGAATGCCTCTCTCATCTGCCGTATCTCATCGGCTCTCAGAATCTAAGCAGGGTTGGCCCTGGTTTGTACTTGGATGGGAGGCCACCAAGGAAGTCCAGGGTTGCCACACAGTGGCCAGCAATGACAAATCACAGTCTCCTGCCTTGACCTGGATGGCCCGCGATAGCTCAGTCTTGTAAGATCTCAAAAGCTAAACAGGGTCAGACCTGGATAATATTTGAATGGGAGACCTCCAAGGAAGTCCAGGGTTGCTGTGCAGAGGCAGGCAAGGGCCAACCACCTCTGAATGTCTCTTGCCTTAAAAAACCCTAAGAGGGGCTGTCATAAATCGGCTGCGGTTTGACGGCACTTTCCACCACCACCAATAAAAGAAAGAGTGAGTTTAACCATGTGTGGAATCGCCATGGTCTTCTATACATCCACAGATATGAGGAATGGGGGTTTACAGGAGGGGGAAAGGAAACTCTTTCACACACATCTGAGCCACGATACCTCTCATTTATAAATTAAGCCCTACCTCAAGATAATTCTTGAACGCTTGCATTTTTAAAGATTTCCATGGCTCGAAAGCCAGTCAAATCTGACACTAGTGATCGGTGCTCATCTCCGTTTCCAAGCTGAAGATCCAGCGCTGTCCGAAGATGATCCCATGGTCATGTAGCCAGCATAACTAAATGCCGAGGCCCACAGAACGCTGTTACCTTCTCACCGAAGCGGTTCCTATTTATCTACTTGCAATTTCTTGCTTTCGAACTGCTAGGTTGGCAGGAGCTGGGGCCAGAGACGGGCGTTCACTCCGTCACGCAGCACTCGGGTCTCGAACTGCCGAGCTACCGACCTTCCAGTCTGCAGTTCAGCATCTTAAACTCTGAGCTGTCGCAACCATTTGCATTTTTAAGGGGGTCACAAATAAAAAGAAAATGAAAAAGAATCAAAACAAAATTCGGGTTCCGTGGCACCTTTAAGGCCAACAAATTTTATTGGTCTTTGTTGGTCTTAAAGGTGCCACCGAACTCAAATTTTGTTCTGTTGCTTCAGATCAACACAGCTACCAACCTAAAAAAAAAATAATCCAAAGTTTTTAAAATAGCAGGGAATGATGAATTCTCGTTTTTCTTCTAAAGCCCCGACGCCCTCTCGAAAACCAAACCGCTTCATTCCCTAGAATAGAAAGAGCTAATCATTTTTATCACATTAAGATATGGGCCCCCGCTGACAAGGATGGCCAGATCTTCACCACGGGGAATTTTCTTTTCATTGCGGAGGCTTGACTTCGGAATCTGATGTGACCACCTCTGAACACGTGCAGAGTAATGACAGCTGGCTTCCACGTGTCCGAGCTCACGACAAACATGTTCAGGGGCGAGGAAAGCCAGTGAGACATATCAGTAAATGTGGGACTTGCGTAGCCCTTTTCATTTTAGAAATCCGCTGACACACAGAGACCCACGAGAAAACCCAGCAACCCAAAACCAGCATCAAGGGCAGTGCCTTGCAGTCATGGGGATGCCAGCCTCCAGGTGGAACCTGGGGATTCCTCTGGAATTACAGCTTATTTCCTGACTGCAGAAATCAGCTCCCCTGGAGAAAATGGTCTGTCGAAGTCAGTACTGTCTACTCAGACTACCGACAGCTCTCCAGGGAAGACAGCCAGTTTGGTGAAGTGGTTAGAAGCGTGGACTCTAATCTGGGAGAACCGGGTTTGATTCCCCACTCCTCCTTCACATGCAGCTGCTGGTGAGACCTTGGGTCAGTCATGAATTCTCTCAGAGCTGTTCTCTCAGAGGCCGTCCTCGAGAGAGCTCTCTCACACACACCCCACCTCCCAGGGTGTCTGCTGTGGGGAGGGGAAGGAAAAGGAAAGTGTAAGCCACGCTGAGACTCTTTGGGGTAATGAAGGGTGGCGCATAAATCCAATCTCCTCTTCCTCTTCTTCCAGCGACTCAGGCAGAGGCCACACCCATCACACCAACTACTTGAGCCAGTTTGGTGTAGAGAGCCAGTTTGGTGTAGTGGTTAAGTGCGCGGACTCTAATCTGGGAGAACCGGGTTTGATTCCCCACTCCTCCACTTGCACCTGGCTGGATGACCTTGGGCAAGCCATAGCTCTGTACCAGCTGTTCCCTCAAGGACAGCTTGGGAAAGAGCTCTCTCAGCCCCACCTACCTCCCAGGGTGTCTGTTGTGGGGAGGGGAAGGGAAAAGGAGTTTGTAAGCCGCTCTGAGACTCCCTTGGGGAGTGGAGGGCGGGGTATAAATCCAATCTCTTCTTCTTCTCTTCTTCTTCTTAACTGAAGTATGCTGGGAATGGAAGCTGGGACTTCTAAGGACTGAGCCCCTCAGCCCCTCTGCCTCTCAGCCAATCCTCCACTCCTCTTTTGGATGGAGAGCAGAGGTCTTGGCGTTGACCCTCGGCATGGGGAGGAAGCCAGCTGGCGGGCTGGATTCCAGCTGCAAGGCCTGAGCTATGAGGAAACAGACCAGCTACGTTGGGGGGGGGGGGGGTTGATGTGAGGGGGGGAGGCCCCGGAGATGCAACCTGCGCTCCTTTTCACACGCAGACACGAAACACCGCACTGCGCATTTATATTTAGTCTCCGTCCCTCCTGTCCGCGTAATGACTTTTCTGAATCATGTTCATCAAAGCCGAGCCAAACTCTTATTTTTGGCAAACTTTCTCAAATGGCAGGTTAGCCAGGTTAATTACAGCTCTACAAATGTCTCAGGGCGGGGTTGTGTGTGTCTGTGTGTGTGTATGGGGGGGGGGGCTTGTTGCTCTCCTTTTATGCTCCCGCACCTACGTAATCCACACTGTTCTCTTAAGCCAGGCCTGCAAAATGCACGAGGCCCCCCAACCTGACTGCAGCCCCCGGGGATGAATCTAAGGGAGCATTTTTGCTGCCCTTCTCTGCTTCTCCATGGGAACAACTAAAGCCTAAGCAGCCCTCCCCCCCATGGAACAGGAAGAGAAGAAGAGGAGGAGGAGATTGGATTTATACCCCGCCCTTCACTACCCAAGGGTGGCTCAAAGTGGCTTACAAACTCCTTTCCCTTCCCCTCCCCACAACAGACACCCTGGGAGGTGGGTGGGGCTGAGGGAGCTCTGACAGAAACAACTCTTTTTCAAGAACAGCTCTGACAGAACTACAGCTTGCCCAAGGTCAACCAGCAGGTGCAAGTGGGGAATCGAACCCGGTTCTCCCAGATTAGAGTCCGCGCACTTAACCACAACACCAAACTGGAGAATGTCTGTACCACGGCCCCTGGTGCCACTGAGTGTATTTTTAAGAGAGTGGGCAGGGACAGGTGCGACTCTTGCCTGGCGAGGCTTTTGAATGGGACAAGGTTGACCACGGGATCAAAAAGGTTGGGGACCCTGCCAGTTCGGTGTGGCGCTTAGGAGTGCGGACTCTAATTTGAGAGGACCGGGTTCGATTCCCCACCCCTCCACTTGCACCTGCTGGATGACCTTGGGCAAGCCATAGCTCTGTCAGAGCTGTTCTTGAAAAGGAGCAGTTTCTGTCAGAGCTCTCTCAGCCCCACTTACCTCACAGGGTGTCTGTTTCTTGTGGGGAAGGGAAGAAAGAGGAGGTTGTAAGCTGCTTTGAGACTTCTTCAGGGAGTGAAGGGCAGGGTATAAATCCAATGTTTTCCTCCTCTTCCTCCTCCTCCTTCTCCTCCTCCTCCTCCTCCTTACTACCAGGGGTCATTTAGTAGAAAAAGAGGTGCAAGAGCTCATTAGCATAACTCGTTTGCATAACTCGTTTGCATATGCCACACCCCCTAACATACCAGAAGTGTGTCCGAAGGCAACACCCACCCCTCAGGCTCTACTCCACAGGTGAGTGAAACTGACCTGCTCTTCCTCCCTTCCCTTCCCCATCCAATACTTTGTGCAAGAAAAATAAGCGTCAAGAACACACCCTCATTCTCTTCCTGCTCCCTTGAAGCCACCAGGTTTCAAGTAGACTTGAGATACCCAGGACATGTGCACCACCCATCCCTTCCCCTCCCCACAACAAGACACCCTGTGAGGTAGGTGGGGCTGAGAGAGGTCTTTTGAGAACTTCTGATGAGAGAACAGCTCTGAGAGAACTTGTGACTGGCCCAAGGTCACACCAGCAGCTGCATGTGGAGGAGTGGGGAATCAAACCCGGTTCTCCCAGATTAGAGTCCAACTCCTGACCACTACACCAAACTGATGGGGTGGAAGCTGCTGAAGGGTTGGTGAAATTTCTCCAGTACTTATGTGCCATCTGCCCGGATAAAAAATGGTATACTTAGAAAATTTATATGCCACCTTGAGCAAGTCTCTGGAAAAGCAGCACACAGTCATAAAAGGAACAATGATAACATTATCAATATTAAAACAAAACATTAAAATCAATAAAGACCCCAGCAGGGCTTTCCCCGGGGTGCTGCACCTCTGCACTGCTCGAGGAAGCTGAGGAGGGGGCGGGGCTTGGTCATGTGCCCGCCCCCTGGGCTCCTCACTCCCGGAGCTGCGCTCCTGTGCGCTCCCGCTCTAACGGACCCCTCCTACTACTACTTCTGCTTCTACTACATCTACTTTTCCTGGCGCTTCTCCTCTCCCTAGATTCAAAGGGACTTCGATTTCCCCAGCCCGCTGCTCTTAGGCAACCACACTGAATAATGACGCCTCCCCTCCCCAGGCTGGAACACTTTTTTTGATAGTAGGTACTGGGGGAGTGAAAACCTCATGCACCTTTACCAAGACAATGATTCAAAAAAGGAGTTAGAGAAGAGTCTGGAGAAAAAACAGCACCAGCAACGGCATTTTAGGTTTGTCACGTCCCCAGCACATTTCGGGAGGCAGACAAGCGACAGATCCAGGAGCTGAGTTGCCCGCAAGCATCAACAAAGCATCCGTAAGGTGTAAAGACTGGACTTCAGTCTTTAGATTATCATGACATGCTAAGGGGTATGTTTTACATCCTTCACTTATCCTACTTGTAATTCTCAACAGTATTTGAGCCAGTTTGGTTAGGAGTGCGGACTCTGACCTGGGAGAATCAGGTTTGATTCCCCACTTCTCCTCCCCAAGCAGCTGCTGGGGTGACCTTGGGTCTGTCACAAGCTCTCGCAGAGCTGTTCTCTCAAGGGCAGTTCTCGAGAGAGCTCTCTCAGCCCCACCTGCCTCACAGGGTGTCTGTTGTGGTGGTGGGGGAGAGGAGATTGTACGCCACTCTGAGACTCCCTGGAGATCCCTTCCAACTGTATGATTCTATGATCTCTTCGGGTAGCGAAGGGCGGGGTATAATCCAATCTCTTCTCTTCTTCTGCATCTTTTTATTCGTGAGAAACTGTGGACTTTTCATGCATCTGTGGACTTTTCATGTGCTACCTCCATGTGCTTCCTTGTGCTTCGCATCCCAGAAATGCCAGTCGCTCTCTTGGTGACAGGAAACTGGAGACGAGGGAGGATGCGGTACAAACAGCAGATCCCTGGCATTTCTGGGAAGGAGACGAGGACCCTACTCAGTTCCACATTACGATTTCGGTACCCTGGGAAGACACAGCGATTCCGGCGGAACGGCTCCTTCTGTCCCCAGAAAGCCACCCCTGTGCCGCCCCCTTCCAGAAGGGGCTGCCCCACCGCCGCTTTCTCACCCGTGAGAGGGACTGCATGTCCCAGCAAATCTCCTGTCCTCCAAGCTCAAAGAGAAGCCAGGTCAATTTTTACAATCACCGTGGCAAGTGGTGATTAATGGAACACAAGGCAAGACTCTCTCCATTGGAGAGGATCTTTGGTGCCAGTGGGGAAATCCTGCCCATGTAGATAGAGGGCCTCCTCCAAAAACATGAACACCTAATGTTCGGTGACCTTTGTTGCAGCTCTCCAGAGTCTTTGGGGCGGCCTCAGTCATCAGACTCAAGAATCACCTGGGGGGAAACAACGGTTTCAAAAAAGCACTTTCCTAAAGGCCTTGCGCACGGCGCTCTCCCTCTCGGGGCGGGGTGGGGGCTGTTAGTGGCTGTTTCCGGGTGGAAAGAGAAAATAACCCTTTTGGCTGAGGATGCTGATGAAGACAGGGAATCAACTGAAGCAAGGGCAGGGGAATCCCACCTGAGAAAGCCTCCGCAATGCTCCAAGTCCTTGACAACTCCAAGAAGAACACAACTCAGCCCTGGGTTAATTTATTTATTTATTTATTTATTATTTCACATTTATATCCCGCCCTCCCCGCAAGCGGGCTAATAAGGTAGGCCACTATTATTTCCCCCATATTACTCCTCACAGAAAAAAGGTGCCAAGGCTGAGAGGTAGCCGGATCAGAACTCGGAACTTCCAGATCTACAACTCAGCTGCTGCACGACACCCGGTCATTTAGCAAACAGTAAAAGACTCATGAGAGCCAGTTTGGTGTAGTGGTTAAGTGTGCGGACTCTAATCTGGGAGAACTGGGTTCGATTCCCCACTCCTCCACTTGCAGCTGCTGGATGACCTTGGGCAAGCCGTAGCTCTGGCACAGCTGTCCTTGAAAAAGAACAGTTTCTGTCAGAGCTTCCTCAGCCCCACCTACCTCCCAGGGTGTCTGTTGTGGGGAAGGGAAGGGAAACGAGTTTGTAAGCCGCTCTGAGACTCCAAGTGAGTGAAGGGAGGGATATAAATCCAATCTCTTCCTCCTCCTCCTCCTCTTCCTCCTTCTCATGAGCATGAAAAGGAAATGGAAAACATTGTTTAAGAGAAGTAGGCTGCATAAGAACATAAGAGAAGCCAATGCAGGATCAGGCCAGTGGCCCATCCAGTCCAACACTCTGTGTCACACAGTGGCCAAAAACACCAGGTGCCCTCAGGAGGTCCAGCAGTGGGGCCAGGACACTAGAAGCCCTCCCACTGTTGCCCCCCCCCCCGCCCCATCAAGCACCAAGAATATAGAGCATCACTTGCCCCAGACAGAGTTCCTATCTATACTTTGTGGCTAATAGCCACTGGTGGACCTCTACTCCATGTGTTTATCCAGTTCCCTCTTGAACCCGTCCATGCTTGTAGCCGCCACCACCTCCTGTGGCAGTGAATTCCACGTGTTAATCACTCTTTGGGTGAAGGAGGACTTCCTTTTATCCGTTCTAACCCAACTGCTCAGCAATTTCATGGAGTGCCCACGAGTTCTTGTATTGTGAGAAAGGGAGAGAAGTACTTCTTTCTCAGCCTGCTCTATCCCATGCATAATCTCTACGGAGACTGAAAATTTATGGAGAATGCCAACCCCCCCCCCCCCACTCCGTCACAACAGCCTCGCTCATCTGAGTGAGGTCTTCTTCAGGCGCCAACCTAAAAATGGGCAAAATCAACAACTGCCCATCCATACACGTGCCTTGTCGGTGGTGGCCCCCACCCTACGGAATGACCCCCCTCAGGCGGTCCAGAAGGCTCCCGCTCGCCTGGCCTTACCGCCATCTGTGCAAAACGGAGAGCAAAGTTTGAGTCCAGTGCCGCCCCCAAGACCAAAAAAGTTTCACTCTGGGTATACGTCTTCGTGTGCATGCACACCTCTTCAGATACATAATGGAATTATGCAAAACAGAATGATTCAAGTGGACTTTTCTACAAAGACTAGAACAAGCTGCCATATGCCAAATGTTTCTGAAATTTATAAAGAAGAAGAAGAAGAAGAAGAAGAGGAGGAGGAGGAGGAGGAGGAGGAGGAGGAGGAGGAGGAGGAGGTGGAGATTGGATTTACATCCCGCCCTTCAAAGGAGTCTCAGAGCGGTTTACCATTTCCTTCTCCCTTCCCCTCCCCACAAAAGACATTCTGTGAGGGAGGTGGGGCTGAGAGAGCTCTTTCAAGGACTGCTCTTGAGAGAACAGCTCTGAGAGAACTTGTGTTTGACCCAAGGTCGCACCAGCAGCTGCACGTGGAGGAGTGGGGGATCAAGCCCAGTGCTCCCAGATTAGAGTCTGTGCTCCTAAACACTACCCCAAACAGAATTAGGGTCTGTGGTCTATACTGCTGTACATTGCTTACTGTAAGTAGGGCCCCTACAGTGTAATTTTTGCACCGCTTAACGTGTCTGGTTAACACTTTATACCATACTTCTGGGTTTTTTTTCAGATTTCCGGTTGGTTCCAGACTTCTGCAATCCTAATCCTATTGTGGAGTTTATTGCATCTCCCATTTTGTCGACTGTACCGACTCGCTCCGTGGGACCTGCCTTGAATGCCAGTGGGGGAAAGGGGGGCAACAAAGAATCTGAATGAAAGTAAAATAAAGGTACTTAGAACTCGGTGGGATTCAAAGGCAGCTCCCAATGAAAACCTTCCCGCATCCTGGGACGGTTCGGCATCTCGGTCTAAAGAGAGAATGGCATGGCCACATGGTGGGGGGACTGCTCCCTTTCACTTTCTGCGGCTTCTGAGATAACTGTGACTTTTTTTCCCTTCAGCGATGTGAAAGCGGGTGGTTTCTGCGAGGCACGGAGACTTCAGAGCACCCGGTTTCTGTCCCTGCCGGTCCGAGACTTACAGTAAAGCCCCTCCACTTTCTCATCTGTCCCGGTTCTCTCAAAACGAAACCAGTGGTTATGGTGGTGTTGGTGGCGGGCTTGCGTGTTTTGTTTTCGTGATGGGGAGACAGAACAAGTGTGGGAATCGATGCCCGGTCATGTTGCCGGGTGCTGCATTTGGCAGGGAAGGTAGCTCAAGGCACTGGTACCGTCGGGAGTGAGAAGTCGATCCTTTAACGCAACAGTCGGCCATGATCTGTTGATCACCAACACGGGAGTCTGTGGGGTAGCCTTGCAATGATGCAGCGTAGCGGTTAAGAGCGCGTAGTGGTGTAGTGGTTAGGAGCGCGGACTCCAATCTGGGAGAACCCGGTTTGATTCCCCACTCCTCCACATGCAGCTGCTGGTGTGACTTTGGGCCAGTCACAAGTTCTCTCAGAGCTGTTCTCTCAAGAGTAGTCCTTCAAAGAGCTCTCTCAGCCCCACCTACCTCACAGGGTGTCTGTTGTGGGGAAGGGGAAGGGATTGTAAACTGCTCTAAGACTCCTTTGGGAAGTGAAGGGTATGGTATAAATCTAATCTCCTCCTCCTCCTCCTCCTTCCTCCACAGTCAGGGACAGAGGAAGGCGCTGGGAGAGACTGTGTCCCCAAGGTTCGTGCTAGTATGCAGGGTTCCTACAGGGACACTTCTCTCCCCAATGTTATTTAACATCTATATGTGCCCCCTCGCCCAGCTAGCTCAGATTTTCAAGCTAAGGTGCCATCAGTACGCTGATGATTCCCAGCAACCGGACACTGTTCTTGTGAAGTTAGCCAAGGGTTTGGAGGCCATGGAAGGGTGGTTAAAGCAGAGTCAGTTGAAACTTTTAAGATGGAGGTTCTTCTGTATGCCAAGTAGACGCTCTGCCACTGAGCCACAACTCCTCCCCAAACACTGCCTTACTGAATCAGGTCCTTGGTCCATCAAAATAGATTCAGGTGGGTCAGCCGTGTTGGCCTGAAGCAACAGAACAAAGTTTGAGTCCAGCGGCACCTTTAAGACCAACAAAGTTTTATTCTGGGTAAATGGAACCCCCAGGGCTTAACAGAGATATCAGGTTTTTTTAAAAAAATCTCACTACATATTTGAATGCCATTCAGTTCTCGCATCTGATTGTAAACTCTTTCATTATGTTGTATGATCACCTCCTGCTATTCACATGGAATTCACTGACATAGGAAGTGGTGGCGGCTACAAGCATGGACGGCTTCAAGAGGGAGTTAGATAAACATATGGAGCAGAAGTCCATCAGTGGCTATTAGCCGCAAGGTATGGATAGGAACTCTCAGTCTGGGGCAAGTGATGCTCTGTATTCTTGGTGCTTGACGGGGGGGGGGGGGGGCGGGGAACAGGGGAAGGGCTTCTGGAGTTCTGGCCCCACTGCTGGACCTCCTGATGGGACCTGGTGTTTTTGGCCATGGTGTGACACAGAGTGTTGGACTGGATGGGCCACTGGCCTGATCCAATATTGGCTTCTCTTGTGTTCTTCTGTTCTTGTTTACAGGTTAATCATCATCATCTTAATCCAATCTTAGCTATATTTGCTGCTATTCACAAGTCCAGTTTACCAGTTTGATTTATTACGATCCAAGATCAGAATTCAAACAAACATGTACCGCTATTCACAAGTCTTACCAATGACCTTAATCCAATCTTAGCTCTAGTTGCCTTTTCCTGATAACATCCGCCTCACCTGCTACCTATATGTAATGGTTGGTGACTTCCGTTCCCGTGTATCTGAAGAAGAGAGCATGCACACAGAAGCTTATACCCAGAATTAAACCCTGTTGGTCGTAAAGGCACCATTGGACTCAAACTTTTGTCCATCAAAATCAGTACTCTCTACTCAGACTGGCAGCAGCACTCCAGAGTCTCAGGCGGAGGTCTTTCCCATCACCTCCTGCCTGGTCCTTTTTAACTGGAGATGCCAGGGATTGAACCTGGGACCTTCTGCATGCCAAGCAGATACTCTGCTACTGAGCCACAGCCCATCTTTACAGTTCTCCAGGGTCTCAGGCTGAGGTCTTTTCCATCACCTCCTGCCTGGTCCTTTTTAACTGGAGATGCTGGGGATCGAACTTGGGACCTTCTGCATGCCAAGCAGAGGCTCTTCCACTGAGCCACAGTCCCTCTTGACAGCTCTCCAGGGTCTCAGACATGAGGTCTTTCCCATCCCCTCCTGCCTGGTCCTTTTAACTGGAGACACCAGAGGTTGAACCTGGGACCTTCTGCATGCCAAGCAGATGCTCTACCACTGAGCCACAGTGTTCTCCAAGCAGAAGACAAAAGCTATGGGGGGGAGGCTGCAAACTTCCAAAATGCGGCTTGCAGAGGGAATTCTTAATCGCCTGCCCAATCTAATCCAACCGACACAAGAAACCGCTTCTAAACAACAGGGCCTTCTGCCTACCCCATTCATCTGCCGCCGAGAAGGCGGGTTATATATTACAGGCAGGATCTGTCCACCCTCCCTGATTAAGCAGCCCCACTGTCTGGACACTGTGTTTAATCCCTGGTGAAGGCCCCCAACAAATCAAAAGTGACTTTCCAAAGAACTGTCTTTGGTCCGGATGCCAGGAGCCCCGCCTTGACATCGTGTTTCACGCTTAGCCAACTGCCGCTCCAAATACTTCCCTCGCCTGGATCATCACTACTGTTATTTTGAAGGACAAGAGGACAGTTTCCGACACAGTCGTTCCAAAGAGCCACACACAACTGAATGCTGAGCACAAAAGCCAAAACCCAGGGGCAAATTGTATGTTTTTTTGGGGGGGAGGCGATGTTGCCAGCTGTCTCATTGGGGAGGGACAAGTTTAAATTTGACACTGGGTTCAGGATGCCCCTGGAGAGATCACTTCCCCTGGAGAGAATGGATGCTTCGGAGGGTGGAGTCTATGGTATTCTATCCCACAGAAGTATTCTTCCTGGCCTCCATCCTGAAATCTCCAGGAGCTGCCTAACCAGTCTGGTGTAGTGGTTAAGTGCGTGGACTCTAATCTGGGAGAACCGGGTTTGATTCCCCGCTCCTCCTCCATAGGCAGCTGCTGGTGTGACCTTGGGTCAGTCACAAGTTCTTTCAGAGGCGTTCTCTCAACAGCAGTCCTCGAAAGAGCTCTCTCAGCCCCACCCCACTGAGGTCCCTGTCCTCCCTAGGCTCCATCCTCAAATCTCCAGGGGTTTCCCAACCTAGATCTGGCAACCTTACCCCTCATCGCCCACCAGTGACTTGGTGGGCCCTGGGAACTTTAGACACGGTTAAAAATGAGCTTCTCCAGGAAGCATTCCAAACATCCTGCTTCATGTCTAAACTGGGTTTACCGTCGCCTCCGTGCAATGCTTCAGAGCATCAAAGGTCAGTGGCCGAGGGTTTGCAACACAGTGCCTCAGCCACAGCCAATCCTGACCTGCCTTCCTGTTTGAGACCCGTTTCTTGTGCTCATAAGTTCCATTTTTAGGTTGGCACCCAACTTGATAATGCGCTAAGAGTCTCTCGGTCCTGGCTCTAAACTCTTGAGACCACGGGAATGGAAGCCAGTTTGCTAAAAGGGGATGCAAATCACCCCAATTACAAGGCATCTCGAGGCCCACCCCCAGCTCAGTGGTCACTAAAATCTCATCCCATTTGGAAGAAATTACCGTATTTTTCGCTCCATAAGACGCACCTGACCATAAGACGCACCTAGCTCCGCTCGGTGCCGTGGCTTGGGAAAGGTGAGGAGGGTTTAAGACGCACACATTTTTCCTCCACTTTTTTTGGGAGAAAATGTGAGTCTTATGGAGCAAAAAATACAGTAGCTTCTGCCCTCTGGACTTTGAAGGGCCGCTTGCCTTCTATGGCATCAGTGCGCACCACCGTCCGCCCTTCTGTAAAACATACACCTTCCCGTTCGAATTCTTCTTTCCTTTTTCTCCCCCCCCCCCGCCCCCAAAAGCAACGAGATGACATTTACCTGGCAGAGAAGCTGCAAGCAAAGGTCTCAGAGAGACCGCACTCAGTCTTCTAAAAAAAGGAGAAGAAAACATTTGGGAGAAATCACAAGCAAGGCGGAAAAATAAAAGTCCGCACGGGAACCAAACGGCACGGGCAAAAAGGTTACGGGCAGGGGGGGAAAGAACAAGCTCTCTCGCCAGGGACGGTCTGTGCATCCAAAAGTCTTATCGAAACCAACTAGACTGGAGTCCAGTCGCACCTTAGAGACCGACAACATTTTCAGGGGATGAGCTTTCAGCAGTCAAAACTCTGGCAAAGGGAGCTTTGATTCTCAAAACCTCCCACCCTGGAACTCTTTTTGGTCTCTAAGATGAGGCTGGACTCCAGTCTTGTTCTTCTAAGGCAGACCAACACAGGTACCCTCTGAAACTTGTCCTGTGCCTGGAAGTCACGGTGACCCCTGGAATCTCCTGCTGGGGCATGGAGGATGTTCCGAGAAGTGGCTGGATGGCCTGCCTCTGGCTCCCGTACCTGGTATTCTTTGGAGGTCTCCTATCCAAATACTTGCCAGGGTTGGCCCTGCTAAGCTTCCGAGATGAAGAGGAGATTGGATTTATACCCTGCCCTTCACTACCCGAAGGAGTCTCAGACTGGCTTCCAATCTCCTTTCCCTTCCCCTCCCCGCAACGGACACCCTGTGAGGTAGGTGGGGCTCGAGGACTGCCCGTGAGAGAACCGCTCCGAGAGAACTTGTGACTGTCCCAAGGTCACACCAGCAGCTGCATATGGAGGCGTGGGGAATCAAACCGGGTTCTCCCAGATTAGAGTCCGTGCTCTTCACCACTACACCAAACTGGCTCTGATGAGATGGGCTCGCCTGGGCTCTCCAGGTCAGGGCCGAGTCTATATCTTCTCGAGGGACTTCCAAGGCCGCAGCGGAAGGAAGAAAGGGCGACAGAATATCCTGAACCGGCCCGAGAATTCAGTTTTCCTTGAGCAAAGCCTTTGTCGAAGCCTTTCCCCTCTTTCAGCTGAGACAGCAAACTTTAAAAAAATGATATAATTTTTTTAAAAAGATTCGCTCAGAAACATCCAAAGAATCTGGGACAGTCTTCCAGCAGAAAACCCATTTTCAGGAATTCTGACGGCAGGGAAGAGAGATTTGGCTTCAAAGGGTTTATTTTGGTCCCCTGGGATTAGTCAGATGCTTCCCAGATTACTTGAAAACAAGATTTCTTCCCCAGATGTTTGTTCTTGGGGGCTCAGTGTCTATTTGCTTTGGGGGGGGGGGGGGGAAGGCTTTTGCTTGACTCCTTGAATCTGGGGAAGGGGGAGGGGGAGGATGATGGCCCAGCCAAAACTCACTGTTTGCTTTCTAGGCTAAATTTAGAACCCAGCGGCACCTTTAAGATCAACAAAGGTTTATGCGAGGCATGAGCTTTCGTGCGCATGCACAGTTTATCAAATACACTTCGAATGGCAGGCAAGGTTCAGACTTATAGACAGGGGCTGAACAGCAAATGAAAAAGGTGGGCCCTCCTTCTTTGGAGGTTTTCAAACAGAGGCTAGATGGCCATCTGACAGCAATGCAGATTCTGGGAACGTAGGCAGATGATGAGAGGGAGGGCAGGAAGGGTTGCCTCAGGGCTTAGTTCTTGCAGCCCTCTCTGACAAGCCCAGGGAAATGTCGATTGCCACTTTGGAGTCAGGAAGCAATTTTCCCCCAGTCCGGTTTGGCCGGGGAGCCTGGAGGTTCTTTGTCTTCTTCTGGGTGTGGAACAGCGGACACTGGGGGCGTGGAAGGGAAAGTATTTGTGGATGTCCTGCATTGTGCAGGGGGTTGGACTAGATGACCCGGGAGGTCCCTTCCAACTCTATGATTCTATGTAACATGATGATGTTCAAGATAACACGTAAGAAGATGACGTTCAAGGTCTTGAAAATCATCATGTTACATGTTAATTTGCTGTTCATTCTCTGGCTATAAGTCTGAACCTTCCTCTACCATGCCAGTGTATCTGAAAAAGTGCGCATGCACACAAAAGCTCATACCTTGAATAAACCTTTCTTGGTCTTAAAGGTGCCACTGGACTCTAAATTTGTTCTACTGCTTCAGACCAACACAGCTGACCATCTGGATTCTGGTTTCTAGGCTGCCCTTTTGAAGCTGGCTTTTAAGGAGAATCTCACCCAGAAATTCTCCTCCGTGGGCAGGAAAGCCAACAGCATAAGGAGGGATGGTGGCGCATTGACAGAGCCTCTGCTTGGCATGCGGGAGGTCCCAGGTTCAATCCCCGGCATCTCCAGTGAACAGGCCAAGGTAGTACGTGATGCGGAAAATCTCTGCCCCAGACCCTGGAGAGCCGCTGCCAGTCTGCGTATTTTGTCTTCTTTTCCCAAAATACTAGTGGCCACTTAAGAAGAAAGAACCAAATTCAAAACAGAGGTTTATAAAATTATGCATGGGGTAGAAAGCGTTGACAAAGAGGCCTTCTTCTCCGTCTCCCAAAATACTGGAACTCGAGGACATCCAATGAAGCTAATGGGCAGGAGGTCCAGGACGGACAAAAAGAATATAGTACTTTACACACAGAGTGACTGAAACGTGGAATTCGCTGCCAGAGGATGGAGTGATGGGCCACAGGAATAGACAGCTTCAAAGGGGGATTAGATAGATTCACGAAGGAGAAGGCAGCGGTTACTAGCATATGGCAACAGAGGGGAACATCCAAGTTCACAGATAGGCAGTCTCTAAATACCAGTGCCAAAAAACAAAATCAGGGGAAGGCCTCGACCTCTCTGCCCTGTTGCTGGCCCTCCAGGGGAACTGGTTGGCCCCTGTGTGCGACAGGATGCTGGACTAGATGGACCACTGGTCTGGTCCAGCAGGGCTCTCCTGATGTTCTTATGAAGACCTCGGCCTCTCTGCAGTGTTGTTGGCCCTCCAGAGGAACTGGTTGGCCCCTGTGTGAGAAAGGAGGCTGGACTAGAGGGACCACTGGTCTGGTCCAGCAGGGCTCTCCTGATGTTCTTAGGAAGGCCTTGGCCTCTCTGCCCTGTTGCTGGCCCTCCAGGGGAACTGGCTGGCCCCTGTGTGAGACAGGATGCTGGACTAGATGGACCACTGGTCTGGTCCAGCAGGGCTCTTCTGATGTTCTTATGAAGGTCTTGGCTTCTATGCCCTGTTGTTGGTCCTCCAGAGGAACTGGCTGGCCCCTGTGTGCGACAGGATGCTCGACTAGATGGACCACTGGTCTGATCCAGCAGGGCTCTTCTGATGCTCTTATGAAGGCCTCAGCCTCTCTGCCCTGTTGTTGGCCCTCCAAAGGAACTGGTTGGCCCCTGTGTGAGACAGGAGGCTGGACTGGATGGACCACTGGTCTGATCCACCAGGGCTCTTCTGATGTTCTCATGAATAGACAGTGCTGACTTTAATGGACCAAGGCTCTGATTTAGTATAAGGCAGCTTCCTGATTCCATATAAGGCAGCATCCATAGGCGTCAACTACGGGGGGGCTCGAGGGCTCGAGCCCCCCCCCACCGAAATTTCCCGGGGGGGGGCTCAGCCACCCCCGGCAAAATGGAGTGCCCGCCGGTGGGGGAGGCTGATAAAATCAACGGCGGCTGCCCTCCCCTGCACATTTACTGCCCGCCGCTTGGAAATGGAAAGGTAGAAAGGCAGACGGGTCCCCAGAGGGCTCAAGGCCACAAAAGCGAAGAGGCGGGGCGAACGGGGCGGAGGCGCCATTTTTAAACGGTTGACAGTTGGTGTCGTTGCTGGTAGGTGAGCGGAGTGAGTGTGCGGGGCCGCGCGTTGCTGAAGAGCCGTGTGGCTCTTGTCCTCCTACCCAGAACGTCCCGCTGAGGATCAGGGCTCCCCCTGCTCCCCTCCTGCGCCGAGTCTGCCTCCTTGGGGCCGGGGGGCGGGGGGAAAAGCGGCGGGGACATGGTCCCGTGCGCGCGCGCACGAAAGAGCCCCCACCCCCCCTTCCCCGGGGATTTCCAAAGTCTACGCCCCTGGCAGCATCCATAAAGATCACTGAAAGGGCAACAAAAACGAACCAGAATTTGCAGTTCCTTTTTTGTGATGAAAAGCAGAGGAATTCTGGGGCTTTTCAGTTTGGTGAACAGATGATCGAGGAGAGGGCAAGATAGGCGCTTACAGAATTGTGCCTGTTACGGAGACAATGGTCAGAGAGAACTTTCCCACAAAATACTAGAACTTGGAGGTACTGTGAGAAGGCCAAAGGAAGTGCTTCTTTGTGTAATTGCTACATAATCTGTGGAACTCACTGCCACATGATGTGGCAAGAGCCACTTGCTTAGTTGGCCTTTTAAAAGGTTTAGCCAGATGGATGGGAGAGAAGTTACCGCCATCTGTGAGACCTTCCATGTTCAGAGGCCGTTTGCTGTGGTACCTCCAGTGACAGATGTGCATTTTCTTTTTGCCCCCTTCTGTACTTTCCCCAGCTATGTAATATCCTTTTTCTGAGATTCAGCAAGCAGATTTTCAGTTTCATAGGGTAGCCGGGTTGGTCTGCAATAGCAGAGCAACATTCGAATCCAGTAGCGCCTTAGCGAGACCAACACGATTTTTGTGGTATAAGCATTCGAGACTCAACGTGACTTGTATCCGATGAAGGGAGATTTGACTCTTGAAAGCTTTTACCCTCAAAATCACCGCCGATCTCTAAGGTGCTACTGGATTCACATCTGGATGTTTTCAAGCGCAGGCTGGACGATCATCTTTCGGGTATGTTGTGGGGCTATCTTTCGGCCATGCTCCTGCAGAGGGCGGGGGGTTGGACTAGATGACCTGCAAGGTCCCTTCCAAACTCTTCACGTTCTATGATTCTATTATCTAGAAATGTTCTGATCTACATTAATATGAGGGAGGGAGGGAGGGAAGAAGTTATCTAACATCTGCGTGGGGAAAGCCAAGCGTACTTTATTTTTACGGGGGGAAATAAAACTTCTCGAGCTGTTGTGACCCCTGACGTTTTCTCTCTTTTTTTGGTCCTCTTTTTAGCGTCTGCCCTGCCCTGGCTAAATAGCTCTTTCAGACACCATTATCTAGCCCTGAGACAAGAGAGAGAGAGAGAGAGAGAGAGAGAAAGGAAGCCAGGGAGGGAGCAGATGCTCTGATGAGTCAGCAGGCAATTTATGACTCCGGCCTATTTCTGTCCCACTTGAAACACACAGCCGTTTGCTTCTCTTTAATACTGGGTCACCGGCGTGTAAGGCACAGCATGGAGCTGCACAAATCAAGGATACGCTTTATCCCTTTGAAAACTCATCTCTGCAGAAGGCTGGGGGGGGGCGCCCCCCCCTCCCTGCGTGGGCTTGCCCTGACATGCATTAATCTGAGCTCCCTTTCAGAATGACTTGATCCCAGGAGCCATCCCCGCTTGTTAGGCGGCCACTTTGGATCCGGGGTCCTTGTTTTCTTAGGCGGGAGGTCAGAGCCCGGTTAAGTGCGGGCATTTAGCCCGCACAATAGTCCGGGGGGGAAAGAGGAGACCCCCGGGGCAGATGCGCAGCGTGTGCAAAATGAGCAGGGCTAACGTTGAAGTCGAGGCGTTGAAGGGAAGGCCTGCTCGAGGACAAGGGAGTACGATGCAGGCTCTGCGATTGATCAAATTGGCAAGGCAAAGGTGAGGAGTGAGCAGGACTTGCGTGGGAAGAGGCAGCTGGGGATGGGAGGTTTGGGGCTGGGTGATACTGAACTGCTCTAAGCATAGGCGTCAACTTCAGGGGGGCTGGGGAGCTGGAGCCCCCCCCCCCCCCACACACACACTTTTCCGGGAGGTGCTGAGCCTCCACCAGAGACAATGGACTGCAATGTCTCTGGCCCAGCCCCAGCCCCAGCCCCAGCCCCCCCCCCTCCCCGGGAAACTGGAAAGTCTATGCCCTTGGCTCCAGGCCGTCTGCTCAAGGCATACAACACATGAAGCTGCCCACTGAACCAGCACCTCGGTCCATTGAGGTCAGTCTTGTCTACTCAGACTGGCAGCAGCTCTCCAGGGTCTCAGGCGGACGTCTTTCCCATCCCCTCCTGCCTGGTCCTTTTTAACTGGAGATGCCGGGGATTGAACCTGGGACCTCCTGCATGCCAAGCAGAGGCTCTGCCACTGAGCCACAGCCCCTCTTTACAGCTCTCCATGTCTTTCCCATCACCTCCTGCCTGATCCTTTCAACTGGAGATGCCGGGGATTGAACCTGGCACTTTCTGCCTGCCAAGCTGATCCTCTACCACCGAGCCACAACCCCTCCCCAAACACATGAAACTGCCATACTGACCAGACTACTGTTCCGTCAGACTGGCAGCAGCTCTCTGGGGTCTCTGCCAAAGGGAGGTCTCTCACATCATTTACTACTTAAGAACATAAGAGAAGCCAGTGCTGGATCAGGCCAGTGGCTCCTCCAGTCCAACACTCCAGTGTCACACAGTGGCCAAAAATACCAGGTGCCCTCAGGAGGTCCAGCAGTGGGGTCAGGACACTAGAAGACCTCCCACAGTTGCCCCCCCTGTCAAGCACAAAGAATACAGAGCATCACTTGCCCCAAACTGAGAGTTCCTGTCTACAGCTTGTGGCTAACAGCCACTGATGGACCTCTGCTCCATATGTTCATCCAATTCCCTCTTGAAGCTGTCCATGCTTGTAGCCGCCACCACCTCCTGGGGCAGTGAATTCCATGTGTTCATCACTCTTTGGGTGAAGAAGTACTTCCTTGTATCTGTTCTAACCCGTCTGCTCAGCCATTTCATGGAGTGTCCATGAGTTCTTGTATTGTGAGAAAGGGAGGAAAGGACTTATTTCTCGACCTGCTCTATCCCATGCATCATCTTGTAAATCTTCATCATGTCACCCCTCAGCCGTCGTTTCTCCAGGCTAAAGAGCCCCAAGCGCTTCAGCCTTTCTTCATAGGGAAAGTGTTCCAACCCTTTGATCGTTCTAGTTGCCCCTTTCTGCCCTTTTTCCAATGCTATAATATCTTTTTTTGTGGTGTGGCAACCAGAACTGTACACAGTACTCCAAATGAGGTGACATGATCGACGTTTATGCATGGGATAGAGCAGGTAGAAAAAGAAGTACTTTTCTCCCTTTCTCACAATACAAGAACTCGTGGGCACTCCATGAAATTGCTGAGCAGTCGGGTTAGAACGGATAAAAGGAAGTCCTTCTTCACCTAAAGAGTGATTTAACACGTGGAATTCACTGCCACAGGAGGTGGTGGCAGTGGCTACAAGCATGGACGGCTTCAAGAGGGAATTAGATAAACATTTGGAGCTGAGGTCCATCAGTGGCTATTAGATAGGAACTCTCGGTCTGGGGCAAATGATGCTCTGTATTCTTGGTGCTTGGGGGGGGGCAACAGTGGGAGGGCTTCTAGTGTCCTGGCCCCACTGCTGGACCTCCTGAGGGCACCTGGTGTTTTTGGCCACTGTGTGACACAGAGTGTTGGACTGGAGGGGCCATTGGCTGATCCAGCATTGGCTTCTCTTATGTTCCTTTGGGTAATGAAGGCAGGGTATAAATCCAATCTCTTCTTCTTCTTCTTTAATTCAGAAACAAATAAATGGCCTAGATATCACAACCTTGAGAAAACTTAAAGTGCACCCCCGGAGATGCTGAACCAAGACATGGTTTCCCCAGACACCGTCTGCTCTGGTGAAACCCAAGATCTGGTGGGTTGAGCATGCCTTCACTGAGGCTGCTACCTCTGTATTTCCCCCGTTTCTCTTGCAGAGGGTGGGGTCCTAACTTTCAACCAGAACTCAAAGTTTGTTGCACGCAGGGCAAACCCACAAGACACCTTCCTGTCTCCAAACCGGTTGCCCCCCTTTTCTTCTTTTCTTTTCTTTTTTTCACACAGCACAGGAAGATAACCCTTTTTTCACAGCTGAGCCTTCCTTCCTTCTCCCCTTTTAAAACAATTAATTTGGGTCTTTTTTTAAAAAAAAAGAAGAAGAAGAAGAGTGATTAATGCACAACTTCTTCAAGCATTTTTCAGGCTGGCTTCTCTTTTGGCACCTCTCCCATCCCACACAAAAACTAATAATTTATAATCCTAAATTTAATATCATCATAAACAACACCCTTGGGACACCTTTAAGTAAAAGCCTGCAAATGACAAATTGCCAAAGAGAGATGCTGTTGGAGTAGCAAATGAATATATATATATATATATATATATATATATATATATATATATTGTTTCTTAAGAAGCCCAATTATGTTAATAACACTGAGGGGTTCTAAATGCACATAACAGATGGAGCCCCCCGTGATAAGCTAATCTTACCTGAAAATTGGAACCAGAGGCCTTCATTTGTATTTATGGATATGGCATTTCAAGCATCCCGCTTAACGGGAGGATATATAGAGAATCAATATGTCCTTAAAAATCTGCCCAGGCCTTCGTTTCGCAATTCAAGGTGACTGTTTGCTTTCTCCAACTTACTTTGTGTTTCGCATCAGCAGTTCCCTTTATACCTTCCCGTCTTCGGATTTCTACCAGTCTGGGGCCCCTCAGAGTCTTTGACTTCCCCCAAATTGTTCTGTCTTGTCTCTTATTGCTGCCCTCCATGACTGGTGCTAGAAGACTAAGACCATTGTGTTAGGTCTACTTCATGTCAGAGACTCCAATTTCAGATAAAGAGACAGAAAGTGGACATTTTCATGCTCTGAGAAAGCCCAAGCTAAGAGTAGAAATACTCCCTTCCCCCCAAAAAATAACATCAGAAGAGCCCTGCTGCATCAGGCCAGTGAGGGTCCATCTAGTCCAGCATCCTGTCCCACACAGGGGCCAGCCAGTTCCTCTGGAGGGCCAACAACAGGGCAGAGAGGCCGAGGCCTTCATAGGAACGTCAGAAGAGCCCTGCTGGATCAGACCAGTGAGGGTCCATCTAGTCCAGCATCCTGTCTCACACAGAGGCCAGCCAGTTCCTCTGGAGGGCCAACAACAGGGCAGAGAGGCCGAGGCCTTCATAAGAACATCAGAAGAGCCCTGCTGGATCAGACCAGTGAGGGTCCAGCTAGTCCAGCCTCCTGTCTCACACAGGGGCCAGCCAGTTCCTCTGGAGGGCCAACAATAGGGCAGAGAGGCCGAGGCCTTCATAAGAACATCAGAAGAGCCCTGCTGGATCAGAAAAGTGAGGGTCCATCTAGTCCAGCATCCTGTCTCACACAGAGTCCAGCCAGTTCCTCTGGAGGGCCAACAACAGGGCAGAGAGGCCGAGGCCTTCATAGGAACGTCAGAAGAGCCCTGCTGGATCAGACCAGTGAGGGTCCATCTAGTCCAGCATCCTGTCTCACACAGAGGCCAGCCAGTTCCTCTGGAGGGCCAACAACAGGGCAGAGAGGCCGAGGCCTTCATAGGAACGTCAGAAGAGCCCTGCTGGATCAGACCAGTGAGGGTCCATCTAGTCCAGCATCCCGTCTCACACAGAGGCCAGCCAGTTCCTCTGGAGGGCCAACAACAGGGCAGAGAGGCCGAGGCCTTCATAGGAACGTCAGAAGAGCCCTGCTGGATCAGACCAGTGAGGGTCCATCTAGTCCAGCATCCTGTCTCACACAGAGTCCAGCCAGTTCCTCTGGAGGGCCAACAACAGGGCAGAGAGGCCGAGGCCTTCATAGGAACGTCAGAAGAGCCCTGCTGGATCAGACCAGTGAGGGTCCATCTAGTCCAGCATCCTGTCTCACACAGAGTCCAGCCAGTTCCTCTGGAGGGCCAACAACAGGGCAGAGAGGCTGAGGCCTTCCTCTGATAAGAACCTCAGAAGAGCCCTGCTGGATCAGACCAGTGAGGGTCCCTCTAGTCCAGCATCCTGTCTCACACAGTGGCCAGCCAGTTCCTCTGGAGGGCCCACAACAGGGCAGAGAGGCTGAGGCCTTCATAAGAACATCAGAAGAGCCCTGCTGGATCAGACCAGTGAGGGTCCATCTAGTCCAGCATCCTGTCTCACACAGAGTCCAGCCAGTTCCTCTGGAGGGCCAACAACAGGGCAGAGAGGCTGAGGTCTTCCCCTGATGTGGCCTCCTGGCCAATGCTCCCTCTAAGATGTGGAGTCTTGTGAGCAAGGCTTATCATACAACAAGACTGATGAGATAGGATAAAAATGTTAATATATTATGAGAAAATGGTAGAATGTTAAGTAGGGATTGTACTTTATATTTGCAAAAAAAATAGCCTTTATACTATGCCCCCGTATAAATCGATGGTGCGACCTCATTTGGAGTACTGTGTACAGTTCTGGCTGCCACACCTCAAAAAAGATATTATAGCATTGGGAAAAGTGCAGAAAAGGGCAAATAGAATGATCAAAGGGTTGGAACACTTTCCCTATAAAGAAAGATGGAAGCGCTTGGGGCTCTTTAGCTTGGAGAAACGAGGGCTGAGGGGTGACATGATTGAGGTTTATAAGATTATGCATGGGATTGAGCACGTAGAGAAAGAAGTGCTTTTCTCCCTTTCTCGCAATACAAGAACTCGTGGGCACTCCATGAAATTGTTGAGCCATCGGGTTAGAACAGATAAAAGGAAGTCCTTCTTCACCCAAAGAGTGATTAACACATGGAATTCACTGCCACAGGAGGTGGTGGCGGCTACAAGCATGGACGGCTTCAAGAGGGAATTGGATAAACATATGGAGCAAAAGTCCATCAGTGGCTATTAGCCACAAGGTGTAGATAGGAACTCTCAGTCTGGGGCAAGTGATGCTCTGTATTCTTGGTGCTTGTGGGGGGGGGGGCAACAGTGGGAGGGCTTCTAGTGTCCTGGCCCCACTGCTGGACCTCCTGAGGGCACCTGGCGTTTTTGGCCACTGTGTGACAGAGTGTTGGACTGGATGGGCCATTGGCTTGATCCAACATTGGCTTCTCTTATGTTCTTATGTTTACTGGTGGACCTCCTGAGGGCACCTGGTGTTTCTGGCCACTGTGTGACACAGAGTGTTGGAATGGATGGGCCATCGGCCTGATTCAACATTGGCTTCTCTTATGTTCACTGGTGGACCTTCTGAGGGCACCAGGTGTTTTTGGCCACTGAGTGACACAGAGTGTTGGACTGGATGGGACACTGGCCTGATCCAACACTGGCTTCTCTTATGTTCTTATGACCTTGGGCCAGTTATTTCATTTCTCTCTCAGCCTAACCTACCTCACAGGACTGTCATGCAAATCAGGCAGTTGAATGTTTTGTGTGATACGACAGTTTCAGGATGGAATATTAAAGGTGTTGTCCTTCGTATGATTCTTGTCACCACACACTGTTATTCATGGTTTATCATATAACAGAAAAGACTGATGAGATAGGCTAAAAATGTGAATATATTATGAGAAAATGGTAGAATGTTGAGTAGGTTGTTACTAGGGGTCCTTTCGTAGAAAAAGAGGTGCAGGAGCTCATTAGCATAACTCATTAGCATACCACATTAGCATATGCCACGTCCCCTGACATCACCAGAAGGGTGTCAGAAAGGGAATGTCAGTTTCAGCCCCATTATACCCTATGGGCCATTGAAATCAATGGCAAAATCTCATAGGGTATATGAGGGGCTGGAGGCAAGGGGGTTTGAGGGAGAGGCTCCAAACTTTCAGGGTAGCTGCTGGGGCCTCTCCTCAAAATACCCACCAAGTTTCAAGAAGATTGAACCATGGGGTCCAATTCTACGGGTCCCAAAACAGGTTGTCCCATCCCCTCCATTGTTCTCTATGATGGGAAAAAGTGTTACTTTTTTTCCTGCCATAGAGAACAATGGAGGGAATGGGGGCAACCTGTTTGGGGGCCTGTAGAATTCGACCCCCTGGTCCAATCTTCTTGAAACTTGGTGGGTATTTCGAGGAGAGGCCCCAGCAGCTATCCTGCAAGTTTGGAGCCTCCCCCTCAAACCCCCTCCCCTCCAGTGGCTTTTAAAGTTGCCGCCGAATTTCGGCGGCAATTCGGCAGTGGCCGAATCAGATCAGAGAATCTGATTCAGCCCGTGGCTGCCCTAGTGGCCACTCCTGAGCTGGCGGAGCTTTGCTCCACCTCGCTCCGGCCCCAACGGACCCCTGGTTGTTACAGTGCTTTCTAAAGTTATAATGCGGTATAATGTCCCTAAAAGTTCAAGTATTTGAATCAAGGATTGTCATTTATATTTGCAAAAAAAAGGCCCTTTATACTATGTTTTAGCCATTTTACCTTTTATTCTTTCCCCTTTCCTTTATTCTGTATTCTCTCAACAAGTTCAAAATAAAAATTATACTTAAAAAAAGGATTGTTGTGAAAATAAAATAGGGACTGGGCGACCCTATAAACTGTTTCCTGCTTCCCAGAGGAAGGGTGGAATAAAAATGGTAGAAGACAGACAGACAGACAGACAGACATCTCTCTCAGGCATGACATCTTCTATCTGTATCCGTAAGTCCAGCCTAGCAGAAGTCTCCTTTAGACCAGGCCGACTCTCTTCAAAAAGTTTTCCCTTTCTCTTGCTAGGCAGGGCCCTCAAGTTCACTGTATTAAATTAAAGGAGTGACTCATGCGAAAACAAGGTTTCACAAGGCAAGACGGGGGGAGAATTCAATTTCAGACCGCCGCAGACAAAACCGGATATATCTTCCTCTCTCCCGGCAAGGCTGAATCCGAATCTTTGCCGTCAAACGGCATGGCCAAGTGTTCCTTCAGATGTTCCCGCTAGAAGGGCACACGAACACACATCCACACACACAAGTTCGAAAGAAACAAAAGCCGAGTTGCGTCACGCACCTAATCTCATATTGAACCCGGGAGATCATCAGACCTGCTAATTACCTGCCGCAGTTCCGGTTATGAGGTTTGGCTTCGGGATTAATTTCCCCTCGCCACTTCCCACCCCCCATCGCTGCCACAGCCGGGACGAGGCGGTAATGAGAAGTCTGCGTCCCCCTACGATTGATTTAGAACCGAGCTGGGGGCTCCATCTGCCCCCCCCCCCAAGCCTATTTGCTCTTCGAGGCGTCTCGGAGGCTGCTCCAGTCAGCAGGCAAACCGGACAGCCCCCTCGCATGACTGGGAGGGGCCGTGGCTCAGTGGCTGAGCCTCTGCTTGGCATGCAGGAGGTCCCAGGTTCAATCCCCGGCATCTCCAGTTAAAAGGACCAGGCAGGAGGGGATGGGAAAGACCTCCGCCTGAGACCCTGGAGAGCTGTAAAGAGGGTTCGTGGCTCAGTGGAAGAGCCTCTGCTTGGCACGCAGAAAGTCCCAGGTTCAGTCCCCGGCATCTCCAGTTAAAAAGGACCAGGCAGGAGGTGGTGGGAAAGACCTCTGCCTGAGACCCTGGAGAGCTGTAAAGAGGGGCTGTGGCTCAGTGGCAGAGCCTCTGCTTGGCATGCAGAAGGTCCCAGGTTCAGTCCCCGGCATCTCCAGTTAAAAAGGACCAGGCAGGAGGTGGTGGGAAAGACCTCCGCCTGAGACCCTGGAGCGCTGTCAAGAGGGGCTGTGGCTCAGTGGAAGAGCCTCTGCTTGGCACGAAGGAGGTCCCAGGTTCAGTCCCCGGCATCTCCAGTTGAAAGGACCAGGCAGGAGGGGATGGGAAAGACCTCTGCCTGAGACCCTGGAGAGCTGTCAAGAGGGGTTGTGGCTCAGTGGAAGAGCCTCTGCTTGGCATGCAGAAGGTCCCAGGTTCAATCCCTGGCATCTCCAGTTGAAACGATCAAGTAGGAGATGATGGGAAGGAGCTCTGCCTGAGACCTTGGATTGCTGTAAAGAGGAGCTGTGGCTCAGTGGAAGAGCATTCAGAACTTCCCACGTTCAATCCCTGGGCTCTCCAGTTAAAAAGGACCGGTTAAAAAGATGATGTGAAAAAACTCCATCTGAGACCCTGGAGACACAGAGCCAAGGCCTCAGAACTGAAGAGAGGGAGCTGGGAATCCCGCCCTTCCCAGGGGGAAATTCCTTGCAAAGGGGCAGGTGGGGGGAACCCCTAGGAGGGCAGGGTGGAACAGGGCCTGCAGGCCAGAGCAGACCTGTTCTGCCAGAGTCTCCAAGGTGCAACTGGACTTGAATCTAAATAATCTGGCCTATCCAAGCAATCTCCACCCCTCCAGCCCCCATTCACACCTTCGCAGAGGCCAGAATATTGCCCGGATGATGAAGATAAATTCTCCAAAAAAGGCACTTCTTGCTGCAGATACTGAGAACTAAGAGAAGGAGGAGGAGGAGGAAGGAGAAGAAGAAGAGGAGGAGGAGGAGGAGATTGGATTTATATCCCGCCCTTCACTTGGAGTCTCAGCTTGCAATCTCCTTTCCTTTCCCCTCCCACACCCTGTGAGGTAGGTGGGGCTGAGAGAGCTCTGAGAGAACTTGTGACTGGCCCAAGGTCACCCATCTCGCTGCATGTGGAGCAGTGGAGAATCAAACCCAGTTCTCCAGATGCGAGTCCACCACTCTTACCCACTACACCGCAGCTGGCTCTCGCGGGAAGTTCCGATCACAGAGCTCCTGGCGATACCACGAACTACCCAGAAGGGGCAAGGGTAGCTCTAGGCACTGCCAGAAACTAGAGTCACTAGAACTTCCTGTAAGTTCTGTAACTTTCTGTAAGTATAGGTAAAGTCAAAGGTTTCCCTTGCTCGAAAGCCAGCAAATAAGACTCTAGCAATGCAGTGCTCATCTCCGTTTCCAAGCTGAAGAGCCAGCGCTGTCCGAAGACGTCTCTGTAGTCATGTGGCCAGCATGACTAGACGCCGAGGCGCACAGAACGCTGTTTACCTTCCCACCAAAGCGGTCCCTCCTTATCCCCTTGCAATTCCTTGCTTTCAAGCTGCTAAGTTGGCAGGAGCCGGGGCCAGAGACGAGAGCTCACTCCGTCACGCGGCACTCGGGTCTCGAACTGCCGAACTGGCTCAGACCACTGGACACGCCACTTCTCACCACTGCTAACGTTTGAAAAACCAGAGCAGCCCATGTGACCCACCCCACCCCCACCTGGTTCCCCAGAGATCCTTAAGGACAGAGCCGCGACCTGTGCATGCCCAATGCTCCTTCACTGGCATCCCCAATGGAGGAATGGTGCATTGGTTGCTCTTGAGTGGAGGGGCAGCACTCTCTCACTCTGGGGCAGGGGAGGCTCCCTCCCCTCCACCAAGTGCCATGCCACGGTGCCACGCCCTCTCCTTGGATCACAGTGATTCTGAAGTTTAGGAATTAAGAAGGGGGGAGGAGAATAGTTCAGTTTCACGCCGGGCCCTCCGCTGACCTCTGCGTGTCACGTGCCACCAAGCCTTTTGCCTACCCTATGACTTTCCAAACATCCTTGATTGTTAACGGCCTTGCTCTTGCAAACGGTGGGCCACGGCTTCCTTGACGGGGTCAACAGAGCTCACCTTGGGTCTCCTTCCTCTTCGCCTGCTGCCTTCCGCTTTTTCCTAACAACACTGTCTTTTCCACGGATTCTTGTCTTCTCAAGAGACGACCCAAGTCCAGTAAGTTCAGTTTAGTCATTCTAGCTTCTAGGGAGAGGTCAGGCTTGAGTTGATCTAGAACCCAGGGATTGGTCTGGTCGGCGGTCCACGGGATCCATCAAACTCTCCCCCGAGATGATATTGCAAAGGGATCAGCTTCCTTCATTCTCCAACTTTCACACCTGTTCACCGTTATAGGGAGCACTATAGCACGAATAATCTTAATTGGGGCTGCCCGCGCCACATCCTTACACTTAAGGAGACCCACTGAGTTTTCTGAGTGCAGGCCACTACCAGGTTGTAGACACGTGCCCAGGTGGCAGCTGCCCACAAAAGGAGGGAGTGGAAGAAGAGGAGGAGGAGGAGGAGGAGAGATTGGGTTTATACCCCGCCCTTCCCTACCCAAGGGAGTCTCAGAGTGGCCTACAATCTCCTTTCCCTTCCCCTCCCCACAACAGACACCCTGGGAGGTAGGTGGGGCTGAGAGAGCTCTGACAGAAACTCGTCTTTTTCAAGAACAGCTGTGCCAGAACTACGACTTGCCCAAGGTCACCCAGCAGGTGCAAGCGGAGGAGTGGGGAATCAAACCTGGCTCCCCCAGATTAGAGTCCGCGCACTTAACCACTACGCCAAACTGGACTACCACTACAAGCACTACACCAAACTACATCAAACCACTACACCAAACTGAAAGAAGAGGAAGGAGGAGGAGGAGATTGGATTTAGACTCCGGCCTTCACTACCTGAAGGAGTCTCAGAGCAGCTTACCATCTCCTTCCCCTTCCCCTCCCCCACAACAGACCCCCTGTGAGGTAGATGGGGCTGAGAGAGCTCTCCCGAGGACTGCCCTTGAGAGATCAGCTCTAAGAGAACTTGTGGCTGACCCAAGGTCACACCAGCGGCTGCATGTGGAGGCGAAGTGGGGAATCAAACCTGGTTCTCCCCGATTAGAGTCCATGCACTTAACTACTACACCAAACTGGTTCTCAGCGGGAAATACAGAGCAAGGATGAATATCAGGAAAGCAAAGACAAGGAGCCTAACCTTCACCCAGGGCTCTACCTGACTACTGCTTGCCAATAACTGACAGTACATTCGGGACCGACCGGTGTAAATAACAAGCTTTTTTAAAAAAGAAAAAATATATTCTCTCATGCCCACGTCTGAGTGTTCCCGAGAGGTGACACTAAGAACACTGGGTTCTCCCAGCACGCAACGCCGCCCGGCTCATGTTCTGAATTAATGGGGAAGGAGCGCTCCAGAGGAAAGCCAGCAAAGAAGAATTCGGGGCATGTCTGGTATTCACGGCGGCTGTGCTCTTCCTCCTCCAGGGGCCTCGCTCCAGGCCGTATATGGAGTTCGGAGCAGCCAGGATGGGTGGATTTCCAGCTCTGGTTTGTCTTTCCTGAAAATCTAACCGCTCCCTCTAGGAATTGGCCAGACCCACACAGTCGCAGGGCTGCCGGGTCAAGGGACCCCAGCGGCAGGTGGAGCCCGTCAAGAATCTCCCCGGGGGTCCGGCCGGAAGGTCATTTCACCACGCCATGCGTCTCCAAAAGCAGCCACGTATATGCCCCTAGAGAACTCTCGAAGAGGGGACCAGATGGTCAGGGCCAAGCCCAATTTCACCCAAAGCAAATTCCTGCCTAATCCCACTAAAATAAATTCCCAAGGAACTCACAAAATCATAGAGTCGGAAGGGACCTCCAGGGTCATCAAGTCCAACCTCCTGCACAATGCAAAACAATCACAAATACCTCCCCCTCCACATCCACAGTAACCCCTGTTCCATGCCCAGAAGATGACAAAAAACCTCCAGGATCTCCAGCCAAACTGGCCTGGAGAAAAATGGCTTCCTGACCCCCAACGTGGCGATCGGCATTTCCCTAAGCTCTGGGAACTAAGCACTGAGGCAACCCTTCCTGCCCTCCCTTCTCGTGATCTGCCCGAGTTCCCAGAATCCGCACTGCCGTCAGATGGCCGCCTAGCCTCTGCTTGAACACCCCCAAAGAAGAACACCCACCACCTCCCGAGGAAGCCCGTTCCACTGAGGGGAGCAAAGGCAGTTTCAATCAGAGGGGTGAAAATGCCGCCTAGGGCGGAGCCTCACATCCTTAAGCCAGTTTGGTGCAGTGGTTAGGAGCACGGACTCTAATCTGGGAGAGCCGGCTTTGATTCTCCACTCCTCCGCATGCAGCCAGCTGGGTGACCTTGGGCCAGTCACAAGTTCTCTCAGAGCTGTTCTCTCAACTGCAGTCCTTGAAAGAGCTCTCTCAGCCCTACCTCCCTCACAGGGTGTCTGTTGCGGGGAGGGGAAGGGAAAGGAGATTGGAAGCCACTCTGAGATTCCAAGTGAAGGGCAGGATATAAAGCCAATCTCTTCTTCTTCTTCTTCGTCTTAAGACAGCCACACATCTGCAGCAAACTTGTCTCAACAGAAGATAAACTGCCTCTGATCCTGGAGGCTCCATCCCTTGCTGTTTGTCCCAAACATCCTACTGTTAAAGATAAATACTGATCACGGAGGTTTCTCTTCCCGCTCAGCACAGTCCGAAGGCCATGGTCCTTTTTTCAAAAGTTACATAAGCCGGTGGCCATAGCAACCCCCTCTGGGCGATTGATGCCAAAGGGGTCCCTGAAGAAATTATCTCCCTTTGTTTGTCCTGAGCCACCGCCAATCAGGATACAATTGGCAGTGATTCGAGAAGTGGGGAAAGGGCTAATAGGCCTCCAGTTCCTTCTGCCGGCACCAGACCTCAACTGATGACATTCTGCCCCCCCCTTTCCCTCCCCCCCCCCAGCCCCCTGCATCAGGAGCCATTTCTCTGAGCTGAAACCTGTTCTGAGCAATGCAGCGGGATGCCACGTCCCGCCTGGCCACTGGTGGGAGATGGGGGGTAGGGTTGCCAAATCCAGGTTGGGAAACTCCTGGAGATTTGGAGGTGGAGCCTGGGGAGGACAGGGACCCCAGCGGAGTCCACCCTCCAAAGCAGCCATTTCCTCCAGGGGAACTGATCTCTATAGTCTGGAGATGAGCTGTAATTCCAGAGGATCTCCAGGTCCCACCTGGAGGCTGGCACCCCTAGCAACGCACATAACCGATTTCTGTCTTTGAACAGGGGGACTTTGCAAATCTGGGGGTCCCTCCCCAAACCCGGGCCTCCCCAGGCTCTCCCCCCCCCCCCCAGTCTCCTGGAATCTCCCGTTCCAGAGATGGCAGCCCGATTGCCGGCTCCAGTTCCCCTCGACCGTGAACCTGCCTCAGACAAAAATTAGCTTACTGCTCTTCCCACCCCACATCTTGACTTTGGGTCTGCCCATACAGCAGAATGAGGTGGTAAGATTCGGGGGGGGGGGGGCGGGAGAGAGACCCATGAATCGAACCACATCAGGCTACAGGCCAAAAGTACCAGGTTTTAACTCAATCCCCTGCGTTCAAAAACAAATCAGCACAGAAATGCCATATGCATCCATTTGCTTTTCCTCGGCAGGTCCAGCAACAGGGCATAAAGGCGGAGGCCTTCCCCTGTTGATGCCTACTGGCTTTGGGATTCAGAGGCTGACTGCCTCTGAACATGGAGGTTCCTTACAGTCACTATGGCTAGTAGCCATTGACAGACCTTTCCTCCATGAATCTGTCTGCGCCTGTGGCCATCATAACACCAGAAGAGCCCTGCTGGATCAGACCAGTGGTCCGTCTAGTCCAGCATCCTGTCTCACACAGTGGCCAGCCAACTCCTCTGGAGGGCCAACAACAGGGCACAGAGGCCGAGGCTTTCGTAAGTACATCAGAAGAGCCCTGCTGGAACAGACTAGTGGTCCATCTAGTCCAGCACAGAGTCTCACCCAGTGGCCAACCGGTTCTCCTGGGCAGCCAGCAATGGGGCATAGAGGAAGAGAAGAAGAGGAGATCGGATTTACACCCCGTCCTTCACTACCCAAAGGAGTCTCAGAGCAGTTTACAATCTCCTTTCCCTTCCCCTCCCCGCAACAGACACCCTGTGATGTAGGTGGGGCTGAGAGAGCTCTTTCAAGGACTACTCTTGAGAGAACAGCTCTGAGAGAACTCGTGAGTGATCAGCTGGCTGCATGTGGAAGAGCGGGGAATCAAACCCGGTTCTCCCAGATTAGAGTCCGCTCTCCCAACCACTACACCAAACTGGCTTCTTCAACTGGCCAAGGCCCTCCACTCATGTTGCCTCCTGGCTCTGGTATACAGAGGCTTACTGCCTCTGAATGGGGAGGTTCCCCTCAGTCACCACTGACAGACCTCTCCTCCATGAATCTGTCCAATCCCCTTTGAAAGCTGTCTATTCCTGTGCCCATCATTACATCCTCTGGCAGTGGATTCCACATTTTAATCACTCTCTGTGTAAAGACGCAGGACTTTTTTTTCGGGCGGAACGTGCCGGAACAGAGTTCTGGGGCCTCTTCAACACAATTCTTTTTTCAAAGTTCACAACTTTTCAGTATACCGACGGAAAACTTCAGTTCTCTCTTCTTGAGAGTTCCGGCATCTCTTTTTCAAAACAACACAAAGCAACACAGGAAGCCGTGTCTTGCCCAGCAATTTCCCCTGGATGCCCTAGAGTTCTAATCTTTCGGGAGAGGGAGAAAAATTAGCTCTCTCCACCCAATGCTCCGGCGGGGAGGGCAGGGAATAAATGAGATAAATAAATAAATAAACCTCTTCGTCGTCTCTTCTAAACTGGAAAATCCCAGACTCTTCAGCCGTTCCTCATAGGGAAGGTGCTCCGACCCCCTCGTCATCTCGGCTGCCCTCCTCTGTCCTTTTCCACTCAAACAGATGTCTGCAAACTGCCCCTTTGCTTCCCAGGAACTGTCCCCCCCCCCCCACGCCAGCTAAATGACCCCCAAATCACTCATGATTAGAAGTCATTTCCTCCTCCAGGGATGTGCCGTACATAACCAGAGGGACAGAGCTGCAAAAATCCGTAGCTCAGCCCTTCTTCTCATCTTTCAGCTCTCCTTTGCATCCTGCATGCATTATCTGTCCTCCCAAAGACCAGAGTAGTGCACCTGCACGCACGCAGATCAGGGAACCTACGGAAGGGCGGGAGAAGCAGCCCCAGTGGAAAGCCTTTGGCAAGTTCGGGCAGCTCCAACAGGACGTGTTTGGTGGGAACGCGGCTCGCTTGCTTTTCCTCAAGGGCCTCCTGTCCAGGGACACAACCGGCCCCAGAAGAGAGCCTCCGCTATCTTAATTTCAAAAGGGGGGAAATAAATGCGATGGAAAAACATGATGTAAGGCCACCGCCAAGGTTGCCAGATCGAGGTTTGTTTGTCCTGAACCTAGTGCCCGCCAGCTTCATCGGGTGCCGTCTCTTTTCTAAACTGAAAAGTCCCAAACTCCTCAGCCTTTCCCCATAGGGAAGATGCTCTGACCACCATAGGGATAAACGTCTGGAGCAGAGGTCCATCAGTGGCTATTAGCCAGAAGGTATAGAGAGGAACCCTCAGTCTGGGGCAAGGGATGCTCTGTCTTCTTGGTAGTTTGGGGGGGGGGGGCAAGAGTGGGAGGGCTTTTAATGTCCTTGCCCCACTGATGGACTTCCTGATGGCACCTCTTCCAGCCTTTCCCCATAAGACTTGGATTCCGACCCTCTCACCATCCTGGTTGCCCTCTTCTGAACATGCTTGAGCTTGTCAACATCATTCCTAAAACATGGTGCCCCAAACTGGACACAGCACTCCAGGTGAGGCCTGACCATAGCAGAACAGAGCGGAACCACCACCTCCCGTGATCCGGACACGATGCTTCTGTTAATGCACCAAGATCGCGTTAACTTTCTCCGCAGTCACATCGCACTGCAGGCTCATGTTTAGCTTGTGATCAACCAGAACACCTCGATCCCTTTCACATGTGCGGCTATCAAGCCAACTCCACACACCCAATCAAATATCCAAAGGCCGGCCCTGACCTGGACGGCCCAGGCAAGCCCAATCTCGTCAGATCTTGGAAGCTAAGCGGGGTCGACTCTGGCAAGTACTTGGATGGGAGACCTCCAAGGAATACCAGCAGTCGGGAGGCGGGGGCAGGCTTTATTCAGCCACCTCTCTGAATATCCTCCAAGCACCATGACTTCAAGGTGCTCTCTCTCTCTCTCTCTCTCTCTCTCACACACACACACACAGACACACACATACCCCCAATTTTTTTATGGTTTTACTGTTCAGTTATATATGTGAATATGTTTTTAGTCTTTGTATGTTGTTGATTTTATGCTGTTAGCCGCCTAGAGCCGGCTCGTGCTGGCTAGGCGGGATACAAGTCTAAATAAATAACTAAATAAATAAATATAATTTCCCCAAGGCCAATCAGAAGCCTTGCTGGGCAAAACCCACACCTGGCCCTCCCCACTTTCCTAAAACACTTCGTGCACCAACTGGTCGTGGAATGTTAGTCGGCAATGGTTTCTGGGGTCAAAACCCAGTTTCTGCACTGTCGTGATCGTAACTTTCATGGTATTTGCGCTTATATCTGCTCACAAGGAACCAAAGAGGGTTCCAGGGTGAGGTGCCCATTTTGCCACCTTTGCCACTTGCCCGACAAGTGGAGGGCGGCTGAGGACATTTCCAAAGGGTAGAGGGCGGGCGTCGCAGCTTAGTCTCAGGAGGGATGACCAGAGGCAGACCGCTCAACTGTAAACACGGGGAGGCTGTTCCCAAGGGCTTGGGTGCGAACAAACATTGAGGCGGAAGGAAGAGAATGGCACTCGGCCCTGTCCTCGGGGCACCGGGGGTGGCAGTGCCAAGACGAATGAGGCCAGAGACACTGCAAGGGCTCCTCAACAACGGGGACCCGCGACGCCACAGTGCCCTCTCTCCCTTTTGTCTAAGCTTGGCAGCAGCTGCGCAACCCACAGCACATATCGTACATTCCCCCGGCTTCTCAGAGGCCGTGATGCAAGCCAACCCATCCTCGTGGTTTTCACAGGAGGGCATGAGTCAAGCGGGGAAAGGAGAGTGGCGCTGGCCGTTTTATATTCCCCTCTCAAGGCAGATAACGTAACGGAGACTTAATTACCCTGACACCTGCTCCGCTGCTCAGTTTCCCCCATTCCTCCGAGCAAGACACGGGCTTGTTTACCAGCCAGGAGACCTGGCCTGTACACAGGACTGGCTCTGGGGTTTCCGCTCGGCTTTGTAAAACGTAACCTTAGACACACACACAACACCCCTTGCTAAAAGAGAGCTGACCCTCAGGAATAATTTATCTCGTGTTTTGTGTGAGCTCATCTCCAGGGACACAGGCGACCTCGTTCATGCTGTTGCAGTGCTCAGTTACGTGGGGGGGCGCACCGGGGCTCTGCCCCAGAACCTATTCCCGACTGACATGCTGATCCAGGCTTTGCGATGGGAACTGTGGGCCGCGGTGGCTTAGAGGTTAAGATGCTGAGCTGCCGACCGGAAGGTCGGTAGCTCGGCGATTCGAGACCCGCGGGAAGGCGTGAGCTCCCATCTCTGGCCCCAGCTCCTGCTAACCAAGCAGTTCAAAAGCAAGAGATTGCAGGTAGATAAATAGGGACGGCTTCGGTGGGAAGGTGACAGCGCCTCGGCACCTCAGCATTCAGTCCATGCGCCTCAGCTTTCAGTCATGCCGGCCACATGACCACGGAGAAGTCTTTGGACAGCGCTGGCTCTTTGGCTTGGAAACGGAGGTGAGCCTTGAGTCGGATTCGACTGGCTTTCAAGCAAGGAAAACCTTTACCTTTATCTTTTCCAGACTGGTTTCCCCTTCTGGGCGCTTCTCCATTCTTTAAATGGGGCTAGCCCGATCGTGTCACATCTCGGAAGCTAAGCGGAGTCAGCTGCCCTGGTCAGTACTCAGCTGGAAGACCACCAAGGAAGTCCAGGGTTGCTACACAGAGGCAGGCAAGGACAAACCACCTCTGAACATCTCTTGCCTTAAAGATCCCAAATGGTCTCCATAAGTCGGCTGCAACCGAAGAAGAGGAGATTGGATTTATACCCCGCCCTTCACTCGAAGTCTCAGAGCGGCATACAAACTCCTTTCCCTTCCCCTCCCCACAACAGACACCCTGTGAGGTCGGCGGGGCTGGGAGAGCTCTGACAGAAATGGCTCTTTTTCAAGAACAGCTCTGACAGAACTATGGCTTGCCCAAGGTCATCCAGCAGGCGCAAGTGGAGGAGTGGGGATCCAAACCCGGTTCTCCCAGATCAGAGTCCGCGCACTTAACCACCACATTTCCGTGCAGCCCCTCCGGCCACAAGGATGTTCAAAGCAGTGTGCAATTCACAAAACAGAACAAAAATACAATTATAACCATTTGGATGTACACCCAATTAGTTTGCCCCGCACACATCTGCCAACGTTGCGCTTTCCCTGTCAGATCCCCAGTACCAGAAGCTGTTCAGATTGGGCATGTGGGGCTTTAAAAATAGCTCCCACATTCTAGCAAACTTGGCAAAGCAATTTTTTATCATTAAAAATAATCCCGTTTAAAAATGCCAGCCTTACGTGTCGTGTCCAATTTTTTTTTTTTTTAAATCTGATAGATGAGCTTAGAAACAACTTGCACCATAGCTCTTCAAAGTGAGAGCCAGTCTGGTGTAGTGGTTAGCAGTGCAGACTCTAATCTGGGAGAAATGTGTCTGATTCCCTCCACATGCAGCTGCTGGTGTGACCTCGGGTCAGTCACAAGTTCTCTCAGACCTCTCTCAGTCCCACCTACCTCACAGGGTGTCTGTTGTGGGGAGGGGTAAAGAAAGGAGATTGTCAGCCACTCCAAGATTCCTTTGGTTAGTGAAGGGCAGGGTATAAATCCAAACTACTACTACTCATCATCATCATCTTATTATTATTATTATTAAGGCCCTACACCCTGTTGTTGGCCCTCCAAAGGAACTGGTTGGCCACTGTGTGAGGCAGGATGCTGGACTAGGTGGACCCTCCCTGGTCTGATCCAGCAGGGCTCTTCTGATGTTCTTATGAAGGCCTCAGCCTCTCTGTCCTGTTGTGGGCCCTTCAGAGGAACTGGTTGGCCACCGTGTGAGACAGGATGCTGGACTGGATGGACCCTCATTGGTCTGATCCAGCAGGGCTCTTCTGATGTTCTTATGAAGGCCTCAGCCTCTCTGTCCTGTTGTTGGCCCTCCAAAGGAACTGGTCGGACACTGGGTGTGATAGGATGCTGGACTCGATGGACCACTGGTCTGATCCAGCAGGGCTCTTCTGATATTCTTATGAAGGTCTCGGCCTCTCTGCCCTGTTGTTGGCCCTCCAGAGGAACAGGCTGGCCACTGTGTGAAACAGGATGCTGGACTAGATAGAACACTGGGCTGACCCAGCAGGGCTCTTCTGATGTTCTGATGAAGGCCTCAGCCTCTCTGCCCTGTTGCTGGCCCTCCAGAGGAACTGGCTGGCCCCTGTGTGAGACAGGATGCTGGACTGGATGGACCACTGGTCTGATCCAGCTGGGCTCTTCTGATGTTCTTATGAAGGCCTCGGCCTCTCTGCCCTGTTGTTGGCCCTCCAGAGGAACTGGTTGGCCACTGTGTGAGACAGGATGCTGGACTAGGTGGACCCTCCCTGGACTGATCCAGCAGGGCTCTTCTGATGTTCTTATGAAGGTCTCGGCATCTCTGCCCTGTTGTTGGCCCTCCAGAGGAACTGGCTGGCCACTGAGTGAGACAGGATGCTGGACTAGATGGACCCTCACTGGTCTGATCCAGCAGGGCTCTTCTGATGTTCTTATGAAGGCCTCGACCTCTCTGCCCTGTTGTTGGCCCTCCAGAGGAACTGGTTGGCCACTGTGTGAGACAGGATGCTGGACTAGGTGGACCCTCCCTGGACTGATCCAGCAGGGCTCTTCTGATGTTCTTATGAAGGTCTCGGCATCTCTGCCCTGTTGTTGGCCCTCCAGAGGAACTGGTTGGCCACTGAGTGAGACAGGATGCTGGACTAGATGGACCTCTGGTCTGATCCAGCAGGGCTCTTCTGATGTTCTTATGAAGGCCTCGACCTCTCTGCCCTGTTGTTGGCCCTCCAGAGGAACTGGCTGGCCACTGTGTGAGACAGGATGCTGGACTAGATGGACCTCTGGTCTGATCCAGCAGGGCTCTTCTGATGTTCTTGTGAAGGCCTCAGCCTCTCTGCCCTGTTGTTGGCCCTCCAGAGAAACTGGCTGGCCACTGTGTGAGACAGGATGCTGGACTAGAGGGATCTCTGGTCTGATCCAGCAGGGCTCTTCTGATGTTCTTATGAAGGCCTCGGCCTCTGTGCCCTGTTGTCGGCCCTCCAGAGGAACTGGCTGGCCACTGTGTGAGACAGGAATGCTGGACTGGATGGACCACTGGCCTGATCCAGGAGGGCTCTTCTTATATGTGATGTTTCTGTGCTTCCTGGCTTTCCTCAGCCTGGCAAACTGACATAAAAATGTAAGGAGGACTGCAGTAAAGAGCTCCCAATTTTAAAGACTGAAGTCCAGCAAATGGGAAGAGATCCGACCTGGTTCCCTCCCTCGACTCGGCTTAATTCTCATGACGTGTGTTTCACCATCTTGGCTGGATCTCACAGTCGACTGGGTGGCTTCAGTCAGTCCTCGTTTTCACAAGGGTCCAAGCCAGCAAATCCATGCCAGCTACCCCATCTTCCAGATAGCCAGCCACGGCCCTCACAGCTGTGGGGATTCGAACTCGGGACACCTGGTTCTCTAACCGGCACACCCCACCAGTTCTGTATTCTGGGCAGAGAAACGCCCATTCCCTTACCCAAAACACAGAAAAGACGGGCTTGAATAAATACAGTTTCACCGCGGCATCGTGGATGGGTTGGGGTACGCGGGGGCGGGGGGGGGGAAGGCACGTTCTCCATCTGTGCTGTTTTTAAAAGCTTTGAAAGAGATGCTGGCTATTTAAATTTAGACTCCCTATTTACATTTCGCGAGAACCGAGCGGCGCTCTCAAACCCGAGAGGAAAAGAAACGTCTTTCTCGGATCGAGCTCCAAAAATCCGTGTGAATAACCTGAAAATAAAAACTGGCCGGAAGCCAGAGGGGAAGCCAATTCTCTCCCCCCCACACATATACCCCGCTCCAATTTTTAAGGATAAAAAGAGAGCGTCGAAGGAGGGAAACATGCGGCAGCTGGCGTTCAAGAAATGGTCCTCACGCAAGGAAGTTCTGCTGGCTTTAATGCGGTTGAGTTTCTTCCAGGGCATCCAGCTTGGCTTACATCCGAGTCCAGTAGCCCTTTCGAGACCTGTGAAATGTTCAGGTTCGAAGTTTTCGAGAGTCATCACTCCCTTCATCAGATACAAGACAGAACAGAGATATCTGAGCCCTTTATAACCCTGAGGTCTCCATTCCAATTGGTATCTGAAGAAGAGAGCTTTGACTCCCAAAAGCTCCTACTCTGAAAATCTGGATGGTCATTGAGGTGCTCCTGGATTCAAAGGGGTGTGTGTGTGTGTGTGTGTGTTATGATCCATCAAGCCCCATCCAACTTATGACGACCCCACGAGTTAACTACCTCCAAAATGTCCTATCTTTAACAGCCTTGCTCAAGTCTTGCAGACGAAGGGCCTTTGTGGCTTCCGTGACAGAGTCAGTCCATCTTATGCTGGGCCTTCCTCTTTTCCCGCTGCCTTCAGCATTTCCTAGCATTATTGTCTTTGCCCATGATTCTCGTCTTCTCATGACGTAAGGATGTATGTCATCATGATGTAGCCATATATGTAATCACGAAGATAACCATCTTCAAGTACCTGAAGGACTGTCATACAGAGGATGGGGCGGAGTTGTGTTCTGCTGCCCCAGAAGGTCGGACCAGAACCGACAGGTTGAAATTAAATGAGAAGAGTTTTCGGCTAAAGATGAGGAGGAACTTCCTGACAGCTATAGCGGTTCCTCGGTGGAACAGGCTTCCTCGGGAGGTGGTGGGCTCTCCTTCTCGGGAGGTTTTCAAGCAGAGGCTGGAGGGCCATCTGACAGCAATGTGGATTCTGTGAACTTATGCAGAGATCATGAGAGGGAGGACCAGAAGGGTTGCCTCAGTGCTCAGTTCTCGTGGCCCTGTCTTACACACCCAGGGGAATGCTGACTGTCAGTTTGGGGTCTGGAAGGAATTTTTCTTCCAGGCCAGTTTGGCCGGGGATCCTGAAGGTTTTTTGTCATCTTCTGGGCGTGGAACAGGGGTCACTGGGGGTGTGGGGGGGGAGGTATTTGTGAATTCCCTGCATTGTGTAGGAGGTTGGACTAGATGACCCTGGTGGTCCCTTCCAACTCTATGATTCTATGTGACCATAGAGTGATAGCCTCCGTCTAGTTTTAGCTTCTAGGAAGAGTTCAGGCTCGCTTTGATCTAAAACCCGCTTCTTTATATTTTGGGCATTCCACAGTACCTGTAAAACTCCTCCAACTTGGGTTGCACTACAGTGTTCCCTCTAAGCTGAGTTAGTGTGAGCTAGCTCACAGGTTTTTAGCCTCTGGCTCACATATTTCTGTCTTAGCTCAGGAAGGATGGCTCCAGAGCAAACTCATTGATGCAGGAGCCAAATTGCTCGCTCACAAGTTTAATGCCAGAAGCTCACAAAGTAGAATTTTTGCTCACAAGACTCCATAGCTTAGAGTTGGTTGCACCCCTCGTACAAACATGGAGGCGGAAAGAATCGATTCGGGTCCAAGCCCCACTGCCGGGGTCCGACTAGGTAACTGCTGCTTCTCATATCTCTAGACCAGCCTACAGCCTAAACAGGAGATGTTGGAGAGGTCCGAATTTGATCCCTACATTTTGCTGAACTTCCCTGTGGTGTACGTTGGGACTTATTTGGGCTGTCTTCTCTCGGGGGCTATTTCCGCACGAGGCCCGGGGATCTCCGCCATGCCTGAGGACTGTCTTGTCTTGTGTTAAACAGAAAGTGACGATGGATCGTGGCGACCCCAGGCTTTTCGTCTGCTGCACGGATGCCTCCGAGATACAGGCATCTCCCCGAGCGCCAAGGTATTTCTCGGCTTGTTGTCTATGAGGCCTGCAATGCCGGTGACGCCTCCAGCCCGGGCCGTGCCATTCGTGGAAAACAGGATCAGGTTTCCACCCGCCTGCCTCTAGTAAACAACATTGCAGGCCTTTCTGGAAGCGGCTGTAGGGGGTGTCGAAAGAGAAAACTCTCGAGTTGCCAAGCGGCCCTCTCCAGGCTGGCTGCTGTTGATTCCCCACAGAGTGGGGGCCGAGATTCTCTTGCATGAACAGGAGTGACCGACCGTGGAGGAGCCAATGGATCAGTGACAGAATTTCCACCTTGCAAGCAAAAGCCCTGGGTTCAAAGGGGTCCTTGCCAGCAATGCTCCCTCTAAGCCAGGTGTGGCCAAACTTGTTTAACATAAGAGCCACATAGAAGTAACATCAGATAAAGAAGAAGAAGACGACGAAGAAGAAGAGATTGGATTGATACCCTGCCCTTCACTACCCAAGGGAGTCTCAGAGCAGCTTACAAACTTCTTTCCCTTCGCCTCCCCACGATAGACAGGCACCCTGGGAGGTAGGTGGGGCTGAGAGAGCTCTGTCAGAAACTGCTCATTTTCAAGAACAGCTGTGCCAGAACGATGACTTGCCCAAGGTCATCCAGCAGCTGCAATTGGAGGAGTGGGAAATCAAACCCAGTTCTCCCAGATTAGAGTTCGTGCACTTAACCACGACACCAAACTGGCTCCTGAGAGATGCCTGAGAGCCGCAAAACATGAACAAAAATTACACACGTTTTAATTGGAAACTGCAGCTGCTGGTGTGACCTTGAGTCAGTCACAAGTTCTCCCAGAGCTGTTCTCTCAAGGGCAGTCCTCGAAAGAGTAGTGAAGGGCGGGGTATAAATCCAATCTCCTTTTCTCTTCTTCTTTTCTACTTCAGACCAACACAGCTACCCCACCTGAAATTCTGATAACATTAATCTTCAAGTTGCATGACTCGAGCGGTCAAATGCAGGGTGTTCCCGCCGGAACACAGGACTCTTTTAAATGAATGATCCACTGAGAGACTATAGAGGGAGCAAATAGAATTGTACAGGACAACGTTTTGACAAAAGTGGCAGTTTTGACGTCTGCGGAAAACATTCGGGCAGATTTGTACTGCATTATTTATCGTATGCATTACCCTGGTTTTAACAGCATTGTTTTCTATGTCTATTTTTAGTTTTATTGCATTAATGCTCTTGAAATTTTGTAATCCATCTCCAACATCAGTGAGAAAAGCAGAGCAGAAATTACAAAAATTTTGTTTGTTCGTTTAACGCCTGCAAGTTGAAAATCTGTAACTGAAGTTTTAGGCACCAAATTTAGGCTGACAAAACTGAGGGGGACGGTGAAGAGCGGGGCAGGAGTACCCAGAAAACTTTGTAAAAACTCAGCACCTTTTTACTGCAGATCACAACCAGAGTCCCCCTCTAAGCTGAGTCAATGTGAACTTGCTCACAGTTTTTTAGCCTTCAGCTCACACATTTTTGTCTTAGCTCAGGAAGGAAACAGAAGAAGGGATTGGATTTATATCCCGCCCTTCACTTGGAGTCTCAGAGCGGCTTACCATCTCCTTTCCCTTTTCCTCCCCACAACAGACACCCTGTGAGGTAGGTGGGGCTGAGAGAGCTCTGATAGAAACTGCTCTTTTTCAAGGACAGCTCTGACAGAATTATGGCTTGCCCAGGTCATCCAGCAGCTGCAAGTGGAGGAGTGGGGAATCAAACCCTGTTCTCCCAGATTAGAGTCCGTGCACTTAGCGACTGCACCAAATTGGCTCTCAGGAGGAGGAGGAGGGGGATTGGATTTACATCCCACCCTTCACTCAGAATCTCAAGAGCGGCTTACAAATTCCTTTCCCTTCCCCTCCCCATAGCAGACACCCTGCGAGGTAGGCGAGGCTGAGAGAGCTCTTTTGAGGACTGCCCTTTCAAGAACAGCTCTGACGGAACTACGGCTTGCCCAAGGTCATCCAGCAGCTGCGAGTGGAGGAGCAGGGAATCAACCCCGGTTCTCCCAGATTAGAGTCCGCGCACTTAACCACGACACCAAACTCGTCCAGTCCCACAAGATGCCCTCCTAAAAACAATTTTTTTAAAAAATATATATTTTAAAACTAAAAGGTGCCTGATCCCATGCCTTGCTGTGGCCAAACAGGCATTACTTAAAAAGCACAGTGGTTCAGAGACAGATGGGAAAATAACAGCTGCCCCACCAGAAAAAAATTTGTTTCGCAAGCCACAGACTCCTGGCTATGGGCCTGCTGCCCTCTGAACGTCCTATCGGAAGCTCTGCCAGGCAAGAAGCCCACCAGGCAGAACCCACTTTCTGAAAACAGTTGTTGGGTGCCGGTTAAGATGTTGCCGCATGTCCTGGCACCCCAAGTCCCCACACTGGGGAGCCCTCCTCTAACCGCTACCGCAATACTTGTGGTGTATTAAAAAACCCGCAAGGGAGGGAGAGGGGGAACCAACTCTCCGCCAGCGTATGGAAAATCTGCTAATTGGTTGTCGGAAGGTAACCGGGTCAGCGGCACATTGACAAGCCGGCCTTCTCGGCCTCAGTCCCCCGTTGAGAAAATGTGTCAGCCTCAAGTATCAGCGACGTCAGGCCCTAAAGACAGGCAAGAGCTAAAAGGTGTCTACACCCACACACCATTCGATCTCTCGGGCCGCAAGGAAAAGTTTCGATGCCATGCGTAACGCCTTCTGCCCGGCATTCTTGAGGAGTCAGCTGAACCTGACCTCACTGCCATGTCCTGGCGGGCTGCTGGGACACGGTGATTGATGGCAGGCTGCCTCTTGAGGAACAGACGGCCCCTGACGGCAGGTCCTGGCCAGCGTCCGGCATCTGGTTGCCCCTGGGCTGCCACCCATAAGAACACAAGAGAAGCCAAAGTTGGATCAGGCCAATGGCCCGTCCAGTCCAACACTCCGTGTCACACAGTGGCCAAAAACACCCCAGGTGCCCTCAGGAGGTCCAGCAGTGGGGCCAGGACACTAGAAGCCCTCCCTCTGTTGCCCCCCCATCAAGCACCAAGAATACAGAGCATCATTTGCCCCAGACCAAAAGTTCTATCTATACCTTGTGGCTAATAGCCATTGATGGACCTCTGCTCTAAGAACATAAGAGAAGCCAATGTTGGATCAGGCCAGTGGCCCATCCAGTCCAACACTCTGGGTCACACAGTGGCCAAGAATAGCAGGTGCCCTCAGGAGGTCCAGCAGTGGGGCCAGGTGTCAGGATTCTGACAATAGGTTGCTTATACTATCCTGTTATACTATGCTGTTCAGAAAAGTTACTTTCTGTTTCTTTGTACCCCGTTATCACTTACATGTTTTATTGCTTGCCTTGAAGTAGAAATTGCTGTCCTGCTTAGTGTTACATTTTCCCTCCGAGAGGATGGCCTCTTACATTCCAATGCGTCACATAAACAACAGCTATCTGGCCATGGTTTCCTCCCCCTCCTGCCGAAGTCTCTCAGGGTGCTATCAGAGTGGGTATAGCCTTGAAAGTTATTTTATTGTCGCTGCCCAAATGTTTTGCCTAGGAATTAGCACATCTGGGTCACCCAGGGCACGATGGGAATTTTTACAACTTTCTCACCTTTGGTGGGAACAAACGGTCCCATTTATTTTCCCGCATTTTGTATGTATGCTGATTGAAGGAATTCATTTATGCAGCTATGCTTGTAGGTATATTAACCCAAAGCTTCTTTGTTTGACATCTCTAACAAACATCGAGACCCTGTTCCAGTATTTGAAATAAAGAACTCTGTTTGGTCTGATCTCTTGCTGATAGTACAGAAGCCTCACACCAGGACGCTAGAAGCCCTCCCACTGTTGCCACCCCCCCTCCAAGGCACCAAGAATATAGAGCATCACCCATGCAAAGGATCAGTGTGTGCCAGTGAGGCCAGAGTCGGGTGTGTGGCACAGCTGCTTGAAATGAGAGGCGGCACAGTTTCAGAGCGATGCTGTCCAGATGCAAAGGCCCCTGCATGAGCCCTAGCCTCGGCCAGCACTTTCGGCTAAACCCATGGATAATCCGGACCTCTCTCTCCTACAGCCTTCTGCGAGCGCATGCAAAGCACAGTCAACTAGCACCGACTTATGGCTATCCTGGAGTGTCTTCACGGCAAGAGACATTTGAAGGCGGTTTGCCATTGCCTGCCTCTGCATAGCAGCCCTGGACTTCCTTGGTGGTCTCCCAACCAAGTGTTAACCAGCACCGACTCTGCTTAGCTTCCGAGATCTGATGAGATCAGGCTAGCCTGGGCCGTCCAGGACAGGACTGATAACGTTGGTGGTGGAAAGTTCTGTCAAATCACAGCAGAACTATGGCAATCCTGGAGGGTCTTCACGGCAAGAGACATTTGAAGGCAGTTTGCCATTGCCTTCCTCTGCGTAGCGACCCCAGACTTCCTTGGCGGTCTCCTGTTATGTATTAGGGCTGGAACATTCCAGGACAGTCTACCAGAGACAGGCTGAGCTTGGAGCTCTAGAACAACAACCCACCCGGACTCTGGAAGTGACCAATGAGAGACGAATGTTATGTAAATAGCCTATCATTGGGAGCTGGGTGTGTTTGGGTGTGGGTTTTTCATGCTATTCAAACAAGGCTCTTCCCCTGGTGTTTTAGTCTTGTGCCTGAAATCCCTTAATAAAGTAGACCTGCTTCACTGCAATGCGTCTTGAATCCAGTATCTAACATTCCCATCCAAATACTAACCATGGCCTACTCTGCTTAGCTTCTGAGATCTGGCTAGCCTGGACCATCCCACCCCAGAAGAAGAAGAAGATGAGGAGGAGGAGAGAAGAGATTGGATTTATACCCCGCCCTTCACTACCTGAAGGAGTCTCAGAGCGGCTTACAGACTCCTTTCCCTTCCCCTCCCCACAACAGACACCCTGGGAGGTAGGTGGGGCTGAGAGAGCTCTGACAGAAACGGCTCTTTTTCAAGAACACCTCTGACAGAACTATGGCTTGCCCAAGGTCATCCAGCACCTGCGAGTGGAGGAGTGGGGAATCGAACCCGGTTCTCCCAGATTAGAGTCCGCGCTCCTACCCACGACACCCAACTGGCTCGCAGGGTCCCCTGCGTTCAAAACGAAGTCACCTGGGGCTCACGATAGCCACGAGGACAGCAGTCTCCCCTGACTGGAAGCACCACGGCGTTCTCAGCGGCAAGAACAATAGCATCTCGCGCCCCTCATGCTGCCCGCAAGCCAAGGAAAGTGCCCAAGAGCCTCACATTTGGGTGCAGCGACCCCAGAGCCTCCCTGCGCCCCCCCCCCGGCCCTCCACGTGGGCTCCTCCACGCCCCCCCTCCTGCCAGCTTCTGTCACCACCACGCGCTCTCATCAGCAAAGTATTTTTAACTCTCCCAGCGCAGCTCGCAGCTCCGAGCACTGCAGCCAAAATACCTCCCACTGAGGGGGGTTATATATAGCTCTGTGCACAGCCAAGGAACGCAGGGACGATGTTCAGCACGCAGCCAACGCTGATGATGCCCTGAGCCGGCGTAAGCAGCTGAGCGAGGGCCCTCCTGCTGGGTCAGACCCAGCAGCCCAATCCGGCTCAGCGTTCTGCCTTCCGGCAGCTGCTGCCCAGAAGCCTCCGGGAAGTTCACAAGGAGGGCACCGGAGGAACAGCCCTTCCCCGTTGTTGGGTCTTGAAACGCCTGCGCCCCGGAGAGGTGCCCTACTTAAAGATGGAACCTCGCTTTCCCCCTACTGTGGCTGCTACTGTGGCTGCTCCGGGAAGTTCAAAGAAGGGCAGTGTGGTGTAGGGCTCAGAGCAGGATCTGGGAAACCCGGGTTCAGGGCCAGCAGCGTGATGCAGTAGCTAAAAAGGCAAATGCGATTCTGGGCTGTCTCAACGGAAGTGTAGTGTCCAGATCGTGCAAAGGGACGGTGTCGCTTTGCTCTGCTCTGGTTAGACCTCACCTAGAGCCTTGTGTTCAGTTTTGGGCACCCCAATTTAAGAATGATACAGACAAGCGGGAAGGTGTCCAGAGGAAGGCAGAATGAAGATGCTGAGGGGTCTGGAGACCAAGTCCTAGGAGGGAAGGTTGAAGGAGCTGGGGATGTTTAGCCCAGAGAGGAGATGACTGAGAGGTGATAGGAGAACCATCTTCAAGGACTTGAAGACCTGTCATATAGAGGTTGGTGTGGAGTTGTTTAAGGTTTAAATTGGGCACCACAATTTAAGAAGGATCTTGACACGCTGGAACATGTCCAGAGGAGGGCAATGAAGATGGGGAGGGGTCTGGAGACCAAGTCTTATGTTGAGGAAAGGTTGAAGGAGCTGGATGTGTTTAGCCTGGAGAGGAGACAACTGAGAGGGGAGATGATCGCCATCTTCAAGTACTTGAAGGGCTGTCCTATGGAGGGATGGGGCAGAGTCGTTTTCTGTTGCCCCAGGTCAGACCAGAACCAACTATTTGAAATTAAATCAGAAGAGTTTTCAGCTAAACATTAGAAAGAGCTTCCTGACAGTTAAGAGCAGTTCCTCAGTAGAACTGGCTTCCTCGGGAGGTGGTGGGCTCTCCTTCTCGGGAGGTTTTCAGACAGAGGCTAGATGGCCATCTGCCAGCCATGCAGATTCTGTGAACTTAGGCGGATCACAAGAAGGGAGGGCAGGAAGGGTTGCCTCAGTGCTTTATTCTCGTGGCCCGATTGCCACATTGGGGTCAAGAAGCAATTTTTCACCAGGCCAGTTTGGCCAGGGATCCTGGAGGATTTTTTTTGTCATCTTCTGGGCATGAAACAGCAGTCACTGGGTGTGTGTGTGGGGGGGGGGAGTATTTGTGAATTTCCTGCATCATGCAGTGGGTTGGATTAGATGACCCTGGAGGTCCCTTCCAACTCCAGCGGGGGTTCAAAGCGCTTTTTCCAGCCACCGCCGCTGCACACCACCGCCTCCACCGCACACCGCTGCCTCCTGCCACCCCCGGGGCTCGGGGAAGCCTGCCCCAGCTGCCGCCGCCGCACGCCGCCTCCTTCAGTTTGGTGGAGTGGTTAAGTGCGCGGACTCTAATCTGGGAGAACCAGGTTTGATTCCCCACTCCTCCACTTGCACCTGGCTGGATGACCTTGGGCAAGCCATAGCTCTGGACCAGCTGTTCCCTCAAGGACAGCTTGGGAAAGCGCTCTCTCAGCCCCACCTACCTCCCAGGATGTCTGTTGTGGGGAGGGGAAGGGAAAAGGAGTTTGTAAGCCGCTCTGAGACTCCCTTGGGGAGTGGAGGACGGGGTATAAATCCAATCTCTTTCTTTCTTTCTTTCTTTCTTTCAACGCTGTGGGTTGGGTTGTGTAATCATCCCAACCCGGGGGGGGGGGGGGAGATTCTATGATTCCAAGGACCTGCTCTGCCACGAAAGGTGGCTGGCTGACCCTGGGCCAGTCACACCCTCTCACCTAGCCCACCTCGCAGGGCTGTTGTGAGGACCAAAGTGGTGAAAACTGTCTGCAAGGAAGAACAGGGTGAAATGTTCCGCATCGAAATTGCTTTCGGCTCCGTCCCAGAACTGTCGTGTCCCCCCCACCCCGGGCCGCCGCAGCTCTTTTCCCTCAAATTAGAGCTACCAAGTGCGGGACGTGGGGCTGTCTGTGTGCTGAAAATGTTCTCTGCCGCTCAGCTATGCGCAATGACATTCGCCCCCGGGAGCAAGGCCTGATTTGTTGGCCAGCTGTGAAGTTGAACAAGGCAGCAAGGACAGAAAACTGCATTTTGCAAAACGTTCAGGTTGCGCGAGCATCCAGAGAAGAGGGCACTGGGGGGGAGGGGGAGGGGGGACGTAGCTTTGTGCTCCCCCTTCGCTCGACAAGACAAACTTATGAAGCTACATCTTACAGAGTCGGACCACTAGTCCCCCCCCACTCCAGGTGGATGACGAACAAAGCTCTGCTTTGCATATGAAGGAATAATAATTACAATAATTATCATAGGGCCGTGTGCGCAGTATAGCCGGGGGATCCTAAGGTTGTCTGGAAGCCAGAAGTTCTAGCTCTTTCAGCATTATGCACCACCAGGTGGTAAGCTAGACTTCTTTTTAAGCCAAACAATAGGGACCCCAAGCGTATGAAGTATGCAAAAATTCTATTGTAGTTTCAATTTTTTGTTATTGCATTTCAATAGACTGGTGTCTATTGTTTACTTGCGAGACTTGTTTTTAAGGCAAGAGATATTTCCAAGGTGGTTTGTCATGGCCTGTCTCTGCGTCACATCCCTGGTATTCCTTGGAAGCTGTCCTTCCAAATACGAGCCAGGGCCGACCGAGCTTAGCTTCCGAGATCTGACGAGCACTGTTCCCTCTAAGCCGAGTCAGTGTGAATTAGCTCACAGTTTTTTTAGCCTCTGGCTCACACAGTTTTGTCACTCACTCACTCATTCAAGCTCTCCTGGGTCTCAGGCGGAGGTTTTCCCCATCACCTGCTATCCAGTGTTCCCTCTAAGTTGAGTTAGTGTGAGCTAGCTCACAGTTTTTTAGCCTCTGGCTCACACATTTTTGCCTTAGCTCAGGAAGGGATGGCTCCAGAGCAAACTGATTTCTGCAGCAGCCAAATCGCTCGCTCACAACTTCAATGCCAGGAGCTCACAAAGTAGGATTTTTGGTCACAAGACTCTACACCTTAGGGGGAGCACTGCAAGAGATCAGACCAGCCCGGGAAATTGTCGTGAAAGAAGAGTCAATGTGGTGCAAATCCCCACTTAGCCAAGAGGGTCTGTGAGTGACACACCTGCCCAGTTCATTCATTCATTCGTTCATTCATTCATTCATTCATTCATTCCCTGCCTTTCTTCCGAATGGGGACCGAAAGTGGCTCACATCATTCTCCTCTCCTTCGTTTTCTCCTCACAACAATCCTGTGGAGTAGTGTGTTACTGGCCCAAGGTCCGCCAGTAAATTCCCGTGCCACGAGTGCAGATAAGAGGAGCCATGCTGGATCAGGCCAGTGGCCCACCCCGTCCCCGGCTTTCGGTTGAGGGCAGCAGCGGTTTCTTCCCTGGCTGGCACCCTTCCTTCTCTCCCCTTCCCTCTCTTCTGCATTTCTGTTTTGAGTTCCCTCTCCCCTCTCCCTCCCCCCTTACCGGGAAAACGGCCAGGTAGTCCAGAACTGGGTTAAAAAATTGACAGGACGCCATCTTGAACTTTTATTCTGGTTTCTCATTTTTTTTACCACATCGTATATTGAATTTTTGCATAATAAAAAGTAGACATATCACCCTGCCAACAAAAGTCCATATGGTCAAAGCCGGGGATGGGCAATTGTTTTGGCTCGGGGGCCACTTTGTGGGAGCGGAGGTTAGCGGGGGGGGGGGGGCGCGCGCACCTTTTAAAATGATTGCATTCATTAGTTAACTTTGCATTTCAGAAAAGGTGGACATTGTATCATAAAAATCAATCAATATAAATTAAATGAGATAGTGGTAGTTTTATTCAATTTATTTCTTGTGCTAATTTCATATCATCTATAGCTGCAAGCACGTTTAATTTTAGAATCAGTTTAATGAGACAAATGTACCCTATCACACCACGTGGCCAACTGTCTTGGCGGGCTGCAAAAAACTCTGTGGCGGGCCGCATGTGGCCCCCGGGCCGCAATTTGCCCACCCCTGGTCAAAGCAATGGTATTCCCAGTTGTAATGTATGGCTGTGAGAGTTGGACCATAAGGGAGGCTGAGCGCCAAAGAAAAGATGCTTTTGAATGATGGTGCTGGAGAAGACTCTTGAGAGTCCCTTGGACTGCAAGGAGATCAGATCAGTCAATCCTAAAAGAAACCAACCCTGACTGTTCCCTGGAAGGCCAGATCTTGAAGCTGAAGCTCAAATGCTTTGGCTACCCAATGAGAAGGGAGCACTCCCTAGAGAAGACCCAGATGCTGGGAAAGATGGAAGGTCAAGAAGAAGGGGACAGCAAGGGATGAGATGGTCAGACAGTGTTATTGATGCAACAAACATCAAATTAAGCAAACTCCAGAGCACGACGGAAGACGGGAGGGCCTGGCGCGATGTGGTCCGACTCGACTGTGTGACTGAACAACAACAAAAAATACTGAATTTTAACACTGTGTACTTTTATGGCATTATGTCCCTTTTGTATATCGCCCAGAGCCCGGTGTAAGCTGGGGTAGGGCGATTAATAAATCAAATTAACAACAGCAACACTCTTTGTCACACAGTGGCCAAACCCAGCTGCCATCAAACCAGTAGGGGATTTGAACCAGGGTCCTCCAGGTAGTAGTCCAACCCTCAGCCACTGGCCGACACTGGCCCACACTTATGCTTAGCCTAAGTGATCTTGATGGGGTGGCAGCTCAGTGGTAGATCATCTTCCGTGCACACAGAAGGTCCCAGGTTCAAACCCCGGCATCTCCAGTTGAAAGGACCAGGCAGGAGGGGATGGGAAAGACCTCCGCCTGAGACCCTGGAGAGCTCCGGCCAGTCTGAGCAGACAATCCAAAACTAGACGGACCAAGGGTCTGATCCAGTAGAAGGCAGCTCACTGTGTTGTGAGGTTCGGATGAGTGGGGGGAGAGAGATCACAGCATAAGCTGCTCTGTTCTCCTCCGAGGACAGGTGGGGTAAACATGAACAGGAAGGAAGGAAGGAAGCGGTTGGAGTGGTGAGGGTTCTCAGGTCAGAGAAGCTCCCCGAGATGCGCCAACCTCACACAACGTTGAAAAACACACTCTCTCTGCAACAGTTAAAAATAACTTCCTACCACACTCCAGTCTCACCATGAGAACAGACCAAATGAGCATCTACAGGCAGGACTTTGTTCTTGGGCCTCTAGGAACCGGCACCTGAAATCGTGCCTGGAAACAAACTGGCCGCCCGTGTAGATCTCTCCAGTCCAGCAAGATACGTACCCTACTGGGGAAGCTGAGAAATCACAGTCCTTCCGCATTTCACACCAACTGATTGTACTCAAATAGGACCCTTGGACCATTGAAGTCAGTATTGTTTACTCATGCCGGCAGCAGCTCTCCAGGGTCTCAGGCGGAGGTCTTTCCCATCCCCTCCTGCCTGGTCCTTTTTAACTGGAGATGCCGGGGATTGAACCTGGGACCTTCTGCTTGCCAAGCAGAGGCTCTTCCACTGAGCCACAGCCCCTCTTTACAGCTCTCCAGGGTCTCAGGCGGAGGTCTTTCCCATCCCCTCTTGCCTGGTCCTTTTAACTGGTGATGCTGGGGACTGAACCTGGGACCTTCTGCTTGCCAAGCAGAGGCTCTTCCACTGAGCCACAGCCCCTCTTTACAGCTCTCCAGGGTCTCAGGCTGAGGTCTTTCCCATCCCCTCCTGCCTGGTCCTTTTAACTGGTGATGCTGGGGACTGAACCTGGGACCTTCTGCTTGCCAAGCAGAGGCTCTTCCACTGAGCCACAGCCCCTCTTGACAGCTCTCCAGGGGTGTCTCAGGCGGAGGTCTTTCCCATCACCTGCTATGTGTTCCCTCTAAGCTGAGTTAGTGTGAGCTAGCTCACAGTTTTCTAGCCTCTGGCTCACACATTTTTGTCTTAGCTCAGGAAGTATGGCTCCAGAGCAAACTAATCGATGCAGTGGTCCAGTCCCTCACTCACAATTTCCATGCCGGTAGCTCACAGAGTAGAATTTTTTGCTCACAAGACTCCACATCTTAGAGGGAACATTGTGTGCTATCTGATCCTTTTAGCTGGAGATGCCGGGGACTGAACCTGGGACCTTCTGCGTGCCAAGCAGAGGCTCTTCCACTGAGCCACAGCCCCATCTTTACAGCTCTCCAGGGTCTCAGGCGGAGGTCTTTCACATCACCTCCTGCCTGGTCCTTTTTAACTGGAGATGCCGGGGATTGAACCTGGGACCTTCTGCATGCCAAGCAGAGGCTCTTCCACTGAGCCACAGCCCCACTTTATAGCTCTCCAGGGTCTCAGGCTGAGGTCTTTCCCCTCACCTCCTGCCTGGTCCTTTTTAACTGGAGATGCCGGGGACTGAACCTGGGACCTTCTGCGTGCCAAGCAGAGGCTCTTCCACTGAGCCACAGCCCCATCTTTACAGCTCTCCAGGGTCTCAGGCGGAGGTCTTTCACATCACCTCCTGCCTGGTCCTTTTTAACTGGAGATGCCAGGGATTGAACCTGGGACCTTCTGCATGCCAAGCAGAGGCTCTTCCACTGAGCCACAGCCCCATCTTTACAGCTCTCCAGGGTCTCAGGCGGAGGTCTTTCCCCTCACCTCCTGCCTGGTCCTTTTTAACTGGAGATGCCGGGGATTGAACCTGGGACCTTCTGCATGCCAAGCAGAGGCTCTGCCACTGACCCTCGCCCCCTCCCCATGGCTGGCAGGTGCTTTGGCACAATTACTGGCCACACAGAAAGCGATCCTGGCTCCTACCCACCGCCATCCTCCACCGCCATCGCACTGTCAGAGAAAGGCCCAGCCGAGTAACGCATCGGAGAACGCTTTTAGAAAATCCACTTATTTATTCAAAAGACGGGAAAGAAATGGGTCACAGTCACTCCCTCGCCAAGTCAGCACCGCCGGATCTCCCCTCAGGTAGCTGCGCAAATGTCGCGTTCCCTCGGAGACGGGTTTATTTCGAGAAAGAACAAGCGGGCGCGATCTTCGCACCCCATTCTTTTTCCGTCAGTGGAGCATCAAAGCCTTCCTCCGCCGTTCAGACAGGAAGAGCCGCCGTCTAAGAAAGGCGAGCTGACAGGCCGGTTCCTGAATCAGTTATCTATCGGATAACCACCCCCAGGAACAGAAAGGTGGATCTGCATATATTCCAGCTCTCGCTGTCTCTGGCTGGCAGCCTCCCAGCCCCCGCACGGCTTATTTTGTCAGACATGGAAATCATCATTCGAGGAAACACAGCGAGCTTTTCAGTAGAACGGCTTCGCTCCGGCAGCGTTTGAGGAACGCAAAATGTTCAGCGGCAGTCGAGCAGGGAGGGCCACGATTCGCTCTGCAGAATTATTTGTGGCTCGCCGACGATCGCCCTGACCTGGAGAGCCCAGGATAGCCCAAACTTATCAGACCTCGGAAGCTAAGCAGGGTCGACCCCGGCTAGGATTTGGACGGGAGATCACCAAGGAAGACCAGGGGTCGTGACGCAGAGGCAGGCCATGGCCAACCAACCTCTGTTCGTCTCCTGCCCTGAAAACCCCCCAGAGTCTCCATAAGTCAGGGGAGACTTGAAGGCACAGACTTGGATCGCACAGGACAGCCCAGTCTTATCAGATATCGGAAACGAAGTAGGGTCATCCCCAATTAGTACACGGGTGGGAAACCACCAAGGAAGTCCGGGGTCGCTACACAGAGGCAGGCCGTGGCAAACCACCTCTGAACATCTCTTGCTTTGACACTTGACAGAGGAGGAGGAAGAGGAAGAAGAGGAAGAGTTCACTGCCAGATGAATTCACACATGGAATTCACTGCCACAGGAGGTGGTGGCGGCTACCAGCAGGGACGGCTTCAAGAGGGAATTATATAAATGTAGGGAGCAGAGGTCCACCAGTGTCTATTAGCTACAAGGTATAGATAGGAGCTCTCAGTCTGGGGCAAATGATGCCCTGTATTCCTGGTGCTTGACGGGGGAGCAAGAGTGGGAGGGCTTCTGGTGTCCTGGCCCCACTGCTGGACCTCCTGAGGGCACCTGGTGTTTTTGGCCACTGTGTGACACAGAGTGTTGGACTGGAGGGGCCACTGGCCTGATCCAACATTGGCTTCTCTTATGTTCTCTTATGAGGAGGAGGAGGAGATTGGTTTTATACCCCGCCCTCCACTACCTGAAGGAGTCTCAGAGCGGCTTACAATCTCCTTTCCCTTCCCCTCCCCACAACAGGCACCCTGTGATGTAGGTGGGGCTGAGAGAGCTCTGACAGAAACTGTGCTTTTTTCAAGAACAGCTCTGACAGAACTAGGGCTTGCCCAAGGTCATCCAGCCAGGTGCAAGTGGAGGAGTGGGGAATCAAACCCGGTTCTCCCAGATTAGAGTCCGCGCACTTCACCACTTGTCAGTTAGCACCGCCATAGGTATGGTTGACTGTCTTGTCATGATCGATAAGGTTGCTGAACGTATTACAGGTATCAATGCTTGCTGTCTTACCATCTGGTTTTATGGTCTCTTAACATTGCTTTTGTTCCAAGCCTTCTTTCGACTCCCTTAGGTCCCGCTTGGGAGACCGCATCAGTGACCAGGCTCCCAACTTTGGAACGCGAACCTTGCTTGCCTGCTTCGCTTTGCGCATGCTCATTACTCATTTGCTTTCCCTCCTCTCTTATCTCTAGCTGGCTATTCCCTGGCTAACGGCCTTGAACAGAAAAGCCTCCTGTTATGTGTTACAAGAACCACAGGTGTTATGTATTTCTTTTGCTTCGTTTTCTCTGGGAACATTTTTTCCGAAAACCTTCAACAGTGTTTTTCCCTGAGAACCCAGTTTGCCGCGCTTTCCTTGGGAACAGTAGGCCAGTATATTTAGGTGCCAATAATTCTCACTATTGATTGGTAGATGGGAGAGGGGCCATATTTCGTATCAAGTATAATTGCAGTTGTGATTCTATGCTTGGGCACTACTAACAGGAAAAGTGTTTGAACAACATGATCTTTTCTACAAATAAAGGACTTTCTGCTTATGAAGACCTGTTGTGGACTATATCCATTGGCACATTCTCACACCACTACACCAAACTGGAAGAAGAAGAAGAAGATCTGCCCCTACTTGTTGTTTACTGCCTTGGAAATTAACAGGTATGCCACATCCGAAGTATCGCACGCAAAAGCATGCGCCCAAACCTTCAGTGTGGGGAAAGGCAAGTCATTTCTAGAACATCCAGTGAAGACCACAAGCTCAGATATCTTGAAAGAAGGAACAGGCTAAGTCTTTACAGATATTTCTAGCAACACCCGCTAAATGGAAACTCCACGTGGACAGAAGAACAAAACAGGAAATAGACCTCTGAGTGCCGGAGCTGCTGCTGTGGTGTCATGGCCCGTGTGCCAGACTAGGATTTCACACCAGGCGCTGCTTTGCTGTCAGTCTTTCCTTTGCCCGGGTTGTATGCTTCAATTTCTCACTATTTGCCGCGGGGCGCATTCTGACCCCCGGCTTCGCCCCATTTCCTCTGATTTCCTCCGTGGAGTCCCGGAGCCCCTTAAAGCAGGGGTGGCCAACCTTGCTTAACGCAAGAGCCACATAGAATAAACATAAGAGCCACATAGAGATGTCTGAGAGCCGCAAGACAGGAACAAATATCACACACACGTTTTTATTTTTAAAAATATGCAAATTTGCTTTTTATTAACGTTAAATGGGACTGCCAAAAATAAAAACAAACGAGGAAAACCAGTTATAAGAAAGAGAGAGAGAGAAACTAGGAAAGCAAATAGATGGGAGGGAGGAGGGAAGGAAGGAAGGGAGAAAGAGAGAAAAAGCATGCCTCCCCTTTGCTTCCCCAGCCGCCCTGCCAGGAGCCGCACGATATGTGTGAAAGAGCCGCATGTGGCTCCCGAGCCACAGGTTGGCCACCCCTGCCTTAAAGACTAGCCAAATTTCTGGCAGGGGAGGAGCTTTCATGAGCCACCGTTCACTTCTCCAGATACCTGAAGAAGTGAGCGGTGACTCACGAAAGCTTTTCCCCTTGCCACAAATTTGGCTAGTCTCCAAGGTGCTTCTGGACTCCGGCTCTTTTCTTTAGAAAGTGTTTGCGCTTACAGCGTGCGTGGTGGGGAAAGGGAGAATGATAAAACGCCTAGAGCGAAGGCTGTCATCTTCCAACCTCGGGGGCAGCTTGCGTCAGATCACACAAAGGGTGCGTCAAGAGTGCCGGTGTCCAGATGCATCAACAGGGCTCAATACTGCTTCCAGCGCGGCAATCAGGAAAGGAGGCAATTGCCGGCCCGCTGATTATTGCGGTCCTCGAAAGCAGTCTCGGGTACTCGTAGCAAGGATCAATCGCGATGCAGAAAATGAAAAGGATCGCACGCATCCACAAACCCCTCCACACTACACTCTAAGTTTGAAGTGCAGCATCCTGTTGCTAAGCAGGGCCAGAAGCTAATTAAGGTACAGAAGGCTCGGATCGGACCGAGGAAGCCCAGGACCAAACGCTCGCTCGGGGTCAAAGAGAACTCCCGCAAACTTCACAGATCAGCCAGTGTCATAATGCCCCTATATAAATCGATGGTGCAACCTCCTTTGGAGTACTGTGTACAGTTCTGGTCACCACACCTCAAAAAAGATATTCTAGCATTGGGGAAAGTGCAGAAAAGGGCAAATAGGATGATAAAACGGTAGGGACACTTTGCCTATGAAGAAAGGTTGAAGCCCTTGGGGCTTGGAGAAGTGACGGCTGAGGGGTGACATGATTGAGGTTTATAAGATTGTGCAGGGGATAGAGCAGGCAGAGAAAGAAGGACTTTCTCACAAGACAAGAACTCGTGGGCACTCCATGAAAGTGCTGAGCAGTCGGGTTAGAACGGATCAAAGGAAGCCCTTCTTCACCCAAAGAGTGATGAACACGTGGAATTCACTGCCACAGGAGGTGATGGCAGCTACAAGCATGGACGGCTTCAAGAGGGAATTAGATAAACATCTGGAGCAGAAGTCCATCAGTGGCTACTAGCCACAAGGTATAGATAGGATCTCTCAGTCTGGGGCAAGTGATGCTCTGTATTCTTGGTGCTTGAGGGGGGGGGGGCAGCAGTGGGAGGGCTTCTAGTGTCCTGGCCCCACTGCTGGACCTCCTGAGGGCACCTGGTGTTTTTGGCCACTGTGTGACTCAGGGTATTGGACTGGATGGGCCACTGGCCTGATCCAACACTGGCTTCTCTTATGATCGTATGTTCTTATAACCTCAGTCTATGCTTAGACTTTAACTCCTGCAATTTTGAACTGGTGGCAAAGTGCAGTGCATTATTTGCATATAATGGAGGTGATTCTTCGTGCTCCTGAGTCTTCTGTTGCTTTAACCCGGTTGAATGTGCACTCTGGCACAGGAGATGTGTAAGACCATGGCCACTAAAGATGTTCTATTATTAAAAGGAAGTTCAGAAAACGGTCCAGGGAGTTGTGCTGCTGATCACTTATTAGTTTCGTAGGGACTATTAAACTGGAAGCACCATGACACACGGGCCGCAGTGGCTCAGTGGTTAAGATGCTGAACTGCAGACCGGAAGGTTGGTAGCTCGGCAGTTCGAAACCTGAGTGCCGCGCGATGGAGGCTCTGGCCCCAACTCCTGCCAAGCCAGCAGTTCCAAAGCAAGAAATTGCAAGTAGATAAGCAGGTACCGCTTTGGTGGGAAGGTAACAGCGTTCTGGGCACTGTGGCATCTAGTCATGCCAGCCACGTGACCACAGAAACATCTTCGGACAGCGCTGGCTCTTTGGCTTGGAAACGGAGGTGAGCACCGCCCCCTAGAGTTCGATTCAACTGGCTTTCGAGCAAGAGAAACCTTACCATGACACACAACCACGGTAATCCTTTTCCCCTGATGGTATCTGACATTGGCCTGCAGAGATCCCTGAAAAAGAAAAGCTACCTTCACAAAGCTCAAACACCCCTTGGAACTAACTTACTAACTAACTAGAGGGCACCAACGCATTTTGGCTACCCGGCAAAGCTATGCCTGCTGGGAAAGGGATGCGGTTACAACCTTTGGAGGGTTGTAAAATCATACGCAAGCCGCCGAAACTGAATGAAGAGATATACCCACCCTTTCCTGATAACACTACAATTTGGGGTCACTCTAAAGAACTGATTGGATAGTAAGTTTGAACAACAACCCCAAAAAAGGCAAGGAGGACAGATCTCTTCCCACCCGTGGAATTAACGTACGGCATTCACTCCCACAAGATATTACGAGGATCCCCGGCTTGAGATGGTATCTGACAAAGACAGCTTTGGCTCTCGAAAGCTTATCCCCCGGAGATCTTGTTGGTCTTCAAGGTGCCGTGGTGGTGGAAAGCAGCCGACTTATGGTGATCCCCCACTGGCAGGGGTCAATTCGTAGAAAAAGAGGTGCAGGAGCTCTTTAGCATAACTCATTTGCATAACGCATTTGCATATGACACGCCCCCTAACATACCGGCAGTGTGTCAGAAGGCCACACCCACCCCTCAGGCTCCACTCCACAGGTGAGTGAAACGGACCTGCTCTTCCTCCCTTCCCTTCCCCATCCAATACTTGGTGCAATAAAAATAAGCGTAAAGAACACACCCTCATTCTCTTCCTTCTCCCTTGAAACCACCAGGTTTCAAGTAGACTTGAGATACCCAGGACATGTGCACCACCCTTCCCTTCCCCTTCCCCTTCCCCTCCCCACAACAAGACACCCTGTGAGGTAGGTGGGGCTGAGAGAGGTCTTTTGAGAACTGCTCAGGAGAGAACAGCTCTGAGAGAACTTGTGACTGGCCCAAGGTCACACCAGCAGCTGCATGTGGAGGAGTGGGGAATCAAACCCGGTTCTCCCAGATTAGCATCCAACTCCTGACCACTACACCAAACTGATGGGGTGGAAGCTGCTGAAGGGTTGGTGAAATTTCTCCAGTACTTATGTGCCACGTGCCCAGATAAAAAATGGTATACTTAGAAAATTTATATGCCACCTTGAGCAAGTCTCTGGAAAAGCAGCACACAGTCATAAAAGGAACAATGAAAAAATTATCTATATTAAAACAAAACATTAAAATCAACAAAGACCCTAGCAGGGCTTTCCCCGGAGCGCTGCGCCTCTGCACTGCTCGGGGAAGCCAAGGAGGGGGCGGGGCTTGGTCATGTGCCCACCCCCTGGGCTCCTCACTCCCGGAGCTGCGCTCCTGTGCACTCCCGCTCCAACAGACCCTTGCCCACGGGGTTTTCAAAGCAAGACACAAATAGAGGTGGTCGGCCATTGTCTGGTTCTGCATAGCACTTCTGGACTTCCTTGGTGGTCTCCCATCCAAGCCCTAACCAGGGTCGACCCTGCTTAGCTTCTAAAAACTGATGAGATCAAGGAAGAAGAAGAGGAGGAGGAGACTGGATTTATACCCCACCCTTCACTACCTGAAGGAGTCTTAGAGGGGCTTACAAACTCCTTTCCCTTCCCCTCCCCACAACAGACACCCTGTGAGGTAGGTGGGGCTGAGAGAGCTCTGACAGAAACTGCTCTTTTTCAAGAACAGCTGTGCCAGAACTACGGCTTGCCCAAGGTCATCCAGCAGCTGCAAGTGGAGGAGTGGAGAATCAAACTCGGTTCTCCCAGATTAGAGTCCACGCACTTAACCACGACACCAAACTGGTGTAGCCAGTACTAGCCAGGGACGCAGCCCTGTCGCCAGGATTTTGTGCCTCGTGGGGCAATTTCTTTTTCTGGTGGGGCTGAAGTTCTCAGTGCAGAAAGAAAAGCCAGAACTGTGAGGGTTATGACTCAGCTACTGCGGAATCCGGCCTTTTAAAATCAAAGTAGAGAGGCTTCTGCAAAACTTAGCCCCAGAGTGTGACAAGAACAGGCTGAGGAAAGGGGCGGGGTGTGTGTGTGTGTGGAGGGAAGAATAAATTTTCTGGTAGATGGTAGGCGTGACACTGGAAATACTTATCTGGGTTTGGCCAGTAAATTCACCCCGATTTGTGTACAAACACATAAAAGGTTATTTATAAAAACAAAGGACAAACAGCACATCGGCAGGGGAAAGAATGTATACAGTTCAGCAAGGAATGCAAACCAAACCAAAAAACCTAGCTGGCTGTTCTACTCATTGCTTTTCCTATCAGGCACGTAGCTCTGGCATCTCAACTCACATTCCTGATGAGCAGAGTCTCTGGAAGCACAGCAGCTGGGTGGAAGTTGAGGAGAGCTTCGAGGCGGTCTCTTCTTTCGATCCTTGTTTTTGAGATCAAGAGGGGAAATCGGGGGGGGGGGGAGCTGCAAGTCAAAATGTGGCCAGGAGGCGAACAGTGTGAGATTGACCAGTGCAACCGGGGCAAACAGAGGAGCGACAGCGGAGCAGCTGCTTGTGGGAAATCGGTCAGAGTTAGAAAGGGATCCTAGAGGTCATCTACTCCAACCCCCTTGCTCAGTGCAGGAATTAGTTAACTACAGCACCCACTCTGATCAAAGGAGCACATGCATTTTAAAAACATGTTTTTTTAATGACTGAAAAAAGCATTGACAGGAAAAATTCTTGTAGGGCTGTGTCTTTAAGAGGGGGCCGAGCCCCCAATAGCCCCACCACAGCTATGGCCCTGCAGGGATGGCCCTGCTTAGCTTCCCAATTGCCCTGACCTAGAAAGCCCGGGTTAGCTCAGTCTCAGCAGCTATGTAAGGTCAGCCCTTGTTAGTATTTGTAGGTTAATAGGTGGCGGGGGAGGGGGAGATAAGCCACATAAAACGCAACTCCTGAGACTTCCCACATTCTCCCTGTTAGGCATCCATCCATGTTTCCAGAAGCCCTGTCCCCGAACCTATTTAAATCCCATACCATATATACAAATAAAACCCTCCCCCCCCCCCCCCCCCGGCTGGACCTCCTGAGGGCACCTGGCGTTTTTGGCCACTGTGTGACACAGAGTGTTGGACTGGATGGGCCACTGGCCTGATCCAACATTGGCTTCTCTTATTTTCTTATGTTCTTAAATTTCTAAAGAAAATCCACATTCTTGGTGGTGTACATTAAAAAGTTTATATTCAAGCCTGGAGAGGAGACGACCGAGAGGTGATATGATAACCATCTTCAAGTACTTGAAGGGCTGTCACGGATGGGGCGGAGTTGTTTTCTGCTGCCCCAGAAGGTTGGACCAGAACTGACAGGTTGAAATGAAATCAGAAGACTTTTTGGCTAAAGATGAGGAAGAACTTCCTGACGGTTAGAGCGGTTCCTCAGTGGGACAGGCTTCCTCGGGAGGTGGTGGGCTCTCCTTCTCTGGGGGTTTCCAAGCAGAGGCTAGATGGCCATCTGACAGCAATGCGGATTCTGTGAACTTGGGCAGATCATGAGAGGGATGGCAGGAAGGGTTGCCTCAGTGCTTAGTTCTCATGGCCCTTTCTTACCTGCCCAAGAAAACGCTGATCGTCACTTTGGGTCAGGAAGCAATTTTTCTCCAGCCCGATTTGGCCAGGGATCCTGGAGATTTTTTGCCATCTTTGGGGCATGGAGCAGGAGTCACTGGGGTGTGTGTGTGTGTGGGGGGGGTTTATTACAATCACATCACCTTCTGCCAGATCTTTTCAACTGGGGGTGCCGGGGACTGAACCTGGGACCTTCTGCATGCCGAACAGAAACTCTTCCACTGAGCCACAGTCCCTCCCTATATACCCACTTTGTACAATTTATTTCCCAGTCTGACAAATAAGCTCCGACCACTGTACATGCTTTGAACTGGGGGGGGCGGGGTGACATCAATGAAGTCGGGACAGTCACTAACCAATAGGGCCCAACACTAAACATCAGGAGGCTCAAAAGCCCTGGGACTCAAAGATTTTTATGGGACACTCCATACCACGTGCAACCATTGCAAGACGCCATCAGTGCCAAGCCACACATCCCACTATTCTAATATATTAGCGCCATTACCCTCTGCAGCAGGACCACTAACATAACACATACCATCTTTATATGCTGTATAAAAGTAGCCATCTCATTAGGTGCAGCTTTATAATGCAGCATCATTCAATTTTAAGATACTAGTAATTTTAATACAGGAGCATCCTTCTCTTTATGAAATGCTCTCTCTCTCTATATATATATATGTATATTTTTAAAAGCACACTAAAATTAAGATAGAAAGGCTCTACAGAATGTGCCCTGTCCAGTTCCACTATTGCAGGTGCCCAAATGCCCCCAGGAAAAAACTTCATGAGCCCATTTGCAGCTTTATTTATTTAGAAGATAAAGACCCATTTTTCACTCTCTCAGAATAACGAGGCATGGGGCAGATTGAGACACAGAATTAAAGTTCGACTGATTAAAGGGCTAAAGCAACATACAACTTTCATCATAAACAACAACAAAAAAATTGTGAAAAAGCAATCCAGAGCAGATAATAAAAACAGCCCTAACAGATCCGACCCATGGCCCGTCTAGTCCAGCATCCTGACTCACATAGTGGCCAACCAGTTCCTTCAGAGTGCCAACAACAGGGCAGAGAGGCCTGGGTCTCCAGAAGAACACCAGAAGAGCCCTGCCAGATCAGACCAGTGAAGGTCCATCTAGTCCAGCATCCCGTCTCACACAGCCAGTTCCTCTGAAGGGCCAGCCAGTTCCTCTGCCAGTTCCTCTGGAGGGCCAGCCAGTTCCTCTGGAGGGCCAGCAACAGGGCAGAGAGGCTGAGGCCTTCAGAAGAACATCAGAAGAGCCCTGCTGGATCAGACCAATAGTCCCTCTAGTCCAGCATCCTGTCTCACACAGTGGCCAGCCAGTTCCTCTGGAGGGCCAACAACAGGGCAGAGAGGCCGAGGCCTTCATAAGAACATCAGAAGAGCCCTGCTGGATCAGACCAGAGGTCCATCTAGTCCAGCATCCTGTCTGACACAGCGGCCAGCCAGTTCCTCTGGAGGGCCAACAACGGGGCACAGAGGCCGAGGCCTTCCCCTGAGAAGAACTTCAGAAGAGCCCTACTGGATCAGACCAGGGAGGGTCCATCTAGTCCAGCATCCCGTCTCACACAATGCAAACCAGTTCCTCTGGAAGGCCAACAACAGGGCACACAGGCCAAGGCCTTCATAACAACCTCAGAAGAGCCCTGCTGGATCAGACCAGTGGTCCATCTAGGCCAGCAACCTGTCTCACACAGTGGCCAGCCAGTTTCTCTGGAGGGCCAACAACAAGACACAGAGGCTGAGGCCTTCATAAGAACATCAGAAGAGCCCTGCTGGATCAGACCAGTGAGGGTCCATCTAGTCCAGCATTCTGTCTCACACAGTGGTCAACCAGTTCCTCTGAAGGGCCAACAACAGGGCACAGAGGATGACAGAACTCTCCTCCCTGAATCTGTCTAATCCCACTTCAAAGTTGCCTATCCCTGTGGCCATCACTGCATCCTCTGGCAGCGAACTCCCCATTTGAATCCCTCTTTGTGTCAAGAAATAATTCCTTTTGTCCGTTCTGAATCTACTCCCCCAGCAGCCTTCTTTTGCCTTCCCCATCCCTACTGAAGCCACAGAGGTCCTGACAGACCGACAGGGTTTGGTACCTCAGACACCCTCTCTACAAATGTCACGTCTCCTAAAGCAGGGGTGGGCAAACTTGCTCAGCGTGAGAGCCACCTAGAACAGGGGTGGCCAGACTTGCTTAACCTAAGAGCCGCATAGAATAAACATCAGATGTTTGAGAACCACAAGACATGAACAAATACTACCTGCTTTTATTGGAAAATTTGCTTTCTATTAACATTAAATGAGACTGCCAAAAATAATAACAAAAGGGGTAAAAGCAGATATTGATAATGATATTAATTTGTCCAATGATATTTGTTTGCTAATGATATTTAGCTTCCCCAGCTGCCCTGCCGGGAGCCACATAATATATGTGAAAGAGCCGCATGCGGCTCCCGAGCCACAGTTTGCCCACCCCTGTCCTAAAGCTCCAAAGAGCAAGGACTGAAATAAAAGAACCGGGGCCCACAATTATATTGGCAAGGCAAACAAGAAGGCAGGCAAAGAGACTGCCCCATTTAAGTTCTCAATTTCCTCCGTTCTCCAATGAATCAGAGACAAATATTAACCTAGGCGAATAAATCAGCTGCCGGGCGACGCTGCCCCATAAATGGGCACGCTGCTCTTCCGAAGAGAAAGTGGGTCAGAAGCCGTAAAAAGAGTGTTTGCTGCACTGCCCGGACTCACCCGGAACACCAAACAGAACATGACCTGAAACTCCCCCCCCCCAGGTCCTACAAGTGGGCCTCAAACATGGCCGATGCCCCTTGCATTTGTGAGAGGAGGCTGGGACTCCCGGGTCTCCGTCTGTCTCTTTCACAAAGCACGGCCCAGTTGGCCGCCTCCTTAACCAAACACACATGGCTCAAAGCAACCCGTCTGCCATGCCAACTTGCGCGGCTACTTACTGAAGTCCGGCTCTCGGCCTTCCCTTGGGACGCTCCACTGCCGAGCGGAATAAATCTGGAACCGGCTCCAAGAGCGGGAGGGGAAACCAAAACTGACCAGAGCCAGAAAACCAGAGCGTGAGAGACTGGGGAAGGGGGGGGGGAATTATCTTCCCTGCTGCAGGAATTCAAATCTTGCTTCCCCCAGGCCCTGAGTCACCTCCCCTCCCTTTCCAATAGATCGGAGCACGGGTAAACATTTCCAAATATGGAGATCAGAAGTATAAAAGGATGTCAGAAAGATCACCCTTTCTTCTGGCACGCCGGAGACAGAATTCCCCGTCCCGGGGTCAATGTACACTGGCTGTGTACAGCCCGGCGTTACGCCCAAGTCGCACGACGGGCCTCGGAAAAGTCAGAAGCTTTGTGCCGAAAGGACGGCCGACGTTTAAACTTCCAGAGTGTTCCCTGCAAGATAATGGTTCCCTGACACTGACCACGCAAAGGGGAGCTACAAAAAGCGCAAGCACACACGACCTCAGACGAATACATCGAGTTTCTCGGGAGCTGTTAACCAAGATCTCTACATGGAACTTCAGCTCCACTTCAGCCAATGGGAAGGCTGCTGTTATTTATGTCCCTACCCTCGGAGACTGTCCAGAGCTGAGGTTCCCCAACCTTTTTGACCCTGCACGCACCTTTGGAGAGCCAGTTTGGTGTAGTGGTTAAGAGCGCGGACTCTAATCTGGGAGGACCGGGTTTGATTCCCTGCTCCTCCACTTGCAGCTGCTGGATGACCTTGGGCAAGCCGTAGTTCTGGCACAGCTGTCCTTGAAGAAGAGCAGTTTCTGTCAGAGCTCTCTCAGCCCCACCTACCTCACAGGGTGTCTGTTGTGGGGAGGGGAAGGGAGAGGAGTTTGTAAGCTGCTCTGAGACTCCTTCAGGAAGTGAAGGGCGGGGTATAAATCCAATCCCCTCCTCCTCTCCTTTCTCTTCCTCTTCTTCCATGCACTGTGGCGGCAGCTGCTCCCAAAGCAACGTTTTTAAAAATCTGCACAGCCAATCGAAAGCATTTCTGGGCAAACGCCCCACCTGCTTTCAAAAAGCACATGGCAGGCATTAAAAAAAATGGCGGCGGGTACCCCCGGCCCAAAGGACGCCCGTCTCGCCTCAGCCCTGGCCCCGGCTGAGTGGAATCAGCTCCCACTGGAGATCAGGGCCTTGCGGGACCTTTTATAGTTCTACTGGGCTCATAAAACAGTGCTGTTCCGCCAGGCCTTCGGGTCAGGCAGCGGGCATCGACCTCAGTTTGCCTCCCCGCTCTAGTTCCCAATCTACTGAAGTGTCCATTGATTCCATCGGTGTGGCCCTAACGGGTTTTTTATGCTGTCGCCGCTACCTTTTGCATTGTCCTGTTTTTCATGATTTGAACATCATGCAATTTATTTGTTAACGAGTCTCTGACTCTGTTCTGTTGTGATCCGCCCTGAGCCCGCTTTGGGGAGGGTGGAATAAAAATCGAAAAGATAAAAATAAAAACAATGAAATGGTGGGGACCCCCGGTCCAGAGGCATCCGACGGCCCACCACTGGAAACAGGACACTTGGCCAGATGAAGCCGAAGCAAACTTTAGGTCCTTTGGAAACAGAAAACGTCAGGCTAAAACAAGCCTGGATGTTCAAGCACTGTCAGACCCACTGAAACGTCCACGGCTTTCCTGCCATCCATTCCCTCCTGCAGATTCAGCCCCACAGCAAGGCTTCTCTTTTCCCACAGAAATACCACCATTTCTATGCTGCAGCGCAAAGTCAATCCAATGCCTATGCATACCATATGAAGCTGCCTCGTAACAAGGCAGACCCGCTGAAATGTCCACAGCATTCCCCACACCCCAGCGTCCATTCACTGCTGTGGATTCAGCACCATCCTTCCCAGAAGGGCTTCTCTTCTCCCACTGAAACACTGCCATTCCCATGCTGCAGCGCAAAGTCGATCCAATGCCTATGCACACCATATGAAGTTGCATCATAACAAGGCAGACCCGCTGAAATGTCCACAGCATTCCCCACACCCCAGCGTCCATTCACTGCTGCGGATTCAGCACCCTCCTTCCCAGCAGGGCTTCTCTTTTTCCACTGAAACACTGCCATTCCCATGCTGCAATGCAAAGCCGATCGAATTCCTATGCACACCATATGAAGCTGCCTCATAAGAAGTCAGACCACTGGTCCATCTAACCCTTGTCCATCTGAGGATTTTTGTTGTTGTTGTTGTTGTTGTTGTTAACTGGAAGCATCAAACATTGAAGCGGGGACTTGATACACGCAAGGCATGTGTTGGACCACTTAGCTGCAAGCGCATGGCAAGCAACACCCTGCAATTGTGCATTACCACATTGTAAACAATACAAATTCCACCCTAGGCTGCGACCGCAAGCCAAACATATGAGCACGAGAACATCTGGAAGCAAGCCGGCAATTCCTTCGGGCAAGGAAAAGCACAAAAGGGTTTTTTCCCCCCCAATCACTGTTATGAACCTTCTGAGGAAAGTCCAGCTCTGGGACTCCAGCAGTAAGCAGTGTGGGGCAGATTTCTCCAGTACAAGACTTCTGAAATGCACCTTCACAGCTATGGTTGGTGTAGTGGTTAAGTGAGTGGACTCTAATCTGGGAGAACCGAGTTTGATTCCCCACTCCTTCACTTGCACCTGCTGGATGACCTTGGGCAAGCCATAGTTCTCTGTCACAGCTGTTCTTGAAAAAGAGCCGTTTCTCTCAGAGCTCTCTCAGCCCTACCTGCCTCCCAGGGTGTCTGTTGTGGGGAGGGGAAGGGAAAAGGAGTTTGTCAGCCGCTCTGAGACTCCCTTGGGTAGTGAAGGGCGGGCTATAAATCTAATCTCCTCCTCCTCTTCTTCTTCTCCCCACAACAGACACCCTGCGAGGTAGGTGGGGCTGAGAGAGCTCACTCGAGGACTGCCCTTGAGAGAACAGCTCTGAGAGAACTTGTGACTGACCCAAGGTCACACCAGCAGCTGCACGTGGAGGAGTGGGGAATCAAACCCGGTTCTCCCAGACTGGAGTCCGTACTCCTAACCATGACACCAAACTGGCTGAGAGAGAGAGAGAGAGCAAAGATTTTAACCTGGCCCCTGACTCTCCTAAGGCTATAGGCCTCTGTGGGCCAATCTCTTTCACACGAAGGTTTATTTTATTTTATTTATTTTGTTTTCAATTTATATCCCGCCTTGCCTGCACAAGCAGGCTCAAGGCGGCGCACGACATGTTAAAATACAATAAATACAATCCAATCCAATAAAATAAGTATAGCAGCAATCCAAACAACGCACAATTTAGTAAAGATAGCGATTAGTGCTCGGTATCCAAGCATCCCCCTCTTCCCCCCCTACCAGGGCTGGCTCTATCACTAGGAAAACTAGGCAGCCGCCTAGGGGCGCAGCTGGCAAATGGGGCAGCAGAGAGACTGAGAGAGACTCAAACCAGGAGATAGTGTGCTTTATGCAAACCATGATTTACCATTATGTCTGAATGCAGCTTTCCATTCAGGCTAAGAACCAAACTTCGCCTTGGGCCAATGCAGATAGACTTGTAGGCGCTGCGGCCAGCTGGTGCAGATGGCTGCTGGCGGGGCTGGAGAGCTCATGAGCCCGGGCAGGCAGGCGGGTGCTGGGGCCGGGGGAGGGGGGTTGTCCCTTGCGGGCAGGTCTCTGGCAGTGGAGAGCGGAGCTCTGTGGTGGTGGGGGCCTACAGCAGCCTCACCGGGGGGGGGGGGGGGGGGTACCACAAGGTAGCCTCGCCTAGTGCATAAAAAACCCTGGGGCCAGCCCTGCCCCCAACCACTGGTTTGGGTCCTGTCCTCTCCCAATGCAACCTTCCTTCGGTGCAGTCACTCAGCAGACGGAAGCGGTCTGACTTCTCCCATCTTTAGGCCACGGGGGGGGGGGGGGGGGTGTTCTCTCTCGCTGGGAATGCAATCTTTATAGCCCCTTTTTCCCTGCAGGGGCAGGGAGGCAGGGCGAGTCAGATCCTCATTCCTGTGCAAACAGACGGCTCCAAGATCTCGGTGCTTAAAATCCAAAGAATGCCCAATCTAGCCGTTCCTGCCTCCAGGAGCTGAAGGGGGGGGGGGGGAGACTGGAGGTGGGGGGGGGGGGGGGACAGACCTTTCGAACAAGGCAATTATCAGTTCTTTAGGCTTGGAAAGGGAAGATGCCGGCTTTGGCCATATATGGCCAGGATCGGCTCAGAACGTGACCTCACGGAGCACTTTGGGGGCTTGCGGTTTAGCCCGGCATCACAGGGAATCCGGGGGCGGGAAGCAGTCCTGATTGGGACGTCCACAGCACACAGTCACTGAAAGGGCGGGCTGGCAGTGGAAGAGTTGAGTGATCTGAGATTACAGCACGGGGGCAGAGCCCACCAATGGGACGTGTCAGCCGGACGGCGAAACCGAACTTTCCACAGCCCCCCAAATAACTGCCAGAGAGGTCACTTCATTCAGTTACTAACAAGAATCCAGGCTGTGCCAGAGCAGGGATCTCCTTTTAGAGGAAGTGCTCTCGAGAGCCAGTTTGGTGTAGTGGTTAGGAGCGCGGACTCTAATCTGGGAGAGCCGGGTTTGATTCCCCACGCCTCCACTTGCACCTGCTGGATGACCTTAGACAAGCCATAATTCTGTCAGAGCTGTTCTTGAAGAAGAGCAGTTTCTGTCAGAGCTCTCTCAGCCCCGCCTACCTCACACAGGGTGTTTTGTTGTAGGGAGGGAAAGGGGAAGGAGTTTGTAAGCCGCTCTGAGACTCCTTTGGATAGTGAAGGGTGGGATGTCTGTTGTGGGGAGGGGAAGGGAAAGGAGATTGAAAAATGCTCTGAGACTCCCAGTGAAGGGCAGGGTATAAATCCAATCTCTCCTCCTCCTCCTCCTCCTCTTCTGCCTTCTGCAGAAATCTGTCCTCCCCCACCATGCACTCCTGGTTTCAAAGATTTTTTTTTGGGGGGGGGGGGTGCAAACAAGGGAAAAATCTTTGCCTCTTTCCAATGTGCAAGTCTCACCCACAGCGCAATCTCTCCTACCACCCACTCTTGGAAAGTTCTCCCGGGGCAGCCAAACCGATTCCGCGGCAGGGCGAAATTTCACTTCCTGCCGACTGACCGCTCCCCTTTTGGAGAAAACTTCACGCTCCCCGAAACAGCGCTTTCTTCCACTGGGAACAAAGAACCCTCCGGAAATTCAGCCCAGCCCTAACTAGACTATGCTTTGCTGGAGGTGGTGAGCTTCCCCTCCCTGGCAGTCTTTAAGCAGCGGCCGGACGAACACTTGTCAAGGATGCTTTGGGCTGATCCTACACTGGAGAGCCAGTTTGTTTGTTTTTGTTTTTTTTTAAACAGTTTATTATATATTTCAGGGAAAAAAATCCTTAATTACATCCATTTTTATATACAGAGCACAAAATCATTACAGTTTAGAATATAGTTTGGACCACATAGGAGTTGGATCCATTTTGTTTTCCATATTACATAAATAACTCAGTTTGTCCATTTTGGCCCAGTCTAAAAGTTTATGTATTAAATCCATTTTGCCCGGTAACACAACGTTTTTCCAGTTTTTAGCTCTTAATATGCGCGCTGCTGTCAAAATATAAGCCAACAGTTTCTGATCTGGGTTTTTCATTCTTTCCGGAAACTGGAGAGCCAGTTTGGCGCAGCGTTCAGGAGTGCAGACTCTAATCTGGGAGAACCAGGTGAGGTTCGCCACTCCTCCACATGCATTTCTGCTTTGCTTCAGTTCTGGGTGTGGAGTTGTTTGTTTGTTTGTTGTTTAGATCTCGGGTTGGATCAACAACCCAAATCACTGCTCACTGAATGCCTTGCCCTGTCAACTGTATCGACTCACTCTGTATAATCCACCCTGCGTCCCACTCAAAAAGGTGGACTACAAATAATGAAAATAAAATAAAAAAATAAATGAATTTCCTGCCTGAAGAGGTCAGGAAGGCCCCCCACACCTCTATCATTCTGGAGAGTGTGCACAACAGAACTGTTATTTATAATGACTTTATAAAGGAAGTCCAGCTGTCGAAAAATGGGATTTTTGCAGACACTTTGGCAAAGAGGTTAGGTTGTCGCCAATGCTCCCTCTAAGCTGTGGAGTCTTCTGAGGAAAAATTCTGCTTTGTGAGCGACTGGCATGAAAGTCTTGAGCGAGCAATTGGGATACTGCATACATTAGTATGGAGCCGCCCTTCCCGAGCTAAGACAAAAATGTGTGAGCTGGAGGCTGAAAAACTGAGCTAGCTCACACTAACTCAGCTTAGAGGCAACATTGACCCAGAGTCTCCACCCTTTCCTCCTGGGGAAGGGCCTCCAACCCCCAAGTCCTCATTGCCCTCCTCGGCACTTCCCCCCCCAGCTCTGCAATGTGCTTTTGGAGATCGCCGGGGGGGGGGGGCGAAGTGGACGCAGGGGTTCCATCCAATGGTTCTTCTAAGCTGTGGAGTCCTATGAGCAAAAATCCTACTTTGTGAGCTACTGCCATTAAAGGTGGGAGCGAGCAATTTGGCTGCCGCATCAATTAATTTACTCTGGAGCCATCCCTTCCTGAGCTAAGACAAAAATGTGTGAGCTGAAGGCTAAAAAATTGTGAGCTGGCTCACACTAACTCAGCTTAGAGGAAACATTGGGCTTAGAGCGATGTTTATAGAATGCTGTTCTTGTTTTTACTGGCATCGTTTCCGACTCTACATTCCGGTCTTATTGCGCTGCTCGTTATACGTCTTATCAGGGCTATTTTGGGGCAGGAACGCACAGGAACGGAGTTCCGGCTGGCTTCCGAGTTGGCCACGCCTACAGCCTCCCCTCAGATTCCCCAAACGCCTCGCAAGCCATGGGGCACCTGGGAAAGCCAAGCCAATCCAGGGAGGGAAGGCAGTTTAAACTGCCTCCCCTCCTCAGGTTCCCCATGCGCCCCTGCAAGTCTTGAGGCAACGGAGAAAGCCGATCCTGAGAGGGAGCTGCACTGTCAGGGGTGTGGCCCAATATGCTAATGAGTTCCTGCTGTTGGGTGTGGCCTACTGTGCTAATGAGTTCCTGCTGGGCTTTTTCTACAAAAAATCTTATAGAGATCTTATAGAGATCCTCTTGCATTGCTCAGTTTGGTAATCCACGTCTCAAGTATCGGCAAGACAGGCAGATGACAGATAAAGGAAGCAAATAATATTCCAACCCACAAATGGAAGATCCCGAACAACTCTTGAAAAATGACCGTCTCTCTGACTTGCTGCCACCTTTCACCCCACCCACCTCTATTATAGGGAAAGGTAAAAGGTTTCCCTTGCTTGAAAGCCGGTCGAATCCGACTCTAGGGTTGCGGCACTCATCTCCGTTTCCAAGCCAAAGAGCCAGCGCTGTCTGAAAACTTTTTCCGTGGTCATGTGGCCAGCATGACTAGACACTGAGGCACACGGAACACTGTTACCTTCCCACCGAAGCGGTCCCTATTTATCTACTTGCGATTTCTTGCTTTTGAACTGCTAGGTTGGCAGGAGCTGGGGCCAGAGATGGGAGCTCACTCCGTCATGCGGCACTCGGGTCTTGAACTGCCGAACTACCGACCTTTCGGTCTGCAGTTCCGTGTCTTAACACTGAGCCACCGCGGCCCCTGTACCTCTATTATATGAGATTAAAAATATCCCTCCTTGTCCCCCTTGTTGGGGGGGGGGGGGGATTGGAAGGTTTGCAAAGCATTTTTTTCCCATTCACCAAAAGATTATCTGTACTGATGATTAATAACCTCGGTCACTAACGAAGCTAAGCCTATGGATCTCAATTCAGGCTGCCAGCGGCCTGATGTTTCACTTGCCTGTTCAACATTTGCATCTTGGGTCTTTCATCAGAAATTCAGTTTCATAAACCAGGTTCATAAACTGCTGTTGAGCAGATCTGCCAGAACCAAAGCCTGGGCTTGCCAGAACCGCACCAAATTTCTCCCCCCTCCCCTTTTTAAAGAAAATTTTTATTTTCCAAAAAAGAAAAGACAAGACAACTACATTCGTCACATAATCAAGTGAACTACATCGGCATACATTAACAGTATAACCACAACTTCCAGTTTTCAGGACAGCTAGACTTCCAGTTAAAAACCAAGCAATATACGAACTCAGATATTACCCTTAAGGGTGTCTAACTTAGCTATTTAATTCCTAAAACTAGTCTATAGCCCGCATATATGACTCTTAGTTAACCCGTTATTTGCAATATTATGCTTATCCAAGCAGTTGACCTTAACAAATTCTATTTTAAAACACCGGCTTACACTCAGGGTGCGTTCAGACGCGCCATTTAATCAGGTTTCGTGAATGATCAACAACCGATTTTATGCATGTTCACATGGCAACATCTGCCTCCGGTCCCGATCCGTTGGTTTCCTGCTCAACACCCCCCTTCAGCCGAGTATTTTGTCACCCGGTTCCAAGTGGGGTTTTCTCAGCTCTCCCGTTTAAAGCTGCATTTTTCTCTTAAAAAAATTTTCCCCATTTTTTTTGTGCATCAGCAGTATGCGCATAAGTGGAGCTCCGTTCCCGAATTTATAAAACCAACATTTAAACGGGCACTAGTTTTGAGTTCAGGATCCCAAAGAGGCCAGTTTTGGGGTGAAAAGTTTAAAGGGAAGTCTTCTGTCACAGCGGTGAAATCCCAGTGTTCTGTGGGATTGTCAAACGAAGGCTGTGATTAGCCCTAGTGGTTCTATGCATGCATGGGGATAAAGTTTTTCAATTCTACAGATGAGCAGTTATGCGCATGTGCAAACTTAGATTAAAAAAACAAACAAACCCTGACACATGCTCCCGTGTGATCACGATCGTCTGGAGTAAAAATAATCGCAACAGAGCGGGGCCATTTAAACCCGATTAAATGGCACGTCTGAACACACCCTTACTGTCCAAAACATCTGAGTCTCTCTTTTCCAGTATAGGATACCACTTAGCTAAAGGACTAAGCAACTCCCTTTTGTTACGCTTCCTATCAAAGTACACTGAACATTTTTCTAGTCCAAATTTCCCCCTTTGGTACGCCCAACGGATCTTCCAGGATCCGATCCTGACTACCTGAAACCTGTCCTTGGCGGTGCCAAGGGACACCCCCCCCCCCGGTATCTTTCACACTGCAAACTAGCAACCTAACACCTGCCAATCGTCCATCGTCTGACCCTCCTCCACATAATTCCCAACAAAGAATCTGGAGAAACGAGCGAACTCAAAAGTGGAGAAGGCGCACGGAACAATTCCTTGGGGCTCAAGTGCAAAGCAGAAGGCAGTCGACCTACCGGCAGCCTTGAAGAGCGTAGACTTCTAGTGAGGAGACGGGCGAAGACAGGCCGTTGGGTGCAAACGCAGGCTTTCCCCCTTCTCACGAAGACATGAGGTGGCAATTTCTCTCATCCAGCCCTGTGAAAAGTGGAGGGGGAAATCCTACGTGAGAGGCTTTTTCCTTGAAGAATGTTCCACAACCATTTTTCGGCAGTAATTCCGAAATTCGTCACAACGCACTGAATACACGAGCGAGCCGTCACCTGCTCTGGGATCCAGGCCATCTTTCTGCTGTATTGATTAAATTCAGTCATACCCCATCTTTCTCCCATTCACACCCCATCTTTCTCCTCAGTGGGCATCCAAAGCAGCTAGAGAGCCAGTTTGGTGTAGTGGTTAGGAGCAAGGACTCTAATCTGGGAGAACCAGGTTTGATTCCCCACTCTTCCTCCACATGCAGCCAGCTGGGGGACCTTGGGTCAGTCACAAGTTCTCTCAGAGCTGTTCTCTCAAGGGCAGTCCTCGAAAGAGCTCTCTCCGCCCCACCTGCCTCACAGGGTGTCTGTTGTGTGGAGGGGAAGGGAAAGGAGATTGTAAGGTGCTTTCAGACTCCTTCCGGTAGTCAAGGGTGGGGTATAAATCCAGCCTCTTTTCCTCTTCTTCTACATCATTCTCCTCTTCTCCCTTTTATCCCCACAACAACCCTGTGACGTAGCTTAGGCTGAGAGAATGTGACTGGCCCAAGGTCACCCAGTGAGCTTCCATAGCGTAAGTGGGGACGAACACGGGCTCCCCAGATCTTAGACTGACACTCTTAAACTCTATACCACACCGGCTCTCTGCTGGCAATGTACCCACAGCTAGCATTCACTGTGCACCAGTCTCATTTGGGCACCGCCACAACACTGATGCAGGGGCCCTCTGAAAGCCCTTCACCCCATCTTGGAGCAGCTGCCGGCTGAGTGGGAGAGCCCACGCCCCAGACGGACAAAATGAACCCAGATGCACAAAACACACTTTGCATGTGCACAGATCCCCAGGCGTCACCCAAACGACAGAACCTGGGCCCTTCTGCATGCCAAGCAGAGACCCTTCCACTGAGCCACAGCCCCTCTAAACAGCTCCCCAGGGTCTCAAGCGGAGGTCTTTCCCACCACCTACTGCCTGATCCTTTAAACTAGAGATGTTGGGGACTGAACCTGGGGCCTTCTGCATGCCAAGCAGAGGCTCTTCCACTGAGCCACAGCCCCTCTAAACAGTTCTCCAGGGTCTCAGGCTGAGGTCTTTCCCATCCCCTCCTGCCTGGTCCTTTTAACTGGAGATGCCGGGGATTGAACCTGGGACCTTCTGCATGCCAAGCAGAGGCTCTTCCACTGAGCCACAGCCCCTCTTTACAGCTCTCCAGGGTCTCAAGCGGAGGTCTTTCCCACCACCTACTGCCTGATCCTTTAAACTAGAGATGTTGGGGACTGAACCTGGAACCTTCTGCATGCCAAGCAGAGGCCCTTCCACTGAGCCACAGCCCCTCTTTAAAGCTCTCCAGGGTCTCAGTGAGGGCCTGCGAGACGGCGCTCTTCCACCGGGCATTTGGTTGAGGCAGTGGACATCCCTGTCAATCACCCACTTGTGGCCTGAATCTGATTAGACACCTGATTTGACACCTGGATTTGATTTGACATCCGATCTCTACGTTTTTACACAGTATTTTAGGATTTTATGCTGGGCAAACCGTCATTTTAACGTCGTTTCAATTGTATTAAATTAATTGATGTAAACCCCTCTGAGCCTGTTTATGGGGTTGTTGTTGTTCAGTCGCACAGTCGAGTCCGACTCTTCGCGACCCCATAGACCACATCACGCCAGGCCCCTCCTGTTTTCCGTCGTGCTCCGGAGTTTGTTTAATTTCATGTTTGTTGCATGGATAACACTGTCTAGCCATCTCATCCTTGGCCGCCCCCTTCTTCTCTGACCTTCAGTCTTTCCCAGCATCAGGGTCTTCTCCAGGGAGTGCTCCCGTCTCCTTTGGTGGTAGGGAAACTCCACAACCACAGACAGTCAACCAATGAATCCCAGAGCCAGAAGGCCACATCAAGAGTCCTTGGCCTCTACGCCCTGCTGTTGGCCCTCCAGAGGAACTGGTTGGCCCCTGTGTAAGACAGGATGCTGGACTAGAGGGACCTTCACTGGTCTGATCTAGCAAGGCTCTTCTGATGTTCTTATGAAGGCCTTGGCCTCTATGCCCTGTTGTTGGCCCTCCAGAGGAACTGGCTGGCCACTGTGTGAGACAGGATGCTGGATTAGATGGACCACTGGTCTGATCCAGCAGGGCTCTTCTGATGTTCTTATGAAGGCCTCGGCCTCTATGCCCTAGTGTTGGCTGTCCAGAGGAACTGGCTGGCCACTGTGTGAGACAGGATGCTGGACTAGATGGACTATTGGTCTATTACAGCAAGGCTCTTCTGATGTTCTTATGAAGGCCTTGGCCTCTATGCCCTGTTGTTGGCCCTCCAGAGGAACTGGCTGGCCACTGTGTGAGACAGGATGCTGGATTAGATGGACCACTGGTCTGATCCAGCTGGGCTCTTCTTCTCTTCTTATGAAGGACTCGGCCTCTCTGCCCTGTTGTTGGCCCTCCAGAGGAACTGGTTGCCCATGGTGTGAGATAAGAGGCTAGACTGGATGGACCACTGGTCTGACCCAGCAGCACTGTTCCAATGTTCTTATGAAGGCCTCAGCGCTCTGTGCTCTGTTGTTGAACCTCCAGAGGAACTGGCTGGCCACTGTGAGAGACGGGATGCCCCTGCAGCCATTCATACCTCTCCACTCAACCTGCAGCTCCGAGAATGCTGTCGCCGATGGCCAAAGGGATCAGTGTTTGCACACGGGAAGTGTTTGCACATGGGCTCCTACTGGCAGCCAGCTCCGCCACTGTATTCATGCCTCCCCCCACACACACACACACGTGGCACCTGGGCCACATTCTTTGGAAATTTCTTCCACACATCAGGGACCTAGTTCAGTAACGAAGCAGGTGATTGGTGGCTGGGCCTCCCTCCGCCACAGACCACTCAGTCCATGGCCCAGCCCAACAATGTGACATTTATGTCCAACCTGGCCCTCATAGCAACACCTCAAAGGACACCTCTGATCTAAGGGATAAAGATGGGCTTATGGGGGCTGGCAGGGGTCAACCCTATGACCACCGAGCATCAAGAAGGAACAACCCTCCAAACAGCTGAGCATTCAGCAGCAGATCCCGCTGGTGAGCAAACGCACATTCCCGAAAAGGACTTGCCCGGCACCGGGCAGCTACGACTGAAATCGGCAGCCATCCTAACTCCGGCCGTGTCGATGTCAGAATGTCCCGGGACACTTTGCTTTGTTCCGTGCACCACCCATCATCCCGCACGTTAAGGAGCGGCGGCAGGGCGGATCAGCCGAGTCGGCTCCGGCGGGTGAAATTAAATCAAGTGTGGAAGTGTGAAAGAGAATCCAAAACTCGGCGCCAAGTACACCTGGGTCAGGGAGTCCCTCTCGGAAAGCTAATACTTTCCCTGGCGGCAGCAACGCAGGAAGTCTCCACACAGCTGAACTTTGCCCTTTCCCTGGAGATAGATTCACTCCCAGACACCGTCTTCCGGGCTCTGGGAAATCATTAGACTCTGGAGAAGAGGCACCCGCTGTCTCGTCTCACCCTCTCTTGCCAAGCAGGAGAAGAAGAAGAAGAAGAAAAGATTGGATTTATACCCGCCCTTCACTACCCAAGGGAGTCTCAGAGTGGCTTACAAACTCCTTCTCCCTTCCCCTCCCCACAACAGACATCCTGGGAGGTAGGTGGGGCTGAGAGAGCTCTGACATAAACTGCTCTTTTTCAAGGACAGCTGTGATAGAGCTATGGCTTGCCCAAGGTCATCCAGCAGGTGCAAGCGGAGGAGTGGGGAATCAAACCCAGTTCTCCCAGATTAGAGTCCGCACACTTAACCACTGCACCAAACTGGTGTAGAGTGATTAATACATGGAATTCACTGCCACAAGAGGTGATGGCAGCTACCACAAGAGGTGGCACTGCTACAAGAGGTGGCAGCTACCAGCATGGACAGCTTCAAGAGGGAATTAGATAAACACAAGTGGAGACCCGCAAGAAACTTGCAGGACGGTTATCCCATTCCTCACACCTTTACTTCCTCCCTTCTCCCCCTACCTCTCTCACACTCTTTCTCCCTTCTGCCCCCCTTTCTTACTCTCTCGCTCTCCTCCATGTATGTTACTTCCTCTCTCTTTCTGACCTGTCATCATTCCCTTTGTTTTTCTGCCTCCCCACCTCATCACTCTTTCTCTCTCTTTCTGCCTCCCACCTCAAATCCCACCCTCCCCAGGGTCCAACCCTCAAATGTCCAGGAATTTCCCAACCTGGAGTTGGCAACCCTATTTCCTTCCCACCCAACACCCAAGCGACCTTTATCTGTCTTCAGCTTTCCATCTCCACCCCCCTCCCCCGCAGTCTCTACCTAGGAAAATTACAGTCTTTCTCCACAGTGGGGACTAAAAGAGCTTACATTATTATTTCCTCCTTGTTATCTCACAACAACCCTGTGAGGTTGGTTAGGCTGAAAGTATGTGACTGGTCCAAGATCTCCAAGTCAGCTTCCACCACAAGATGGGGATCTGAACCTGGGTCTCGCAGATCCCAATCTGAAGCTCTAACTGTTACATGACAATGGCTTTCATAGGGTGGCTGCTGATGAACAGTAGCAAAGCAGATGGGCCTAATTAAGTCATGCAAATCAGGTGGTATCAAGTTACACAGAGGGTGCTGCCTAATGGATGCCAGCCTCCAGGTGGGACCTGGGGATCCCTTGGAGTTACTGCTCATCTCCGTACTACAGAGATAACTTTCCATGGAGAAAATGGATGTTTTGGAGGGTGGAGTTTATGGCACTGTACCCCACTGAGGTCCCTGTCCTCCCCAGGCTCCACCCCCAAATCTCCAGGAGTTCCCCAGCCTGGATCTGGATCTGCTGCTGGTAGCCGGGGGGGGGGGGGGCGGGGGGAGGTACTTGGCAACCCTAGACTGCTGCCGGTAAAAACCTTGCTTTTTTACTGACAGAAACAGTTAGAACCTCTCTTCCCCCCCCCCCCCAAACATTCTAATCTCTCACAGTTGATGCCTGGAGCTGATGCCATTTCAAAAGATATTGGGGGGAATTCAACCGTCCCTGAAGGTTTTTTTTTAACTTTTCGGTTTTTTCTGCAGGTTGAGAAAGGGGCCTGACTATGTAGGATATAGATATGGAGCAGAGGTCCATCAGTGGCTATTAGCCACAAGGTATAGACAAGAACTCTCAGTCTGGGGCAAGTGATGCTTTCTGTATTCTTGGTGCTTGGGGGGGGCAACAGTGGGAGGGCTTCTCGTGTCCTGGCCCCAGTGCTGGACCTCCTGATGGCACCTGGTGTTTTTGGCCAATGTGACAGAGTGTTGGACTGGAGGGGCCACTGGCCTGATCCAACATTGGCTCCTCTTATGTTCTTATATTCTAACCCCCACAGATTTGGACAGGTGAATACCAAAACTACAGCCGAGTGCCCAGCTGCACACACCTTTGAAAAGCAGCTCTGGCAATTTATATCGGGTAGGAGATGACTGCAGCGTTGGTTTTAAATCCTTTCCTTCTCGTCCTATCTCGACGGACAGGCCAGCGGCGGTCCCGGCCTCTTTTTCTGGCATCCTTTTAAATCCTAGACAACTGAGAGCGCCTCCTTTCTTAATCTCCCTGACCCCAGCCTGAAACTTACCCAACTCCTTCAGGCTGCTCTTACACAAGTTGCCTTCTGTGACCTTTCAATTTCCCAAGCTAGCGATATCCTTTTCAGGTGGCCCAAAGCACCCCTTTGCATGGGAAAGCACCAGGATAAGGGAAAATTCGGCATGGTGCAATCCCTTGACACCAGGGCATGTGTAAGGAGCAAAACCACAAGAGCCTCTCCGATCCTGTTGGTACCCTATCTCCCAGAGGAGCACTACTGATGTGGGATGTCGAGCCCTGAGCCAGGGACATGAGCCTCACTGTTCCACACAGATGCAGCGCCAGCATATCAACTTCTGCTTTCCTTAGGAGCTCTCCTTGGTCCTGTAACCCTGTCTCTCCCCCCCAACCGGGAGCCGATGAACCAGCTGGGCCTTGTCATCTGCAGCTACGGAGACCATACTAAGAAGGGGCTCAAAATCCCTCTGGAATGAAGGCATCTGATTTGGGGCACCATGCCAAAAGATTACGTCAGCCCAGCAGAACTGGCCTTTGGTAAGCATCTCACCAAGGGTCTTTTTTTGTCATCTTTCCTCCTAGGAGCCCTGCAATCCGAGGGAGTCCATCCCTGTGACAGGGAGAGACCCGGGGGCTGGGAGGGCCCGTAGATTGACCGTGGGTGCACGGAAGCAGCTGGGTGGAAAGGCCTTTGCCATGGAAGACATGCTGGCAGTGACCTCACAGAACAAGGACGTACACATACAGAGAGTGGGCCTCAACCAGTGAGGGCCTCAACCCATCACCCAATGCTCCCTCTAAGCTGCGGAATCTTGTGAGCAAAAACTCTACTTTGTGAGCTGCTGGCATTAAAGTTGTGAGCGAGCGATTTGGCTACGGCATGAATTAAGTTTGCTCTGGAGCCATCTTTAACATAGGACCATAAGAAAAGCCAATGTTGGATCAGGCCAGTGGCCCATCCAGGCCAACACTCTGTGTCACACAGTGGCCAAAAATACTAACAAATACTAGCCTTAAAGACTAACAAAATTTGTGGCAGGGTAGGAGCTTTCATGGGTCACTGCTCACTTCTTCAAATACAGCTACAGACTGCTGAACTGCAACTGATAAAGAAGCTCAGGATAACCAGAGGAACTGGCTGGCCACCGTGTGAGACAGGAGACTGGACTAGGTGGACCATCACTGGTCTGATCCAGCAGGGCTCTTCTGAGGTTCTTCTCAGGGGAAGGCCTCGGCCTCTCTGCCCTGTTGTTGGCCCTCCAGAGGAACTGGTTGAGGCCACTGTGTGAGACGGGATGCTGGACTAGATGGACCCTCACTGGTCTGATCTTCTGATGTTCTTCTCAGGGGAAGGCCTCAGCCTCTGTGCCCTGTTGTTGGCCCTCCAGAGGAACTGGCTGGCCACTGTGTGAGACGGGAGGCTGGACTAGGTGGACCCTCACTGGTCTGATCCAGCAGGGCTCTTCTGAGGTTCTTCTCAGGGGAAGGCCTCGGCCTCTCTGCCCTGTTGTTGGCCCTCCAGAGGAACTGGTTGAGGCCACTGTGTGAGACGGGATGCTGGACTAGATGGACCCTCACTGGTCTGATCTTCTGATGTTCTTCTCAGGGGAAGGCCTCGGCCTCTGTGCCCTGTTGTTGGCCCTCCAGAGGAACTGGCTGGCCACTGTGTGAGACGGGAGGCTGGCCTAGGTGGACCCTCACTGGTCTGATCCAGCAGGGCTCTTCTGAGGTTCTTCTCAGGGGAAGGCCTCGGCCTCTCTGCCCTGTTGTTGGCCCTCCAGAGGAACTGGTTGAGGCCACTGTGTGAGATGGGATGCTGGACTAGATGGACACTCACTGGTCTGATCCACTAAGGCTTTTCTTATGACTTCCTTGATGGTCTCCCACCCAGGTACTAACCAGGACCGATCCTGCTTAGTTTCCAAGATCCAATAAAACCAAGCAACCCTGAGCCATTCAAATCAGGGTTGTCAGTATCTAGAAGTCTCCAAATTGTAGGTGCAAGGGAGTCTGGTAGACAGTTTTCTGGAAACAAAAAAAAAAAATAGGACTTTTTACATGTCGAAAACCAATTGCATTCGCCTAGACTCCCTAACCAACGCTCAAGAGCTGAGTTGCACACCCATCAAAGACGCGCCCTTCCCAGGAGCACCGGACAAAAATACCCTCTCCGTTCGGGGGAGGGGGGGGAGGGAATACAGCTTCATTCAATCGACACGGCTCATCATGAAAGCGGCTGGCAAGCGCGGCCATCTCCTGGGCGCTACAGAGCAAGGCCCAATCGGAGTTAGGAAGCAAATTGGTAATAGGTGCAATTTTCTTCTTTTTATCCACGATAATTACTGTGGAAAAGCATGCCTCTCCCTGAGCCGTGCAATTAGCTGCAATAACCAAATCAGCGCTAGGCTCTCATTAGCGACGGCTGCAGCAAGGGGAACACGGAAAACACATTTGTACCTGCCCTTTGCTCCAGCGATGGATTCTGGCTGCCAATTAAAAAAAAACAAACATTGTTGGCAAAAGGGAGGAAAGGGAAAGTGGTTGAAGCAAATGTTCGGGCCTTGAACGTTTGTTCCAAGGCACCTTGTGACCCCCACATAGCAAGACCCGAGTAGGTCCAAGGCTGCAGTCACCGACATTATCAATCCACTTTCCAACTGGATTTTACTGTGTGAACTGGGAAAATCCAGTTGGAAAGTGCAGGAAAAGTGGATTGAGAGTGTGTTCAGACGGGCAGCTAATCCCGCCATTGGCCGGGCTGTAATTTGAGCGGGATCTTTTTGATCCAGCATTGCACAATCAGACAGCCCGCCCGTGAAGCACTTAAGAACATAAGAATATAAGCGAAGCCAATGTTGGATCAGGCCAGTGGCCCATCCAGTCCAACACTCTGTTTCACATAGTGGCCAAAACCCAGGTGCCCTCAGGAGGTCCAGCAGTGGAGCCAAGACACGAGAAGCCCTCCCACTGTTGCCCCCCTGTCAAACACCAAGAAGACAGAGCATCACATGCCCCAGACTGAGGGTTCCTATCTATACTTCACCGCGCGAGACTCCCACAGTGGATTGTCTAGATGGCATCCACCATAAGGTGCCATGCGGTTGGCTTAAAAAAAAAAATCCTGTCTGCGCATGCGCATAGGCGCCTCACCATATACTTGTTTCATGTACTAAAAATGGTAAAAACACGGCTAGCGGTACCTTCCTCTACACGCCGTTTCACTTAATGAAGTTGATAAAGTTCAGGGGACCATCAGAAACATAAAATTGTTTGGATCGCTTGAGCAGAGCTCTGGGGATGTAACTTGTATAAGCGGTTATGCGCGCATCACTAAGAGGTTTTTTTTAATGGCGGTCTTTCAGAATGGTCTGGAGACCATCCCTACAGGCTGATTGCACGCTGGAGGTATGACCAGATGGTAGAAAGTCCGGCATTGGCCCGTCGGCCAGCATTAGACCGGACTTTAACTACTATCTTTTAGATACGAATCCCCAATGGGGAACAAAGGGCTACTAATGAAAGCAGCACAATTCTCAGATGTTGAGGTCTGGACGTGCACTTTAAATCCACCAGGCACCCGTGCCTGGCACAGCTCGAAAGAGCTGTATGAATGCACCCTGTAAGTGGATTATTTAGTGTGTGTGACTGCAGCCCAAGTCGATCTGTTTAAGGCCTGAGGGGTTCTTGATTAAAGGTAAAGCTTTCCCTTGCTCGAAAGGACAGTGCTCATCTCTGTTTCCAAGCCAAAGAGCCAGCGCTGTCTGAAGACGTTTCCGTGGCCATGTGGCCGGCATGTCTAGACGCTGAGGCGCACAGAATGCTGTTACCTTCCCACAGAAGCAGTGCCTATTTATCTACTTGCAGTTTCTTGCTTTCGAACGGCTAGGTTGGCAGGAGCTGGGGCCCGAGAAGGGAGCTCACTCTGTCATGCAGCACTCGGGTCTCGAACTGCGAACTACCAACCTTCCGCTCTGCAGCTCAGCGTCTTAATCTCTGAGCCACCGCGGCCCCTTGGTTCTTGATTACCTTTGTTCAAAGTCACTCAAGGTCGAGAATGTGGGGCTTTCAGGTACGGAGAGCCAGTTTGGTGTAGCGGTGAAGTGCGCGGACCCTAATCTGGGAGAACCGGGTTTGATTCCCCACTTCTCCACTTGCACCTGCTGGATGACCTTGGGCAAGCCATAGCTCTGGCACAGCTGTCCTTGAAAAACCCTGACCCTGCCTTATATTGAACCAGACCTCAGTCCATCAGTGTCAGGATTTTGTACTCAGACTGGAAGCAGGGTCTCAGGCAGAGGTCCTTCATATCACCTACTACCTGGTCCTTCTAACTGGAGATGTTGACCCTGGGACTTCTGCACGCAAAACAGAGGCTCTTCCACTCAGTGACAGACATTAATCACCTGCTGGGTGACTGACTTTAAACCCAATCTTGTGCAGAGTTGCTTCACTCTAAGCCCACCTGAGCAGTGTAGCCCCTCCCCGACAAAATGTCATGCGCCCTTCAGGAAGCAAGCCAAGTTCTCTGCCCCAAGGAGGCTGCATCGCCATCCTCCGCCTACTGGAGAAGCACAACAGGATCCCCTCTGGAGATTCACTGTTAACGGGAGCCGATAGCGATCTGGATTAGGAAAGCCCCGGGGGAAGCTTTGATCTAGTCAGCGGCTCCCATCCTACTCCGGCCTCACCTCCCTGTTGCGACACCGCTTGGAAAACAGACGGATCTAGGCCAGTCGGGACCTGCACGCATCTAGGTCGACGGGCCCAAGAGTCCTCCTTCAAAGCCGTTGCAAACAAACTGGCTTCCAACATCCCCGTTCAAGTCATGATTCCTTCCCATGATGGAACGCGCGGGTTTAAAACACACCCAAGGGCTGCGTCGAGACGGACTCCGGTTTGGCAGGCTGCTAACGGACTTTTGAAAGTGTTGCGGCGTTACAGCCAGAGGCTGGCAAACAAGAGAGAACTCAACCGAATCCACCAGATTTTCCCGGACTTCCGGACACATGCATGGTGCGTTCAGGAAAACTTTGGCAGGCGGGGCATTGCCGCTCCCGCAAGCAGCGGTTGACTATTGCTGCACAATGCATTGTGCGTTCAAAGGCCCAAGAAGCCAATCTGCACCCACTCCCCTTCAACGTGGAGGATGGACCGCTGCCGTCATTTTGCAAGAGCTGCAGCACTGAGTCATGGACTCCCCCGCCGCCGCCGCACCCCACCCCGCAAAGGGCAGAACGAAGCTTTCTGAAACCGGTTCAAGATACTCATCTGCCATGAACAACAGTGCAACCATGGCTCACTCCATCAGGAAATCGTGGATACTGAACGAGGTGACGCTGTTCACAGACTTCTTCACCCAAAGAGCGATAAACACGTGGAGTTCACTGCCACAGGAGGGGGTGGCGGCTACAAGCATGGACGGCTTCAAGGAGGAACTGGATAAACATATGGAGCAGAGGTCCATCAGTGGCTCTTAGCCACAAGGTATAGATAGGGACTCTCAGTCTGGGGCAAGTGATGCACTGTACTCTTGGTACTTGACTGGGGGGGGAACAGTAGGAGGGCTTCTAGTGTTCTGCCCCCACTGCTGGACCTCCTGAGGGCACCTCCCACTGTTGATCCCACCCCCCCTCCAGCACCAAGAATACAGAGCATCACTTGCCCCAGACTGAGAGTTCCTATCTATACCCTGTGGCTCACAGCCACTGATGGACCTCTGCTCCATATGCTTATCTAATTCCCTCTTGAAGCCGCCCATGCTTGTAGCCGCCACCCCCTCCTGTGGCAGTGAATTCCAAGTGTCAATCACTCTTTGTGTGAAGAAGGACTTCCTTTTATCCGTTCTAACCTGACTGCTCAGCAATTTCATGGAGTGCCCACGAGTTCTTGTCTTGTGGGAAAGGGAGAAAAAGACCTCTTTCTCTACCTGCTCTATCCCATGCATAATCCTCTAGATCTTCACCATGTCACCCCTCAGCCATCATTTCTCCCACCATAATAAGGGTGCAGGAATATTGTCAGGACACTCTAAGAGACTTCTCTTCTTTGACTCTGAGTTGGGGCCGTGTGCTTGTCTGCATTCTGACACTGGATGCTTCTGTAGGCCAGGATCAATGCATGCCATCCAGGGAATCCAAAGACCCAGAACAGAACAGCCCTGGAGAGGGGCTCAGAGACAAAGCTGTAACGATAACCCAGCCTTTGGCGGATGAGAAACAGTCTTGACCAGGGGTCCCCAACCTTTTTGAACGTGTGGGCAGCTTGGGAATTTGGACCCAGTGTGATGGGCGCAGCCACAAAATTGGGGGGAGGGGGACAGTTGGATGAGACACCAGAAGTTGTCCTTTTGAAAAATTCTCTGTTATGGTAAAACATCTGAACAATTACCTTTGTTGTTGGTGGTAGGTGTTGTTCAGTCGTACAGTCAAGTCCAACTCTTCGGGACCCCATGGACCATGTTGCGCCAGGCCCTCCTGTCTTCCATTGTCCTCTGGAGTTTGCTTAATTTCATGTTCGTTCCATCGATATCATCATCTAACCATTTCATCCTTTGCCGTCCCCTTCTTCTCTGACCTTCAGTCTTTCCCAGCAGCAGGGTCTTCTCCAGTGAGTGCTCCCTCCTCATTGGGTGGCCAAAGTATTGGAGCTTCAGCTTCAGGATCTGGTCTTCCAGGGAACAGTCAGGGTTGATTTATTTTAGGATCGGCTGATTTGATCTCCTTGCAGTCCAAGGGACTCTCAAGAGTCTTCTTCAGCATCCAAAAGCATCTATTCTTCGGCGCTCAGCCTTACTTATGGTCCAACTCTCGCAGCCGTACATCACTACTGGGAATACCATCGCTTTGACCATACGGACTTTTGTTGGCAGGGTGATGTCTCTACTTTTTGTTATACTGTCTAGTTTTGCCATCGCTTCCCTCCCAAGGAGCCGATGTCTTTTAATTTCATGGCTGCAGTCACCGTCTGCAGTGATCTTGGATCCCAGGAAGGTGAAGTCTGCCACTGCTTCCACGACTTCCCCTTCTATTTGCCAAGGAGTGATGGGGCCGGCTGCCATGATCTTAATTTTTTTGATGTTGAATTTCAAGCCAACTTTTGCGCTTCTCCTCTTTCATTCTGAACAAGAGGCTCTTTAGGCCCTCTTCACTTTCTGCCATTAGAGTGGTATCGTCTGCATATCTGAGGTTGTTGATTTTTTTTAAAATACATTTTAAAAGATATCTGAGTACAGAGAACACTTTGCACGGTGTCCCAGGTTATAAAACAGTTAGCTCGCCAAGAGCACAAGCCCTGCCAGGTGGGAAGACCATTTGGGGGGAAAAAAAACAGTAAATGTGGGAGTCTTCAACTGACCCGGAGCATCGTCTTCGGGGAAACACCTTACCTTTGATAAGGGAGAAGAAAATAGCAAAAACTGATCTCCTTTCATTACCTAAGTAAAAATCCGTGGATGCTCGTTACTGTATTCTTTTCTGTCAGGCAATGCCCCAAAAATGTAAACGACAATGTTTGGATCAGAATTATTAAAACAGAGACAAAATTCGCTAATGATCTTGCACGCTGTACCTGAAGCCAACCAAAAAAACACCGAGGGGGTGGCCGTCTTGCCAGGAGATTTATGCTCTGATATAGAGGAAGCTAACTAGATGCAGACGGCTTCTTCACCACACACCTATATCTGAGTCAGGCTCGACAGGAGCCGCCTAGAACATCCTCCTCCTACTCACACATTAATGCCTATCTGCGGAAAAGTCGCTTCTGGGGAGAAAGTCAGCTCTGTTATGATCGCAAACCCGCTCGCCTCCACCCTTTATTGGCATCACTGGAAGCCGACATCCTTGTTTAAAAAGTTCGAGCCAATTAGCACTATTGCACCGTGACACCAAGAAGACTGCCTAGTGCTGGGAACAGGAAAGGTACCAATTCCTGGTAGCATAAGAAGAAGAAGAGATTGGATTTATATCCCGCCCTTCACTCACTTGGAGTCTCAGAGCGGCTTACAAACGCCTTTCCCTTCCCCTCCCCACAACAGACACCCTGGGAGGTAGGTGGGGCTGAGAGAGCTCTTTCCCAAGCTGTCCTTGAGGGAACAGCCGGTCCAGAGCTATGGCTTGCCCAAGGTCATCCAGCCAGGTGCAAGTGGAGGAGTGGGGAATCAAACCCGGTTCTCCCAGATTAGAGTCCGCGCACTGAACCACTGCACCAAACTGTCGTAATCGTGAATTTTTTAAAAAAATGTCAAAAATCGGCACAGCAGTGAGCTGATCAGAAGCACACTTCCAATTTCAGAGGGGAGCCTTGCTGGGCTGCAGTTGCCCCCCACAAGCACCAAGAATACAGAGCATCCCTTGCCCCGGACCGAGAGTTCCCATCTATACCTTGTGGTTAATAGCCACTGGTGGACCTCTGCTCCAGATGTTGATCCAATTCCCTCTTGAAGCCATCCTTGCTTGAAGCCGCCACCACCTCCTGTGGCAGTGAATTCCACGTGTTAATCACTCTGCTCAGCAATTTCATGGCGTGCCCACAAGGAGTTCTTGTCTTGTGAGAAAGGGAGAAAAGGACTTCTTTCCCTACCGGCTCTATCCCATGCATCATCTTATCAACCTCGATCACGTCACCCCTCAGCCGTCGTTTCTCCAAGCTAAAGAGCCCCAAGCGCTCCAACCTTTCTTCGTAGAGGAAGTGTTCCATCATTCTAGTTGCCCTTTTCTGCACTTTTTCCAATGCTATAATATCTTTTTTGAGGTTGTTCCACCAAAGTGGAGCTGCCACCGAAAAGGCCCTGGCCCTGGTTATGGCCAGCCTGGCATCTTTCATGCTGGGGACAAGAAGGAAGTTCTGTGACCCTGACCGCAGCGCTCTCTGGGGAACATAGGGGGAAAGGCGGTCCCCCCGGCATGCAGGCCCTGGCCACATAGGGCTTTGCAGCTGAGAACCAGCACCTTGAAGCAAACCCGGTTGCAAAGAAGGGTGTCAGGACGCAGAGGTACAAAAACAGAAGGTGCTCGATCTCTCGGAAGTTGATACGCCCAAAATCTTGTTGCTCTCTAACAATGCCCCCAGGCTCGACTCGAGTTAGACCTCCAGCCGTCAGATATGAGACTCTAAGTAGGGTCGGCCTGGGTTAGAGCTTAGATGGGAGACCACCAAGGAAGTCCAGGGTCTCTGTGCAGAGGCAAACATTGGCAAAGCAACTAGAATGATAAAAGGGTTGGAACGCTTTCCCTATAAAGAAAGTTTGAAGGGCTTGGGGCTCTTTAGCTTGGAGAAACGACAGCTGAGGGGTGACATGATGAAGATTTACAAGATTATGCATGGGGTAGAGCAGGTGGAGAAAGAAGTCCTTTTCTCCCTTTCCCACAAGTCAAGAACTCGGGGGCACTCCATGAAATGGCTGAGCAGTCGGGTTAGAACGGATAAAAGGAAATACCCCTGGCCTGATCCACCATTGGCTTCTCTTATGTTCTTAAAACACCTCCTGTTCCTATTTTGCCTTGAAAACCCGTTTTAGGGTCACCATAAGTTGGCTGCATCTTGCCGGCCCTTTCCACCGTCAAACTTTATGCCAGAAAAGCAAAAGCAGTCTTCCCCTCTTGCCAGGCGCCAGGGGAAATCTTGGCTTCTGCCTTTGCAAAGCAGTTCCGCGGCACCTGTAGCTCTTTGCGTGGAAGGAAGGCGAGTCCCATCCTGTGGGAAAGCACTTTGGCCTCCTTGGCATCGCATTACGTCAGCTCTTTGTTGACCACAAAGGCAGCACAACCGTCAGGTGGGAAGGGCTTGCGTGTACCAAAGTCCAACCTTCTCCGTCCCTTTGAGGTTTGCAAGGACATCAAAGTAACAGCAGCTTGCTAAAATCCAAACACTAAAAAACCCATTAAAAGCTCCATCCTAAAGAAAATAAAGATAGCGCACGGCTGCCTGAACCGGGTAACCCGAAGCTGGTTTCCAGCATGGAAGTTTTGTGCCGTTTCCAACAAAAACAAACGCTTCTTGGGTTGGGAAGTCTGAGGGTCCTCTTGCAGGCAAGATCTGGGCCAAACTCTGCCGCAGTTTCTGCCATTCTGGTTCATAAACGGGGTTGCAAAACTGAGAGCTCCGAGAGAAGAGGTTGAGATGGTCCCATGGATTGAATCCATGAACTGAATCCAGGTTCAGAGGCAGAAAGTTCAGGACAGACAAAAGGAAATACAACTTTCCACAGAGAGTGATTTAAATGTGGAATCCACTGTCAGCGGATGTAGTGATGGCCACGGGGATAATCAGCTTTTTCAAGAGATTAGATAGATTCATGGAGGTTAAGTCTGTCAGTGGCTACTAGACAAGTGTGACTGAGGGGAACCTCCACATTCAGGGGCACTAAACTCCTGAATCTCAGAGCCAGGAGGCAACAGCAAAGGGAAGGCCTTTTGTTGCCCTCCAGAGGAACTGGTTGGCCTCTGTGTGAGACAGGATGCTGGACTAGATGGACCCCTGGTCTGACCCAGCAGGGCTCTTCTGATGTTCTTATGAACTGGAGAGCCAGTTTGGTGTCGTGGTTAAGTGTGCGGACTCTAATCTGGGAGAACCGGGTTTGATTCCCCACTCCTCCACTTGCACCTGCTGGATGACCTTGGGCAAGCCATAGCTCTGTACCAGCTGTTCTCTCAAGGACAGCTTGGGAAAGAGCTCTCTCAGCCCCACCTACCTTACAGGGTGTCTGTTGTGGGGAGGGGAAGGGAAAGGAGTTTGTAAGCCACTCTGAGACTCGAAGTGAGCGAAGGGCAGGATATAAATCCAATCTCTTCTTCTAAGACCATAAGAGAAGCCAGTGTTGGATTAGGCCAGTGGCCCATCCAATCCGACACTCTGTCACACAGTGGCCAAAAACACCAGGTGCCCTCAGAAGGTCCAGCAGTGGGGGCAGGACACCAGAAGCCCTCCCACTGTTGCCCCCCGTCAAGCTCTGTCTTCTCTTCTTCTTCTATGAAGGCCTCGGCCTCTCTGCCCTGTCGTTGGCCCTCCAGCGGAACTAGTTGGCCTCTGTGCGAGACAGGATGCTGGACTGGATGGTCCAGCTGAGCTCTTCTTATGGTCACCTGAGAACTTCTTCTCATCTGCTGCTGTTGCCTCTTTAAGCACCAGGATTGCCAGATGGAAAGTACTGGAGTCGGGAGGCCGTTGGAGAGATTTCAAGCATAGCTCTTTTTATTCAGCAGTTCAGCTCAAGGATAACAACCTGAGCTCGGGAGCCCGCTTTTATCTAGGTCAGGACCACACACCCCAACCTCACCCAAATGATCGGATAGGACCTAACAAGAGGGGTCCCAATTCATAGGTCCCTAGGGGAAACCTAAGCGTGCGATTGGTGTCCCCCTGTGATCCGGCCAGCTATTGTCCGGCCGGATCGAAGCTCAGGCCACTACTCGGGCCATGTGCTCGGACCACGTGGCGGTCGCCATTACTGGAGCACATGGCGAGTGACCTGGTTCAAGCACAGTGCATTACACCAGAGAAAGACCGACCAGTTTACCTGAGGCAGGAAATGTTTTCCTTCCAATGCCAGTAAGGCATTTTCCCCTCAGCCAAGCCAACCTTCTCCGTCCCTCACCGTCATTCCACTCATTTCCAAGAATCCACAACCAGCTCTTCCCCAGTTAGATGTCTGAATGCTGTTCTACCTGGGTAGTCAACGCCCGGTAGCTTGGCCGGCCGGACTCAGAACTGTTCACAAGCAAGCGGCTACAAGCGCAGCCTTGCGCAAGATCCTGAATGGCTCCAGAAGCAGCTAAAACGGTTCACGGCTTTTGGGGAATTGCAACGCCTGAGGAACTCCAGGCTGATTCCATGGAAACCGGGGTCTGGTTGCAACGTCCTATTTAGACATTTGTGGGAGAGAACTTGGAAGCATTCGCCACAGCTGAAGACGCAGAGTGTGGAAACATTCAATGCCAACATGGCCAACTATGTCGGAAAGCAAGAAGTACATTCAATCCCAGCAGCAGCAGAGGTTGGGTAAACCATCTGGCATGCCATTCTGGCAGCAGACTGAAACACTGGTAGATGGATGAACGTGTGAACTCAGCAATTGCTGGGATCGTGGAAAGGAGGGGATCTCCTGATTACACCATGCAAAATAAGCTAGGAGGGACCTTTTGTTCAGGGTTAGAGCACCTGCTGGGCATGCAGAAGTTCCCAAGTTCAGTCCCCGGCTTCTCCAATTGAAGAATCAGGTAGCGGGTAATGTGAGAGCTTTCTGCCCAAAGAAGTACTGTCACTCAGGCTGTGGTCACACGGTCATTTTGATCGGGTTTCCCTGCTGTTCCCTCTCGCATTTAAAATTGCTGATCAGACGGCCACATCCGCCTCCCTCGCCGAAGTTGGCTCACTCGCACAATCCTCCCTGCCTCCTAGCGAGTTTTCCGACACCGGGAAAATCAAGTACTTTCCGGGTATTTGCGCTTTGAATCCGCAGTTCCGCCAATCTGGACAGCCATCTCTCGCAACGATCGCAATTAGGTCGTCTGACCATCCTTCGCGCAACGAGGTTCCCCCCCCCCCCAGCTTCCGCCTTTGTGTGCATGAGCAATCCTGCACTGAATAAATTCAATGTTTAAACATTCAATGCACATTTAGACTCCAGCACTTGGTAGTACATTGCCGGTTCTTTTTGTTTGCCGTTCGGGGGGGGGGGGGGGAAGGACCTGTAAAAACAAGGGAGTACAGCGAGTCCAGGTGGGGGCAGCGATTTAGCCGTGTGCAGGTGGAAAGCAATTTTTTAAAAAAAAAAACTTGTGCCATGGTGCTTAAGCAGCAGCGCGGCTATCTAGACAGCGCCCAGAGCCTCATCACACAATGCTTGCCATTTAGGGAGGGATGTGTGATCATCCCAACCCAGAAAAAAACATTCCCAATCAAATCTATAGCGGGAACTAATAGCAAAAACCTTGCCGCGTGACCACAGCCTCAGAGTCGACCACGCTGAGCTTGAGAGATCTGTGGCCTGATTTGGTAGAAGACACCTTCACAGGTCCAGCTCAGGCTGCAGATGAAGGAGGTCAGATCAAACTGGAATGCCCGGTTTGGGACGGGTGGCATTGGAGGAGTCCAACGCTGGCGAAGATGCTAGGAAGGTCTACCAAGAGAAGCCGCCTAAAGGGCAGCAGACCCAGAAGAGGTGAGCAATTAGGTGGTGGTGGTGGTGGAAAGAACCATCAAATCACACCTGGTTTGTGGTGACCGCATAGGGTTTTCAAGGCAAGAGACGTTCAGAGATGCTTTGCCACTGCCTGCCTCTGCGTACCAACCCTGGACTTCCCTGGTGGTCTCCCATCCAAGTGATAACCAGGGCTGACCTGCTTAGCTTCTGAGATCTAATGAGATCAAGTTAGCCTAGGCCTGGATACACTTATATTCCACCGCTCCCCATATGTTCCTCACAGAGCGTTGTGCTCAAATTATCAACATCTCCTGGTTGTCCCCGGCCCCAAGGATGTCCGGCTCACCTCGACCAGGGCCAGGGCCTTATCTGCCCTGCCCCAGCCTGGTGGGACAAGCTCCCGCTTGAGATCAGGGCCCTGCGGGATTTATTACAACTCCACAGGGCCTGCAAGACGGAGCTCTTCCACCAGGCCTTCGGATAAGGTGGCGGACATCCAAATTCTATCTCGGCCTCCCCTGCTGACAAAGCCAGCCAAATGGACCCAGCTCAAACGGAGCATTAGTGTCGAGGCGAATCCACCCTGTTTTGTGTTTGATTTGTGTATTATAAGAACAGAACGTAAGAGAAGCCAATGTTGGATCAGGCCAGTGGCCCCTCCAGTCCAACACTCTGTGTCACACAGTGGCCAAAAACACCCCAGGTGCCCTCAGGAGGTCCAGCAGTGGGGCCAGGACACCAGAAGCCCTCCCACTGTTTCCCCCCCCCCCCCCATCAAGCACCAAGAATACAGAGCGTCACTTGCCCAAGACCGAGAGTTCCTATCTATACCTTCTGGCTAATAGCCACTGATGGACCTCTGCTCCATATCTATATATCTAATTCCGAAGGCGCCCCCTGTGTGAGGATACCTAAATCCGCGCAGGGAGGGCACCTGGGAGGCAGGGAGGTTTTCCTACATATGGGGGGCACTCCCCCCGTGTGCAGAAAAATCCGAAAAGTTAAAAAAAAACCCTTCAGTGACCGTAGAATCCCCCAAAATACCTTTTGAAATGGCACCAACTCCAGACATCAACTGTGAGGAGATTAGAATGTTCGGGGGAGGGGGGGGAGGCTCTAACTGTTTTTGTCAGTAAAAAGCAGGGTTTTTACTGGCAGCAGTCTAGGGTTGCCAAGTACCCCCCCCTGGCCACCAGCAGCAGATCCAGATCCAGACTGGGAAACTCCTGGATATTTGGGGGTGGAGCCTGGGGAGGACAGGGACCTCAGTGAGGTACAATGCCATAAACTCCCCCCTCCAAAGCATCCATTTTCTCCATGGAAAGTTATCTCTGTAGTCTGGAGATGAGCAGTAACTCCAGGGGATCCCCAGGTCCCATCTGGAGGCTGGCATCCCTAGGCAGCACTCTCTGGGTGACTTGATACCACCTGATTTGCATGACTTAATTAGGCCCAGCTGCTTTGCTACAGTTCATCAGCAGCCACCGTATGAAAGCCATTGTGGTGCAACAGTTCTAGCTTCAGACTGGGATCTGCGAGACCCAGGTTCAGATCCCCACCTTGCAGTGGAAGCTGACTGGGAGATTTTGGACCAGTCACATACTTTCAGCCTAACCAACCTCACAGGGTTGTTGTGCAGATAACAAAGAGGAAATAATAATGTAAGCTGCTTTAGTCCCCATTGTGGAGAAAGACTGTAATTTTCCTAGGTAGAGGTTGCAGGGGAGGGGGGTGGAGATAGAAAGCTGAAGACAGATAAAGGTAGGTTGGCTGTTGGGTGGGAAGGAAATAGGGTTGCCAACTCCAGGTTGGGAAATTCCCAGACATTTGAGAGGTGGAGCCTGGGGAGGGTGGGATTTGAGGTGGGAGGCAGAAAGAGAGAGAAAGAGTGATGAGGTGGGGAGGCAGAAAAACAAAGGGAATGATGACGGCTCAGAAAGAGAGAGGAAGTAACATACATGGAGGAGAGCGAGAGAGTAAGAAAGGGGGGGCAGAAGGGAGAAAGAGTGTGAGAGAGGTAGGAGGAGAAGGGAGGAAGCAAAGGTGTGAGGAATGGGATAACTATCCTGCAAGTTTCTTGCAGGTCTCCACTTGTGTTTATCTAATTCCCCCTTGAAGCCATCCATGCTTGTAGCCGCCACCACCTCCTGTGGCAGTGAATTCCACATGTTAATCACACTTTGGGTGAAGAAGGACTTCCTTTTATCCATTCTAACCCGGCTGCTCAGCAATTTCATGGACTGCCCACGAGTTCTTGTATCGTGAGAAATATGGTTTTAACTATTTGATTATATATTGTTACTTTGTGATTTGTAATGGGTCCTGAGCCTGCTTGTGGGGAGGGCGGGATAAAAATCGAATTAAACAAACAAACAAACAATATAAATGCTGCTCCAATCACAGTTCATTCACCCAGAATCAGGGGACACAATTCCCCCTAACTGGGTGGGAAACCTTCCCCAATATCCTTCCTCCAGCACCCCCCATCTCCTTTGATCTTTGCACGCCTCTATTTCCCCCACCCCTTCATTGTTCTCCATTGAGACTGCACTCTCTCTGGGGCAGAGATCTGCCTTCCATGCTCTGACTTGGTAAAGGGCAAACAGCGGCAAGAGCCACTTAAAAGCACTCAGAAAGATTTTGCACAGACTGGCTGTCTGCACCGTTTGGGTCAATACTGGCGGCCTATTCTCAAAGCACTTTCTTTGTTAGAATGCAAAAAAGGATGGTTCAGTCATCTGCAAGTGTGATATCTGTGCAGATGACAAAAAAAACAAATTAGCTAACGGAACAAATTTTGAGTCCAGTGACACCTTGAAGGCCAACAAGCTCCTACATTGGAATGATCAAAGGTTTGGAACCCTTTCCCTATGAAGAAAGGTTGAAATGCTTGGGGCTCTTTAGCTTGGAGAAACGATGGCTGAGGGGTGACATGATCGAGGTTTATAAGATTATGCTTGGAATAGAGCAGGTAGGGAAAGAAGTCCTTTTCTCCCTTTCTCACAACACAAGAACTCGGGGGCACTCCATGAAATTGCTGAGCAGTCGGGTTAGAACAGATAAAAAGAAGTACTTCTTCACCCAAAGAGTGATTAACACGTGGAATTCACTGCCACAGGAGGTGGTGGCGGCTACAAGCATGGACGGCTTCAAGAGGGAACTGGATAAATGTATGGAGCAGAGGTCCATCAGTGGCTATTAGCCACAAGGTATAGATAGGAACCCTCAAGTGTGGGGCAAGGGAGGCTCTGTATTCTTGGTGCTTGGGGGGGGGGCAAGAGTGGGAGGTCTTCTCGTGTCCTGGCCCCACTGCTGGACCTCCTGAGGGCACCTGGTGGTTTTGGCCACTGTGTGACACAGAGTGTTGGACTGGATGGGCCACTGGCCTGATCCAACACTGGCTTCTCTTATGTTCTTATGTACCTCGAATAAACCTTTGTTGGTCTTCAAGGTGGCTCCAGATTCAAAATCTGTTCTACTGCTTCAGACCAACACAGCTGCCCACCTGGATCTAACTTCTTCAGATACTTAGCGAACAGTTATTTTGAAATAGTTAACTTCTTTTTTAAAAAGGTAAGGACTTATCACTCTAACCTGGATGGCGGGGACTGGCCTGTCTCCTCAGATCTCAGAAGCTAAGCAGGGACAGCCCTGGCCAGTACTTGGAAGAAAGACCACCAAGGAAGTCCAGGGTTGCTATGCAGAGGCAGGCAATGGCAAGCCACCTCTGTACTTCTTTTGCTCAGACCTAGACGGCCCAGGCTAGTCTGGCCTTGCCTGATCTCAGAAGCTGAGCAAAGTTAGGACTTGGATGGGAGACGATCCAGGCAGTCCAGGGTTGCTATGGAGAGGCAGACAACAGCAAACCATTTCTGGACATCTCTTGACTTGAAAACCCTACGGGGTGTCTCCATAAATCAGCTGCCATTTGACAGCAAAAATTTATTACTATTAGAAATTATTATAATAATTTTGAAGATTAGGGATGGTTCCCGTAAACTGTGAATGGTTTAAGTTATTCTTCTTTCCTCTTGGCCTGGACCACAAAGGCCAACAGTTTCAAATACGTTTGGTTAAGAAGCCGGAATTAACATGGAAATAAAGCTCAGTTGACACAGGTCAGCTGCTTTCTACGGAGACCTCGCCCCAGGAAGCTGTGTGAAGATGCACCAAAGGAGGTTCTTAACAGCTGCAGAGATTCCAAGAGAAACTTGAACGCCCAACTGAGTTTGGGGAAATGGACGCTGGCTCAAAATCCTCATCGATTTGTAGACCAAGAGGCTGTTCCTCGCCTGGAATTCACAGGACTGGTAACTGAACATGCCAAAGTTCTTTCTTACAGCCCTTTAATTTTGATTTTGTGCTGTGATCCCTTACTGATCATTAGGGAGAGCTGGTCAACAATTTTACTGAACTTGACAGCACCCTGCTCGCCTGCCACTACTGGACTGATCCTTCAAAGAACATGAGAAGAGAAGCCATGTTGGATAAGAACTTAAGAACATAAAAGAGGCCATGTTGGATCAGGTCAATGGCCCATCCAGTCCAACACTCTGTGTCACACAGTGGCCAAAACCCAGGTGCCTTCAGGAGGTTCACCAGCAGGGCCAGAACTCCAGAAGCCCTCCCACTCTTGCCCCCCAAGCACCAAGAAGACAGAGCATCACTTGCCCCAGACATAAGAATATAAGAGAAGCCATGTTGGATCAGGACTGTGGGCCATCCAGTCCAACACTCTGTGTCACACTGTGGCCAAACCACAGGGGCTATCAGGAGGTCCACGAGCAGGGCCAGAACTCCAGAAGCCCCCCCCCCCAGTGTTGGCCCCCCCAGCACCAAGAATACAGAGCATCACTGCTCCAGACATAAGAACATAAGAGAAGACATGTTGGATCAGGCCAACGGCCCATCCAATCCAACACTCTGCATCACACAGTGGCCAAAAACACCAGGTGCCATCAGGAGGTCCACCAGTGGGGCCAGATGGCAAAAACACTGAAGCTGAAACTTGGCCACCAAAACTACCCAAACTAGAGCCAGTTTGGTGTAGTGGTTAAGTGCGCAGACTCTAATCTGGGAGAACTGGGTTTGATTCCCCACTCCTCCACTTGCACCTGGCTGGATGACCTTGGGCAAGCCATAGCTCTGTACCAGCTGTTCTCTCAAGGACAGCTTGGGAAAGAGCTCTCTCAGCCCCACCTACCTCACAGGGTGTCTGTTGTGGGGAGGGGAGGGGAAAGGAGTTTGTAAGCCGCTCTGAGACTCCCTTGGGGAGTGGAGGGCGGGGTATAAATCCAATCTCTTCTTCTGCTTCTTCTACCCAAAGACCACCAGGGCATTCAGGGTTCACCTAGACTGGAACGCAAAACTACCTGGGCAAGTCTCTACATAAACCTTGGCTCAGGTCTCCAACTTCTTTGAGCCTGCAGCAAGCAGGGCGGCGGGCACCACCACAAAATTCCTACCACCACAGTTAGAGCCAGTCACAGCATGGTTTCTGAAGGAGGTAGAGCCACTCACAGTGGACAACCGGTTCTTCTGGAGGGCCAACTACAGGGCATAGAAGCTGAAGCCTTCATAACAAGAGCCCTGCTGGATCAGACCGATGGTCCAGTGAGTCCAATACCCTGTCTCACCCAGTGGACAGTTAATTCCTCTGAAGGGCCAAGAAAGAGGGCAGAGAGGCCAAGGGAACATAGGATGAGACCTGCTGGATCAGACCAGTGAAGGTCCATCTAGCCCAGCATCCTGTCTCACACAGTGACCAGCCAGTTCCCCTGGAGGGCCAACACCAGGGAAGAGAGGCCGAGGCCTTCACAAGAACATCAGAAGAGCCCTGCTGGATCAGACCAGTGAGGGTCCATCCAGTCCAGCATCCTGTCTCACACAGTGGCCAACCAGTTCCTCTGGAGGGTCAACAACAGGGCATGGAGGCCGAGGCCTTCATAAGAACCTCAGAAGAGCCCTGCTGGATCAGACCAGTGAGGGTCCATCCAGTCCAGCATCCTGTCTCACACAGTGGCCAACCAGTTCCTCTGGAGGAACCAAGGGGGCCGAGGGGCCGAGGCCTTCCCCTGATGTCACCTCCTGGCACTGGGATTCATTTGTTTATTGCCTCTGAACGCCAGCTGTGAGTTCCCCATACTGATTACCCGTAAAATATAACATGTAGTTTGGTCCTTGCTTAACACAGCAGCACCCAGCAAGAGCTGACAGTAAGTCATGATCATCAGCCAAGTTGCCAGTTGAGATCTGGAACTAAGTCCTTGGAACCGTTCCAACCTAAGGGGAGGAGGAGAAGATTGGATTTATACCCCGCCCTTCACTCGGAGTCTCAGAGCGGTTTACAAACTCCTTTCCCTTCCCCTCCCCACCACAGGCACCCTGCAAGGTAGGTGGGGCTGAGAGCTCTGACAGAAACTGCTCTTTCAAGAACAGCTGTGCCAGAACCATGGCTTGCCCAAGGTCATCCAGCAGCTGCAAGTGGAGGAGTGGGGAATCAAACCCGGTTCTCCCAGATTAGAGTCCGCGCACTTAACCGCTACACCAAACTGGCTCATTACCCATTCCGGCCACAAGACTCCAACTGAACAACAGAAATAAGTATCCTGGCACAGACTTGGCGGTACTTGATTGCACAATTTTCTTTTCTTAGGATTGCGGACAGCTGGGATGTTTCAGACCTTACGGATCAATTGAAAATGTGACGGCTGATGTATCTGGCAGCGGATTTTTTAATACATTCCTCTAATGTACTGAAAATTGTATCACCTAGGAACAAAGAATGCGCCACACTTCCTTCCAGGCTTTTCATTTTTATTCATATGCCAATGTCTGCAGATTTAATTGGCCAACAAATCCATTGCAACTCATAAAATTAATCCGAAGACAGGTTTTTGATTGACTGTCAACTCTAGCAAAGAGGAGTGACATGGATCATAAGATCTAGTCCAGCATCCTGCCTCACACAGTGGCCAGCCAGTTCCTCTGGACAGCCAACACTAGGGCATAGAGGCCGAGGCCTTAATAAGAACATCAGAAGAGCCCTGCTGGATCAGACCAGTGGTCCATCTAGTCCTGCATCCTGTCTCACACAGTGGCCAGCCAGTTCCTCTGGAGGTCCAACAACAGGGCATGGAGGCCAAGGCCTTCATAAGAACATCAGAAAAGCCCTGCTGTAAAGACCAATAGTCCATCTAGTCCAGTATCCTGTCTCAACACAGTGGGCAGCCAGTTCCTCTGGACGGCCAACACTAAGGCATAGAGGCCGAGGCCTTCGTAAGAACATCAGACGAGCCCTGCTGGATCAGACCAGTGAGGGTCCACCTAGTCCAGCATCCTGTCTCACACAGTGGCCAACCAGTTCCTCTGGAGGGTCAACAACAGGGCAGAGAGGCCGAGGCCTTCATAAGAACATCAGAATAGCCCTGCTGGATCTGACCAGTGGTCCCTCTAGCCCAGCATCTTGTCTCACACAGAGGCCAACCAGTTCCTTTGGACGGCCAACAACAGGGCACAGAAGCCAAGACCTTCCCCTGACAGTACCTCCAGGCTCTGGGATTCAGAGGCTTTGTGCCTCTGAACATGGAGGTTCCCTTCCGTCCCCATGGCTAGTAGCCACTGATGTACTTATCCTCCATGAATCTATCTAATCCTCTTTTCAAGGAAGCTGTTCAAAGGTTCGGACACCTAAGAGCCCAAAATTGGGCTTTCAAGCATGCAAAACACCTACTTTTCCACTAAAGTATGAGCCCCCCCCCACACACACACACTGAGAAAACAAAAACTCTCATCTGCATTCTTCTTGGGATTAGAACAGATTTACAACTCTGCTGTGCAACATCCACCTTAAATGCTCTTTAATCTGAGCATTCAGGCAATACTCCTTGTATCAGGATTAGTAATTTGACGACTTTCACCATTTCTCCAAGGCCTAGGAGACAAAGAGCAATGAAATTTCACACCCACCTAACCAAGTTTCTTGGGAACACAGTCCAGGTGCCAAAAGTCCCGGCCCCAACCTGGCGGAACTCTGTCAAATAACATCCAGGCCCGGTGGGATCTAATGCAATTCCACAGAAATGTTCTGCCAGACATTTGTTTGGGGACAGTAACGGTTTCCATTGTTCTGTCAGTCCTGTCTTCCCGACTATCCCCCCCCCCCCCTTCTGTTGCCCCGGAAGGTCGTACCAGAACCAATGGGTTGAAATGAAATCAGAAGAGTTTTCAGCTAAACAGGAGGAAGAACTTCCTGACCGTTAGAGCGGTTCCTCTAGGGTTGCCAAGTCTGGGTTGGAAAATACCTGGAGACTTTGGGGGTAGAGCCAGGAGAGGGCGGGGTTTGGGGAGGGGAGAGACCTCAGCAGGATACAATGCCATAGAGCCCACCCTTCAAAGCAGCCATTTTCTCCAGGGGAGCTGATCTCTGCCAGCTGGAGATCAGTTGTAAAAGCAGGGGATCCCCAGGCCCCACCTGGGGGATGGCAACCCTAGGTTCCCCGGTGGAACAGGCTTCCTCGGGAGGTGGTGGGCTCTCCTTCTTGGGAGGTTTCCAAGCAGAGGCTAGATGGCCACCGGACATCAATGCTGATTCTGTGAACTTGGGCAGATCACGAGAGGGAGGGCAGGAAGGGTCGCCTCAGGGCTCAGTTCTCGTGGCCCTTTCTTACACACCCAGGGAAATGCCGATCACCATTTTGGGGTCAGGAAGCAATTGTTTTCCAGGCCAGTTTGGCCAGGGATCCTGGAGGGTTTTTTTGTCATCTTCTGGGTGTGGAATGGTGGTCACTGGGGGAGTGGGGGGGGGGGGAGGTATTTGTGAATTTCCTGCATTGTGCAGGGGGCTAGACTAGATGACCCTGGAGGACCCTTCCAACTCTATGATTCTATCAGTGGCCTGAACGTCATCTTCTTAGGTCTTATTGCGTTTGAGTGGATTCTACTGTTTTTATTACTAATTTATACATGTATATTTGCATTACTGTATGCCCCTGAGCCCTGATTCACAAGGAAGGGCTGTTTAGAAATCAAACCTAACAAATAATACATACAAATAAATAAACCTGAAAAGCTTTCCATGCCCTGTGGTTTGCAGGCGATGAATTATTGGGTTTTTTCCCCTCTTTTGCTGGCTTTTTTGGATTTTATAAAATTCAAAAAGCTCTCCAGGATGGGGCAGATGAGACACAAAATTTTCACCCTCAGTTTCCCTTATTGTGAAATGTGTGCAGCCCCGGCCTACTCATCTCCGCATTTTGGAAATTGGGTTTTTTAACATCTGCTCTTCAGTTTGGTGTCGTGGTTAAGTGCACGGACTCTGATCTGGGAGAACCAGGTTTGATTCCCCACTCCTCCACTTGCACCTGCTGGATGACCTTGGGCAAGCCATAGCTCTGTACCAGCTGTTCTCCCAAGGACAGTTGTCTCAGAGCTCTCTCAGCCCCACCTACCTCACAGGGAGTCTGTTTCTTGTGGGGAGGGGAAGGGAAAGGAGTTTGCAAGCTGCTCTGAGACTCCAAGTGAAGGGCAGGGTTTAAATCCAATCTCTTCTTCTCTCCTTCTTCTTCTTCTTCTTCTACCCATCCATACAAGGCAACGTAATAAGAGCTCTGCTGGGTCAGACCAGTGGTCCATCTGGTCCAGCATCCTGGCTAACACAGTGGCCAACCAGCTCCTCTGGAGGTCCAGCAACATAGAAAGAGAGGCCTTCCCCTGATGTAGCCTCCTGGCTCTGGGATTCAGAGGTTTGGTGGCGGTGGAAAATGCCATCAAGTGCCATCAGGGGGTTGGACTAGATGATCCTGGAGGTCCCTCCCAGCTCTCTCTTTCTCTGTATCCTTTCCACCTTGCCAGCATCATGTTTTATATATAGTCTAAATTAGAAGCTCAAGTTTGAAGAAGGATAATGAATCCAACTGGAGGAACTGTTCAGAGCAGTTTAAGAGTGACACAAAGTGTTGGACTGGATGGACCACTGACCTGATCCAATATGGCTTCTCTTATGTTCTTGTTAGCTTCAAGAGGGAATTAGATAAATATCTGAAGCAGAAGTCCAGCAGTGGCTATTAGCCACAAGGTATAGATGGGAACTCTCGGTCTGGGGCAAGTGATGCTCTGTATTCTTGGTGCTTGACCAGGGGGGCAACAGTGGGAGGGGTTCTAGTGTCCTGGCCCCACTGCTGGACCTCCTGAGGGCACCTGGTATTTTTGGCCACTGTGTGACCCAGAGCATTGGACTAGATGGGCCATTGGCCTTATCCAACATTGGTTTCTTATGTTCATGTTGGTCTTCTGTAGAACTGCTAGTCCAGTAGCACCTTAGCAACCAACAAGATTTTCAAGGTATAAGCTTTTGACACTCAACACTCTTGTATCTGATGAAGGGAGTTTTGATTCTCGAATTCTTATACCCTGAAAATCCTGTTCATCTCTAAGGTGCTACCGGATTCAAACCTAGCTATCCAGAACAGGCATCTCTCAAGAGAGGGCTGAAACAGCAGGGCATATTCTCCCGCTCCCAGAGGAAAATACAAATACACACCGCATTTCAGCCCAAGAAATCTACACAGCCGGAGAGGAAAGCGCCAAGAGGGGGAACAAGGAGTATCCCACCCAACGAGTGAGTAGTTTTAAAAGAAGTTCCCAGAGCTGGACTGACAGACCAACAAACCGGAAGGCGAGCAAACAGCCCTGGACTATCCAGAGGGGGGGGGACCTTTTGGAGCCGGGTGTGTTGACACAGCTGGGATTCGGCAGGGCCGCTCCCACGCTCGACCTAAGTATCCCAGGGCACAGAAAACCGGCCAAACCTGCTCCAGTTAGTGGTCTACCTGGAGAAGAACCGTGTTTGTGAGAGCCAAATCAGAGACTGGGGGAAAGATGGAGATGGAGGCTGCGCCCAGGATGGCTCATGAAAGAGACGCAGCCTGGCTGACAACAGGGGAGACATACCCACAACCCCATATCCTTGGAGATCAGGGCAGATGTCCTGAGCCTCCCTGTCCAGGGGCAGTCAAACTTGGAACCCCAGAGCCAGGAGGAACATCAGGGGAAGATCTCAGCTTCTATGCCCTGTAGTTGGCCATATAGAGGAACTGGTTGGCCACTCTGTGAGACAGGATGCCGGACTAGATGGGCCACTAGTCTCATCCAGCAGGGCTCCTCTTTATGTGCTTATGAAGGCCTCGGCCTCTCTGCCCAGTTGTTGGCCCTCCAGAGGAACTGGCTGGCCACTGTGTGAGACAGGATGCTGGATTCGATGGACCCTCACTGGTCTGACCCAGCAGGGCTCTTCTGATGTTCTTATGGAGGCCTCGGCCTCTCTGCCCTGTTGTTGGCCCTCCAGAGGAACTGGCTGGTGACTGTACGAGACAGGAGCCTGGACTAGGTGGACCCTCACTGGTCTGATCCAGCAGGGCTCTTCTGACATTCTTATGTACCCCAGCGAGCACTTCGATCAGGCTCCCGGAATGGCCCAGCTGGCAGCAACAAGGGCCAGGGCCTTTTTGGTGGCGGCCCCGCACTGGTGGAATGAGCTCCCAGATAACATCAGGGCCCTGCAGGACCTCTCACAGTTCCACAGGGCCTGCAAGACAGAGCTCTTCCTCCAGGCTTTCAAGAAGGGGCCACCCCGATTTTGTTATAGCCCTGGCCCTTCCATCGGAAACCGCCAACTTTGACCATTCTGCACCAACTGGAAGTTTATATCGCCTCCAGAAGCTGCTCAGATGTGAGCGACAAAGTTGTGCCATCTTGTATTGTGATTTAAACTGTATACTGTATGTTTTTGTAGGATAGTTATTTTATGGAATTTTATTGTGTATGAATTTGTTGTTAGCCGCCCTGAGCCTGCCGTAAGGCCGGGAGGGTGGGATATAAATCCAAGAAATAAATAAATAAATAAATATTATGAAGGCCTCACCCTCTCTGCCCTGTTGTTGGACCTCCAGAGGAACTGGCTGACCACTATGAGAGACAGGATGCTGGATGAGATGGACCACTGGTCTGACCCAGCAGGGCTCTTCTGATGTTCTTACATTCTTAACTTTGCACCACTCTGAGGCTGCCTTTTTCAAGCCACTAAAATGAAAAACCCTTAAGAACATAAGAGACGGCACGTTGGTTCAGGCCAGTGGCCCATCCAGTCCAACACTCTGGGTCACACAGTGGCCACCAGGAGGTCCACCAGCGGGGCCAGAACTCCAGAGATCCTCCCACTGTTACCCCCCCAATCACCAAGAATACAGAGCATCACTGTCCAGACATAGTGTCCCATCTAGACCTCGTGGCCAATAGCCACTGATGGATCTCTGCTCCATCTGTTTATCCAATCCCCTCTTGAAGCTTTCTGCGCTTGTAGCTGCCACAACTTCCTGCAGCAATGAATTCCATTTGTGAATTACTCTTTGGGTGAAGAAACACTTCCTTTTACCCGTTCTAAACCTACGGCTCATCAATTTCAAAATACAAAAAAAAAAAAATCCTCCAGGATCTATGACCAAACCGGCCTGGAGAAAAATTGCTTCCTGACCCCAAAGTGGCGACCAGCATTTCCCTGGGCGTGTGAGAAAGGGCCACAAGAACTGAGCACTGAGGTAACCCTTCCTGCCCTCCCTCTCAAGATCTTCCCAAGCTCACAGACTCCACACTGCTGTCAGATGGCCCTCCAGCCTCTGTTTGAAAACCTCCAAGAAAGGAGAGCCCACCACCTCCCGAGGAAGCCAGTTCCACTGAGGAACCGTTCCAACTGTCAGGAAGTTCTTCCTAAAGTTCCTTAAATCTTAATGACTTAAGATTACTTCCGGCATACAAACACAGAAGCAAAACGGCCCTTTCAAACCCGAAGGCCTTTGCACCCAAACTTAAGCATAATGGACGAAACTAGGTTCGTCAGTATCTGCCTATCATGGAACTGCAGAGTGAAAAGAGAAGACCGAGGCAGGGCACGGATCCTGCAGCCCCAGCTCAATTCACGGGCAGCAATAACCACAGAGGATAATCGAGGCCAGGGGTGGGCAAACTTGCTCAGGGTAAGAGCCACCTAGAACAGGGTGGCCAAACTTGCTTAACATAAGAGCCGCATAGGATAAACATCAGATGTTTGAGAGCCACAAGACATGGACAAACATTACCTGCTTTTATTGGAAAATAAACAAATTTGCTTTCTATTAACATTAAATGAGACTGCCAAAAATAACAACAAAAGGGGTGAAAGCAGATATTGATAATGATATTGATTTGTCCAATGATGTTTGTTTGCTAATGATAAGTAGCTTCCCCAGCCGCCCAGCCGGGAGCCACATAACATATGTGAAAGAGCCGCATGCGGCTCCCGAGCCACAGTTTGCCCACCCCTGATCTAGGCTTTCCTTCACAGTCCAAAAATCACGCAAGGCCCATTTTGTTCCAGTGCAGGAACAAGAGCAATCACACAGGCTTAGCTTTCCACCCAGGAACACCTCCCACTCACCTGGCACGGCTCCTCGGGGGATGAGGAGATGCTCACAGGGTGAAAAGGAGCGGTGGATTTGGTAGCCCCAAAGACAAGAAGGTTTGGGAAACAAAGTCTGACTGACAGGAGAGACACTTGCCTGGCTGGGAAAGGACTGGAGCTCCCTCGCACACCTCAGAAGGGGCTGAAGGGGTGGGGGGGGTGGGGGAAAGAAGAAGAACAAGAAGAAGAAGAAAAAGAAGAAGAAGAAGAAAAAGAAGAAGAAGAAAAAGAAGAAGAAATATTTCCAAGAAACAAGATAAAGTGCAACCTAAATATTAATTTACTTTGCTTGTAGTCTAGACATACAAACTAGATGTAAGCTGAATAGATATTTCAAGATATTAGTTAAAGCTGAATGGTTTATAATAGCTTAAATATTAAAAGATAAGTGAAATGACTGTGTTGAAAGCCATGGAGGGAGAGAAATCCTCAAGAAGAAAGTAGATAGAGTACCAATCTTCCCAAGCTCATAGTAAAAGAAATATCAATGTTTAGAAGATTAGGATTTGCCAAAACAATTAGTTTGGGCTGCCTGTCATAATTAAAGAAAAAATGTTTAATGTAAAAAAGAAGAAGAGGAGGAGGAGGAGATGATTGGATTTATACCCCACCCTTCACTCGGAGTCTCAGAGCAGCTGACAAACTCCTCTCCCTCCCCCTCCCCACAACAGACAGCCTGTGAGGTGCGTGGGGCTGAGAGAGCTCATTCGAGAACCGTCCTTGTGAGAACAGCTCTGACAGAACTGTGGCTGGCCCAAGGTCATCCAGCAGCTGCAAGTGGAGGAGTGGGGAATCAAACCCGGTTCTCCCTGATTAGAGTCCGCGCACTTCACCACTACACCAAACTGGCTCTACACCACTACACCAAATGACGTTCGCTCTCTTCCGTGCGCTTCCTGGGTAGTGGTTCGTCTTGGACTACTAGGATCTGGGGGACCCAGGTCCGAATCTCTATTCTGCCATGGAAGCCCGCTGGGTGACCTTGGGCCAGTCACACGCTCTCGGCTTAATCTTCCTCACAGGGTTGTCGTGAGGATAAAATAGAGGAGAGGAGAACGATGTAAGGTGCATTGGGTCCATAGGGGAGAGAAAGGCAGGGTAGAAATGAATGAAATAAAATAAAATAAAAACATTAAATGATGTGCTTGCTGACCCTGAGCACGAAATCGTGAGGTTGCAAGATAACGCACAGTTCACAGAGATTTCTTTGGTCTCCGGAAAAATCTAAAGGCAAAACCCGCTACTGTACCTTTTATTAAGACCACCCCCAAATAACACGGGCACAGCGGCTGAGCTTTTGGGCTGTCCCAGGACTTTTCACCTGGCTGGATGTTCTGAACTAAAACAGAACAAGCTGACCCCTGCTCTAACCACTACACAAGATGTTGCTCTGCCATTTAGTGTCACCATGTTAGGGATCGGCAGTGTAGTTTCTTAAGTCAAAATCAGACAGGTCCCCGCCCTCAAAGAGCTTCCAGGGCGGCTTCTGAGAACGCCACGAAGACTGAAGAATCCCATCTCCGCCAATCAGATTTACTCGGATCATGTGAAAAGCGCTACCAGCTCAGATCAAAGAGCCACCCAGTCCAGCTGCAAGAGACACCCAGAAGACCACACCGAGGGCATGAAGGCTTCTATCATTTGCCTGCCCCATCCGGGATTCAGAGATAGACTGCCTTTCCACATGGTGGCTCAGCTTACGACCGACGGCTATTGACAAACCATGTCCTTGCACGACTTTCAGCCCCCTGAATTAATATCACCATTTTCTCTCTCCTTTTTTCTGGTTGCCCCGGGATCAGCACAGTGTAAAAGCAGTTCCATTTTACAGGGCAGTTTCGCAGCTGGGCTACGCCTTGGTTACACCAGAGTAGTAAATGCATGAAGGATGCAGGGCAGATCGGCGTGTCCGAAGCTAGAGGACATGTCCTCTGCTCCTCCTGCTTCGCCCATTTACTGCAGTAAATGCAAGCTTGCAAAAGCCACGCAAACTCCCGACAGACTCCAAAGCAACCTTGATGAAAGGGCGCTCGAAGACAGGCGCCCGATACAACAGTGTGAAATGCAGCACTGAACTGGAATATGCCTTTAAAAAACACAAAACTGGGGGGGGGGGGGTTTGTTTGGGAGCACCAACCGAGCATTTGCTCCAACAACAGGCAGTGGCAACAGAACTCTCCTCCACTGCAGGGCATCATTGCGCTGCCCTCTATTTTTAAATCCAGAGATGCATCACCTCAGCCAGGTTCAGCCTCACAAAGAGGAGGAGGACACAGACGCCAAAACAGGGGAAGGACACAGCTTCCTGACCTCCTTTCAGGCATCTTTTTGTTAACATAAGAACATAAGAGAAGCCAATGTTGGATCAGGCCAGTGGCCCATCCAGTCCAACACTCTGTCACCCAGTGGCCAAAAACACCAGGTGCCCTCAGGAGATCCAGCAGTGGGGCCAGGACACCAGAAGCCCTCCCACTGTTCCCCCCCCCCAAGTAACATGAATACAGTGCGTCACTTGCCCCAGAGTGAGAGTTCCTATCACAGCCACTGATGGACCTCTGCTCCATATGTTTATCCAATTCCCCCTTGAAGCTGTCCATGCTTGTAGCCGCCACCTCCTCCTGTGGCAGTGAACTACAAGTATCAATCACTCTTTGGGTGAAGAAGGACTTCCTTTTATCTGTTCTAACCGGACTGCTCACCAATTTCATGGAGTGCCCACGAGTTCTTGTCTTGTGAGAAAGGGAGAAAAGTCCCTCTTTCTCGACCTGCTCTATCCCATGCATAATCTTGTAAACCTCAATCATGTCACCCCTCAGCCGTCGTTTTCCCAAGCTAAAGAGCCCCAAGCGCTTCAGCCTTTCTTCATAGGGAAAGTGTTCCAACCCTTGGATCATTCTAGTTGCCCTTTTCTGCCCTTTTTCCAATGCTATAATATCCTTTTTGAGGTGTGGCGACCAGAACTGTACACAGTACTCCAAATGAGGTCGCACCACCAATTTATACAGGGGCATTCTGATACTGGCTGATTTGTTTTCAGTCCCCTTCCTAATAACCCCCAGCATAGCAGAAGGTTGAAAAGCAGAGGAGAAAAAGGTTAGCCCCCAGCAGAAACAGAGAACACCACCCAGGAACACAAAGGCGGCACAGGAAATGCCAAAATAAGTGAGGGCACCAAGAGGGTCACCCCCATCCCAAAGATCTGATTCTCAGGTGGAATAGAAATTTATTTGTATTCAACCACAGGCCACTACAAACCAAGGATAACAGCAGCAAGGGATGCTATAAATATGAGGATTGATATCAAATAAAGTAAACTTTAAAATATAATAAAACCAGAAAGTCAGAATAAAATAAAGGGAGGATGCACGGAATTAATTGAATCAAAAGGTGTCCACTAAGATCAATATTAATTCATACCCATAAGAACAGCATTGGCCCATATTTTCTTTGCAGCGTGATTCTCAAGTGAAAAGGTTGGAACAGAGGGATCAAACATACGGCCCAGGGGCCAGAAGCGCCCCACCCAGTGTTCTTATGGAGCCGACAAGAGAAGAAGAGGAGGAGATTGGATTTATACCCCGCCCTTCACTCCCCGAGGGAGTCTCAGAGCGACTTATGAACTCCTTTCCCTTCCCCTCCCCACAAGGAGGTAGGCGGGGCTGAGAGAGCTCTGAAAGAAACTGCTCTTTTTCCAAGAACAGCTGTGCCAGAGCTATGGCTTGCTCAAGGTCATCCAGCAGGTGCAAGTGGAGGAGTGGGGAATCAAACCCGGTTCTCCCAGATTAGAGCCCGCGCACTTAACCACTACACCAGACTGGCTCTCCAAACAAGCAGCTGGGGCAAAGGAAGGAACAGTAGACTGCTCAGGTGGGGAGTAGGCAGAGCCGCTCCGATTGTGGCTTCAGCATGGCGGAAGAACCTTGTCTGCAGCAGTCAAGCAGCGAGGGAATGTCTGGCTCTCCAGTCCGCCCATATGGGTTTTCCTTTGCACCCCCCCCCCCCCCCCCAGGCCATGGGGCCTTGCAGTGAGGAGACAGCAACCTGGAACTTACCAGCTCTGGCCCTTGTAACAAATGAGTCCGACACTTCTGGGTTCAAACCACAGAATCACAGAGTTGGAAGTGACCTCCAGGGTCAGCTAGTCCAACCCCCCGCACAATGCAGGAAATTCACAAATACCTCCCCAACACACACCCTGTCACTGACTGCTGTTCCACGCCCAGAAGATGGCAAAAAAAAAACCCCAAAACCCTCCAGGATCTCTAGCTAACCTGGCCTGGAGAAAAAATAAATGAAATTATTTACTTACTAGGAGTAAGGCCTGTTGTGGGAAGAAATACAACTGGGCTCTAGAAGGAAGCTCCAGGTGTGGCTGGTGGGGCAGCAGAGGGAAGGGGGAAACAGAGGCAGGCAAGCCATGTTTATTTCCTTCCCCTTGGCTATAAGGCAGGGCTGTCTCAAGCCCTTCTGCTGCCCCCAGTGGGAAGAAGAAGAAGAGAAGAGATTGGATTTATATCCCGCCCTTCACTCACTTGGAGTCTCAGAGCGGCTTACAAACTCCTTTCCCTCCCCCTCCCCACAACAGACACCCTGTGAGGTAGGTGGGGCTGAGAGAGCTCTTTCCACAGCTGTCCTTGAGAGAACAGCTGGGACAGAGCTGTGGCTTGCCCAAGGTCATCCAGCAGGTGCAAGCAGAGGAGTAGGGAATCAAACCCAGTTCTCCCAGATTAGAGTTGGCACACTTAACCACTACACCAAACTGGCTCTCAATTATGGAAGTATGGGAGGACAGCCTCATCCACCCCCGACTTATGCTGATTTGGGGCTATGCAGTGGCAGCTAAGGTAGAAAAGCACCTCCTCCTAGGCCATGTCTTCTGGGTTCCAGGGGTCTGGAAAGCGGTTCCATAATCAGTTACAGGGTTGCCAACTCTGGGTTGAGAAAGACCTGTTGAGAGAGCCAGTTTGGTGTAGTGGTTAAGTGCGCGGACTCTAATCTGGGAGAACCGGGTTTGATTCCCCACTCCTCCACTTGCACCTGCTGGATGACCTTGGGCAAGCCATAGCTCTGTACCAGCTGTTCCCTCAAGGACAGCTTGGGAAAGAGCTCTCTCAGCCCCACCTACCTCACAGGGTGTCTGTTGTGGGGAGGGGAAGGGAAAAGGAGTTTGTAAACTGCTCTGAGACTCCCTTGGGGAGTGGACGGCGGGGTATAAATCCAATCTCTTCTCTTCTTCTTCTTCTTCTGTAGATTTGAGGGGTAGAGACTGGGGAGGGCGGGGTATGGGAAGGGGAGGGGCCTCAGCAGCGTATAATGCCATGAAATCCATTGCCCAAAGCAGCCATTGTCTCCAGGAGAACTGATCTTGGTCATCTGGAGATCAGTTGTAATAGCTGGGAAATTTTCTGTAGAGGAAATGATGTGCTGTGGCTGGGGAACACGGTGATTTCTGGGAGATCTCCAGGCCCCACAGGGAGATTGGCAACTCCAGTGACCACTTAAGGGAAGATTGGAAGATGTATTTTACCTCAGGACACATTCAATGACTCCCAACAGCAACAGCAGACTGTTTAAAATGTTAGAGGCAAAGGCCAATCAGGCCGCATATGCAAACGACCTCTGTGTTCCAAATGGCTTTGCGGGGGAGAGGAACAGTAAATGGTTTAGAATGCTGGAGGCGAGACTCAGGCAACACAGCCAGTGGATAGGGACAGCTTCTGAGTGACACATCATGGAGCCAACTGGAGTGTGTGGAATGTTCAGAAAGTGCCATCCCACTACTCAGTTATATATAAGAAGAGATTTTTGTTGGATTTATGAATTGCCCGCCCTGCACGCCAACTCCGAGCGATTCACAACCTTATCAATTTTTGAAATACAATTAACATATAATTAAAACTGTCGACAGTAAAACAATCAATTAAAACCAATCAAAGATGGCACATATTAATCCTCCTTTGCCGGCCGCACCGCTGTCCCGCACGGCAGGGCAGGGTACGTGGGGGCCATAGAAGAGAAAGAGAGGGTGCCAGTCTTACCTCCCATTGCTGCCCTCATCTAAAAGCCTGGCAGAACATCTCTGCCTTACAGGCCCTGCGGAATTGCATCAGATCCCACAGGGCCCTGATGTCGTTTGGCAGAGAGTTCCATCGAGTCGGGGCCAGGACTGAGAAGGCCCTGGCCCTAATCGAGGGCAGCCAGACCTCCCTAGGGCTGGGGATCACCAGCAAGTTGTTATCAGCTGATCTCAACATTCTTCTGGGGGCATATTGGAGGGGATGGTCCCAAAGGTACGTGGGTCCCTGAGGGCTCAAGACCCTAAAAGTCAGCACTAATAGTAGGTCATACAGTGAGCTTTGTGTCGGACTAGAGATCTGAACGTGGATTTCCCTCATTGTAATCGAGCACTCTGACCACCATCCCACAACAGCACTGAGTGCTCCTCTTTCTCCCACGAGCAAAAACTTCCAAGGCACCAAGGCTCCCTCTAAGCTGTGGAGTCTTGTGAGCAAAAATTCTACTTTGTGAGCTACTGGCATGAAAGTTGTGAGCCAGCAATTTGGCTGCTGCAGAAATTAGTTCGCTCTGGAGCCATCCTTCCTGAGCTAAGACAGAAATGAGTGAGCCGGGGGCTAAAAAACTGTGAGCTAGTTCACACTAGCTCAGCCTAGAGGAAACACTGCGCCCTAACCCCGTGTCCTTCATGCACCCAGGGTTCTGCCACACAGGGAGGAACAAGCCAAACTGCCCCCACCTCCAAACTCTCCAGAGATCAGCGTTCCAAACCCAGACATTTCCCCCCCCCCCCGCATACACATACACACATTTGCACATTCATGCGTCACAACGCTGCACTTTTTTTTTGTCGACGCATTTACACATAAGATCTCACTACCACGCAACTGAAATAGACACATTTTCAAACCAGCTGAGAGAGGAGTTCCGGTTTCCCAAGTGGGGCCAACAAAACTGTGATAGACATGGAGTGGGCGAAGGAGACCCAGTATTTGGGGCATCGATGCGATCCGCCCTAGGAATGGGGTTTGGGGATGTTGCTGGCTGTCTTTGGAGAAAGTGGCTTCCGAGCAGGGACAGGGTCAGCCTACCCTGAGGGGGGGTCGCTGCCAAGGCCCCGGTCTTCTTGTGGGGCTCCTCGCCCGCTCAACTCCTCCGCTGCCCATCTCGTGACCCCCTTTCTGCCCCCAACTCTCCAAGCAAGTATGGACTGCCCAAGATAGCCAGAGAAGGGTGGGCAAACACTGGGAGGACTGAAAAAAAAAAAGAATGGGGTGGGGAAAGTAATGGGTCAGTAGTGAGGGGAGAGGCCGGGAGGTGTGAATGGGGGGGGGGGGGCAGAATGGGAAGAGGAGGGGTTCGGTATTCTCTGCCCTGGGCCCACCGAAACCCGGAAGCAGCCCAGTTTGAGAGAGACATCTTTAATGCTGCGTATGGTTCTCCCATCCTCACGTCCATGCATATGAAGCTCTCACAGAATAGAATCTCAGAGATGGAACGGGGCATGCAGGGCATCCAGTCCAACCCCCCTGCTCTGTGCAGGACCAGCCCAGAGCATCCCTGACAAGGGCTTGTCCAGCCGCTGCTTCAAGACTGCCAGGGAGGGAGAGCTCACCACCTCCCCAGGCAGCCGATTCCACTGTTGCACAACTCTTGACTGTCAAAAAGTTTTCCCTAATGTCCAGTGGGTTCCTTCCCCGGCCGTAATTTAAATCCATTCTTGTGAGTCCTCTCCTCTGCTGCCCACAGGAACAGCTCCCTGCCCTCCTCCGAGTGACACAGCCCTTCAGAGACTTCAAGAGAGCAGACATGTCCCCCCCCCCCCCAACCTCCTCTTCTCCAAAGTGGGACATTCCCGAGTCCCTCAGCATTTCCTCTCGCAGGGCTGCTTGGTCTCCAGGCCCTCCCGATCAGGGACAGGCTGGAAACTTAAAAAAAAAAAAAAAAGGCTGGGAAAAAACACATCAGCATGGCCCATGGCGCATGCGCTCCGAGCATGTGACCGGAATCACAGTGAAGGGAGGACTGGAACAAAGCCAGCCCAGAGTTTCCAACTGGGAAGCAAAGGCCCCGTATTTGCTTTCTTCTTCCCTTAAAAAAAAAAATTTCAAATGCCTCCTTTTTTCATTCACTCCCATCATAAAGCAAACTAACAACTTTATAAAATCAATTAAATAGAAGAGGAGGAGGAGGAGGTTGAATGTATACCACGCCATTCACTACCCAAAGGAGTCTCAGAGCGGCTTACAAACTCCTTTCCCTTCTCCTCCCCACAACAGACACTCTGTGAGGTAGGCAGTGTTCCCTCTAAGCTGAGTTAGTGTGAGCTAGCTCACAGTTTTTTAGCCTCCAGCTCACACATTTCTGTCTTTGCTCAGGAAGGATGGCTCCTGAGCAAACTAATGTATGCAGTAGCCAAATCGCTCGCTCACGACTTTAAGGCCAGCAGCTCACGAAGTAGAATTTTTGCTCCCAAGACCCCACAGCTTAGGGGGAGCACTGGAGGTAGGTGGGGCTGAAAGAGCTCTTTCGAGGACTGCTCTTGAGAAAACAGCTCTGAGAGAACTCGTGACTGACCCAAGGTCACACCAGCAGCTGCATGTGGGGGCTCAGGGAATCAAACCCAGTTCTCCCAGATTAGAGTCCGCGCACAACCACTACACCAAGCTGGCTCTCGAATGGAAAAACCAAGATCAACACTAAAACCAGAAACACCGAAAATCAAGAAAAGGGGCTTCGGTAAAGATGCAGGGGAAGGTGTGTAACAGCACGATGAGGGGCCATTTGATGAACAATGGAATTAATACCTGTTTAAACCCTTGGTGGAATAAAAAGGTGTCTGAAGATTGCCAAAGTCAAGCAAGCTAATATCAACGACAAGGGAGGGGCTCAGTGATAGAACCGCTGTTTTGTAATCAGATGGTTCCAGGTTCAGTTCCCGGCATCTCCAGCTAAAACATCTGGCAGTAAATTATGTGAAAGAACCTTTGCCTGAGACTATGGATGGCCACTGCCAGTCCAAATAGACAATACTGACTTTGATGGACCACAAATCTGATTCAGTATAAGGCAGTTTTAATGTGTTCATCAGAAGAGCCCTGCTGGATCAGCCCAGTGGACCGTCTAAAGTGGTCCATCTAGTCTAGCATCCTTTTTCACACACTGGCCAACCAGTTCCTCCGGAGAGCCAACAACAGGGCACTGAGGCCTTCATAAGAACATCAGAAGAGCCCTACTGGAACAGACCAGTGAGGGTCCATCTGGTCCAGCCTCCTATCTCACACAGTGGCCAACCAGGTCCCCTGGAAGGCCAACAACAGGGCATAGAGGATGAGACTTTTACTAGAGTCGTCCATCTAGTCCAGCATCCTTTTTCACAAGGTGGCCAACCAATTCCTCTGGAGAGCCAACAACAGGGCAGAGAGGCCGAGGCCTGCATAAGAACCTCAGAAGAGCCCCGCTGGATCAGACCAGTGGTCCATCTAGTCCAGCCTCCTTTCTCACAGTGGCCAACCAGTTCCTCTGGAGAGCCAACACTAGGGCACCGAAGCCTTCATAAGCACATCAGAAGATCCCTACTGGATCAGACCAGTGAGGGTCCATCTAGTCTAGCCTCCTGTCTCACACAGTAGCCAACCAGTTCCTCCAGAGAGCCAACAACAGGGCACCGAAGCCTTCTTAAGAACCTCCGAAGAGCCCTGCTGGATCAGACCAGGGAGGGTCCATCTAGTCCAGCATCCTTTCTCACACAGCAACCAACCAGTTCCTCTGGAGAGCCAACAGTCGGGCATAGTGGTCAAGGCCTTGCCCTCATGTTACCTCCTGGCACTGGGATTCAGAGGCCGACTGCCTCTGAATATGGAGGTTCCTTTTAATCACCATGGCTGGTGACCCTCCCAAGAATCTGCCTAATCCTCTTTTAAAATCACCTGTGCTCATAGCCATCACTCCGTCCACTGGCAGCGAATTCCACGTTTTAATCACTCATTGCATAAAGAAGTATTTCCTTTTATCCGTTGGGAACCTACTGTTCATCAGTTTCAGTGGATGCCCTCGAGTTCTAGTATTTGGGGGGGGGGGGGGGGAAGCTCTCTATACCCTGCACATCTATATACTAATAGCCAAGTTTCCCCTGTGCATGTAGATACCTAAATCCACACATCAGGGCACTTGGGGGGGCAGAGAGATTTTCTTGCACACTTGGGGACTCCCCAAGTGTGCAGAAAAGTCTGAAAAGTTTAAAAAAAGTTATATGGGATATACTTAAATCCCCCCAAAAGTAAAAAAGCGTTCCCTGAGCATGCACAGAGATCGCACTCGGAACGGTGCCCTCGCTGCCGTTGTGGGGGGGGCATGCCTAGTGGCTGAGAGCCAAGTGGACCTCACCATCGGGGCCGGGGGAGAAGGTTTGGGGGGCTTGGTGGCTGGGAGCTGTGTGGACCTCGGCATCAGGTCCAGGCAGGGGCAGGGGAGAAAGCTCACCTGCAGCAGCTTCCTCGTCTACGTGGAGCTCCTCGCCCCGAGTGTCGTGGGTCCCCGCCTCTTGTGCTTTTATAAAGCTCTTTCATGTCCCCCCTTAGCTGTCTCTGAACTGAGAAGTCCCAGACTCTTCAGCCTTTTCCTCCTAGGGAAGGGGCTCCAAACCCCCTCCTCCTCGTGGCTGCCCTCTTGTTTCACTTTTCCCAGGTCTGCAGAGTGTCCTTTTGGAGACCAGAACAGTATTTCCAAACGAGGCCACACCACAGACCTCCACAGGGGTAATTATAATATTGGCCCATCCATTTTCAAGTGAGGTGTGTTTCCTTGGTTAGATATATCTAGCTGGAAGGTCACTCCCGAGACTTGATGGTGTCCAGTTGACAGCTGCAGACTCTGCAAAAAGCCTCGGGGTGTGGTTGGATTCTGCATTATTATCTGATAAAGAATTGCCCACGGCAGCCCGCTCAGCGTTTTTTTCACCTACGCCAGGCCTGCCAACTGGCTCCTTATTCATCTGGGTCAGTTCTCGCCATGCTGATCCACGCAATGGTCACCTCCAAACTGGGATGCTGCAATTTGTTCTACGTAGGGCTACCCTTGAAAACACTTTGGAGACTGCAGGTGGTCCAGAATGCAGCTGCTGCGTTGCTGACTGGAACATCACAGTCATAGATTCACAGAATCACAGAACCATAAGAGTTGAAAGGGACCTCCAGGGTCATCTAGTCCAGCCCCCTCCACAATGCACGGAATTCACAAATACCTCCCCCCTCCACGCCCCCAGTGACTGCTGTTCCACACCCGGAAGGTGACAAAAAACCTCCAGGATTGCTCCCTGACCCCCAAAGTGACAATCAGCATTTCCCTGGGTGTGGAAGAAAGGGCCACAAGAACTGAGCACTGAGGCAACCCTTCCTGCCCCTCCCCTCTCTCGTGATCTGCCCAAGTCCACAGGATCTGCATTGCTGTCAGACGGCTGCCTAGCCTCTGCTTGAAAACCCCCCCCCCCCCCGAGAATTTTTTTAATTTTTTATTTATTTACAAGAAAAGAACAATACCCGAAACTGGTAAACCAACAAGCACGGCAAATACAGGCACAACTGTATGCGATATTTCAAGTACAAGAACATTCCTATAAAATAACAATGCAATGAGAGTTGCAGCTCAGCCTATCTAATAATATCATCTTGGTTGAAAAACCCCAGAGAAGGAGAGCCCACCACCTCCCGAGGAAGCCTGTTCCACTGAGGAACCGCTCACACTGTCAGGAAGTTCTTCCTCATGTTTAGCCGAAAACTCTTCTGATTTAATTTCAACCCGTTGGTTCTGGTCCGACCTTCTGGGGCAGCAGAAAACAACTCCGCCCCATCCTCCCTATGACAGCCCTTCAAGTACTTGAAGATGGTGTTCATCATATCCCCTCTCAGTCGTCTCCTCTCCAGGCCGAACACACCCAGCTCCTTCAACCTTTCCTCATCATAGGACTTGGTCTCCAGCCCCCTCCCCATCTTCCTTGCCCTCCTCTGGACACGTTCCAGTTTGTCTAGATCCTTCTTACACTGTGGTGCCCAAAACTGAACACAAGACTCTAGGTGAGGTCTACCTAAACCAGAGTCAGCTCACATTAGTCCAATTCTGCGGCAGCTGCACTGGCTATCAGTTCGTCTCCGGATCCAGTTCAAGGTGTTGGTGTTAACCTCTACAGGCCTTACCTACGGGACTGCCTCTCCCCTAACACCCCCTCCCCCCATGCTCCCTTCGGTTATCATCTAGGGGCCTCTTGCAGGTGTCTGGCCCCAGGGTGGATGGGTTAGCTGTCACCAGCGGAAGGGCCTTTTTGGTTGTGGCCCTGTGGAACACAGTCTCGGATGACATCTGCGCCCTGCCGGACTTTTTTCAGTTTCCACAACGCATGCAAGGCCGAATTGTTTAGGTATGTAATCAACATGTCTGGGTTGTTTTGTGTGAGTGGTGTTGCGCCTGCTGCCTATTTTAATGTTAATATTTTATATTTGTTTGTTTGTATGTTGTTTTTTAACCCTGTTGGTTTTAATATTGTAAGTTACCACGAGACCCTGTGGGTGGGCAGAAACCAGGGCCCTCTTTGTAGAAAAAGCCCAGCAGGAACTCATTAGCATAAAAGGCCACCCCCAACAACAGAAACTCATTAGCATATTAGGCCACACACCCCCTGACAGCACAGCCCATTCGCATATTAGGCAGGGCAGGAAAAGCACAAAGGCAAAAATGGAAGTGCGCCTCTTCCCCCGCCCCGAGCTTCTCCACCCCACTTCAGCATCGCCTTTCTAGTCTCCTACACCCCACCCTGCCCCCCAACCAGACGGCCAGGGAAAGGTGTTGCTGAAGTGCCTGAAATGCCAGATCGGGGAGGGAAATAAAGGCATTTTCAACGCACCTGGATCCCCCCCCTGGTCTTCTCGCATCTGGAGAAGTTCAGGAAGGGAACCCAGGCATGCATGCCCGCCCTCTTTCCCCAGCCTGCCCACCATGGCGGACAGGCTGGGGAAAGGAAGGCAAGCATGTACACCTGCCCCTTTCTTCCCTGAGCCTCGGGGAAGTGCTGGGGGGTGGGGGTGGGGCATGGTTAAATGCCTTTCTCTCCCTCCCCCAGATTGGGGAGGGAAAGAAAGGCATTTTCAATGTGCCTGGGTCCCCTTCCTGCCCTTTTCCAGCTGCCACAGGTCAGCTAGAGAAGGGAAGGCAGAGAGAGGCTTTTCCTTGTCAATTTCACTCTCAGCTGACTGGCAGGGAGTGAAATTGACAAGGATATCCCAAAGGGCTCCCCAGAGGGAAAGCGGGCATTTTAACATGCGGCCTTTCCCCTGTGTGTAAGGTGGGGAGGCCAGCGTGCTCTATGGCCACACAGGCCAGAGGTTCCGAAAAATAGCCCTGGCAGCAATTAAAAAATCTAGTAGATAAATAAAACAAACAAATAGAAGCTAAAATCTCCAACCTGAAGCTATTGTCCTTCGGTCATATCATGAGGAGAAGAAGAAGAGGAAGAGGAGAGGGAAGAGTTGGATTTATACCCCGCACTTCACTACCTGAAGGAATCTCAGAGCGGCTTACTATCTCCTTCCCCTCCTCTCCCCACAACAGACACCCTGTGAGGTGGGGCTGAGAGAGCTCTGGGAGAACTGCTCTTGAGAGAACCGCTCTGATAGAACTGTGACTGACCTAAGGTCACCCACCTGGCTGCATGTGGAGAAGTGGGAAATCAAACCCGGTTCTCCAGATTAGAGTCCACTACTAGGAAAAGTGGAAAGCGGCAGGAAAAGAGGAAGACGACCCAACATGAGAGGTGCTGACTCCAAGCAAGCCATGGCCCTCCACGGACAAGACCGAGGCTGTTAATAACAGGACCTTCTGGAGGCCATCAATTCACAGGGTCACTTTAAGTCGGAACTTGACCGCACTTTACATGCGCAACACCAACACATCTCGTAGCAGTGAGTTCCACAGGTCAACCTTGTTGAATGACAATATACCCCCCCCCCCCGGTCTGTCCTAAATCTACTGCCAACCAGTTTTCTTAGTGGCATTATGAGGGAGGGGGGAAATAAACCTTCCTAAAACAAAGACCCCTAACAAGGGCGGGTGTTCTGACTCAATGCGCTTTCCCACGCCTTCCCGCCCTTTCTCCAACTCTTCCACACCCTCCTTGAGACGCAGCAACCTGTGTGACCCTTCAACCATTTATCTTCGAAACGGAAACCCCAATGCAGGGTTGCCAGCCTCCAGGTGGGGCCTGGAGATCTCCTGGAATCACAGCTGACCTCCAGGCGACAGAGATCAGTCCCCTGAAGAAAACAGCTGCTTTGTGGAGGGTGGACTCTGTGGTGTTATACCCTGATGAGATCTTGCCGCATCCCAAACCCTGCCCCTTTTGTCACCCCACCCCCAAATCCCCAAGAATTCCCCAAACCCAGAGATGACAACTGATCAGTCTTTCCCTCCTATGACACAATGCATTTCCTGCCTTGTGCAGGGGGTTGCACTAGATGACCCTCGAGGTCCCTTCCAACTTTATGATTCTGTGATTCTAAGTTTGACAGCTGCAGCCCTCTGCCTTCCTCTTCCCAGCTCCAGGCTAACCAAGGTCCTGTCTGGAATTCTGCTTTTTCTCCTCCAGCAGGTAGCCAAATGGGTGGGGGGCTAGTTTGGTGCAGTGGTTAAGTGCGTGGACAGACTCTAATCTGGGAGAACCGGGTTTGATTCCCCACTTCTCCACTTGCAGCTGCTGGATGACTTTGGGCCAGTCACAAGTTCTCTCAGAGCTGTTCTCTCAAGGGCAGTCCTCCAGAGAGCTCTCTCAGCCCCACCGACCTCCCGGGGTGTCTGTCTGTTGTGGGGAGGGGAAGGGAAAGGAGATTATAAGCCGCTCCAAGACGACAAGGGAAGGGCAGGGTATAAAAGCCAACTCTTCTTCCAGAGAGCCAGTTTGCTGTAGTGATTGGAGGTGCAGATTCTCATCTGCCAGAACCAGGTTAGATCCCCCACTGCTCCTCCACATGCAGCTGCTGGTGTGACCTCGGGCCAGTCACAAGTTCTCTCAGAGCTGTCCTGTCAAGGGCAGTTCTCCAGAGAGCTCTCTCGGCCCCACCCGCCTCCCAGGGTGTCTGTTGTGGGGAAGGGAACGGGAAGGAGTTTGAAAGCCGCTCTGAGACTCCTTTCGGTAGTGAAGGGCGGGGTGTAAATCCAATCTCTCCTCCTTCTATGTAGGCTTGCATTATACGCGGCGGGGGGGGGGGGGGTTGTCATCAATGCTTCCTATTGGGTAAAAGGAGGTTGGGCCTGTCTGGGGGAGGGGCCTGCTCGGGGCGGGGGGGGGGGAGGCGCCCGGAGAGGCCATATGATGTCACCCTCGGAGACACACGTGTACTTCCTCTTTGGGCACTGTTTGGTACATAAAAAGGGGGGGGGGAGGAATCTTGCAAGACGGGGACGCCGGCGAGATAACAATCCCCCCCCCCGTCGCCGCGGTGTACAATGCAATGCAATGCAATGCAAGCTATTGACAGTCACCTGCCCCCCCCCCCCAAAAACGATGCAAAAGAAGGCAGCGCCTCTTCCCTCCCCCCCTCCAACGGCTCTCCCTCCAGCCGCCCCATCCGGGGGGGGGGGCTTGGCATGCCCTTGGGGGGTCCCGCCTCCCCTCCGGCCGAGAGCCCCTCCCTCTTCCAAACGCCCAGCGCCGGCTCCTGTGCCCCCCGCCCCCGGGGGAGGCGCGTCCCCGTCGGGCAGGGCGGAGGAGGCAGCCTGAGCCAGCCATACCTGCGGGCGGCGGCCGGGCCCGAGAGGGAGCCGGAGGCGGCGGCGGCGGCGGCGGCGGGGACGGCAGCGGAGGAGGAGGAGCCGCGCAGCGGGCCAGCCCGGACGGGGCGGGCGGCCAGCCGGCTGCCTCCGCCCCGCTCCCGGCTTCGCTCCGCCCGCTGGCCGGCCCGAGAGAAGCCAGGGCGGAGAAGCCCCGCGCGCCCCGCGGCCGCGTTCCGACGTGACGCCCAGCAGCCCCGGCGCGGGCAAAGTCCCTGGCGCGTCTCGTGGGAACGCGGGGTCCGGGGCAAAGCAGTCGCTGCCGAGCAGGGTCCTCTGTGGCACAGACTTGTGCGGCTGGTTCGTGCAGCGGAAAGTTCAGAAGAACTTTTGGCCCCCAGCTTGGTGTTGCTCGGTCAGGGCAAAAGGAAGACAAAGGCCCGTGGTGTGTGTGTGTGTGGGGGTGGCCTTGGCCTGAGCTGACTCAGTGGCTCTGGAAAGGGGCAAAGCTAGGGCTGCCAGCCTCCAGGTGGGGCCTGGGGATCTCCCGCTTTTACAACTGATCTCCAGCTGACAGAGATCAGCTCCCCTGGAGAAAATGGCTGCTTTGAAAGGTGGACTCTGTGGCACTGAACCATGCTGAGGCCCCTCCCCTCCCCCAAACTCCACCTTCTCCTGGCTCCACCCCCAAAGTCCCCAGGTATTTTCCAACCTGGACTTGGCAACCCTAGGCAAAGCGATTAAAAGTTTGTCTCCTATAAAACTTGGGTCCCCGGCAGTGCTCCCTCTAAGCTGTGGAGTCCTGTGAGCGGGAATTCTCCTTGGCGAGCTCCTGGCGCTAAAGTCGTGAGCCAGCGGTTTGGCTGCTGCATAAATCAGTCTGCTCTGGGGCCACAGCCTCCCTGAGCCGAGGTGAAAAGGTGTGAGCCGGAGGCTTAAAAACTGTGGGCTGACTCGTACTAACTCAGCTTAGAGGGAACACTGGTCACATCTGGACTGCCGGGGGACGCCCTGGCCTCTCCTCCCACATTGCCCTCCCCTTCTCAGGGTCACCAAGTCCAACTCCGCAGGCGGAAGACCAACCGGTGCCGCTTCCCCAGCCTCGGCACCAAGAGGTGGTGTGAACCAGAAGGGAGCCCAGCCACAGGGCAGCCAGTCCAAACCCCTGAGATCCCAGACTGGGTCCCATATGCAGCCGCCAGGGCACTTCCTGAATAAATCGGGGATACATCCGGTGTTCCCTCTAAGCTGAGTTAGCGTGAGCCAGCTCACAGTTTTTTAGCCTCCGGCTCACCCATTTTTGTCTTCGCTCAGGAAGGGTGGCTCCAGAGCCAGCTAATTTGTGCAGCAGCCAAATCGCTTGCTCAAAGCTTTAATGCCAGCGGCTCACAAAGTCGATTTTTTTCGCTCACGGGACTCCACAGCTGAGAGGGAGCATTGGCATTCCCTCCCTTCTGTGCTGCACAGGGTTGCCAACTGGCCTGGAACACTGGCCTGTCCCGAGGGAAGCAACCGGTTCCTGTTGGCTGCCAGCTCCAAGCTGGGAAACTCCTGGAGAGTTGGGGATGAAGCCTGGGGAGAAAAGGGACCGGAGTGGGGGACAAATGCCATCCTCCAAAGCATCCCTTTTCTCTGAGACAACTGATCTGTGCAGTCTGGAGATGAGCTGTAACTCCAGGAAATCTCCAGGTCCTGCCTGGAGGCTGGCATCCCCACATTTGATAGAGATTAACTGCATGGGAATGTGCAGGTGGAGCTATTTGTAGCCCTGAAGGCCGATATTATCCAAAGGGGCTGCTTCAATAGCAGTTTAAAAGTTGGCGAGCTCACACTTTCCAGCTCCTTGGAGTGTAAGCGCCTCAGGGCAGAGCCCCCATTCCTTATAGCACCACACCGTGGCCCTGCATAGATACTTTCCGGCGAGACAGTGTGCTATGGCTGTATTTCTCCCTCTGGGCTTGTATCACTGGATATTTTCAGCTCTCTGAAGCTGTTGGAGGGAAACTTTGGTGCTGAAAAGCAGAGTTAAATCCCATTTCCGTCAATTTCAGTCAGTGCTAAAAGCTTTTAGAGAAGGGGCCGTGGCTGGGTGACAGAGCCTCTGCTCGGCATGCAGAAGGTCCTGGGTTCAATCCCTGGTCTCTCCAGTTAAAAAGGACCAGGCAGGAGGGGATGGGAAAGACCTCCGCCTGAGACCCTGGAGAGCTGTCAAGAGGGGCTGTGGCTCAGTGGTAGAGCATCTGCTTGTCATGCAGAAGGTCCCAGGTTCAGTCCCTGGCCTCTCCAGTTAAAAGGACCAGGCAGGAGGGGATGGGAAAGACCTCCGCCTGAGACCCTGGAGAGCTGTGAAGAGGGGCTGTGGCTCAGTGGTAGAGCATCTGCTTGTCATGCAGAAGGTCCTAGGTTCAATCCCCGGCCTCTCCAGTTAAAAGGACCAGGCCTTGGGTGATGGGAAAGACCTCATCCTGAGACCCTGGAGAGCCGCTGCCAGTCTGACTAGGCAATACTGACCTTGATGGACCAATGCTCAGTAAAAGGCAGCTTCCTGTGATCTTTGTGGTCATTTCTGCCTGGTGGGCAGCTTCCAAATGTACAGGTAAGAATCCCCGCTTACCATACATTCTAGTATATTTTTACGCCACCTCTCCTCCAAAGAGCTCAGAGGACCACATATGGCTGCCCCCCTTCCTAGCGAAAGCCCTGCAAAAGTAGGCTAGGCTGAGAGAGCTGATTGGCCCAAGGTCAAGCTTCGTGGCCGTGTGGGGATTCGAATCTGGGTCTCTCAGCTCCTCGGTCTGGCAGTGCACCACAGAGCCTTTTGCCATCCCCTCTTTCAACCCTTTGAGCTGCCTCCACATCCCTCCCCCCCCATTTCCTGCAAATTTCTCCTCTGTTCTTCATACCTCCCACCTCTGTGATCTTCTCGGGGACCTCCCTGCCGTCTCACGCCCTCCTCGTCCCTTACCTGGCTCATTTAGGAAAGAGGATTTTTCAGGCATCAGCTGAGTCCGTTCAGAAAGGCCCCAGAGTAATGGGGACGATGTCCTCCAGAGCAAAAACGAAACTTGTCCTGAGCTCCTTGGTCATCGGCTGCTGTCTCGTCCCACCCCAGCCCCTCTGAACCTCCCCTCCCCCGGATTTTGCCCAAAGGACTTGGCTGTCAGCTGACGTCAGAATCCCAAATTCCTCTGTTTCCCTGAAGGCAGTTTTGACCATGTAAGGCCTGGGGGATGGCAGAGGAGCATGGCTCCAGGAAACAGATGAAGAAGGAGCCAGAAATCCTTGGCCCGAGAGGAGGACGCAGGGCTCAGGGGTATGCAGGCAGCTTTCCTAGTCATTGACAGGACCTCTTGGCACACCGGGGAATCCCACAGACAGAAGATTTGTTGCTGAAGTGTGGAGTCTGGCCGAGCTTTCTCTTGGGATGATCATCTTTACACAGCATGCAAAGAACTTACAAAAATCCCTAGCATAGAATGCAATCGTGGCCTCTAGCATGATTTATTTATTCGTTTGCTTATTAAAATATTTATACCCCATCTTTCCCTTGGGGCTGAAGGTGGCTGACAGTCCCGAGATTAAAAAGCAGACAAAGTGCAAAAAAAAAAACCCCAAACCCATTGAACCTTCCCCAAGAAAGTGCCTGCAGCTGAAACCCCGCTGCAAATAAAACCGCTTTACGGCACTGCCGTAAAATTCATAAGTATATGAAATATACTGGGTTCAGACGCATAGAGTGATCAGCTCATAGTTTATTAAGTGAGTTAAGCCAAAACAAGACAATGCTAGCAGGACCGAAGCCCTGCTTATATGCATGCAAAACACTCTACCCCACACACCACACTCGCTGTGACAGGCTACTTACAAAACATTTGTACTTGACTGGTTTACTCCAGAGTCCTGGTCAGCTATTGTTCTTGTGCTCCAAGCTCAGCCAGCCTCTAGGGTGATTCAATCAGGGATGATTCAATCCCAAAACATCAGTATAAATCACGGGTGTCAAACATGCAGCCCGGGGGCCAGATCAGGCCCCCAGAGGGCTTCTATCAGGCCTGCACTGGATCGGGCCATCTCCTGCTTCCAGTTCTGTTGCTGCTGCTGCATCATAGCTTGCTTCGCCAGGCTCTCTCAATTGCTCAGCCATTTCACGTTTCCCCCTGGGTCCTAGACTCAGAACTCTGAGCATGAGATCTCTGTGGTGAATGTCAATAAATCAAAAGTAGATTTGCAGCTTACAGATACACACCTGGACAGCATACTCAAGATTGCAACAGTGCAGACATTTTGATGCAGTAATTCAGAGCAAGAGCGGTCAGTTATCAGAGACTGTTAAATAAACAGAATATTGCAAGAGTGCTAATGTTTGAAGCATGTTTTTATTTTGAGTTAAAAAAAACCCTTTGTGTTTGTGTCCTTTATAAAGTTTATATCTTCGCTACCTAGCATTACATTTCACGACACACCTGGCCCCGCCCAACAAAGTCTCATTTATGTCAGATCTGACTCTCATAACAAATGAGTTCAACACCCCTGGTATAAATTATATTTGTTTATTTATTCAAGACATTTATTAGCTGCCTTTCTTCTTTACAGAACTCAGGGCGGCTTGCAGCATAGATAAAACACATAAAATAAAAGATGTCAAAAGACATAAAACCCAACATTTAAAATCACAATTCAGGACAGCTGGTAAACTTAACCAAGTGTGATCCTAAATTATACCAACTGCCTCCTAAAGATTGGAAGTGAAGAAGCCAGGCCCTCCTCCCTAGGAAGGTTGCTCCAGAATCGCCACTGATAAGACCCTGTATTCGTTCATTCATTCATTCATGGTGACTAGGTTTCAGAACAACTAATATCCGTGAGAGAGAGAATGGATCCCCCACATTCAGATGTAGTATTATGTTATGTACCCCAAAGCAGGGAATTATCTTTATTTAAATTTAAAGCTCACCTATTGCACTGAACAATTAGATTAGAGTTCAGTCTCACCTTAGAAACCAACACAATTTGGGGAGTATAAGCTTTTGAGAGTCACGTCAACCCATGAAGCTGCCTTCTATTGAATCGGACCCTTGGTCCATCAAAGTCAGCATTGTCTACTCAGAGTGGCAGCGGCTTTCCAGGGTCTCAGGCAGAGAAAGGTCTCTCACATCACCCACTGCCGGATCTTTTAACTGGAGATGCCGGGGATTGAACCTGGGACCTTCTGCATGCCAAGCAGAGGCTCTGCCACTGAGCCATGGCCCCTCTTGACAGCGCTCCAGGGTCTCAGGCAGAGGTCTTTCCCATCCCCTCCTGCCTGGTCCTTTTAAATTGGAGATGCTGGGGATTGAACCTGGGACCTTCTGCATGCCAAGCAGAGGCTCTGCCACTGAGCCATGGCCCCTCTTGACAGCGCTCCAGGGTCTCAGGCAGAGGTCTTTCCCATCCCCTCCTGCCTGGTCCTTTTAAACTGGAGATGCCGGGGATTGAACCTGGGACCTTCTGCATGCCAAGCAGAGGCTCTGCCACTGAGCCATGGCCCCTCTTGACAGCGCTCCAGGGTCTCAGGCTGAGGTCTTTCCCATCACCTCCTGCCTGGTCCTTTTAACTGGAGATGCCGGGGATTGAACCTGGGACCTTCTGCATGCCAAGCAGAGGCTTTTCCACTGAGCCACAGCCCCTCTTGACAGCTCTCCAGGGTCCCAGACAGAGGTCTTTCACATCACCTCCTGCCTGGTCCTTTTAACTGGAGATGCCGAAGATTGATCCTGGGACCTTCTGCATGCCAAGCAGAGGCTCTTCCACTGAGCCACAGCCCCTCTTTATAGCTCTCCAGGGTCTCAGGCGGAGGTCTTTCCCATCCCCTCCTGCCTGGTCCTTTTAACTGGAGATGCTGGGGACTGAACCTGGGACATTCTGCTTGCCAAGCAGAGGCTCTTCCACTGAGCCACAGCCCCTCTTTACAGCTCTACAGGATCTCAGGCTTCCCATCCCCTCCTGCCTGGTCCTTTTTAACTGGAGATGCTGGGGATTGAACCTGGGACCTTCTGCATGCCAAGCAGGGGCTCTACCACCAAGCCACAGCCTTCTTGTTATCCGGTATCTGACAAAAGCAGTTGAGACTCTTGAAAGCTCATGCCCCGGGTATCTTGTTGGTCTCCAGGGCTATTTTTGGGCAGGCACGCACCGGAACAGAGTTCCGGCTGGCTCCTGAGTTGGCCACGCCTACAACCAAAACCTCTGGCCTGCATGGCTACAGAGCACACAAGGCGGCATGTTAAAATGCCCTCTTTGTGGGGATTTCCTTGTCAATTTCACCCCCTGCCAGTCAGCTGAGAGTGAAATTGACAAGGAAAAGCCTCTCTCTGCCTTCCCTTCTCTGGCTGACATGTCACAGCTGGAAAAGGGCAGGCAGGGAACCCAGGCAGTTTGAAAGGGCCTTTCTTTCCCTCCTTGATCTGGGGGAGGGAGAGCAAGGCATTTACCCATGCCCCCCCCAGACTTCCCCAAGTCTCTCCGCAAAAGCAGAGAGGCTCAGAGAAGGAACGGGGCATGTGTGCCTCGCTGCCCTCGGTCTCTTTCAGATCCCAGGCTCTTCAGCAACGCCTTTCCCCAGTCCTCTAGTTTGGAGGGGGGGGGGATAGACTAGAAAGGCGATGCTGAAGTGGGGCACAGAAGCTCGGGGTGGGAGGAAGTGGCAAGCTTCTATGCCTGCCCTGTGCTTTCCCAGCCCTCTGCCGAAAATGCTAATGAGCTGTGCTGTCGGGGGTGTGGCCTAGTATGCGAATGAGTTTCTGCTGTTGGCTGTGGCCTATTATGCTAATGCATTCCTGCTGGGCTTTTCCTACAAGAACAGCCCTGTTGGTCTCTACTGAAAACCAACACGGTTACCCGCTGAAACTCGCTGAGACTCTATTGGGTAAAAGGTCGACCCGGTTGGGCCTCTGGGGGAGGATCTTGCATGATGGGGACACAGACGGGATACCCCTCCCACCCCCCCCATGTGCAAAGCAAGATATCTGAGAGCCAGTTTGGCGTTGTGGTTAAGTGCGCAGACTCTAATCGGGGAGAACCAGGTTTGATTCCCCACTCCTCCCCTTGCACCTGCTGGATGACCTTGGGCAAGCCATAGCTCTGGTCTGAGCTATTTTCTCAAGGACAGTTCTGGAAAGAGCTCTCTCAGCCCCACCCACTTCACAGGGTGTCTGTTGTGGGGAGGGGAAGAAGATTGTAAGCCAGTTTGGTGTAGTGGTTAGGTGCGCGGACTCTAATCTGGGAGGACTGGGTTTGATTCCCCACTCCTCCACTTGCTCCTGCTGGATGACCTTGGGCAAGCCATCGTTCTGTCAGAGCTGTCCTTGAAAAAGAGCTGTTTCTGTCAGATCTCTCTCAGCCTCGCTGACCTCACAGGGTGTCTGTTGTGGGGAGGGGAAGAGAGAGGAGTTAGTAAGCCGCTCTGAGACTCCCTTGGGTAATTAAGGGCGGGGTATAAATCCAATCTCTCTTTCTCCTCTTCTACAGAAATCTGAAACAACAGCCAAGTGCTAGACATGATTTGTCTAACAATGCAGAGTTACGCAAGTAGAAAACAATGTCCTAAGAGCAGGGTAAGATGTAACAGCCACAGACAATGCATTCCTTGCTCAATGGAATAGTTCACAGTCCTGTTTCCCTTATATAAAAAAAGCTCTCCTGAACAATTCTGTGTTACATCAGTTGCAGAGACGGGTGGGAGCCCTTCTGACCCCTTCAGGCTGACCGTTCCGCGTGTGAGAGGAACAGAATTCCCTGCCGGAAGATGTCGTGGTGGCCAGACACCTTGGCTGAGTTCAGACTAGCAGTTTGGCCTGATATAGTGGTATGGTATGTGGATTATATGGTAGTGGATTAAGAGAGCTCATTCACACAACAACAGCTGCCTGGCTTTGCCGTGCCATCCTGAAGCGCTCTCATCCTGCTTTTAAAAGGTACCTGGTGAAACCGGTGTCAAGCCGTCTGGGTGCGCGTTCATCCCGCTTCCTGGCAGTGTGGACGTAAATAATCCGCACATCAAGCAGCAACGGTAATGTGAACCCACTGATCCGGCTGCTGCGCCCATGCGCCTATGCACCCATGCACCTAAGCGCAGGTCGGCAAAACAGGCCAAAGCCGCACGCCACTGCAGTGGTGTCGCCAGGGGCTGCCCCACAGTGCGAACACTCCGTTCCGCCTCCTCCCCGGTATGGTCCCGCATCAGTCCACGCAGTGCGACCAGAAAGCCCCGCGATCACTCGGCCCAGGTCTTTTTGCCCCACTTCCCTTGCGCTTCATTTTGCCGGTTTGTCCTCTGCCCTTGAAAAGGAGATCAGACAGCTTCATAGATTTATGGCGGCAGAAGTTTTCACGGGCTCATCTTCGACTCGTCTAGATCCTACAGAGCTTTTCTTGGAATCTGAGAGGGGCTCGGAAGTTCTGTCGTTTGGAATTTTCCCCGCAGCCGGTGCCTTGGCTTGCCTGCACAAGGCCTCTGTTTGAGCCAGAAGCGCTTCTCTGTGGTCTGTGGGGGGACGTGAGGTTCCCAGCTCTGAGTTGGGAATTTCCTGGAGAATTGGGGTTGGAGCCTGGGGAGGGCAGGATTTGGGGTGGGGAGGGACCTCAGCGGCGTATAATGCCATGCAGCCCACCTTCCAAAGCAGCCATTTTCTGCCCTCTCCGGGGGGACTGAACTCTGCAGTCTGGAGGTCATTCACTGGTGATCCCAAGAGATCTTCAGGTGGTAGCTGGAGATCTCCTGGGATTGCAGCTGATCTCCAGACTACAGAGATCAGTTTCCCTGAAGGAAACGGCAGCTTTGGAGGTCTTAGAATCATAGAGTTGGAAGGGACCTCGAGGGTCAGCTAGTCCAACCCCCTGCACAGTGCAGGAAACTCACAAATACCTCCCCCTCCGCACCTGCAGTGACCGCTGTTCCACGCCCAGAAGATGACCAAAAAACCCTCCAGGATCCCTGGCCAAACCGGCCTGTAGGAAATCACTTCCTGAGCCCAAAGTGGCGATCGGTATTTCCCTGGGCGTGTAAGAAAGGGCCACAAGAACTAAGCACTGGTGCAGCCCTTCCTGCCCTCCCTCTCGTGATATGCCCAAGTTCACAGAATCTGCATATTGCTGTCAGATGACCATCTAGTCTCTGTCTGAAAACCTCCAAAGAAGGAGAGCCCACCACCTCCCGAGGAAGCCTGTCCCACTGAGGAACCGCTCTGACTGTCAGAAAGTTCTTCCTCATGTTTAGCCGAAAATTCTTCTGATTTAATTCAACTCGCTGGTTCTGGTCTGACCTTCTGGGGCAAAGGGACACAACGCTGCACTGTATGGCATTCTGCCCCACTGAGGTCCCTGCCCTCCCCAAACTCCACCCTTTCCAGGCTCCTCCCCCAAATCTCCAGTCATTTCCCAACCTGGAGTTGGCAACCCTGTGGAGGTCAGGGCTTTATGCGGGTAAGGGGAATACCACCATAGAGTCCACCCTCCAAAGCAGCCATTTTCTCCAGGGGGACGGATCTCGGAAGTCTGGAGATCAGCTGTGATTCCAGGAGATCTCCAGGCCCCACCTGGAGGCTGGGAACCCTATCCACAGACATATAGGCCTGGTCTTCGGATGAGCAACATGAGGGAACATGTTGCCACTCCTTTTCAGGAACGAGTGCTCATTTGGCCAACTGTCTCCTGAACCCCATTTTCTTTTCTTCGGTGAGGGGCAGAATGGGGGTGGTGGTGGAAAGTTCTAGAAGCATCTTGCATTTCCCCCTTAATGGCGCTGGGTGGGGAAGGCTGCTTGAGAACCGAAAAGACACTCTCGGGAGCATCAGGCAGCCGTCTTCTCCCCATGGCGGGGAGATGAACATAAGTGGCAGCTTGCTGGAACAGCGGCGACGTCGGCAGACCGAGCCAGGATTCCTCTTTTCTTGGCACCGGGAAACGTCGGACAATCTGTCAGAGGAAGAAAATCGCCTACTTGAGAAGCTGGAGAGCAGACACGCTCGGCTGAGACTGGCAGCTCTGCCGCGAGAGAATCGGCGAGGAGCGGGAAATGAGCTGGCCATTTGAGCGCCTTTCGTGAAAACAATTATCTGTTTCCACTCAGAGTTGACTTGAACAAATGATGACAAGTCGCTGATTCCATACTGTGCCAGGCCTGAGGTGGCTTTGTGGGATGGTTCCACCCATGGAGTTGACTAGAGATGCCAGATTCCAGGTGGGACCCGGGGATCCCCCAGAATCACGGCTCATTTCCAGACTACAGAGGAGGAGGAGGAGGGTTTATACCCCGCCCTTCACTCGGAGACTCAGAGCATTTCACAATCTCCTTCCCCTCCCCACAACAGACACCCTGGGAGGTCGGCGGGGCTGAGTGAGCCCTTCTGAGAACTGCTTTTGAGAGAACAGCTCTGAGGGAACTTGTGACTGACCCAAGGTCACACCAGCCGCTGCACGTGGCGGCGTGGGGAATCGAACCCGGTTCTCCCAGATTAGAGTCCACGCTCATAACCACTACCCCAAAGTGGCAGCTCCCCTGGGGAACTTATCTATTTATATTAATGTGTTCGGCTTTTACCCCGCCCTCCCTGCCGAGGCAGGCTCAGGGCGGCTCACGTAAAAGGCATATATAAAATACAATAAAACATACCTAAAACATACATAAACGATCGATCAGTTATTCATTCCTAAAGTGCTGGGTTAATTCAAGAACAAGAGCAGAATCCACAATTTAGATTGTACCACTACTTTGATGTTGGTCCTGATGGCATTCTCATAATGGCTCAGTTTGGTCGACTGATTTATGCGGCGAGCCAGGGCACAGGGGCACACCTGGGTGGCCCCGAATCGAAGGCCTGGTGGAAGAGGGTGGAATCTATGTCATTTGACCCCCTGAAGTCATAAGAACATAAGAGAAGCCAATGATGGATCAGGCCAATGGCCCATCCAGTCCAACACTCTGTGTCACACAGTGGCCAAAAACACCAGGTGCCCTCAGGAGGTCCACCAGTGGGGCCAGAACTCCAGAAGCCCTCCCACTCTTAAGAACATACGAACACAAGAGAAGCCAGTGTTGGATCAGGCCAGTGGCCCATCCAGTCCAACACTCTGTGTCACACAGTGGCCAAAAACACCAGGTGCCACCAGGAGGTCCAGCAGTGGGGCCAGGACACTAGAAGCCCCTCCCACTGTTGCCCCCCCCCAAGCACCAAGAATACAGAGGACATAAGAGAAGCCAATGTTGGATCAGGCCAATAGCCCATGCAGTCCAACCCTCTGTGTCACACAGTGGCCAAAAACACCAGGTGCCCTCAGGAGGTCCAGCAATGGGGCCAGGACACTAGAAGCCCCTCCCACTGTTGCCCCCCCCCCTCCCAAGCACCAAGAATACAGAGGACACAAGAGAAGCCAATGTTGGATCAGGCCAATAGCCCATCCAGTCCAACACTCTGTGTCACACAGTGGCCAAAAACCCAGGTGCCCTCAGGAGGTCCAGCAGTGGAGCCAGAACTCCAGAAGCCCTCCCACTCTTAAGAACATACGAACACAAGAGAAGCCAGTGTTGGATCAGGCCAGTGGCCCATCCAGTCCAACACTCTGTGTCACACAGTGGCCAAAAACCCAGGTGCCCTCAGGAGGTCCAGCAGTGGAGCCAGAACTCCAGAAGCCCTCCCACTCTTAAGAACATACGAACACAAGAGAAGCCAGTGTTGGATCAGGCCAGTGGCCCATCCAGTCCAACACTCTGTGTCACACAGTGGCCAAAAACACCAGGTGCCCTCAGGAGGTCCAGCAGTGGGGTCCCTGCCCTCCCCAGGCTCCATCCCCAACTCTCCAGGAGTTTCCCACCCTAGATCTGGCAGCCCTGCCCCCCATCTCCCACTGGTGGATGGGGGGACCTGACAACCCTAGAGTTGACCTGCAGGACTCCGTTGCTTCCAGGAGATGACACAGTCATTCACTTCTGATTCCCAAGATAAGTGCAAGGGGGGAAAGAATGTGGAGAGCCTCCCGGCTCCGTCCTTCTGGGCAGAAAGCACAGGCTGTGAGGTGCAGTGGTTAGAGTATCAGACTAGGATCTGGGAATGTCAGGTTCGAATCCCCGTGGTTAAATATTGATGGCACATTGTCCCTGACAAGGCAATTGTACTTGCACTCTTAGTACCTAAACTGGAAGGTACCTATTGGTACTGATATTATTTTCAGTATATAACAACCACTTCTGACACAAGGCCAGGTATCTTTGTGGGCCCAAATAGAAACCTTTTGGTGCGTCATGCAATTCCATACTGGAACGTTCCATTTGTGGTTCTATATTATTTGTTGTTTATTCAGGGGTCATTTCGTAGAAAAAGAGGTGCAGGAGCTCATTAGCATAACTCATTTGCATAACTGCATATGCCACGCCCACTAACATGCCGGAAGTGTGTCAGAAGACAACACCCACCCCTCAGGCTCCACTCCAGAGGTGAGTGAAACTGACCTGCTCTTCCTCCATTCCCTTCCCCAGCCAATACTTGGTGCAATAAAAATAAGCGTCAAGAACACACCCTCATTCTCTTCCTGCTCCCTTGAAACCACTAGGTTTCAAGTAGACTTGAGATATACCCAGGACATGTGCACCACCCATCCCTTCTCCTTCCCCTCCCCACAACAAGACACCCTGTGAGGTAGGTGGGGCGGAGAGAGGTCTTTTGAGAACTGCTCATGAGAGAACAGCTCTGAGAGAACTTGTGACTGGCCCAAGGTCACACCAGCAGCTGTATGTGGAAGAGTGGGGAATCAAACCCGGTTCTCCCAGATTAGAGTCCAACTCCTGACCACTACACCAAGCTGATGGGGTGGAAGCTGCTGAAGGGTTGGTGAAATTTCTCCAGTACTTATGTGCCATGTGCCCAGATAAAAAATGGTATATTTAGAAAATTTATATGCCCCCTTGAGCAAGTCTCTGGAAAAGCAGCACACAGTCATAAAAGGAACAATGATAAAATGATCAATATTAAAACAAAACATTAAAAACAACAAAGACCCTAGCAGGGCTTTCCCCGGGGCGCTGCGCCTCTGCACTGCTCGGGGAAGCCGAGGAGGGGGTGGGGCTTGGTCATGTGCCCGCCCCCTGGGCTCCTCACTCCCGGAGCTGCGCTCCTGTGCGCTCCCGCTCCAACGGACCCCTGCTTTTAGGATTGACTGATTTGATCTCCTTGCAGTCCAAGGGACTCTCAAGAGTCTTCTCCAGTGCCATAATTCAAACACATCTATTCTTCAGCGCTCAGCCTTCCTTATGGTCCAACTCTCACAGCCATAAGTTACTACTGGGAATACCATCTCTTTGACCATACGGACTTTTGTCGGCAGGGTGATGTCTCTACTTTTTGTTATACTGTCTATGTTTGCCATCGCTTTCCTCCCAAGGAGCAGGTATCTTTTAATTTCATGGCTGCAGTCACCGTCCGCAGTGATCTTGGATCCCAGGAAGTTGAAGTCTGTCACTGCGTCCATGGCTTCCCCTTCTATTTTCCAAGGAGCGATGCGGCCGGATGCTATGATCTTAGTTTTTTTAATGTTGAGTTTCAAGCCAACTTTTGTGTGCTCCTCTTTCATTTATAGCAAGAGGCTCTTGAGGTCCTCTTCACTTTCTGCCATTAGAGTGGTATCGTCTGCATATCTGAGGTTGTTGATGTTTTTCCCAGCAATCTTAATTCTGGCTTGTGATTCATCCAGGCCGGCATTTTGCATGACCTTTTTAGATTAGATTAGAATAAACCCATCCAGTCGGGGACTGTGTAGTGAGTGGGCGGATCGGATGACAGTCAGCTTTGGCTGCGGTCATTATGACTTCTTTGAAGGCCAGTAAAGCCATTTGAGAGCGAGGGCAATTGAAATGACTGCATGCGCATTTCCACTCTTTTTTCTGTTGTGAAGAAAAGATATTTCGGGGGCACCTCCCAACAGTTTTCACCAAAATATTAGCCCTATTAGGGAGCAACTACCATTGACACGTAAAGGGATTTGGAGTAGATCTAGTTGATCTTAATGGGACTTACTTCTGAGTAAACATACACAAGATTCAGCTTCAGATATCTTTTAGGTTTTTTCCGGGTCATCTCATTCTCCGCTTTGTCCTTCCCAAATTAGATTACCACCTTCCAGATGAGGGCAAAAGCTCTCTCAGTATTACAGCTAATCACCAGATTGCAGAGATCCGGCCCCCAGACAGACTCCGTGGTATACCATAGAGTCTAGGAGAAATTTAAGTCCCTCCTCAGTCCCCCCCCCCAAAAAAAATATCTCCAGGAATTTCCCACACCAGAGTTGGCAACCCTGTTCTCAAGATCTCTGGGAATTTCTAATATGGTTTGGGGCAGGCCAAGAGGATGGGGCCGTGGTACCGAATGGACAAGGGCAGCTAAGATATCAAATTCATCACACACCTGTGCAATGCTCCCTCTAAGCTGTGGAGTCTGGTGAGCAAAAATTCTACTTTATGAGCTTCTGGGCATTAAAGTTGTGAGCGAGCGATTTGGCGGCTGCATCAATCAGTTTGCTCTGGAGCCACATCCTTCCTGAGTTAGGACAAAAATGTGTGAGCCGGAGGCTAAGAAACCAGCTAGCTCATACTAACCCAGCTTAGAGGGAGCACTGTGTGTGCACTTCTTTAGTGACACAGCTTACAAGGGAAAAATGTATAGCAGTTTATGTGTTGGTCAGTGACCGTGAATAAACTCAATTCAAAATACAAGGGGGGAAAACATGATATGAAAATATAAAAAAAAACCAAAGTTACATAATAACTAACCATCTAAGAGGCAGCGGAAACCCAATGAAACTACCGGCTCCGAGGGCAGCAGGGGTGAGAGGGAAAATTCCATACGAGGGATTACTAGGACAGGGGTGGAAAACAAAGCAATTGATATTGTGGTGCCCCCCCCACCCCCCATGCAGATCTATGGTACGGCCTCACTTGGAAGACGGTGTGCCGGTCTGGTTGCCGTACCTCTAAGAGAACATTGCAGTGCTGGAAAAAGTCCAGGAAAAGGACAACGCAAATAGCCAAGAGGTCTGGAACACCTTCATGAGAGAAGTCTAAGGAACGTGGAGTTTTCCACTTCAGAAAGAGGACATCTTCGGGGGGGGGGGGGCGGTGATGGTAGAGTGTCCTAAAATTATGCATGGGCTGGAGAAAGTGGGCAGAACTTGATTCTTCCTCTCCCATAACACTAGAACTTGGGGACACCCTGTGAATTCGTTGGGCGATAGATTCAGGACAGACGAAGGAAATACTTTGTACCTTGAGTAACTAAATGGTGGGCTTCACTGCTACCACCTCTGGCATAGGTGGCTTTCAAAGGAGGATTAGACATGCCATAAAGTCCACACTCCACAGCAGCCATTTTGTCTTGTAGAACTTATCTTAAGAACATCAGAAGAGCCCTGCTGGATCAGGCCAGTGAGGGTCCATCTAGTCCAGTATCCTGTCTCCCACACAGTGGCCAGCCACTTCCTCTGGAGGGCCAACATCAGGGCATAGAGGCCGAGGCCTTCCCCTGATAAGAACATCAGAAGAGCCCTGCTGGGTCAGACCAGTGGTCCATCTAGTCCAGTTTCCTGTCTCACACAGTGGCCAACCCATTCCTCTGGAGGGCCAACAACAGGGCAGAGAGGCCGAGGCCTTCACAAGAACATCAGAAGAGCCCTGCTGGATCAGACCAGTGAGGGTCCACCTAGTCCGGCATCCTGTCTCACACAGTGTCCAACCAGTTCCTCTGGACAGCCAACAACAGGGCATAGAGGCTGAGGCCTTCATAAGAACATCAGAAGAGCCCTGCTGGGTCAGACCAGTGGTCCATCTAGTCCAGCATCCTGTCTCCCACACTGGCCAACCAGTTCCTCTGGAGGCCAACAACAGGGCAGAGAGGCCGAGGCCTTCATCTGATACGAACATCAGAAGAGCCCTGAAGGATCAGACCAAAGGTCCATCTTGTCCAGCATCTTGTCTCACACAGTGTCCAACCAGTTCCTCCAGAGGTCCAACAAAAGGGCACAGAGGCTGAGGCCTTCCCCTGAGAAGAACATCAGAAGAGCCCTGCTGGATCAGACCAGTGGTCCATCTAGTCCAGAATCCTATCGCACCCAGTGGCCGACCACTTCCTCTGGAGGGCCAACAACAGGGCAGAGAGGCCAAGACCTTCGTAAGAACATCAAAAGACCCCTGCTGAATAAGACCATTAGTCCATCCAGTCCAGCATCCTGTCTCACACAGTGGCCAACTAGTTCCTCTGGAGGGCCAACAACAGGGCAGAGAGGCCGAGGCCTTCACAAGAAGATCAGAAGAGCCCTGCTGTATCAGACCAGTGATGGTCCATCTAGTCCAGCATCCCGTCTCACACAGTGGCCAGCCAGTTTCCCTGGAGGTCCAACAACAGGGCAGAGAGGCCGAGGCCTTCATAAGAACACCAGAAGAGCCCTGCTGGATCAGACCAGTGAGGATCTGTCTAGTCCAGCATCCTGTCTCACACAGTGGCCAACCAGTTCCTCTGGAGGGCCAAAAACAGGGCAGAGAGGACAAGGCCTTCATAAGAACCTCAGAAGAGCCCTGCTGGAAAAGACCAGTGCACCTCTGCACTGCTCGGGGAAGCTGAGGAGGGGGCGGGGCTTGGTCATGTGCCCGCCCCCTGGGCTCCTCACTCCCGGAGCTGCGCTCCTGTGCGCTCCTGCTCCAACGGACCCCTGCATGTATGTATTATTTACAGCAATTCTAGCGACTGTAGTCCGGGGATGGTGCTTTCCATAAGACATAAATAATTTGGCAAGCACTTTGTATATGATTTAGACACTTTGCATGGGATATTTACTACGCTGTATTTATGAAGTGTTGATTTATGCCCTATGTTGTGCTTGTAGGTTATATACATATTATTATTCTAATATGTAATTGTTAGGTCCAGTCATTGATGGCTTATTAGTTATTCAAACAGAAGGGCAACTGAGCCATTCATTTTGAGGACTGGGATTGGCCTTAACGGGGCTCAGATCGCAGGCTGGGAAAATAACACAATCCCAAACTGTGTTCCCTCTAAGCTGAGCTAGTGTGAGCTAGCTCAGTTTTTTAGCCTCTGGCTCACACATTTTTTTAAAAAATAATTTTTTAATTGAGTTTTTATAAAAGAAAAAAAAGAGAGAAATGAAAAAAAAGAAAAAGCATACGAAGATAAAAACATACTAACAGATACGGAGTCCATACTATATATAGCTATATTATCATTTCTACTAGAATCAATATCTAATTCACCAAATTAGCTTATCCCAATTTTATAGGCGCATACAGTTCATTTTTTAAAATGTTCTTCCAACCATTTATAAAAGCTTAACCAGTTATTCTCAAAGGTTTCCTCTCTTTGGCTCACACATTTTTGTCTTCGCTCAGGAAGGAGGGCTCCAGAGCCAACTAATTTCTGCAGCAGCCAAATCCCTCGCTCACAACTTTCATGCCAGTCGCTCACAAAGTGGAATTTTTGCTCACAAAACGCCACAGCTTAGAAGGAGCATTGAAAGGGGGCCCACGGACACTGGTTGCGTAAAAGACGAACGGCCCGTAACTGCGGTCCCTGCACCTGTGAAAAGACGCATTCTTTGGAGGAAGCTGATTTGCAACCGGATAGCCGAGCGCGGATTTGATCTCCAGGCAGGGAAGTTCCTGTTCGGAAAGTCTAGCCTAGAAGAATTTCCCCGTACTCTTCACCCAGGTGACTCACTTTGCTCACCACTGGCCCGTCGACCCATTGCGATTACAGTCAAAGAAATAATAAGAGGCTGGCTCGCTATATCATTAAACATCACGCAAAACCCTTCTTCTAGGCAATGCTCGAATCCGTGCCGTGCTCCCCTGAACAAGGGGAAAGGAAGCTTGTCGCCAGAACTGGGCAGTGGCACAGGGCTTTCCTAATGGGGACACATCGGCAAATCGGATTAGCCGGGAGGGTGAGAGTGGCAATGAACAGATTGTGACGGAGCCTAATCCGCGATCTGGAACTGCCTGTGCTTTGGCCTGGCCTCATGCAGAAGGACAAAAGGGTGCCCAAGAACAGCCCCCGGGGACTGGCAGAGAGTAGGAAGCCGCTGCATTGGTATCATTTATTTAGGCAGTTCATTTACCTCCCTTGCAATGGCTCAGTGGAAGAGCCTCTGCTTGGCAGGCAGAAGGTCCCAGGTTCAATCCCCGGCATCTCCCGTTCAAAAGGACCAGGCAGGAGGGGATGGGAAAGACCTCAGCCTGAGACCCTGGAGAGCTGTGTAGAGGGGCTGTGGCTCAGTGGCGGAGCCTCTTACTTGGCATGCAGAAGGTCCCAGGTTCAATCCCCAGCATCTCCAGTTAAAAGGACCAGGCAGGAGGGGATGGAAAAGACCTCAGCCTGAGACCCTGGAGAGCTGTCAAGAGGGGCTGTGGCTCAGTGGAAGAGCATCTGCTTGGCATGCAGAAGGTCCCAGGTTCAATCCCCGGCATCTCCAGTTGAAAGGACCAGGCAGGAGGGGATGGGGAAGACCTCCGCCTGAGACCCTGGAGAGCTGTCAAGAGGGGCTGTGGCTCAGTGGAAGAGCATCTGCTTCGCATGCAGAAGGTCCCAGGTTCAATCCCCGGCATCTCCAGTTGAAAGGACCAGGCAGGAGGGGATGGGGAAGACCTCCGCCTGAGACCCTGGAGAGCTGTCAAGAGGGGCTGTGGCTCAGTGGAAGAGCCTCTGCTTGGCACGCAGAAGGTCCCAGGTTCAATCCCCGGCATCTCCAGTTCAAAAGGACCAGGCAGGAGGGGATGGGAAAGACCTCAGCCTGAGACCCTGGAGAGCTGTAAAGAGGGGCTGTGGCTCAGTGGAAGAGCCCCTGCTTGGCGTGCAGGGGGTCCCAGGTTCAATCCCCCCAGCATCTCCAGTTAAAAGGACCAGGCAGGAGGGGATGGGAAAGACCTCCGCCTGAGACCCTGGAGAGCTGTAAAGAGGGGCTGTGGCTCAGTGGAAGAGCCTCTGCTTGGCATGCAGAAGGTCCCAGGTTCACTCCCCGGCAGCATCTCCAGTTAAAAAGGACCAGGCAGGAGGGGACGGGAAAGACCTCTGCCTGAGACCCTGGAGAGCTGTCAAGAGGGGCTGTGGCTCAGTGGAAGAGCCTCTGCTTGGCATGCAGAAGGTCCCAGGTTCAATCCCAGGTATCTTTAGTTTAAAAGGACCAGGCAGCAGGTGATGGGAAAGACCTCTGCCTGAGACCCTGGAGAGCCGCTGCCAGTCTGAGTAGACAAGACTGACTTTGATGGACCGATGATCTGGTTCAGTGTAAAGCAGCTTCATGCATGTCCACGTGCCGTGGAATCCTAGTCACCTCCTGGGCTGCTGAGGACTGGGAGTGAGCCATTCCAAGCTGTCACTGGGATAGCTTGGCCAGAAGACTGGCCCTGGAAGAGAGACAGAAATGTGTATTAGAAGTGCTTTGAGAGCACACTTGGTGCATTCCAGGGCATTTATTTGTAAGGCATAGAATCATGGAACCATAGAGTTGGAAGGGACGTCCAGGGTCATCTAGTCCAACCCCCTGCACAATGCAGGGAAATCACAAATACCTCCCCCTCCACACCCATAGTGACCTCTGCTCCATGCCCAGAAGATGACCAAAAACCTCCAGGATCTCCAGCCAAACTGGCCTGGAGGAAAATTGCTTCCTGACCCCAAAGTGGCGATCAGCATTTCCCTGGGTGGGTAAGAAAGGGCCACAAGAACTCAGCACTGAGACAGCCCTTCCTGCCCTCCCTTCTCGTGATCTGTCTAAATTCACAGAATCTGCTTTGCTGTCAGATGGCCCTCCAGCATCTGCTTCTGAGAAGGAGAGCCCACCACCTCCCGAGGAAGCCTGTCCCACTGAGGAACCGCTCTAACTGTCAGGAAGTTCTTCCTCATGTTTAGCTGAAAACTCTTCTGATTTCATTTCAACCCGTTGGTTCTGGTCCGACCATCTGGGGCAACAGAAAACAACTCCACCCCATCCTTTATATGACAGCCCTTCAAGTACTTGAAGATGGTAATCCTATTGCAATGTTCCCTCTAAGCTGAGTCAGTGTGAGCTAGCTCACAGCTTTTTAGCCTCCGGCTCACACGTTTTTGTCTTAGCGCAGGAAGGGATGGCTCCAGAGCAAACTGATTTCTGCAGTAGCCAAATCGCTCGCTCACAACTTTGAGGCCAGTAGCTCACAAAGTAGAACTTTTGCTCACAAGACTCCATGGCTTAGAGGGAGCATCGCCTCTCAGTCGTCTCAGCAGGACAGCGGAGCACTGCGTCTGTTTTCAGCACCTGTAGAACTTCAGTCTGACTTTGCCCTTCCTTTAAAAAAAAACAAAAACGAAACCTATACCAACCAACAAGCATCTGTGAGAACACCGCCGCAAACTGTGATTGGGTGCTGACATTCAGCCGTGGATCACTCATCGTGTCCCGGCCGCTTTCTCCCAAGGGGAATGAGAAGCTGTCAGAGGAAAGCCCTCCAGCGCCATGAGCTGCCAAGGAAGTCTGTTCACTAATTGGCAGAGTAACGGAGGACAAGAGGAATCGCTCTCGGGGACGATGTCTCCACCACTGTCGATGCCTTCCACGGGAGATGCAAGGAGCAACGGATGGGGGTGGCTAGACACAGGCCCTCGTTGAAGATGGGCATTGCCCAGTACATGGGCAACGTCAGCAAAGCCCGGGCAACTTCCACATTGTCTCTTCCTCGGGGCCCTGAGTCACTGTCCAAGCAACGTCGCCGTCTGCCAAGCTCAAAGTCCTGCCTGTTGGCAGGATCGGGCCTCTGCGAGTTCAAGTAGCACCTTGAGACAAAGCCCCAGGGACGTTTGAGTTGGGACTGGAACAGGACAAAGAGCAGAGCTGGAGGTCCACCACGCTGAAGATCTTCTAGACCCATGCACACGTTAAGAAAAAGGAAGCCCTTAGCCCTGAGGCTTTCTGGGGCTTGTGAATTGGGAGAAGAGCCTGGTGAGAGACCAGAAGGGACACAGATGAACATGATGGGTCCAATCTCAATCTTCTGGATTTGTCGTCTCCAACCCTGCACCTTCGTTGCTCTGTGGTCTGCTATGGAACCTAAATTTATATCCTCACTTGCAGGACTCATTTCTCCTCGGACAAACTAATGTTTGGTTCTACCTGGGGTTGCCAGGTCTGGGTCAGGAAATTCCTGGAGATTTTGGGTATATAGCCTGGGAAGGGTGGGGAATGGGATGGGGAGGGACCTCAGCAGGGTATAATGCCATAGAGGCCACGCTCCAAAGCAACCATTTCCTCCAGGGGAATTGATCTGGGTCATCTGGTTTTCAGTTGTGATAGAGGGAGGTCTCCAGACCCCACCTTGAGGTTGGCAACCCTAGTCTCTGTGGAGGGAAGGAGTAGCAGCTTTGGGGGATGGGATGGTAAACTAGGTAGACCACTAGTTTGATCCAGCAGGGCTCTTCTGATGTTCTTATAAAGGCCTTGGCCTCTCTGCCCTTTTCTTGGCCCTCTGGAAAAACTGGTTGGACACTGTGTGAGGCAGGATGCTGGGATGGATGGACCACTGGTCTGATCTTGCAGGGCTCTTCTTATACCCTTATGAAGGCCTCGGTTTTTCTGCCCTGTTGTTGAACCTCCAAGAGGAACTGGCTGGCCCCTGTGTGAGACAGGATGCTGGACTAGGTGGACCACTGGTCTGATCCAGCAGGGCTCTTCTGATGTTCTTATTATTGGTCCTCCAGCATCAGTGGCACTAAGGAGGTCTTCCTAGTCCTGGAGGATTATAAATAGTTGTAAGACGTCCCATCTGCAGTCGCTTGGTGGCCCAGGAGACAGAGAGCCACCATCCAAGTCAATGTAAGCCAAAGTGACAACTGACACCACGCGAGGATAGAGGGTGCTGAAAACTGAGATGCTCAGAACCCGAAATGGTCTTCCAGAAGGATGCCTCTCTAAGGAACTGGGTCGGTTCACCTTTGGCCCCTGGATCGGTTCCCAGGGAAAGCACAATGCAAAATCTTTCTGTAAAGCGATGTTATGCAACCAGCTCTCTAAGGGAGGCATCTGGTTCTTGGTATGACATGCCAACATTATGGATGAGGAAATTTCAGAGGATAATCCCCAAAGAAAACAATGGGGGATAAAAACCAGCCAAGCCCTTGCCATTCCGGAGCCCTGGGTTTTTTTTGTTTTGTTTGACAAAAACCTAACACCCTTTCTGGGTTTTATAACCACAGTTTTCAGCAAGCAAACAAACAAGTCAACATCGAGCACCGGGAGAAAAGTTCACGACACAAATGACTTTTACGGTCTTCAAAGTGTTGCCACAAAGACAGCAGCTCACACATGTCGCAGCATTGCACACTTTCCAGGAGAGGTCCTGCTAAAACCGATCACACATTCTGACATCCTGATCACGGAAACAGCAGGCCGGACGAGACGGACCACTGGTTGGATCCAGCAGGGATGCATCTGTGTTCTGAAGGCTGGTGCACCTTCCTTATGAGGAAAAGCTAAAGGGGGTGTGACTTTTTATTTTTAGGGGAGGGGGGAATCGGGCAGGGGAGAGCAGGACTGAGCTTTCTGACATTTTACCAAGTGGATTGGGAGAGGTTTTATTCCATTTCCTATAATTCTCAGAGCGGCGGTTGAGGAAACTGCCATTAAGAAGAAGAAGAAGAGATTGGATTTATTCCCCGCCCTTCACTACCCAAAGAAGTCTCAGAGCAGCTTACCATCTCCTTTCCCTTCCCCGCCCCACAACAGATACACCCTGTGAGGTGGGTGGGGCTGAGAGAGCTCTTTCGAGGACTGCGCCTGAGAGAACAGCTCTGAAAGAACTTGTGACTGACCCAAGGTCACACCAGCAGCTGCATGTGGAGGAGTGGAGAATCAAACCCGGTTTTCCCAGATTAGAGTCCATGCTCCTGACCAGTACACCATACTGGGTCTCTACATACATGGTAAACCCGTAGGGTTTTCAAGGCAAGAGATGAACGGAGGTGGTTTGCCATGGCTTGCCTCTGCATAGCAGCCCTAGACTTCCTTGGTGGTCTCCCGTCCAAGTACCAACCAGAGTCCCACCCTACGTAGCTTCTGAGAGCTGAGGATGTTGTTTTGCCTGCCTCTGTGTAGCAACTCTGGATTTCATGGTGGTCTCATGGTGAGAGCCAGTCTGGTGTCGTGGTGAAGTGCGCGGACTCTAATCTGGAAGAACCGGGTTTGATTCCCCACGCCTCCACTTGCAGCTGCTGGATGACCTTGGGCAAGCTGTAGTTCTGGCACAGCTGTTCTTGAAAAAGAGCACTTTCTGTCAGAGCTCTCTCAGCCCCACCCACATCACAGGGTGTCTGTTGTGGGGAGGGGAAGGAAGAAGGAGATTGTAAGACGCTCTGAGACTCCAAGTGAAGGGCAGGATGTAAATCCAATCTCTTCTCTTCTTCTTACATAAGAGAAGCCAATGTTGGATCAGGCCAGTGGCCCATCCATTCCAACACTCTGTCACCCAGTGGCCAAAAATACCAGGTGCCTTCAGGAGGTCTAGCAGTGGGGCCAGGACACTAGAAGCCCTCCCACTGTTGCCCCCTTGTCAAGCACCAAGAATACACTGCATCACTTGCCCCAGACTGAGAGTTTTTATCTACACCTTGTGGCTAAGAGCCACTGATGGGACCTCTGCTCCATATGTTTGTCCAGTCCCCTCTTGAAGCTGTCCATGCTTGTAGCCACTACCACCTCCTGTGGCAGTGAATTCCACGTATTAATCACTTTTTGGGTGAAGAAGGACTTCCTTTTATCTGTTCTAACCCGACTGCTCAGCTATTTCATGGAGTGCCCACGAGTTCTTGTCTTGTGAGAAAGGGAGAAAAGGACCTCTTTCTCCACCTGCTCTACCCCATGCATAATCTTATAAACCTCGATCATGTCACCCCTCAGCCGTCATTTCTCCAGGCTAAAGAGCCCCAAGCGCTTCAGCCTTTCTTCATAGGGAAAGTGTTCCAACCCTTTGATCATTCTAGTAGCCCTTTTCTGCACTTTTCCCAATGCTACAATATCCTTTCTGAGGTGTGGCGACCAGAATTGTATACAGTGCTCCAAATGTGGTCGCACCATTGATTTATAAGGGGGCATTATGATAATCTTTACAGATCAGTTGCAATTCCAGGAGAGCTCCAGACCTTGGGTTGCCAACCTCCAGGTCGCACTTAGAGATCCCCCACTATCCCACTTGATCTCCAGGTGACCAAGCTCAGTTCCCCCGGAGAAAATGGCTGCTTCGAAGGGTGGACTCCGTGGCATTGGACCCTGCTGAGGCCCCTTCCCTCCTCAAACCCCGCCCTCCCCAGGCTCCACCCCCCAAAATCTCCAGGGATTTCCAAACCCAGTGAGGGAAACCCTACCCAGACCCCACCTGTAGACTGGCACTTCTACTTTTATGGTTTTATCGGCACCAGATTGGGTTTCCAGCATCACCTGATTTCCTAGGCTAGGAGGATTATAGGCTGTTATGTGAGTCTGCCCTCTGGATTTGCCTGCGGTTACGCTCTTGAGTATCATCATTATATTCATGATTATATAGGTTATTTATATGTTGTCTTTCCAGTCTGAGAACTGCCCAGGGCAGCTAACGCTCCATACAATATCATTACAACTTTACAATTAAAGACAAAAGGCTAAAAACTAATAACAATAAATCCACAGTTTAAAGCTGCCAACGCCGGGTTGGGAGACTGATGGAGGATTAGGGGTGGAGCCTTTGGGGAGGGCAGAGTTTGGGGAGGGGATCTCCCAAACCAGAGTAGACATTTCCTCCTAAACAGCCTAACCCTAAATAGCATCACTGGAATGGAAAGTGGAGGGGGGAATGTTTCAGCCATTTCCCAGGGGTATTGTAAAAGGATGCTTATGGAATCCTAGAATCATAGAGTTGGAAGGGTTCATATGCAGGATCAGCCCAGAGCATCCCTGACAAGTGTTCATCCAGCTGCTACTTGAAGACTGCCAGGGAGGGGGAGCTCACCAGAGGTCCACCAGTGGCTATTAGCCCCAAGGTATAGGTGTCACACTCTGTCTGGGGCAGTGATGCTCTGGGCCGCTGGCCTGACCCAGCATGGCTTCTCTTATGATCTTGTTTCATGGAGCAGTGATGCACTGTATTCTTGGTGCTTTGGGGGGGGGGGCAACAACAGTGGGAGGGCTTCTGGAGTTCTGGCCCCACTGGTGGACCTCCTGAGGGCACCTGGTGGTGTTTTTGGCCGCTGTGTGACACAGGAGAATGTGGGACTGGGTGGGCCACTGGCCTGATCCAGCACCGGCTTCTCTCTCCGGTTCCTGTGTTCCCTAGACCACCCATTCAACTGCTGAATTTTTCCCCCTAATATCCAGCTGGCATCTTTCCGCCCGTCATTTAAACCCATTGTTGTGAATATTAAATCCATTTTTGTTTCTTTCCATATAGCTAGGATTCCCCATGGTGTTCAATATTTATTTTATTTTTGTACTTCATTTATACCCTGCCTGTCTCTCCAGTGGAGACCCTGAGCAGCTTATTTCTTTCTCCTCTCCTCCATTTTACCTTCACAACAACCCTGTGAGGAAGGCTGGGCTGAGAGAGTGTAACTGGCCCAAGGTTGAGGACAGCGACGGTCCCGTCCTTGGCATTCCCACCTCCCTGCCCTAACCCCATGAGATAGCGGCACTGCTGGGGTTTTAGCGCTATCATTACTTAGACTGCTGTGTTCTATCCATCCATCCATCCATCCATCCATCCATCTATCTGCTATTATCTACCATCTATGTATCTCATCTATCTCTCCTGTAATTCTCATCTATCTATCTGTCTGTCTGTCTGTCTATCATCTATCATCTGCTATCTGCTATTATCTATCATCTATGTATCTCTCCTATCTCTCTCTTGCTCTCTTTCTCATAATCTATCTTTCATCTACCTATCATTTCGATTTATATCCTGCCCTTCCCACAAGCAGGCTCAGGGTAGGCCACAATGATAAATACCAATACAGTCTAAAGTGATTCAATAAGTAGATATCAAATATTAAATACAATAAAACCAGTTTAAACAGTTAAAGTGTGTCAGGCTAGGCAAACATCAAATAAACCTAAGGCGGGAGAGACGTGTATGTCACCCTGAGCATCTTGGGATTAGGATCCAATAAAATTGGGTGGGTGAGAGACCTTGCCCCCACCCATACAGTTGCCAGCTCCATGGTAGGAGACTCCTGAAGATTTGGGGGTTGGAGCCTAGGGAGGGGAGGGACTTCAGTGGGGATATAATGCCATAAAGCGTCCCCCTCCATAGCAACCTTTTTATCCAGAGGAACGAATCTCTGTAGCATGGAAGTCAGTTGCAACTGTGGGAGGTGTCCAGGCCCCACCTGGAAGCTGTAGCAACCCGAGCTGCACTGTTGGGAGTAGTCAAGTAACAAAAAAAATTACACTGCAAGGAACTTAAGAATGACAGGAGCGCTCGGTCCATGAATCTTAGCTGCACAATGTGTCTTTTGTGGGACCGGCAATAAGCACCAACACAACTATAAATGAAAGCTCTCTCCCCCACACACACCTTTGGAAGACTTTGTGCAAGTAGAAGCTGGCTTGTAATTCTGGAAACTCCCGTTGGGGCTTGACTTTTAAAATACTGATGCAAAATTGACTGGTAGTTGTTAGATTGAATGAACTGAATGTTATTGTTATACTGAATGTACTGAATATATGTACCTGACAAGGATGTGATAAATGCACTTTATACAATGATAAGTTACAAGAGTTTCTTGCAGTGCATATTTTTCGTTACTTGACCCACCTGGAAGCCAGCAGCCCTTTGCCCATAAGCTCGCATCTGAGGTGCAATTCCTAATGAGGAATGCAGAAAGTCCAGAACTGGAAAGCAGACAGATAAATCTCACAGGTTTCTCCACCACAGTGGCTTGGGCAATCTTGACGCTCATCTCCATTATCCTCTTGTTTACCTCAGGAGCCAGGCAGGGCTCAGAGAAAGTTGCTTGTGGAAAAGCTACTGAGGGAGTTTGATGGCTGAGGGGGAAGATTTACTCGAGCCGAGTACTTTACTTTAGCCACGCCTGTACCCAGCCTGGGATTATCAGGGGTACACCTCTCTCCAGATAAAAAGCTGGGTGCTGCTTCTGACACAAGGCCTCCATGCCCCTTGCTCAATCTGAGATCTCCACAAGGCAGGGAGGATCGGATTACAGTAAATCAGCCCCTCCGATTTTGAAATGGAAGCCATAAATTAAAGAAGGGTTAGGAGCAAAACGCAGGAGACAGGCTGACTGGAAACTTCCCACCAGAAGTGTCATGTGGAATTCCTTGTGTCAAGACAAGACCCGGTAAACATAAGCTTTATTTTGGGCATGGCCAACTGAAGAAGAAGGATCAGATTTAGAACCCGCCCTTCACTACCCGAAGGAGTCTCAGAGCAGTTTACAATCTCCTTTCCCTTCCCCACAACAGACACCCTGTGAGGTAGGTGGGGCTGAGAGAGCTCTTTCGAGGAACTGCCCTTGAGAGAACAGTTCTCTGAGAGAACTTGTGACTGACCCAAGGTCACACCAGCAGCTGCGGGGCTATTTTTGGGCAGGAACACACAGGAACGGAGTTTCCGGCTGGCTCCCAAGTTGGCCATTCCCAGCAGGAACTCATTAGCATAATAGGCCACACCCAACAGCAGAAACTCATTAGGATTGGCTACATTAGGGGTGTGTGGCCTAACATGCAAAGAAGTTCCTGCTACAAGAAAAGCCCTGGGTTTTGACAACAAACAAGTTAAACAGAATAAGAAGCAAAAGGTGAGTGTGGCTGGATGACCACTCTTCTGGTAACATGGGTGTGTGGCCTAATATGCTAATGAGCTGTGCTGTCAGGAGTGTGGCCTAATATGCTAATAGTTCCTGCTGTTGGGTGTGGCCTATTATGCTGCTGGGCTTTTTCTACAAAAAAAAGCTCTGAGCAGCTGCATGCGGAGGAGTGGAGGAATCAAACCCGGTTCTCCCGGATTAGAGTCCACGCTCCTAACCTCTACATCTAACTGGTTCTTATAGTATTCCCCCACTCCTTCCCATGTAGCTGGGAGCTGCCCTCTGATCCCTTCTCATTTTGCCCTCTCCCTCTCTCTACATGGCCTTCCATGGAGACACATGTCTCTGTGCGCCTCTGCACCAGCAGAGATGATGCCCTCTTACCGCCACACACATGATATCAGACAAGCTGGCCATTTGACTTAGGGAAAGTCTTTAGCCTTTTCTCTCTTCTTTTGTCTGCAACCTGAATGTGAACTGGATCTTCTTGAATAAATGTAAGTTTGCCTTTTTTGCAATACACTTTGTGGGAGATTTATTTCCTGCACTTAGGATCATGCTTCTAAAACTGGGCAAAACTCTGCTATACTTACCAAATGCCCCAATACTAAGTCCATTACCACTTTTTATTCCGAACCCTTCCTTTCTGTACTGTTTGCGAATCACCAGCTTGGTCTGCTCTTTGGATTTAATTTTCTTCCAGTTCTCCATGAACAGAGACCATTTTTGGACAAATAAATACTGCTGTCTTACGTTTCCTTCCTTAAGTATTTAAGGTAAAGGTAAAGGTTTCCCTTGCTCGAAAGAAAGGTTGAAGCGCTTGGGGCTCTTCAGCTTGGAGAAACGACGGCTGAGGGGTGACATGATCGAGGTTTATAAGATTATGCATGGGATAGAGCAGGTAGAGAAAGAAGTCCTTTTCTCCCTTTCTCACAATACAAGAACTCGTGGGCACTCCATGAAATTGCTGAGCAGTCAGGTTAGAAGGGATAAAAGGAAGTCCTTCTTCACCCAAAGAGTGATGAACACATGGAATTCACTGCCACAGGAGGTGGTGGCGGCTACAAGAATGGACGGCTTCCAGAGGGAATTAGATAAACACAAGAAGGGGGACCCATGATACTCGCGGGGGGGAGCAGAAGCTGCACATGGAGGGAAAGGAAGCAGCCGCAGGTGAGCCTTCTTCCCCCCCCCCCCCCCCAGCATCAATGGTGAGGCCTGAGCTTGGCCTGCCAAGACTTCTCCTTCCCCTCTCCCCACTCCTCTAGCAGCGGTGGTAGCGAGGCCTGGCCAGCCCGCCAAGCCTTCTCCCTCCCCCCCCCCCCAGCGGCGGCGAGGGCAGAGCGGCTCACAGCCGCTGGGCCAGCCGGACTTTCTCCTCCCCCCGCACTGGTGGTGGCGGCAGCAGCAACAGCAGTGAGGCAGTTCTTAGAGAGCATGCACAGGGAACACTTTTTTACTTTGGGGGGAATTAAGTATCCCCCCTATAGGTTTTTTTTTAGAGATTTCAGATTTTTATCCACATCTGGGGATTGCCCCAAATGTGCAGGAAAATCTCTTTGCCTCCTAGGTGCCTCCGATGTGTGGATTTAGATATCCACACGCAGGGGGTGCCTTGGCTATTAGATATATAGATATGGAGCAGAGGTCCACCAGTGGCTATTAGCCACAAAGTATAGATAGGAACTCTCAATCTGGGGCAAGTGATGCTCTGTATTCTTGGTGCTTGACCGGGGGGGGGCAACAGTGGGAGGGCTTCTAGTGTCCTGGCCCCACTGCTGGACCTCCTGACGGCCCCTGGTGTTTTTGGCCACTGTGTGACAGAGTGTTGGGCTGGATGGGCCACTGGCCTGATCCAACATTGGCTTCTCTTGTGTTCTTACGTTCGTATGAAAGCCAGTAAAATACGACTCTAGGGATGCAGTGCTCATCTCCATTTCCAAGCCGAAGAGCCAGAGCTGTCTGAAGACGTCTCCGTGGTCATGTGGCCGGCATGACTAGACGCCAAGGTGCACGGAACACTGTCACCTTCCCACCGAAGCCATACCTATTTATCTACTTGCAATTTCTTGCTTTCAGACTGCTAGGTTGGCAGGAGCTGGGGCCAGAGACGGGAGCTCACTCTGCCACACAGCACTCGGGTCTCGAACTGCCGAGCTACTGGCCTTCCGGTCAGCGTCTTAACCACTGACACAATCCTTCATATACCTCCTAGGAAGAAAGAAGAGGCAGGAAGATGCTTAAACAGGATCTAGCTTTCCTGTCCTAACCAAGATACAAAGTCACCAACCTCCCCCCCCCCCCAAGAAAAGTACCTCTTGCTATCAAGATTAGTTCTAGGCAGTAAATACAGATTACAGCTGTGATTTACCTGTGGCACCTCAATTATATCTTCACTTTGCAAAATCCCAGTGTCCAATTAGAGTGCATTTCCCTTTGAGTTAAGGTGTTTCTCCCACGTGGCTAATCCACAGGGCAAACCACCCAAGAATAATGGAGGGTGTGGGATTGTTCTGGAGGGGATGTGAAAATCTGGAGGCCAAGAGGAGAAGAAGAGAAGAGATTGGATTTATACCCCGCCCTTCACTCCCCAAGGGATTCTCAGAGCAGCTTACAAACTCCTTTCCCTTCCCCTCCCCACAACAGACACCCTGTGAGGTAGGTGGGGCTGAGAGAGCTCTGACAGAACTGCCCTTGAGAGAACACCTGGTACAGAGCTATGGCTTGCCCAAGGTCATCCAGCCAGGTGCAAGTGGAGGAGTGGGGAATCAAACCCGGCTCTCCCAGATTAGAGATGTGAAAATCTGAAGGCCAAGAGGAGAAGAAGAGAAGAGATTGGATTTATACCCCGCCCTTCACTCCCCAAGGGATTCTCAGAGCAGCTTACAAACTCCTTTCCCTTCCCCTCCCCACAACAGACACCCTGTGAGGTAGGTGGGGCTGAGAGAGCTCTGACAGAACTGCCCTTGAGAGAACACCTGGTACAGAGCTATGGCTTGCCCAAGGTCATCCAGCCAGGTGCAAGTGGAGGAGTGGGGAATCAAACCCGGCTCTCCCAGATTAGAGATGTGAAAATCTGAAGGCCAAGAGGAGAAGAAGAGAAGAGATTGGATTTATACCCCGCCCTTCACTCCCCAAGGGATTCTCAGAGCAGCTTACAAACTCCTTTCCCTTCCCCTCCCCACAACAGACACCCTGTGAGGTAGGTGGGGCTGAGAGAGCTCTGACAGAACTGCCCTTGAGAGAACACCTGGTACAGAGCTATGGCTTGCCCAAGGTCATCCAGCCAGGTGCAAGTGGAGGAGTGGGGAATCAAACCCGGCTCTCCCAGATTAGAGTCCGCGCACTTAACCACGAGAAGAGGAAAAGGGATCCCTGTTAAAGAGTAGACTGGGGAGACTATATGAAACTGGAGGACTGTGCAGCTAGGTGATTGGGGGCAGGAGGTAGGAATTGGGGAAGGGAATTTAGGATGTAAAGGCAGGGTTGGGAGAGGAGGGGCAGGAGGAAATTAGGTCCCACGCTGCCTGTACGGAAGAAGAGATCCTGATACAAAGGAAAACAGCCTGGAATTAATGTTTAGGTAGCGTTATTTGTTGTTGTTCAGTCGCACAGTCGGGTCTGACTCTTCGCGTGACTCACGTAACACCCTCTGCTTCTTTGTGCCGCGATTTTGCGTGGTTAGTGGAGTACAAAGCTCCACATTCAAAGCCTGTTTGGGATTTTGCAGGAACAGCTCTTGAGAGCAAAGGGGAGGAGGAGAACGGAGTGAAAGCAAAGGTCGGGCAAAGAAAGGGAGGAGCCAAAGAGGGAAGAAGCGGCTGGAAAAATTGGATTCTGAGTCTAGAGTCCCTGCTGAAGACGTCGCTGCCGGGGGCCCGAAACTGCTGCTTGTCTGGACCGATTAGGACACTTCCCCTTCCTAAGAGAGGAACTTGCAATCCATGTGGCTGGTCAGCCACTACCTGGGGGAAGGAGGACTGGAGGAAGAGGGCCAAGCGGGGACACGGGTCACGTTGTGTCTGACCTGCAAGGCTGATTTGGCATAGAGGGATTGGGCCTTGTCACTCTCCGTTTTGCGGATGTGCGCTGCCACCACCCTGCTGGCCTCTCCTGTCCCTCTCTCGAGGTCCATGCCATGTTCATCCTCTTTGTCCTGCTTGTAACGTTAAGTGGAATTGGCTCACGATTCCACTGGGGGTGAGTGAAAAGGAAAGAGGCGATGGACTTCAGAACCGGGGGGGGGGGGAAACGTCCTTGGATTTTGCAAAAGGGCACAGCAGCCGAATGGGCCCTTTCAACTGTCAGAGATAGTTCCTGGTAGGCCACAGCCAGTTTGGTTTAGCCAGTTCAGTGTAGCAGTTAGGAGTGTGGACTCTAATCTGGGAGAACCGGGTTTGATTCCCCACTCCTCCACATGCAGCTGCTGGGGTGACCTTGGGTCAGTCACAAGGTCTCTCAGAGCTGTTCTCTCCAGGCAACCTCCAAGTAGTATGGTTTCATATAGATATTTTGAAGCATACAGTAGTTATTTATAAACGTGTTCTCAGATCCGTGACGAGGCTCTTATGAAAACTCTTTGATTTCACTATTTTTTTAATGTTCCAGCAAATGATGTTTATGATGTGACACTTTTTCTTTTTTTTTTGAGAAAATTTTTATTTTATTTTACGTATAGAATATAAATCCATTTGGTAAACAAAGAGAAAATAGGAAACAAATTAAATAGTTATACAATATGTCCTTAATCATTGTACATATACTTCATGTTTCCTATACAAAGGCAGAAAATAATACATAAATGTACCAATATATTGAAACTATACAAATATCCCTACTACAACTATCTATTTGTCTACTTGTCTCATATTTATTTAAATATCTCAAAAATATGTTTTATGTGTATATGTATATAAATTATATTTTAAAGTCTTTTCTTTTGAGTCGTTGTTTTATTTTTATACCAATCATAAAATTTTGACCATTTTTCCTTCAACATTTCAGTCTTTTTTATTTTTAATATCTGGCTTAATTTTTCCGCTTCAGCTAGGTCCATAAGTTTAAATATTACTTCCTCTATTAAGGGGCTATTTTTAAGTTTCCAATTTTTAGCCCATATAGTACGGGCAGCTGTTGTAATGTAGATTATGAACATTTTTCCCGCTTTGTCTAGATGTTCTGGGATGTTACGCTTTTTCCGTGTTACAATTTCAAGCTTAAATTAACGAAAATCTAATTTTAAAAAAGAGCTGTTCTTTCAAGGACAGTTCTCAGAGAGAGCTCTCAGCCCCACCGACCTCCCAGGTTGTCTGTTGTGGGGAGGGGAAGGGAAAGGAGATGGTTAGCTGCTCTGAGACTCCTTTGGGTAGTGAAGGGCGGGGTTGAAATCTAGTCAGGATTTGGTGGGCCAGAATGGCGCCCACCCCATAGGGGGAGGTGTCGCAGGCCCGAACTACCGGCAGTGAGTCATCAAAATGTGCTAACACTGCGTTCGAAATTAGTAGTGCTTTGACCCCCTTAACAAAGTAAATGGTCCTGGAGGGCCGTTTCCAGGTAAGCCCCGAACTTACACTCGGTGGCAAGCCTGCGGAGTTCTGCCAGGTATGCCACAGCGGATTCCTGCGGGTGCTGCAGCCAGTAATGGAAGGCCATGTGGCGTGCAATCTCCGAGGGCTGGGGGACGAAGTGGTCCTGGAGCATCTTGTTGATCTACTCAAATGTGGCCTCGGCTAGCTTTCTTGGGGAGAGCAGGTTGTGGGCCAGCTCGACGGTGGCGGGGCCGCACGAGCCGATGAGGAGACCCCTCTTGCGATCCTCCTCCGTCACCTGATAGAATATCAGGATGGAAGGTTCCATTTATCATATGTGGTGGACTTGTGAAAAAGCGAGGAACTACTGGTCAATGATATATGAGGAAATGCAAAAAATTGTGAAATGTACTTTTAAAAAAACACCAGAATTGTTTTTGCTAGGTCTTAAGCTGGAAGATATAGATGTCAGTAAACGGACAATGATATGGTATATGGTGACAACCGCAAGAATGGTTTATGCACAAAACTGGAAGAATGAAAGAACTCCAGAGCTTTGGGAATGGCTCAGAAAACTAGTATTTTTGGCTGAAATGGACAAATGGACTAAGAAACTGAACAATCAAGATTCTATGATATTTTTAGAAGAATGGAAAGATCTGCAAGAATATACAGAAAAGTGTATTGAATTAAAGGGAAACATATTTACATTTTCTAACTATTGAAAAATCTGTAATAACTGAATATGTATCTGACATTTTTAGGAATGGAATAATATATAAAAACATTAGAGGTACATATGTTGTAGAAAAAGAGCTAAATACTCAATCTTTTTTAATTAGTAATTTACCTGTTAATCTAAGTTTAAGTACAGGTGTGGGGTCTGCTGGAAGCCTAGAAGGGGGGGGAGGAGGAGGAAAAATAAAAAGAGGTCGATAAAAAATAAGATGAATGTACTGTCTAATGAAAATGGTGAATTCAATAAAAAAAATTTTTGGGAAAAAGAATATCAGGATGGACTTGAGTCCCTTGACCCACACGTCCCAGTGCTGGGGCTGCGTAGGGTCGAACGGTGGGACAGGTCCTGCTCCCAGAGCGACTGCTGTCGTGCTGCACGGTTGTTGTGGCGTGGAAGGCGGCGCCTTTGGTGCTCATGGCTGGATCAGTGGCGGAGGTCCTTGTCTTCCTTGGGGGCCCGGCAGCCCGGCTTGCTCAGCGGGATCCCATCCTCGTCGCCACTATTGTGCACTGGGTTCGAAGCATGGAAGGTCCGGACTACAGCATAGCGATCAGCATTGGTTTATTCTGTACACAACAAGAATGACCTACCGGCCAAGATGGCCAACTATATACAACTCCTCAGGGCTTTTTTTTTGTGGGTAGAAAAAGCCCAGCAGGAACTCATTAGCATAATAGGCCACACCCAACCACAGAAAGTTATTAGCATATTAGGCCACACTCCTGACAGTGCGGGTCATTAGCATATTACGCGGGGGCTGGGAAAGCACAGGGCAGGCATGGAAGCTTGCCTCTTCCCCCCCCCCCCCAGCTTCTCTGCCCCACTTCAGCATCGCCTTTCCAGTCTACCTCCCGCCCCAAACCAGATGGCCGGGGAAAGGTGCTGCTGAAGTGCCTGGGATCTTCAGTGCCTTTCAGGGCAGGGGGATCTTTCAGATCCCAGACACTTCAACATCACCTTTCTAATCTTCTACCCCCACCCCACCAGAACCAGACAACCAGGGAAATGCGGGGCTGAAGTGCCTGGGAAAGAAAGGGATTTTCAACCTGCCTGGGTTCCCTGCCTGCCCTTTTCCAGCTGGGACATGTGGGCTAGAGAAGGGAAGGCAGAGAGAGGCTTTTCCTTGTCGATTTCACTCTCAGCTGACTGGGGGGGGAAGTGAAATTGACAAGGGAATCCCCAGGGGCTCCCCAGAGGGAAAGAGGGCATTTAAACATGCCGCCTTTTCCTCTTGTGTGCAAGGTGGGGAGGGCCGCGTGCTCTGTAGCCATGCAGGCCAGAGCTTTTGGTTGTAGGCGTGGCCAACTCAGGAGCCAGCTGGAACTCTGTTCCAGTGCGTTCCTGCCCCAAAATAGCCCTGCAACTCCGGACAGACCCCAAAGTCCTATTGGCGGGTTTGAATTTTCCGCCCAGAGTTCTTATTTATTTATTTGTTTGTTTGTTTGTTCTATTTGTATCCCGCCTAGCCAGCGAACCGGCTCAAGGCGGCTAACAGAAACCCAGTACCATAAAGGTTTACAATATAAAACCATTAAAAACATTACAATAAAATTTCCAAAGATGGCAGCTTCAGAGTTTCCCGGTAGCGAAGGCAGCAGGGGTACTCCCCCAGGACCAGGGCGGTGTTAATAACAAGTCCTCCACCCGATGGCGGCGCCTATTTGAAAGCCTGGCGGAAGAGCTCCGTCTTATAGGCCCTGCGGAATTGCAATAAGTCCTGCAGGGCCCTGATGTCATCCTTATTGGAGGACGAGCGGTGGTCTAGGATCCTTGGTCCCTATTGTTCTATGAGCCAAGCTCGGACTGTATGCCGCTGGCGCCTAGTGGAGGTCAGCGGACGTAACAGCATTCTTTGGATCTTGGACGCCAGCAGGGTCAGCCCTCGTTAGTACTTGGATGGGAGACCACCCAGGAAGTCCAAGGTTGTTATGCCAAAGCAACCATGCAGGGTTTCCATGTTGGCTGCGACTTGATCACAAAGCGGAGCGGGGCAAGGCAACTTCAGTTGACCTAAGGCAGCCCAAAGCACTGCGCGGAAGAACATAAGGACCTGTTCTCTCCCCCACCCACCCCCAAGTCTGACACACTGGCCCCTGTTGCCACTCCGGCTTCCTTGAAGATATGTTGCAAATACAACAAACCAGGGGTCATTTCGAGCAGGAGCTTGGGGGAGCTCAGCTCTGAGAGTTGGTGCCAGCACCCCCCCCCCCGGCGGGGTAATGCCTGCTTGTGTCCTGGCTGCAGCAAAATGACCCCATCCCCTGGAAAGGTCCTTGTTCCTCCGACCAGCCTTCTGAAGGCTTCAGCCACCACTGAAGCTATCCTCCCAGAATAGTGATATTTCTGAGGCTTGGATTAGTAGCTGTCCCCTCTCTGCCAGCTCTCTCTCTCTCGCCTTCTGACATACTTCCGGTGATGTCAGGTGATTTAGCATATGCAAATAAGTTATGCTAATGAGTTATGCTAATGAGCTCCTGCACCTCTTTTTCTACAAAATGACCCCTGCAACATACCGATCAGTTCTTACCTACCGAAACTCGGCACGGCTCTGTGCTGTTAACAGCCATTGTTATTATTGTTATTCTGCCGTGACCCTTTTCTTTTTTTTTATTGGCGGGTGAGCACACTTTGTCCCGCCGAAAGCTCTTCCTGGCGCATTTTCATGACCGTCGGCAGGCGCACGATTGGAAAAATAATGAGTGTTTGTCAGGCACTCCTTGTTTATTCTGCGTACTTAAAATAATTGCTTCTTGACAAAAAAAATCCCACAGAGATTTAATTTTCCATGATAGCGCATTAAAGGGGGGGGGGGACTGAACAACCTGTCCAGCACTCATGTGCGCTCTCTCTCTCTCTCTCTCTCTCTCTCTCTCTCTCTTGTGTTCTCTTAGTCCCCTGGCTTAATGTGACTCGTGATGACTGATGTCGAACACCCTGTTATGGAAGGCAGAAAGCTAGAGTATTTAACCTCCCGTGGAGAGAATAGGAAGGTGGATCGTACGCTAGAATCAAGTAAGTACACAGATTCTCTCCTCGCTGGGCTTTTCATGTCAGAGTGCTTGCCATTGAGACGGGTAATTTTATTGTCAAGCCAGGAGGGATGGCATTGACGGGGAGGCGGACTTCTTGCCCACCCTCTTTTGCATTATTGGGCGCTTTCAAAAGAAATTATAGCCTGCGGCCCGCTGGCTGATTTAAATCTGGAGCTGAGAGCCAGCCGTGGACAGCTGTGCCAGAACTACGGCTTGCCCGAGGTCATCCAGCAGGTGCAAGTGGAGGAGTGGGGAATCCAACCTGGCTCCCCCCGATTCGAGTCCGCGCACTTCCCCACGACACCAGACTGGCTCTGAATGAATAAATAAATCAATAGAGACACCTTCCACAGTAGCCGTTTCCTCTGGGGGAGCTGATCTCTTTCATCCGGAGATCAGTTGTAATTCTGGGAGATCTCCAGCCCCCATCTGGAGGTTGGCAACCCTAGTTCCAGCACTGGGAAACACTCTGTGTGTGTGTGTGTGTGTGTGTGTGTGTGTATGTAAAGGGCTGACTGAAGACGTTTTGGTACTTGACCTGGAGAATGCAAATTGGATACCCTGATTAACCCAGTGCACAATCCACCGGAATATTGTCAGCTGTGAATCATTGGAAATGAACTGGCCCAAGGTCACTCAGTAAGCTTCATGGCTAGGGAAAATCTCCCTGGTCCAAAATGGCAGCCCAAATAGCCCAGCTTGGCTCCAGATTGTCAGGGCTTGGGCCACAAACCTAAGCAGGGTTGGCCACAATCAGCACTTGGCTGGGAAACCACCAAGGAAATCCAGGGTCGCTACGCAGAGGCAGGCGATGGCAAACCACCTCTGCTCCTCTCTTCCTTTGAACACTCCAGTTTGGCGTAGTGGTGAAGTGCGCGGACTCTAGTCTGGGAGAGCCGGGTTTGATTCCCCACTCCTCCACTTGCACCTGGCTGGATGACCTTGGGCAAGCCATAGCTCTGTACCAGCTGTTCCCTCAAGGACAGCTTGGGAAAGAGTTCTCTCAGCCCCACCTACCTCCCAGGGTGTCTGTTGTGGGGAGGGGGAGGGGGAGGGAAAGGAGTTTGTAACTTTTCTTCGTCATTGTCCTCTTCTTCTTCATCGTTTATTTTATTTATTCAATTTATACCCCACCCTCCCCACAAACAAGCTCCTCCTCCTCCTCCTCCTTCTTCTTCAGAAAGTTCAGGCTAGATTTCTGCTCTTCTCCTACACAATGGCCCCCACGAAACGGAGCCACGGAAGTCTCCAGCCTCTGAGTTTTAGATACTGCAGGCACGCCGGATGGGCTTGGCGGGTGGCCGCTGCCTCTCACCAAGGGCTCCTGTTCTCTGGAACTTTTGCTGTTCTTTGGTGTGTGTGTGTGGGGGGGGGGTGTTTCCCATGTCTCCCCGCCGTAACTGTGTCATTCGTCTTCTTTGTCCCCCCTTTTTCGCATCTAAAGCCAGATAACGGCCTGAGTGGAATGCCATGATGCTCTGGAGGGATCGCAGAAACAGCCGACAAAAGGAAAGGAACAAAGGTTTCCAGCAGGCAAGTGCGTGCCACTGTGGCTGAACTGAAACCTCCGCGGCATCAAGAGACTCCCCAGGAAGAGATCCGCGAGGCAAAATGGCCGGAGGGAAAGCATTGTGAAGAGCGCCAGCTGCGCACGGGGGAGCATCCGGCCCACCACCCATTTAGAACCTCATCAGGACTCCGTTCCTAAAGGGGTCCTCAACATTGGCAGTTGCTAGAGCAGCCAGGCAAGAGCGCGGGGTGGGGGGACGGTGGATGCGTTTCCTCTGCTGGAAGAGGTCCCTGGGGAGGCACCAGAAGGAGGTTAGGACGCTCCAGTTCCTCCCGGCTTGCTTTTGGCTTGCAGCTCAACTGATGTCTCTCTCCTCCGGTCTCCCTAGGTAGCCGCAAGCAGAAGGGAATGACAGGAAGAGGGACAGACAGACAACGGAGAAGAAGAAGAAGAAGAAGAAGAGATTGGATTTATACCCCACTCTTCACTTGGAGTCTCAGAGCGGCTTACAAACTCCTTTCCCTTCCCCTCCCCACAAGAAACAGACTCCCTGTGAGTTAGGTGGGGCTGAGAGAGCACTTTCCAGCACTGTCCTTGAGGGAACAGCTCTGACAGAACTGTGACTGACCCAAGGTCACCCAGCTGGCTGCACGTGGTGGAGTGGGGAATCAACCCCGGTTCTCCCAGATTAGAGTCCGTGCACTTAACCACTACACCAAACGAAGCCCAAAACAGCCTTCCACAAGGCTCCTGGGCCCGCAGCCCCCTCACAGCCCTCTGGCCCCCACATCCGCTCAGTAACGTAAGAAGAGCCGTTTCTCTTACCTGTCCCAGGTGTGTTTTATTTCAGTAGAGCTTAAGTCTGGCTTAAGTGGGAGGCTCTGGCCCTCACTGCTGAGCCGCCGTAACCGCATCTCCGAGCCAAGTTTGAGTTCCGTGGCACCTTCGAGAACAACACAGTTTAATTCTGTGGCACCTCTGAGACCAACACAGTTTAATTCTCTGGCACTTTTGAGACCAACACAGTTTAGTTCTGTGGTACCTTCGAGACCAACAAAGTTTCATTCTGTGGCACCATCATGACCAACAAAGTTTAATTTTGTAGCACCTTCGAGACCAACAAAGTTTAAATTTCTGGCACCTTCGAGACCCACAAAGTTTAAATCTCTGGCACCTTTGAGACCAACAAAGTTTCATTCTGTGGCACTTCCAAGACCAACAAAGTTTCATTCTGTGGCACCTTTGAGACCAACAAAGTTTTATTCTGTGGCACCTCCAAGTCCAACAAAGTTTAATTCTGTGGCACCTTTGAGACCAACAAAGTTTCATTCTGTGGCACCTTCAAGACCAACAACGTTTCATTCTGTGGCACCTTTGAGACCAACAAAGTTTCATTCTGTGGCACTTCCAAGACCAACAAAGTTTCATTCTGTGGCACCTTTGAGACCAACAAAGTTTCATTCTGTGGCACCTCCAAGTCCAACAAAGTTTAATTCTGTGGCACCTTTGAGACCAACAAAGTTTCATTCTGTGGCACCTTTGAGACCAACAAAGTTTCATTCTGTGGCACCTTTGAGACCAACAAAGTTTCATTCTGTGGCACTTCCAAGACAAATAAAGTTTAATTCTGTGGCACCTTTGAGACCAACAGAGTTTCATTCTGTGGCACCTCCAAGACCAACAAAGTTTCATTCCGTGGCACCTTTGAGACCAACAAAGTTTTATTCTGTGGCACCTCCAAGACCAACAAAGTTTAATTCTGTGGTACCTTCAAGACCAACAAAGTTTCATTCTGGGTATAAGCTTCTCTGTGCATGCGCAATTCTTCAGGTACATGCACGCGAAAGCGTACACCCAGAATGAAACTTCGTTGGTCTTAAAGGCACCACTGGACTCAAACTTTTTTCTGTTGCTTCAGACCAACATGGCTGTTCTCTCAAGGACAGTTCTGGAAAGAGCTCTCTCAGCCCCACCTACCTCCCAGGGTGCCTGTTGTGGGGAGGGGAAGGGAAGGCAATTGTAAGCCGTTCCGAGACTCCGAGTGAAGGGCGGGGTATAAATCCAATCTCTTCTTCCTCTTCTTTCCATCTGGACACTTCTCCGAACATCCTTCCAAGGTCTGAAAGCCAGCAGGATGTAACGGTTAGAACAGGGGTCCCCAGTGTGTTATGCATGGGTCCCATGGTACCTGCTGACACCATTTCAGGAACTGGTTACTAACTTTTTTTCCTGTCATTTCAGACAGACCCATTTTACTAACTGGCTGCTAACAGAATATATTTACCCGTTCACGCAATGGGAAGTGTGTCTGAGGCGTTGTTGATGAAAACATTTGAAAAATTTGAAAAAACTGGCAAGGCGGGATATAAATAGAATAAATAAATAAAAATAAATAAAACCACTTTCCTCAGGCCTTTAATCCCTACTTCCAGATCTGAATTGCTACTGTGGGCTGTGTAAAATGCCCCATAGTGCTTCATCCAGTGATGGGTTTTTCACACACTTTTCCCCATGGCGCACAATTTCTCCTCTTTTTTTTTCTTTCAAAAAACGTTCTTTTGGGAGCACTATACTGCTATAACAGGATGTCAAATCAGTGTCATAGCACTTCTAATAAAATGTTTTTTTAAAAAAATACCTCTCAGGGAGATGGTGCGCGTGGAGGAAAATGGTGGGAAAAGAAAGCGTCACACTTTGAAATGGCCACAGTGCTTCAGAGACGGCTCCTTACCGGAAGAAGAAGAAGAAGAAGAAGAAGAATTATACCCCGCCCTCCACTCCCCAAGGGAGTCTCAGAGCGGCTTACAAACTCCTTTCCCTTCCCCTCCCCACAAGAGACACCCTGTGAGGTAGGTGGGGCTGAGAGAGCTCTTTCCCAAGCTGTCCTTGAGGGAACACCTGGTACAGAGCTATGGCTTGCCCAAGGTCATCCAGCCAGGTGCAAGTGGAGGAGTGGGGAATCAAACCCGGTTCTCCCAGATTAGAGTCCATGCACTTAACCACTACACCAAACTGGCGGTGTGAAACAGCTGTCCCTGTACTTGTTTCCTCCATGATGGGCCAATAACGGTATCCATGCACTTTAAAAAGGTAATGTGAAATCAACCCTTTCCTGGCACACAACAAATTTTATTTTATTTTTAAAATTTATATCCCACCCTTCCCAAATGGGCTCAGGGCGGGTAACATCAAGGCATATAACAATAAAAACCAGTTATTTATTTATTTGGCTTATATCCCGCCCTTCCTGCCAAAGCAGGCTCAGGGTGGCTTACATCAAAAGCACACCATGAAATTGCTGAGCAGCTGGGTTTGAATGGATAAAAGGAAGTCCTTCTTAACCCAAAGAGTGAGGAACATGTGGAATTCACTGCCACAGGAGGTGGTGACGGCTACAAGCATAGACAGCTTCAAGAGGGAGTTGGATAAACATCTGGAGCAGAGGTCCATCTGGGGCAAGTGATGCTCTGTATTCTTGGTGCTTGGGGGGAGGCCAACAGTGGGAGGGCTTCTAGTGTCCTGGCCCCACTGCTGGACCTTCTGAGGGCACCTGGTGTTTTGGGCGACTGCATGACACAGATTGCTGGACCAGATGGGCCACTGGCCTGATCCAACATTGGCTTCTCTAATGTTCTTATGGAAGGGCAAGAAAGACAATAAAGCAATTTTAAAAGCCTCCTTCTCTTCCCTTGTGTGAAACAGAGGCTGCGGTCACACGCTCTCAATAATCCACGTTCAATGCACTTTCCACCCACTTCCAGACTGTCATTTTTGTCACTCTTTGGTCCCTATTGCTTTGGGTCTCCCTCCCTTCCCCCACATGTGTTTCGCTACTAGAGAGAGCAAAACACATGGGGGGGAAGAGAAACCCTGAAGCTATAGGGACAGACAAGGGACAAAAATGACAGTGCGGAAGTTGATGATTTGGTGTGTGTGACCACAGCCAGAGTTTCTGGGCATCTGGAGAAGTTGCTGAGACAGGTGATGCCCCCATCCTTGCCCTGTGGAACGCTGAAGCAATCTTTTCCGTTGGCATTTTAGAAAAGGAAAAGCTGAACCCAGCTTTTATGCAAACACAGCAAAAGGCAGGCGCATTCAGGCATGGCCACATCTCGTGACTCGGCTATTCCAGGCTGACTCCGGTTGGGATGAGGGGGCAGCCGCTCTTGATGTTCTTTGAATAGCTGTTCAGGTTTCTGGAGATTCACAATCAGGGCAGCTGGGGAGGTGTGTGGCCTCCTCCTCGGCACTTTGCATGCAAAATATAATCAAAGCGGGCCATGATTTGCATTTCCCCCCTGCGAAACTCCTGGTGGCTCCAGGCCTGAAGGCTGCCATCAGTGGCGATAATGAGCTGCTATCCAAAATAGATCAGATGGAGGCACCCGTCCTCCTCTGACCTCTGGTGTGCCAGGGTGCTGATGGTGCTTGGCTTGTCAGGGAGAGGAAAAGAAGGTCAGGCTGCAGTTTCCCTGGCCTTGAATTATGGGAGAAGGAGAAGGAAGAACAGGAGGAGAGAGAAGGAGAAGAGAAAGGGTGAAGAAGAAGAACAGGAGAAAAAAGAAGGAGGAGGAAGAGAAGGAAGAGGAGAAGAGGAAGAGAAAGAAGAAGAAGAGAAGAAGGAAGAAGTAGAAGAGAAGAAGGAAGAAGAGGAGGAAGAAAAAGAAGAAGAGGGGGAAGAAGAGGAGGAGGTGGTGGAAGAAGAGGAGGAAGAAGAAGAAAAAGAGCAGAAGAAAGAAGGAGAAGAAAAGGGTGAAGAGTAAGAAGAGGAGGAGAAAAAAGAGGAAGAACAAGAGAAAGAAGGAGGAGGAAGAAGAAAAAAAAGAGAAGAGAATTTTATTTGTTTATTTATTTATTCAAATTTATATTCAAATTTCAAATTTATATCCCGCCCTCCCCGCGAACAGGAGAAGAAAAGGAAGAGAAAGAAGAAGAGAAGGAGGAAGAAGTAGAAGAGAAGAAGAAAGAAGATGAGGAGGAGGTGGAGGTGGAGAGGAGGAGGAAGAAGAAAAAGAGCAGGAGAAAGGAGAAGAAAAAGGGTGAAGAGGAAGAAGAAGAGGAGAAGGAGGAAGAGGAAGAACAGGAGGAAGGAGGAGGAGGAAGCAGAAAAGGAAGAGAAGATGAGGAAGAGAAAGAAGAGAAGGAGGAAGAATTAGAAGAGAAGGAAGAAAATGAGGAGGAAGAAAAAGAAGGAAGAGGGGGAAGAAGAGGAGGAGGAGGTGGAGGGGAGGAGGAAGAAGAAAAACAGTGGGAGAAAGGAGAAGAAAAAGGGTGAAGAGGAAGAAGAAGAGGAGGAGGAAGGAGAGGAAGAACATGAGGAAGGAGGAGGAAGAGGAAGCAGAAAAGGAAGAGAAGAGGAGGAAAAGAAAGAAGAAGAGGAGGAGGAGAAAGGAGAAGGAGAAGAGAAAGGGTGAAGAGGAGGAGGAAGAACAGAAGGGAAAAGGAGGAGGAAGTAGAAGGGGAAGAGGAAGAAGAGGAGGAGGAGGAAGAGGAAGAGGAGCAGGAAGAAGAGGAAGAGGAGGCGGAGAGGAGGAGGAGGAAGGAGATGAAGAGGGGGAAGAAGAGAAAGAAGGAGGAAGAAGAGGAGGAAGAAGAAAAAGGAGGAGTCGGGTGGGGCTCCCCATTGAGGAGGGTCCATAGCACAAAGTTAGAGCCTCTGCTTGGCCTGCAGAAGGTCCCAGGTTCACCCCCTGGCATTTCTATTTGAAAGGATCAGACAAGAGGTAATTTATACGACTTCTGCCTGAGACCCTGGAGAGCTGGTGCCAGTCTGAGTAGACAGTGCTGACTGTGATGGACCGAGGCTCTGATTCAGGAGATGGCAGCTTCGTGTGTTTTAATGTGTGTTCAAGAAGAAGAGGAACCTTTCAATAGACTGGTTATCCAATTTCCTGAACAGCTGGAGCTTCCATTAGAAACAGCTTGACTCTTTTTTTAAAAAAAAAAACTTCAGTTTTATGCCCACCAGTTCCCATCATGCTTTGCTCTCAACGTTGGGGAGAGGTCACATGGCTCTCGATTTCTTTGAGACACTTATGTCTCAGACTTATTCTGACAGTGATTGCTTTACAACTGTTGACATTATAACCTTGGCTTGTTATTTAATTCAGTTTTTGCGTACCTCAAAAAAATCTTCATCGTGTTACATGTTAATTTGCTGTTCCGCCTCTGTCTAAAAATGTGAACCTTGCCTTCCATTCCACTGTATTTGATAAAGTGTGCCTTGCAGACAAAAGCTCCTACCATGAATAAACCTTTGTTGATCTTAAAGGTGCCACTGGATGCTAGATGGAGATACTTCTGTATGGCTGTTCTGTAAATGCATCCATAGCTGTTCACAATGAAAGTGACAATCCAGAACAGTAAAAGCAGTCAGGGATACACAGAATCAGGGGTCATTTTGTAAAAAAAAAGAGGTGCGGGAGCTCATTAGCATAGCTTATTTGCATATGTTACACCCCCCTGACATCACTGGAAGTGTGTCAGAAGGCAACTTCCACCGCTCAGGCTCCACCCCAAAAATCTCCAGGTCTTTCCACACTCAGAGCTGGCGTGCCAGCTTTACACTCTTGACCAAAGACACTTTTCCTTTGCTCTTGCAGGGAAGCTACCCTACAACAAGCATGGAAATACCAATCAAGTTAGAATGCTTTTGCTTTTTTCCACAGCACATCACCATATGTGCCCGCTCCTGGGCTTGTTACTCCCGGAACGGCGCTCCGGCGCGTTCCTGCTCGAAATGACCCCTGCACAGCATAACACCATCCGTAAAAGGAACTCGAATGCCAGGATTTAAAATAAGTTAGCAAAGCCACAATGAATACTCCCCATATCTTATTTATTTATTTCATATTGAAAAACCTGCAGCCTGTTTTTCCTCCTAAGAGCCCAAGGAAGGGATAACAGCATAGCGTTGAAATCCCGGCTGGGTAGTCGTGTTAGTTTCTAGCCACGAAAGAAATCAGGAGTCACCAGGAGTCAAACAACTCATGAAAACTCATGCTGAGACAAATTTCTGTCAGTCCTTAAAGTGCTGTTGGAAATCTTGTTTTATTTTGCAGATCTTGAGAGGAAGGGCAGGAAGGGTTGCCTCAATGCTTAGTTCTCACGGCCCTTTCTTAGATGCCCAGGGAAATGCTGATCGCCACTTCGGGGGTCAGGAAGCCATTTTTCTCCAGGCCAGTTTGGCCGGGGATCCTGGAGGTTTCTTGACATCTTCTGGGCATGGTGGCGGGGTCACTGCGGGTGTGGAGGGGGAGGTATTTGTGATTTTCCTTTATTGTGTGGGGGGCTGGACTAGACGACCCTGGAGGCCCCTTCCAACTCTATGATTCTGCGACACCTTGCAAATGTGACCAGAGCAATTTAAAACTTGGACAAATCAACCTGCGCAGCACAAATACAAATGACAGAACCAGTGGACGTATCTGGGTTTTTGCCAGAAGGTCTCCTACCAAAGCATGAAGAATTCCTTCCGTGGAGCAAAACTCACTGCAGGGCAAGAGCTGCTGGTATCAAAGTCCCTCCAGAGTTGCTAGCTTTGCATCCCACTCCATTGGGCCTGCAGAAGCCCTCGGTTTGCAGAAAGGTGATGTCAGGGTGTGGCATATGCAAATAAACTGTAATGAGTTATGCTAATGAGCTCCTGCACCTCTTTTTTTATGAAATGACCCCTGCAGCTAGCGTTATTGTTTTCCCCCCAGTGACTCTTATCTTCTCATGATGTGACCAAAGCACAATAGTCTCGGTTTGGAATTTAACTTCTAGGGAGAGTTCGGGCTTGATCTGAACCCACTGATTTGTGGTTCTGGTGGGTCTACAGTATCTGCAGAACTGAGCTTTAGCAGAAATCAGGTAGAAAGGAACCTCCTTATTTCTTCTCAGCATCTCCTAAAGTCTCCCTGTGTCTTCTGCTGTCTGTGCTGGACTCGCCCCTTGAATAGACCATGGAGTCACAAATGGGCCTTTAAGAATATGTCCTACTGGACCAGAGAAGAGGAACATGTTGGCTGTATCTCCCCCCAAAAGCACTGTACAAACACACAGAAAATCGTCAATACTAAGTGTGACAATTATTGCTAAGAAATAAAGTGCACAACTTTTAACGTGCTGTTATTAATACAATTTAGAAGAAGAAAAAGAAGAAGAGATTGGATTTATATCCCGCCCTTCACTCACTTGGAGTCTCAGAGCAGCTCATTTATTCCCTTCCCCTCCCCACAACAGACACCCTGGGAGGTAGGTGGGGCTGAGAGAGCTCTGAGAGGACTGCTCCTGAGAGAAGAAGAGAAGAAGAAGAAGAGATTGGATTTATATCCCGCCCTTCACTCCCCAAGGGAGTCTCAGAGCAGCTTGCAAACTCCTTTCCCTTCCCCTCCCCACAACAGGCACCCTGAGAAGTAGGTGGGGCTGAGAGAGCTCTTTCCCAAGCTGTCCTTGAGGGAACAGCTGGTACAGAGCTATGGCTTTCCCAAGGTCATCCAGCCAGGTGCAAGTGGAGGAGTGGGGAATCAAACCCGGTTCTCCCAGATTAGAGTCCGCACGCTTAACCACTACACCAAACTTTTAAATTCAACCATAGAAAAATTGCCACCCTAATGTACAAAATAATGGCATATAAAGGTCCAAAGTTTTTCTTTACGAGAACTATATTCAGTTCACCGAGGAAGTTTCAGCGAAATGAAGGACTCCAGCTGGCAGCTTCATCTTCCGTTTCACTGCTTTGATATTTCTACTCAGCTTAGGTCTTTTGACCACTTTTGACATTTTTGTATTATCTAATTCTTTGGGACTTGTTCCTTTGTTACCAATTGTTCTATATTCAGTTTCACTACTTTGATATTCCTACTCAGCTTAGATCTTTTGACCACTTTTTGAAATTTTTGTATTAATTACTTCTTTGTGACTTATTGCGTTGTAACCAATTGTTCTATAATTGGGCCTTTGGACCTTTGTATGCCATTATAGTGTACATTTGTGTGGCAATTTTTCTATGGCTGAATTTAAATTGTATTAATAACAGCGCATTAAAAGTTGTGCGCTTTATTTCTTAGCAATAATTGTCACACTTAGTACTGATGATTTTCTGTGTGTCTGTACAGTGCTTTTTGGTTATATTGCTTTGAATACTGTGTATATCGCTTGTTTGGTTGGCTGTATCTCCCCCACCAGAGCTGCTATGAGAATATAACCAGAACCTGCTGGATCAGGCCAGTGGCCCATCTTGTCGAACATCCTGTTTGAGGCAACCAACCAGAGAGCCAGTTTGGTGTAGTGGTTAAGTGCGCGGACTCTAATCTGGGAGAACCGGGTTTGATTCCCCACTCCTCCACTTGCACCTGGCTGGATGACCTTGGGCAAGCCATAGCTCTGTACCAGCTGTTCTCTCAAGGACAGCTTGGGATAGAGCTCTCTTAGCCCCACCTACCTCCCAGGGTGTCTGTTGTGGGGAGGGGAGGGGAAAGGAGTTTGTAAGCTGCTCTGAGACTCCAAGTGAGTGAAGGGCGGGGTATAAATCTAATCTCTTCTTCTTCTTCAGGGACCTCTGAGAAACTGATGGCCAGGTTTTCCCCCTTGTATACAGAGGTCCCATCAAGCTACCATACACTTGTCCTCCAGGTGATGGTTTAATATTTTTACTAAAGCCCTCTGTCCAGGTAGCTGTCCTCACATCCTGCAGGAGTGACTTCTACAGACCTTGGAAGTGAATATCTTGCCAGGAAGAAGCCGCATGATTTCCAGCGACCACTTAGATGTGGGCAGGGGTCATTTCGGAGATAGAGAGGTGCAGGAGCTCATTAGCATAACTCATTAGCATAACTTATTTGCATATGCCACACCTCCTGACATCACCGGAAGTATGTCAGAAGGCAAGAAAGAAAGAAGAAGAAGAGATTGGATTTATACCCCGCCCTTCACTACTCAAGGAAGTCTCAGAGCGGCTTACAAACGCCTTTCCCTTCCCCTCCCCACAACAGACACCCTGGGAGGTAGGTGGGGCTGAGAGAGCTCTGAGACAACTGTCCTTGAGAGAACAGCTGGTCCAGAGCTATGGCTTGCCCAAGGTCATCCAGCAGGTGCAAGTGGAGGAGTGGGGAATCAAACCCGGTTCTCCCATATTAGAGTCCGCGCACTTAACCACTACACCAAACTGACTCCTCTCAAGAAAGGGTGGGGGGGACAGTTACTAATCCAAGCCTCAGAAATCCCACTATTCTGGGAGGATAGCTTCAGTGGTGGCTGAAGCCTTCAGAAGGCTGGTCGGAGGAACAAGGACCTTTCCAGGGGGCGGGGTCGTTTTGCTGCAGCCATGACACAAGCAGGCATTCCCCTGCCAGGGGTGGGGGGGCTGACACCAACTCCCGGAGCTGTGCTCCCTCGAGCTCCTGCTCGAAATGACCCCTCAATGTGGGGGTGGAAATTGAGGGAGGACATACAGATAAGTTGTGACCTTCTGAAATGGGAGGGGAGGTCACAATGAGGTCTGTAACAGCCCAGGTTCAAAGGGCGGGCAGGTGAGCGAGTTGCTGAGTCCGCGGTGCCCTTTCGGAAGACCTTGCTGGTCACGCGCCTACACTTCCTCTCCCCAGAGGGAAACCTACGCTGTTGGGCCATGACTGTTGGAAGAGAGAGTAAACCTAATTAGGTGTAAAGGGATGAGATCAATGTCCTCCCCCCTCCTCCTCCCTTTCCCATCACACTCTGATTAGGTTTCTGTTGCCACCGTAGAGGAGAACCGCAGGAACGTGATTTAAGGTCCCGGCTCATTAAGCAAACATGGAACATGAAGCAGTGGGATAATTGGAGGCCATATTTAGCAGTTTGTCGTTAGCCAGCTAGGCAGAAAGACCAAGGACGAGAGGGGCTGCGGATCAGGCGCCTGGAAAGACAGAGATGAATTTTCACCCATGTGGTGGGACCTCCAGGTGGGTTGACTGCTTTGGAAGGGGGTACTGTACTCTGCTGATGTTCCTCCAGTTAGGTGTCGTGGTTCGGAGTGCAGACTCTAATCTGGGAGAACAAGCTTTGATTCCCCACTTCTCCACGTGCAGCTGCTGGGGTGACCTTGGGTCAGTCACAAGTTGTTTCAAAGCTGTTCTTCTTCTTAGAACTTCTCCTGAGAGGAGGAGGAGGAAGAGAGATAGGATATATACCCCACCGTTCACTAGCCACCAATCTCTCAGCCCCACCTCCCTCACAGGGTGTCTGTTGTGGGGAGGGGAAGGGAAAGGATATTGTAAATGGCTCTGAGACTCCTTCAGGTAGTGAAAGGGGGGGGGGGTATAAACCCAATCTCCTCCTCTTCCTCCAATCTCCTCCCCTCTTCAAACCCAAACTTCACCCCCAATTCTCCAGGAATTTTCCAACCCAGAGTTGGCAACCTTGTTAAAAAGCCAGGGGAGGAGATTTCAGAATAAAGCAGAAAAGACAGCGTCATGCAGGATAAGAAGGTGAACCAAGAACTGGTTGGGATCAGTTAATGGGGGATGCTGGGGAGTTCAAGGGTTGCCAACTTCTAGGTGGGGGCTGGAGATTGGAATTGTAACTGCTCTCCGGGTGACAAAGATTGGTTCCCCTGAAGAAAATGGCTGCCCTGGGGTGGGCTGGATGGGATTATACCCCTCTGAGGTCCCTCCCACTACTCTCTGCAGGCCCCACCCTCAAATCTCCAGGGATTCTCCAACCCTGAGTGGGCAACCCTAGAGGAGGAGGAGGAGATTGGTTTTATACTCCACCCTTCACTCAGAGTCCCAGAGCAGTTTACAATCTCCTTTCCCTTCCCTTGCCCTCCCCACAACAGACACCTTTTAAAAGCGGGATGAAAGCACTTCAGGATGGGGTGAGTGCGGCACGGCAACGCCAGGCAGCTGTGGCTGTGTGAACGGGCTCTCTTAATCCGCTTGCAAAGCAGGCCTGCATCGGGCCCAACTGCCAGTCTGAACCTGACCTTGGACTGGATGGGCCATTGGCCTGATCCAACATTGGCCTCTCTTATGTTCTTATAGAGAGACAGACAGATAGCCAAAGATCAGGATGTGTAAGAACTTCGTGAAAATGCATGAACACATGAGGGTGCCTTATACTGAACCAGACCTTTGGTTCGTCAAGGCCAGTATTGTCCACTCAGGCTGGCAGCAGCTCTCCGTGGTCTCAGGGAGGGGTCTTTCACATCAGATACTGCTGGCTCTTTTAACTGGAGATGGCTGGGACTGAACCTGGGACCTTCAGCATGCCAAACAGATGTTCTACCACTAAGCCACAGCCCTTCACAGGATGCTGCTTGATACTGAATCAGACCTTTGGTCCATCAAGGTCAGTCTTGCCTACTCAGGCTGGCAGAGGCTCTCCAGAATCTCAGGCAGAGGTCTTTCACATCACCTACTAACGGATTTTTCAGCTGGAGATGCTGGGGATTTAACCTGGGACCTTCTCCGTGCCAAGCAAATGATCTACCACTGAGCCAAGTCCCCGTCCTACAGGAGAGGGACCTGGTTTTCAAACCACCCTCAATATGAATGCTCTTTTCAAGCAGCATGGATGAATGTGTCACCCCCCAGCTGAAGGTCACAGAATCTGGGGACAAGAACAAAATGCCAGCCATTGGTCAAGCTGCTGAGATGTCACAGAAGCCTGAGGGGCGGAGCTTTCTAGAGCAATTAGTACAATTTATTGAAAGGCGCGCCACCCAGTTGTGGACCAGCTGCTATCAGCAGGGTACAGAATAAACTGGAGTCCAGTAGCATCTTTAAGACAAAATTAATTGATTCCAACATAAAATTTCATGTGCTAGAGCTCACTTCCACCAGACCTATAGTGCTTTCCATCAACGGAAAACAGTATTCTCTAGATATGAACTTATAGGATGGATGTGGAAGGATACATTTGGGAGCTGTGAAGCTTTGCGTGTTGAACAGCTTTGCTGTTGAGCGGAGGCCCATTCTGCATCTAGCGCTCGCTCCTCTGTTCTACCAAACCCACGTTGGAACAGAAATTCCCCTCTACATTGCATGCCACTTTCACTTTCTTCGATTGTCAGATTTTATGGTACCATCTGCATAGATTTATGGCCGTTTTATGGCCATTCAAGGGTGACTCTGTGGTCAGTACAGCGTTGGCCCAGGGCATTTGCATATGGTTTTGAGCGGTGTCTTTTTCTGTTCTAGTGTGGGTTCGGTAAAACAACAGAGCGAATGCTAGATGCAGAATGGGCCAGAGAGGCAAAGAAGATAGGAAACTTATAAGGATTCAGCTCCTCCACCAAATCAGTATAGGTGTAAAATACCAGGCCTGAACTGTAGAGGAGACCAGAGAAGACAAGGACAGAAGAAAAGCCAAGTGAAGAGAGACAGTTGAGGTAATAATGGGTGGTTTCAACTGTTGTCACATTGATGGGGTTAATGTGTATTCAGCTCATGAAAAACAGAACATTTCTAGACACCATAAATGATTTTGCCTTTCATCATGGAAGCAGAGATGACCCTGAACTTGGCCCTTAGTGGGGTACAGGCATAATGTGAGAAGTACGTTTTGTCAAACCAGACAGAGAACAGTGGCCACAGCGAGATGAAGTTCAGCACCGATTAAACAGAAAGTTGCTTGGCAAGCCTTCCTAACCACATTTGAGTTCAGAAAAGGAAATATCTCAAAAATGAGGGGACTGCTGAAGAGGAGGTTGAAAGGAGAAGTATAATAATTCCACAAGCTTGCAAGTTTATCAGAACAAAGCAAAGCCTTTCCAGGCCTCTGCTAAAAATACAAAACTAATAGCCAACAATCAACAGGGGTAAGTGAAATAAACTACAGCACATGCTTTTCGCCTAAGGGACCAGGAGAAAATAGAAGAAGAAGAAGAGGAGGAGGAGGAGGAGTCTTCTCCAGCAGCAGCAGCAGCAGGAGCAGGAGGAGGAGGAGGAGGAGATTGGATTTATACCCCACCCTTCACTTGGAGTCTCAGAGCAGTTTACAAACCCCTTTCCCTTCCTCTTCCCACAACAGACATCCTGTCAGGTAGGTGGGGCTGAGAGAGCTCTTTGACAACTGCTCTTAAGAGAACAGCTCTAAGAGAACTGTGGCTTGCCCAAGGTCACCCAGCAGCTGCATGAAGAAGAGGAGTGGTGAATCAGTCACGATTCTCCCAGATTAGATTCCGTGCTCCGAACCACTACTCCAAACTGGCTAATAACTAAACAGTACAAGAAGGGAACACCACCAAATTCACAACTTGCCACAATATAACAAGAATAAAGAGGGACAAATCATTTCAGGATGTGTAGAGGCTCAGACAGAATGCATGCTGCAGATTAGGACAGGTGCCGTCAGTGTAAAGAGGATGCCAGTGTGGTTAACCGGGAAAAGTCAAGGAAGCGATAAAAAGCAAAAAAAAAGAAGTCTTTTTAGAAAGTGGAAGTCCTGCCACACGAAGTGAATGAGAAGGAGATGATGAGAAAAGACGGCAGTCATTGCTAGAAAAATCTAAACATGTTACCAGAGGGTAGATATTCAGTAAAGCAGAGCACAAGCCGTATAAAGAATAAAATCAATTTATTAAGAACAGAACAAATATTGTAAGAAAGGAGAGAGGAAGAGAAGTCTGTCTAGGTAGGAGGAAGTCAGTAAGGGAGAGATCTCAACAGAAGCTGGGAAAAAAACCCAGCTGAGCCAATCAGGAGACAGGGAGGAGATAATTTGAAAATAGTTGGAAGTCCCTAATTTCACCATGCTAACTAGCTGTTCCCTCTGCTGCCCCCTGCAGGATGTTCTTGTCATTTTCTTTATCTATGCACAGTAGGCCTTGCATACCAAACAATAAGGGTTTTGTTAATTTATAAGAAGCAAGAAACTAACCAGGGAGGTAATAGAGACCTTTCAAAACAAAGCAGTAAAAGGACAGCAAGTAGAAAGCTGGGTACATCTTAGGGTTGCAGCTCTGGGTTGGGAAATACATGGGGATTTGGGGGGTGGAGCCTGAGGAGAACAGAGTTTGGGGAGAGGAAAGATTTCAGTGGGGTACAATGCCATAGAGTCCACCTTCCAAAGTGGCCATTTTCTCCAGGGAAACTGATCTCTGTTGCCTGGAGGTCAGTTGTAATCCCAGGAGATCTCCAGCCACTACCTGGAGGTTGGCAACCCATATCGACATCTTTGCCAGTCTCCCTTGTTCTGTGGTTGCAGGCATGGGCCCCAGTCTAAGGGCAGAGAGGACACAAATCACATATCCCTCCGTAAAACATGCAAACACAAGTAGCTTTGTGCAGAAGAAATACACAGACGCCTGCTTCTAGATACAGGACAGACAAAGGAAATATTTCTTTGTGTGATGAGTGAGCAAAATGTGGAATTTGCTACCAGAAGATGTGGTGATGGCCACAGGCATTGTTGCTGTTCAGTTGCACAGTTGAGTCTGACTCTTCACGACCCCAGGGACCACATCACGCCAGGCCCTCTTGTCTTCCATCATGCCCCGGAGTTTGCTTAATTTCATGTTTGTTGCATCAATAACACTGTCTAACCATCTCATCCTTTGCCGTCCCCTTCTTCTCTGACCTTCAATCTTTCCCAGCATCAGGGTCTTCTCCAGGGAGTGCTCCCTTCTCGTTGGGTGGCCAAAGTATTTGAGCTTCAGCTTCAGGATCTGACCTTCCAGGGAACAGTCAGGATTGATTTCTTTTAGGATTGACTGATTTGATCTCCTTGCAGTCCAAGGGACTCTCAAGAGTCTTCTCCAGCACCATAATTCAAAAGCATCTCTTCTTCGGCACTCAGCATTCCTTATGGTCCAACTCTCGCAGCCATACATCACTACCGGGAACACCATCGCTTTGACCATACGGACATTTGTTGGCAGGGTGATGTCTCTACTTTTTATCATGCTGTCTAGGTTTCCTCCCAAGGTTTTTATCATGCTGTCTAGGTTTCCTCCATCGCTTTCCTCCCAAGGAGCAGGCGTCTGTTAATTCCATGGCTGCAGTCACCGTCTGCAATGATCTTGGATCCCAGGAAGGTGAAGTCTGCCACTGCTTCCACGGCTTCCCCTTCTATTTGCCAAGGAGTGATGCGGCCGGATGCCATGATCTTAGTTTTTTTGATGTTGAGTTTCAAGCCAACTTTTGCGCTTCTCCTCTTTCATCCTTAACAAGAGGCTCTTGAGGTCCTCTTCACTTTCTGCCATTAGAGTGGTATCGTCTGCATATCTCAGGTTGTTGGTGTTTTCCCCAGCAATCTTAATTCCGGCTTGTGATTCATCCAGGCCGGCATTTCGCATGATGTACTCTGCATATAAATTAAATAAGCAGGGTGACAATATACATCCTTGTCATACTCCTTTGCCTAAGTGACAGCCCTTCAAATACTTCAAGAGAGCAATCATATCCCCCCCCCCCGCCTCCTCTTCTCCAGACTGAACCTTTCCAAGAAGTCCCTCAGCCTTTCCTCGCAGGGCTTCTTGGTCTCCAGGCCCCTGATCATCCTCGTCGCTCTCCTCTGCACCCACAGAGGAACTATGGCCTCTCCAACTTCAGAATCCCACCGACTCATTCTATATAACAGGGATCTCCAACCTTTTTGAGCCCGCAGGCACCTTTGGAATTCTGACACGGCGTGGTCGACACAGCCACAAAATGGCGACCACAAAATGGCCGCCGCAGGAGGCAGCGCCTGGCGTACAATGGCTTCCACAGCTTAACTTTGCTATCACAGTGAAGATGCTTGGACAGTGGTGGCAGTTGCTGCCAAAGCAACATTTCTCTTTTTAAAAATCTGCACTGTCAATCAAATCCCCAGTAGCCAATCAGAAGCCTTCTTGGGCAAAAGCTCCAACTCGCCCCACCCTCTTCCTACAAACACTTGGCGGGCATCAGAAAAGGTGTCGGCAGATATTATGTTGCTCATAGGCACCACACTGGAAACCACAGAATCGTAGAGTTGGAAGGGACCTCCAGCATCATCTAGTCCAACCCTCTGCAAAAGGCAGGAAATTCACAAATACCTCCCCCCCCCCCCGCCGTGACTGCTGTTCCACACCCAGAAAATGACCAAAAAACCCACCAGGATCCCTGGCCAAACCGGCCTGGAGAAAAATGGCTTCCTGAAACCCCTGCTAGATAACACGTCAGAGGGCCAGGGGGGTTGTTGCTGAGACTCGCGAGGGATCCCTGGTCTCCCGCACCAAACTACAGCTCCCAGGGTCTCCCGGGAGGAGAAACGATGACCGTAGAAGCAATTCAAGGTTGAAACCAGCGGAGAACAGTGATTCCCGGTTCACGGCGAACTTGGCAGACCTTTCGGCTGGCTCTGCCAGCATCAAAACATCCTCCGCCCCCAAGCAGGCGCCCCAGTTCCAGTGAACCCTCCCCACCTCTGAACAAGCCCTGGCGTTTCCTGAACTCTCGAGGGCGTGAAAGAGTCATAGGCGCACCATGTCCCTTGAGTCATTCCGCGACTCCTCTGTATCAGCCCAGAAGAAAACAGTGTGGGTTTCAGGCAAGGCCAGGACATAGAGAGGCGTGCCGAAGGGGGAAAGAAGAAATGGGGGCAGGGGGTGATATTCTCTACTGCCAGTGCACGGCTGTAGGGTTGCCAAGCTCCAGGTGGGGCCTGGAGATCTGGAAGAACAATGAGGCTCCAGACAACAGAGTTCAGTTCCCCTGATGGAGTCTGTGGCATGGCATTGCTTGGTGGAGTCTGTGGCATGGCACCCTGCTGAGGTCCCGCCTCACCCCAAACCCCGCCCTCCACGGGCTATACACAGCACTCTAGACCACAGTCCCCAACCCAAGTAACCGTGTGGTCCATTTTGTACACCGCAACCCTAACACCTGCATAGGAAGGTCCTCTTGAATCGTTCCGGTTTCCTCATTTACAGTCCTTGCATTTTTGTAGGACCTTGTTTGCTGTGGGGTTGTTTTTGTGTGTGTGGTTTATGACAGGTGGTGGCGGCGGCTACAAGCATGGACGGCTCCAAGAGGGAATTAGATAAATATCTGAAGCAGAAGTCCATCAGTGGCTATTAGTCACAAGGTATAGATAGGAACTTTTGGTCTGGGGCAAGGGATGCTCTGTATTCTTGGTGCTTGGGGGGGAGGCAGCAACAGTGGGAGGGCTTCTAGTGTCCTGCCCCCACTGGTGGACCTCCTGAGTGCACCTGGGGTGTTTTTGGCCACTGTGTGACACAGAGTGTTGGACTGGATGGGCCATTGGCCTGATCCAACATTGGCTTCTCTTATGTTCTTATCAGCTTCAAGAGGGGACTGGATAAACATATGGAGCAGAGGTCCATCAGTGGCTGTTAGCCACAAGGAATAGATAGGAAGGGGACGCGGTGGCTCAGTGGTTAAGACACTGAACTGCAGACCAGAAAGTCGGCAGTTCGAGACCTGAGTGCCACATGACAGAGTGAGCTCCCGTCTCTGGCCCCAGCTCCTGCCAACCTAGCAGTTCAAAAGCAAGAAATTGCAAGTAGATAAATACGTACTGCTTTGGTGGGAAGGTAACAGCGTTCTGTGCACCTCGGTGTCTAGTCGTGCCAGCCACATAACCATGGAGATGTCTTCAGACAGTGCTGGCTCTTCGGCTTGGAAACGGAGATGACCACCGCAACCCTAGAGTCAGATTTGACTGGCTTTTGAGCAAGGGAAACCTTTACTTTTCCCTATAGGAAGGAAGTCTCGGTCTGGGGCAAGTGATGCTCTGTATTCTCGGTGCTTGGGGAGGGAGGCAACAGTGGAAGGGCTTCTAGTGTCCTGGCCCCACTGCTGGACCTCCTGAGGGCACCTGGTATTTTTGGCCACTGTGTGACACAGAGTGTTGGAGTGGAGGGGCCACTGGCCTGATCCAACATTGGCTTCTCTTATATTCTTATGAATGGAAGCCCAACCTCTGTGGTGTGTGGGTGATCTTTGTACGACGTTGTTGCCAAGGTTTCAGAATGACATGTTTTGGCCCATGTCAAAATCGTAGTTCAGGGGTCATCCGTCTCCAAACTGCTGGCCTCCGTCACCAGTTCTTTTTAAAGATTTGGAATTGACCCGGTTGCCCCATTATGAATTGGCATAATTTTTATTTTGACCATCATATGATCTTCTCAGAATCATAATAGGTTTGCCAGGTTCCCCCTGACCAGTGGCAGCAGATGGGGGGGGGGGTTGGGTTGCCAGATCCAGGTTGGGAAAATCCTGGAGATTTGGGGATGGAGCCTGGGGAGGACAGGGACCTTAATGGAGTACCATGCCATACAGTCCAGCCTCCAAAACATCCATTTTCTCCAGGGGAACTGATCTCTATAATCTGAAGATCAGCTGTAATTCCAGGGGATCCCCAGGTCCCACCTGGAGGCTGGCATCGTGGCATAATAGCGCCACTCAGTTCAAATGGGGAACTGTTCCGGTGTCAGTCAAGAGAACAAGATTCATGATCCTAATGGAACAGCTGAATTTGAGTCCAGCCGCACCTCAGAGACGAACAGCATTTTGCAGGTGTGAGCGTTCAAGAGTTCGAGGTCCATTCGTTAGGAATCTGATATAGGGAGCTTTGATTCTCGAAAGCCACCCCAGAAATCTTGCTGGTCTGTAAGGATTTCCTAGACTTGAATCTAGCTGTTCGACTGTGGACCGACATGGCTACCCTCTGAAATGATAATGGGACAAAACTCCCTGTGTGGATGGGATGTCATTTCAAAAGTCCAATATCCACAGATATACGGACCCTCCAGGGTAATTCTGTGCACCGCTAGTCCCAGAGCTGGAACGTCTTGGCTTGATTGTGGCGAACGGCCTCTCTGTCCAACCAACGCAACCTATTGAAGCAAATAGGCCACCAAGAAAGGATTTTATGGAGCGCGTTTTGGCCAAACATCAAAGGGGTGTCAGTTCCAGCCTCTCCGGATCAGCCTCGCTGGACTTATGGGTAAGTATTTCCAGGGGAATTGGCCCAGCTGTGCCGGGGCAACACCAAAACTGCCCAGTCAGCTGTCGCAGAGGCGAAAACGTGCCACGAACCGATTGTGCAAAACTTTTTTTATCACCACCAGCCATCGCTCTGCGACTATTGATTCCTAGCCAACTATTAACTAGAAGTGACCTTCGTGGCTCAAAAAATACTTGGGCGAGCCGTTCAACAGAGGGGGGAGCCGGCCCGCCAAAGGCAGCTGTACACACCCCTCCACCCCCCCCACTCTCCCCTTTGCTCCCAGCTGTAGTAAACACCAGACGGGTATTTTTCCACTCTGCATCCTGCCTGACCTTGTGATTAAAAAGAAAACAATGGCAGGGGAGTTTGTGGGGAAGGAGTAGGGATGCCGTGTCGGATCACTTTGCAAACATTTCGCCCGTTTGCCCTGTCAGGTAGAGAGCAAACAGAACCGTCTGATTGTTCCTGAGAATGCTGACTCAAGCTACAGAGAGAAAGGCCAGCGTCATTCATCGAATTGGTCCCTCTTTTTTTTGTGTGGGAATGCCTCTGTCCCTGTGCTCGGCCACAACAACTCCGCTCATGTTAGTAGGAGCTTCTGCAAAATGGGCAAAATCATCAGCTGCCCAATAGAAGTGCTTTCTCCGCCGTGACTTCCGCCTTGTGGAACGGCCTCCCCAAGCAGATCGGGAAAGCTCCCGCTCCCCTGGCCTTCTGCAAATGATGCAAAACTGAACTATGCAAGAGGGCTTTTCTGTTCAACCCCCAGAGAATATTGCTCCTAAGTGCCTCAGTAGCTTTCTAATAGTCAACAGGAGAACGAGATGCAGGGATAAAGTTCCCAACCTTCACATTCGTATTGGTTCGTGGTTCGGTTCCTGGTTCAGCCACGAACCACAAACTGAAACAAACGGCAAAAAATGCAAAAAATTGGTCTGTGCCCGTTCCTAAGTTTTAGTTAGGACTGCGTTTAATTGATTTTGCTTGTATGATTGTATCATTTGGAGTTCTAATTGGAGTTTTTAAATTGGGACCTTGTAATGAGTTTTATAATAGTTGTTCTTACTGCGTTTTAAATAATGTTTTATTTGTATTGTAAGCCACCTGGAGTACCAAGTTTCATAAATCAGGAAGGGTGGGGTCATGCAGTCCGAAGTCTGGATTCCAGAAATCAGGCTAGGCAAGGTTGTTCAGTCCAAGGTCAGGCTTCCAGGAGTTAGGCAAGGCAGAGTTGGTGGCTGAACATCTATTGCACACATTGCATCCACACCTATCAGCCTCTCTTGGCCGGTTTTTATAGCACCATCCCTAAGGGTCATGCTTGCAGCCAGCTGCTTAGAAGTAATCCTGCAACTACTCATCCTCACCATCAGCAAGCAGCCGGTGTTGGGCCAGGAGGCATGCACTCTGCCTTCTTGCCCATAGTTCTGTTCTCAGCCTCTGTCTGCGGTGCTCTAAGGGTGTAGGAGATACTGGTGGGCTGGGAATGGCTAACTGAGGTTCACCTGCTGAATGAGGGCAAGAAGGCATTGGTGGCTCCACACTAGGTGTTGGTTGTAAATCCTGACAAGCTTGCAGCTCATTCTCTTGATGGTCAACTTCTGTTAATTCAAGTCTGGCTGCAAGGGGCTCCTCTTCTCCTGAGGAGTCCTCTTCTCCTGAAAGGTCCTTGCTATTACTGACCCCTTGCTGACCCACAACACTGTGGGTGGATCTTACTCCACATACACACACACACACACTGAATAAAGTAGTGACATGAGCCCTGATTCAGGAGGGCTTTAATTCTTTCTCTTCCAACTCTACCCCCACCTTCTGGTTGCCCCACAGGAGAAAACATCCAGGTATCTGAATGTTTTCCCCAGTGAGGTAGAGAGCAAGAGGAGGGGTGAGACTGAGAAAATGGCATGGGGCAGGGGTTACACCCCCTTGCCCTGCCCTGCAACCCTGACTCATACTGGGAACCTTGTAGGGGCAGAGAGGTGGGATATCAGTTCCCTTAATAAATAATGATAAATAACCTACACTGACTGCTTATCAGTATAAATCACGATGGAGATTCCTTGACGGCTCTTGGAGCATCTCATCAAATAAGATCTTCTCTCCGGCCGACTGGATGGGGGACTCAGCTGTGAGTTCCGAGAAACAGGTATTGATCAAACAGCTTATATTTAAAAGCTGATCAATAGCTCCATCATATATTTATTGGAAAACATGCTGTCAAGTCCTAAATGCTGTGGCATGCCAGTTGTTGAATATGATTCAGCGCCAGCTACTAGTTACCAAATATTTGTCTTCCTTACTTATTTAAAGATCTCTCTTGCTTTCCTCTCTGTGCCCCATGACTCAGTGAATATCATATGAAGATCTTCGATATCTGGGGAACATTCAGCAAATCTGCAGGGATTCGGAGACTGCCTGGAGAACGTTTTTGCTTGCAGATTCTCTTGCAAATTTATTTCTGTTCTTCTTGATGCCTTAAGCCTATTATTGGGAGAAGTGACCTCTAGACATACCAAGTATAAATATTCCTCTCTGGAATGCAAACATTCAGGGATCATTTCGCAGAAAAAGAGGTGCAGGAGCTCATTAGCATAAATCATTTGCATAACTCATTTTGCATATGCCACACCCCCTAACATACCGGAAGTGTGTCAGAAGGCAACACCCACCCCTCAGGCTCCCCTCCACAGGTGAGTGAAACTGACCTGCTCTTCCTCCATTCCCTTCCCCATCCAATACTTTGTGCAATAAAAATAAGCATAAAGAACACACCCTCATTCTCTTCCTGCTCCCTTGAAACCACCAGGTTTCAAGTCGACTTGAGATACCCAGGACATGTGCACCACCCATCCCTTTCCCTTCCCCTCCACACAACAAGACACCCTGTGAGGTAGGTGGGGCTGAGAGAGGTCTTTTGAGAACTGCTCCTAAGAGAACAGCTCTGAGAGAACTTGTGACTGGCCCAAGGTCACACCAGCAGCTGCATGTGGAGGAGTGGGGAATTAAACCCAGTTCTCCCAGATTAGAGTCCAACTCCTGACCACTACACCAAACTGATGGGGTGGAAGCTGCTGAAGGGTGGGTGAAATTTCTCCAGTACTTATGTGCCATGTGCCCAGATAAAAAATGGTATACTTAGAAAATTTATATGCCACCTTGAGCAAGTCTCTGGAAAAGCAGCACACAGTCATAAAAGGAACAATGATCAAATTATCAATATTAAAACAAAACATTAAAAACAATAAAGACCCTAGCAGGGCTTTCCCTGGGGCGCTGCGCCTCTGCACTGCTCGGGGACGCCGAGGAGGGGGCGGGGCTTGGTCATGTGCCCGCCCCCTGGGCTCCTCACTCCCGGAGCTGCGCTCCGGTGCGCTCCCGCTCCAACGGACGCCTGCAAACATCTATCTTTCTAGCTTGCATTTATCCTACCCTTCCGCCAAGGAAGTCACAGTGGCTTGACGTGTTCTACTTTCACCGATAGCAGCAGTCAGCAACTTTTACGCACCTGCAGTAAGGATGCCAGACTCCAGGTGGGATCTGGGGATCCCTCAGAATCACTCCAGCTCATCTCCAGACCAAAGAAATCAGTTCCCCAGGAGAAAATGGGTGCCTTGGAGGGTGGATTCTGTGGCACTGTACCCCACTGAGGCCCCTGTCCTCATTTCCGAACCTGGATCTGGCAAACTGACCCCCTCACCTGCAAGATCACTGCTGCAGGAGGTGGAGACAGCCACAAAATGGCGGCCACACCTGAATTCACCTTCAGCCACACAGGGAAGGTCCTTGTGCTGGGATGGCAGCTGCTGCCACAGCAATATTTTTCTAAATCTGCACAGCCAATCAGATCTCCTACAGCCAATCAAGCCTTGCTCGGCAGAAGAAGAAGAAGCAGGAGGAAGAGGAGGAGGAAGAGAAGAGGAGGAGGAGGAGGAGATTCAAAAAAGATATTGTAAAAAGTGCAGAAAAGGGCAACTAGAATGATAAAAGGGTTGGAACACTTTCCCTATGAAGAAAGGTTGAAGCACTTGGGGCTCTTTAGCTTGGAGAAACGATGGCTGAGGGGTGACATGATCGAGATTTATGCATGGGATAGGGCAGGTAGAGAAAGAAATACTTTTCTCCCTCTCTCACAATACAAGAACTCGGGGGGCACTCCATGAAATGGCTGAGCAGTCGGGTTAGAATGGATAAAAGGAAGTACTTCTTCACCCAAAGAGTGATGAACACATGGAATTCACTACCGGGGGGGTGGGGTGGCTACAAGCGGGGATGGCTCCAAGAGGGAATTGGATCAACATAGGGAGCAGAGGTCCATCAGTGGCTATTAGCCACAAGGTATAGATAGGAACTCTCAGTCTGGGGAAAGTGATGCTCTGTATTCTTGGTGCTTGATGGGGGGACAACAGTGGGAGGGCTTCTAGTGTCCTGGCCCCACTGCTGGATCTCCTGAGGGCACCTGGTGTTTTTGGCCCCTGTGTGATCCAGAGTGTTGGAGTGGATGGGCCACTGGCCTGATCCAACACTGGCTTCTCTTATGTTCTTATGTTCTTATGATTGGATTTATACCCCACCCTTCGCTACCCGAAGGAGTCTCAGAGCGGTCTACCGTCTCCTTTCCCTTCCCCTCCCCACAACAGACACCCTGTGAGGTCGGTGGGGCTGAGAGAGCTCTTTTCGAGAAATATTCATGAGAGAACAGCTCTGAGGGAACTTGTGACTGACCCAAGGCCACCCAGCCGGCTGCATGTGGAGGAGTGGGGAATCAAACCCGGTTCTCCCAGATTACTGTCTGCGCTCCTAACTATGACACCAAACTGGCTCTCCTGCTGGGTCTGGCTACTTTCTAAAAACACTTGGTGGGCTCCAGGAAATATGTCAGCAGGCGCCGTGGCGCCTACACGCACCCCATTGGAGATTTCAGACGTATAATCTTCCCAACTAGCCTGTAAGGCTGGCTAGACTAAGACAGAGTGTCTGTTCTATTGTCACACAGCCGGTTCTATGGTTGATTTCATCCCAGGTGTCCTGGAAATAGACTCACAGTCTGATCACGACACGAAAGGATACATTTGGCATCCATAGGTAGTAGCTGTGATCTTCCCCAGTTGGAATTCTTTCAAAAAAATAAGAAGGAGCCCAAACAAGTCTGGTTTTGTCCTCCCGGTGTGACACTTTCCCCGCGTAAACATCCGTCTGCTCCATTTCGCCACTCCATTTGAGCAAGAGGGCTGAGAACTGCTGACTCATGTCTCTCTGGGCTTCCAGGAAAGGAAACTTTCATCCGGGGTTAAGAAATGAATCCCACGAGACTGGTATGCCAGCAACTTCCTTCCTTCTTCTGCGTGTCCCTGAGGTGTGGCTGTGACCTTTCACACTAGCCTCAGGACAGATGGGCAATTGTCGCTAGGCAGGTTGGACGGGACATCGATTCAGGGCACTGAGAAAGGTGAAGGTGAATTCTGGCCGTGGTGGACCGCCAGCCAGTTGTTGTTGAGCCCCCAAAGACCTCCTGTCTGCTGGGATTCTTACAATAGATGCCGGACTAGATGGACCGGAGCCTGATCTTACCGGGCATGTCTAACTTTCTTAAGCAAGAGTTGTGTGCTCGCGACCACTCGACATAGGCACACTGCCGTGCCTTCAGAGACGCAACTCGTTTTGTAGAAATCGGGATTCTACTGGGAGAAGGGCGTTTGACTTTGAGCACAGAAGGAGAGCCCTGCTGGATCAGACCAGTGGTCCAACTAGTCCAGCATCTTGTTTCACACAGTGGCCAACCAGTTCCTTTGGACAGCCAACAACAGGGCAGAGAGGCCAAGGCCTTCATAAGAACATCAGAAGAGCCCTGATGGATCAGACCAGTGGTCCATGTGATCTAATATACTGTCTCATACAGCTGGATCAGAACAGTGGTCCAACTAGTCCAGCATCTTGTTTCACACAGTGGCCAACCAGTTCCTTTGGACAGCCAACAACAGGGCAGAGAGGCCGAGGCCTTCATAAGAACATCTGAAGAGCCCTGCTGGATCAGACCAGTGGTCCATGTGATCTAATATACTGTCTCATACAGCTGGATCAGACCAGTGGTCCAACTAGTCCAGCATCTTGTTTCACAAAGTGGCCAACCAGTTCCTTTGGACAGCCAACAACAGGGCAGAGAGGCCAAGGCCTTCATAAGAACATCAGAAGAGCCCTGATGGATCAGACCAGTGGTCCATGTGATCTAATATACTGTCTCATACAGCGGCCAACCAGTTCCTCTGGATGACCAACAGAAGAGCATAGAGGCCGAGGCCTTCATAAGAACATCAGAAGAGGCCTGCTGGGTCAGACCAGTGGTCTATCTAGTCCAGCATCCTGCCTCACACAGAGGCCAACCAGTTCCTCTGGAGGTCGAACAACAGGACATAGAGGCCGAGGCCTTCATAAGAACATCTGAAGAGCCCTGCTGGATCAGGCCAGTGGTCCATCTAGTCCAGCATCCTGTCTCACACAGGGGCCAACCAGTTCCTCTGGAGGGCCAACAACAGGGCATAGAAACCAAGGCCTTCGTAAGAATATCAGAAGAGCCCTGCTGGATCAGGCCAGTGGTCCATCAGGTCCAGCATCGTGCCTTGCACAGTGGCTAACCAGTTCCTCCGCAGGGCCAACAACAGGGGATAGAGACCAAGCCTTCCACCGGTTGTTGCCTCCTGGCACTGGGATTCAGAAGCTGACTGCCTCTGAATGTGGAGGTTCCACACAGGCCCCATGGTTAGCAGCCACTGATAAACCTATCCTTTATGGATATGTCTATCCCTCTGTGGCCATCACTCCATCCTCTGGCAGCGAATTCCTCATTTTAATCATTCTCTGTGTAAAGTAGTTTTTCCTTTTGCCCATCCTGAACCTACTGTCCATCAGCTTCATTGGGTGCCCTCGAGTTCTAGTCTTTTGGGGAGAGGGAGAGGGAGAAAAATTTCTTCTCTTTGTCAACTGTCTCCACCCAATGCATAGATTTCTTTCGATCAGCTTGCTCAGCTCCGAATGCCCAAATGTAACCGCTGGCTAGGAATGGAAGGAGCCAGGAAGGGGTGGAGCCCTATAGATGCCGAAGGGTGCCAACTGCATGGAAAGCTCAGGAGGAAAGCCAGTCAGTCCCGCTGGAGAGTTTTAACCTTAACCATAGGCTCTTAACACCTTGTTCAAGGGCTGCGTCGTCTAACTGGGAGTTCATTTGAGACCTTCATCTTTGAAGCTGGCTCACAAAGTGTCCAGCTGGAGACTCTTTGGACCACAAAGATGAGAACTTTGGGGATGACAAGCTGTGAAGGCGGGGAAAGTTAATTGTTTCAAAACTGTACTTGTATTACTGAGATCTACGTTTTTGTATGGCTGCAAGAGTTGGACAATGAGGTAGGTCGAGCGCCAAATAGATGCTTTTGAATTATGGTGCTGGAGAAGACTCTTGGGAGTCCCTTGGACTGCAAGGAGATCGAATCAGTCAATCCTGAAGGAAATCAACCCTGACTGTTCCCTGGAAGGCCAGATCCTGAAGCTGGAGCTCAAATACTTTGAGAAGGGAGCACTCCCTGGAGAAGACCCTGATGCTGGGAAAGACTGGAGGTCAAAGAAGAAGGGGACGGCAAAGGAGGAGATGGCTAGACAGTGTCATCGATGCAACAAACATGAAATTGAGCAAACTCCGGAGCACGACGGAAGACAGGAGGGCCTGGCTGATGTGGTCCATAGGGTCGCAAAGAGTCGGACTCGACTGTGCGACTGAAGAACAACAACAACAGCATGTTTTTGTTACGTGATGTAATCTAAGAGGGTCTAGCTAATAAAATAAGTTGTTATAAAAATACAAATATATATTATGGTATACACATAAATAAAAGATAAAACAGGTTACAAGATGGTCCAAATAGCAGACTCTTAAAACTTTTGACACGCAGAGCTGTTAGTTTCACATATACCATTGATGGGTATATTTTATGACCAGTAGACCATATGTGTTAGGGCCTTCCTCAGTGGTCAATATTACTACTGTTAAGACAGCACCCCCCCCAGAAATAAATATATGGAACAAGATTGTCTTTAGAGCCAGGTGTTGCTTTCTCATGTAATGTGCTGTTCCTAAAAGTTTTATGATGGGCCATGGATAATCTCTCATGGTAACGGCCCATGCTCTCCAAATTGTTCTGGTAACAAATATACAATGTGTCTGGATGTGTGTCTCTTCCATCAAAGGTAGTAATCAAGCTGAGTCTGATATTTGGACCGTTTCTTTTAACCTATTTTATCTTTTATTAATGTGCAAAGGTAAAGGTTTCCCTTGCTCGAAATCCAGTCGAATGCCAGTATAATATATACACCATTCACTGGGACCAATCTCCATTCTTTTAGCCAAATGCTCACTATTCCCATGGTATATTCAGATATCTGATCAACTTTGACTTCTGCTTCAAAGGAGGACTGTGTTAAGCTACTTTGAGCTGCATTATTCAGAGGAACTTTGAGCACGGACAATTTGGTTTACAAGGATACTTTAAATATTTGTATATTTTATATTGGAATGTGTTTTGTAATTTGTAAGATAAAGGTAAAGGTTTCTCTTGCTCGAAAGCCAGTCGGATACGACTCTAGGGGGTGGTGCTCATCTCTGTTTCCAAGCCGAAGAGCCACCGCTGTTGGAAGATGTTTCCGTGGTCATGTGGCCAGCGTGACTAAATGCCAAGGCACATGGAACGCTGTTACCTTCCCACCGAAGCGGTACCAGTTTATCTACTTGCAGTTTCTTGCTTTGGAACTGCTAGGCTGGCAGGAGCTGGGGACAGAGATGGGAGCTCACTCCGTCACGCGGCACTTGGGTCTCGAACTGGCGAACTACCGGCCTTCCAGTCTGCAGTTCAGCATCTCTGTACACCGTAATAAATATTTGTATTTTTATAATAACTTATTTCGTTAGCTTGACCCTCTTAGATTACAGCCATATTTTTAAAAATTTATTTATTTATTACGTTCACTTTTACCCCGCCCTCCCCGCCGAAGCGGGGTCAAGGCTGCTTCCATAACCAATAAAACCATACGTTTCAATATAAAGTACAGAAAACCAGCAAAACCATACATTGTGTAATTTAACTGAACCGTGTAAACAGTTTAAAACCATAGTATATACTGTTGGCAGCACGATATAATAAAGGTGCATGTTCCATTTTGGGTTGAGTTCCCGTCCCCCCCTTTTTTTCTCGGTTTTTGTTACATGACGTTAAGTGAAAAGTAAAAATGTTTTATTCTCTTTAATTTATTGCAAGATTCGTTCCAAGTTCTGCCCCACAGAATCCACAAGCTGAGGTTACACAAACACTACCATTTATGGCATCCTTGGGGGGGGGGGGGTTTCCTGCAAAGAAAAAAAAAAAGAAGGAAAGAAAGAAGAGATTTTGATCTCGTGTTGACAAAAACTTCCTGCAGGAGCTTCTGAGGCCGCCTTTCTCCCCTGATGCTTTAAAAATGCATGCAGCCAAACCAAGACTCACCATGCCCCCTTTTAGAGCGGCCTTGTCACCCAATAACCTGCATGTGCAAATTCATCAAGACCAGGGGTCATTTCGTAGAAAAAGAGGTGCAGGAGCTCATTAGCATAACTCATTAGCATAACTCATTTGCATATGCCACACCCCCTAACATACCGGAAGTGTGTCGGAAGGCAACACCCACCCCTCAGGCTCCACTCCACAGGTGAGTGAAACTGACCTGCTCTTCCTCCATTCCCTTCCCCATCCAATACTTTGTGCAATAAAAAGAAGCGTCAAGAACACACCCTCATTCTCTTCCTGCTCCCTTGAAACCACCAGGTTTCAAGTGGACTTGAGATACCCAGGACATGTGCACCACCCATCCCTTCCCCTTCCCCTCCCCACAACAAGACACCCTGTGAGGTAGGTGGGGCTGAGAGAGGTCTTTTCAGAACTGCTCATGAGAGAACAGCTCTGAGAGAACTTGTGACTGGCCCGAGGTCACACCAGCAGCTGCATGTGGAGGAGTGGGGAATCAAACCCGGTTCTCCCAGATTAGAGTCCAACTCCTGACCACTGCACCAAACTGATGGGGTGGAAGCTGCTGAAGGGTTGGTGAAATTTCTCCAGTACTTATGTGCCATGTGCCCAGATAAAAAATGGCATACTTAGAAAATTTATATGCCACCTTGAGCAAGTCTCTGGGAAAGCAGCACACAGTCATAAAAGGAACAATGATCAAATTATCAATATTAAAACAAAACATTAAAAACAATAAAGACCCTAGCAGGGCTTTCCCCGGGGCGCTGCGCCTCTGCACTGCTTGGGGAAGCCGAGGAGGGGGCGGGGCTTGGTCATGTGCCCACCCCCTGGGCTCCTCACTCCCGGAGCTGCGCTCCTGTGCGCTCCTGCTCCAATGGACCCCTGATCAAGACAATCATAACACTGCAGAAATAGAACATTCACACACAATGCTTTTTGAGAATATCAGCACATGCATTCAGGTGTTACATGCATGTATGAACTGGTGTTCCCTCTCAGCTGAAGGCCTGAGCTGTCTTCATCTGCTCCTGAAAAGATAAGATGAAAAGGTCCAAGGAGGTCTCCTCTGGGTTGGTGTCCCAGCGCAAATTTCTGCGGCAGATCCGAGGTTTGAACCTGGCTCTCCCATTTTCTGGGGTCCTAGAGATGAGGGTCCGAGCACCAGCTTTTCCTGCTGCTGGGCCTTGAGTCACTCCCTGGCATTTCAGGGGGCAGGGCTGGGAGAGGCAGACCATACTGGTGAGATGGGCTCACGGGCTGACTCAGGCCGCGGTCACACGGCCCCTTAATGCGGGAGGAAGGGCTGCTTCCTCCCGCATTTAAAGGGGCCGTCCACAACGGCCCGCTGCGAGTCCTGCGGTGAAGCGGGCTCCAATGCGGGTTGCTCCCGCATTTACCGACCCCGGGAAAAACTAGTGTTTTCCCGGGAGTCGCGGGAGCAACCCGCATCTGAGGTTATCTGGACAGCCCTCTCTCGCAAGCATTGCGAGAGCAGGGCTGTCCAGATAGCCCTGCCGGACATTTTTTTTTCACTCTTTTACACTTGGGCGCATGGCTATCCATGCGCCCAAGTGTAAAAGAGTGGGGGGAAAAAAAACCCGACTTACCCTGGCGGATGGCGGGTCGGAGGCCGCCACCGCCACTTTCAGTTCAGCTGGGGCCGCCTCCGTCGCCTCCATCGGCTCAGCTGAAGCGTCTTCAGCGGCGGCGGCGGCCGCAACCGCCGCCACCCGTTCCGCAGCCGCCGCCGCAGCTTCCTTAGCTGCCCCCACTTCCGCCGCCTCCGCCGCGGCCGTGGAGGCTATTCCCGCCGCGGCCGCCTCTTCAGCGGCCGCGGCCGCCGATCCCGAGGCAGCAGGGGTTGGGATGTTTAGACATCCCAACCCGCTGCTGAAAAAAGCGGCCCCTTTAAATCCGGGAGCCCTCCCGGATTTAAAGGGGCCATGTGACCGCGGCCTCAGAGTAAGCCGGCTTCCTTTGTTGGCGGCCTTAGCAGGATGATGTGGGCGACGCGTTCCTATCACATGCTGTTCTGTCAGTTTCTGCACAGAGGAAACATCTGGGTCAGCCAGACGGCACAGTGCCTTCCCATGCCAACTTTCAGTGCCAATGAAGAAGAGGAGAAGGAGGAGGAAGAGGAGAAGAAGAGAAGGAGGAGGAGGAGATTGGATTTATACCCCGCCCTTCACTCCAAGTCTTAGAACAGCTTACAGTCTCCTTCCCTTCCCCTCCCCACAATAGGCACCCTGTGAGGTAGGTGGGGCTGAGAGAGCTCTTTCGAGGACTGCCCTTGAGAGAACAGCTCTGACAGAACTTGTGACTGATCCAAGGTCACACCAGCAGCTGCATGTGAAGGCGTGGGGAATCAATCCCGGTTCTCCCCGATTAGAGTCCGCTGCTCTTAACCACAGCACCAAACCCAGTGGATCCTTCCCTCTGCTCATTGCAGGACTTGCAATATTCTGCCTTAACTCTGCCTTCTGGCACCCGCCAGAGGACCTGGCATTTTCGAAATAGTGAAAATGATATGGGATCGTTTAGAATAGTGAAAATGATATGGGAGGGGTTCAACCCAGAGCAAACGAGGTACCCAACAAGGTTGAAAAAAAGAAGAAAAACCTTGCATATGGAAACATCAATGTCAGTTCGTACAAAATTGATTCAGGTGGGCAGCCGTCTCCCACCCAAGTTCTAACCTGCTTAGCTTCTGAGATCTGACTAGCCTGGGCTGTTCAGGTCAGGAACATAACAAAAAAATAGCATAAAATACATGTAAAGCCTCAAAGAGTGATTAACACATGGAATTCACTGCCACAGGAGGCAGTGGCGGCTACCAGCATGGACGGCTTCAAGAGGGAATTGGATAAACATCTGGAGCAGAGGTCCATCAGTGGCTATTAGCCACAAGGTATAGATAGGAACTCTCAGTCTGGGGCAAGTGATGCTCTGTATTCTTGGTTCTTGGGGGGGGCAACAGTGGGAGGGCTTCTAGTGTCCTGGCCCCACTGCTGGACCTCCTGAGGGCCCCTGGTGTTGTTGGCCGCTGTGTGACGCAGAGTGTTGGACTGGATGGGCCATTGGCCTGATCCAACGTTGGCTTCTCTTATGCTCTTACGTTCTTATGTAAACCAAACGAGTTTGGGCGATGGTTTAAATGTGTATGTTTTTCACTGATTGTAAAGTTAGGAAGAATTTAGTGACACAAAATACTGTAATCGTGCAGTTCTTAATCGAACTGTAGACACACTTCAATTAATGTAATATTCTGTAATGCTTTAATCGAAACCTATAGATTGTGAATTAACTGATTTATGTACTGTTGTTGTTAATTGTTAAATTGTTAAAACTAAATAAAAATTTATTTTAAAATAAATAAATTTGTATGGTACACACCATAGAATGTTTTGTGACAGTTACAACATCCCTGAGCGAAGCGCCGAGCATTGCAAAAAGAAAGAAGGGGGGGAAGGGAAAAGAAAACAAATGGTTTAGATTAATGATTGGTTTAGATTAATTAAAAGCAAAATGTATTTCTTAAGGTTAATAACTAAATATATTCCAATGACTCCCACCTAGCAGATGCAACAACTTTTACATGGACTAAGGATCTTTCTCCGTCGTTATTTAGGACCACTGGAGATAATTTCCCATATGGTAGTCATTAGTGGTCCAGATTTCTAGACTATTTTGAGAAAAATACCTTCCATTAATTAAAAATATATATATTAAAGGTCTGATTAAAAATATTTTTAACCATAGAATATGGAAAGTTTACCTCAGTAAGGCAGGTTAGGATAAAGCATTGTCCAATTAATGAAATTAAGGGATAGTATTTTACTATCCATTTGGTGCAGTGGTTAAGAGTGGCAGACTCTAATTTGGAGAACCGGGTTCAATTCCTCCCCATGCAGCTGCTGGTGTGACCTTGGGTCAGTCACAAGTTCTCTCAGAGCTGTTCTCTCAAGGGCAGTTCTTAAAAGAGCTCTCTCGGCCCCACCGACCTCACAGGGTGTCTGTTGTGGGGAGGGGAAGGGAAAGGAGATTGTAAGCCACTCTGAGACTCCTTCGGGTAGTGAAGGGCGGGGTATAAATCCAAACTCTTCCTCCTCCTCCTCCTCGTCTTCTTCTACTTCTTCTTCTTCTACTACTACTACTACTTCTACTACTAATACTTCTTCTTCTTCTTCTACTATTTCACTACTATTACTACCTACCTACCTACCTACCTACCTACCTACCTGATAAATGGAAGCAGACCAGGCTATCCATGGAAGTGGGGGTGAGATTTTTGTTTGGGACAGGTGGCGGTCATGCCAGGGTGGAATCTAGGTAAAGCTGCCAGCACTGGGTTAGGAAAGATTAGATTTGGGGGTGGATCCTGAGGAGGGCGGGGTTTGGGGAGGGGAGGCGCCTCAGCAGGGTACGATGCCACAGGCAGGGCCGGTGCAAGGTTTTTTTGCACTGTAGGCGAGGCTACCTTCTGGCACCCCCCCCCCCCCATACCATGTGCCCACCAGTTTTCAAACATAAATGCATTTTAGAAAGACTGAAAACCACAAAATTTGAAAATGCTGGTGCTGGGCCTGGCGGCGGGTCTCCTGCACAATAATGCAGACTGTCAGTTCTGGGCCCCTTTGAGGTCTCCGCCCCAGGCAGCCGCCTAGGTTGGCCTAATGATAGCACCGGCCCTGGCCACAGGGTCCACCCTCTGATGCAGCCATTTTCCCCAGGGGAACTGATCTTGATTGGAGATCAATTGTAATAGCAGGTGATCTCTAGATGCCATCTGGAGTTTGGCAGACAAATGTAGGAGCCAAGCAGGCAAAAGCTGGCATGGGGGAAGAAATAAGCTGCGTCATTGGCCGTCCCGTAAGGTTCCTCTCTGTCGATGCCACTAGAGCGGCACAAGCGTCTTCCACGGCAGAATATGAAGCGTGTCAGGAGGACGACCCCGTGGGCTTGTTTATGGCGTGCTCATGTGGACTTCTGAGGACCCCCAGTAGGGGGCAGAAACGGAGCCCATCTCCAACTTGGAGCCCCGGAATTTCTGACTGCATTTGCCACAGAAACCAGAAATACTTTCATCTGAACTCCCGAGAACTGGGAGGTTGGGCAGAGGAGGAGAAGGAGGAGGAGGAGGAGAAGAGATTGGATTTATGCCCTGCCCTTCCCTCGGCGTCTCAGACTGGCTTACAAACTCCTTTCCTTTCCCTTCCCCTCCCCCTCCCCACCACAGACCGCCTGTGAGGCAGGCGGGGCTGAGAGAGCTCTTTCGAGGACTGCTCATGAGAGAACAGCTCTGAGAGAACTTGTGACTGACCCAAGGTCGCTCCAGCAGCTGCATGTGGCGGAGCAGGGGATCAAACCCGCTTCTCCCAGATTAGAGTCCACACACTTAACCACTACACCAAACTGGCATTTCTTTCTTCTTTTGTGTCTGTTCGCACTGTGCCTGAGGGCAGTTTAGGAAGGGGCTGTGGTTCAGTGGTAGGTCCCAAATTCAGTGCCCAGCACCTCCAGTTAAAGGATCTGATAGCAGAAGAAGAAGAGATTGGATTTATACCCCGTCCTTCAATACCCAAAGGAGTCTCAGAGCGTCTTACGATCCCTTTCCCTTCCCCTCCCTGCAACAAACACCGTGCAATGTTCCCTCTAAGCTGAGTTAATGTGAGCCAGCTCACAGTTTTCTAGCCTCCGGCTCACACATTTCTGTCTCAGCTCAGGAAGGGACGGCTCCAGAGCAAACTGACTTATGCAGGAGCCAAATGGCTCACTCACAACTTTAATGCCAGCAGCTCACAAAGCAGACTTTTTGCTCCACAAGGCTCCACTTGCGTCTGACCCAGCATAGAGGGAGCATTGCTTGTGAGGAGGCAGGTGGGGCTGAGAGAGCTCTTTCGAGGACTGCTCCTGAGAGAACAGCTCCGAAAGAGCTTGTGACTGACCCAAGGTCACCCGGCTGACTGCATGTGGAGGAGTGGGGAATCAAAACCCGGTTCTCCCAGATTAGAGTCTGTGCTCCTAACCACGACACCAAACTGGTGTGAAAGGCCTCTGCCTGAGTCCCTGAAGAGATGCTGCCAGTCAGAGTAGACAATACTGACTTGATTGGACCAAGGGTCTGATTGAATAGAAGGCAGCTTCATCCTATGTGTTGATACGTTTGCCTGCTCTGGGTTGGGAAATACCTGGAGATGGGGGGGGGGGCCTGGGGAGCAGGAGGTTCAGGGAGGAGAGGCACCTCAGCAGAATCAAATGCACCTTCCAGCTCAGCCTCCACAGCAGTCATTTCCCCCAGGGGAACCAGCCTCTGTAGCCTGGAGATCAGCCGTGATAGCAGGAGATCTTTGGGTGCCACCTGGAGGTTGGCAACTGTACATGTCCACTCACAAGTTCTGTAGCCTGTGGCAACTGCCTTGTACATGTGTCTGACTGACAAGAGACCCAATTGCAGAACCATTTGGGAAGGTTCCTTCTAGACTTTAGCAGAACCGGGAAGGAAACTTCCCCGAGAGCCAGTTTGGTGTAGTGGTTAAGTGCGCGGACTCTAATCTGGGAGAGCCGGGTTTGATTCCCCACTCCTCCACTTGCACCTGCTGGATGACCGTGGGCAAGCCATAGCTCTGTATCAGCTGTTGTCTCAAGGACAGTTGTCTCAGAGCTCTCTCAGCCCCACCTACCTCACAAGGTATCTGTTGTGGGGAGGGGAAGGGAGAAGGAGTTTGTAAGCCGCTCTGAGACTACAAGTGAGTGAAGGGCGGGATATAAATCCAATCTCTTCTTCTTCTTCTTCTTCTTCTTCTTCTTCTTTATCAAATGTATTAAAATTGCCTGCCATTCTGACGTATTTGAAAAAGTGTGGCTTGCCCACAAAAGTTCATACCTTGAATAAACCTTTGTTGGTCTTAAAGGTGCCCCTGGACTCTGAATTTGTTCCCTTTGCTCAGTAATACAACCTGCCGAAGGCCCATGGAAAGGCAAGCCTGAACAAGTGCCGCAGGTTGCAACCAATGCTCCCTCTAAGCTGTGGCATCTTGTGAGCAAAAATTCTACTTTGTGAGCTGCTGGCATTGAAGTTGTGAGCGAGCGATTTGGCTGCTGCACAACTTAGTTTGCTCTGGAGCCATCCGTTCCTGAGCTAAGACAAAAATCTGTGAGCTGGAAGCTAAAAAAACTGTGAGCTAGCTCACACTAACTCAGCTTAGAGGGAACACTGGTTGCCACCCCCATGTGCTCATTGAGAGGCCTGTGCACTGGCGACAAGTGTTATATAATCATGCAGGTGGCGCAGTTGTAGTGTCGGAGCGCCAAAGCCAGCGCCGGTGGGGAAGGATGCCCGGAAGTCCTCTTGCGCCACTGACCAACACATCTTACGGTCAGGACTTACACTTTTCCTTTCCTCTCTGCTGGCGCTTGGGAAATGCCTGCCTCTTGCTTAACTGTGCGTGACGCACACAACCTCAGCCGCATTTCCCCCTGCGTTTGTGATTTATAGTTGCCACATAACCACTTTGGGTAATCGCCCAGGGGGGAGGCTGTGGGGCGGTGTGGGGGGAGGCCCTCGACAGCTATTCCTACCTCTGTTGTGGGTGTCTGTTGTCGGGAGGGGAAGGGAAAGGAGATTGTAAGCCACTCTGAGACATCTTCGGGTAGTGAAGAGCAGGGTATAAATCCAATCTTCTTCTTCTTCTTCCTATACCACTGGAAGACGCAGGGGGTGAGCACAGGGCTGGAGTCAGCATACCCTGAGGTGTAGCAGCTGCCAGGGGCAGGACTGCAGTAGCCAAATCTTCTTTAGGACATTCCTGGAGATTGTAGGGGCAGAGCAAGGAGAGGACAGGATTTGGGGAAAGGAGGGACCTCAGCTGGCAAGGCCACATAGTCCGCCCTCCAAAGCAGCCATGTTCTCCAGGGGAATTGATCTCCGTTATCTGGAGATGAATTCTACTTCCAAGAGATCCACAGGCCCCCACCTGGAGGTTGGCAACCAGTGTTCCCTCTAAGCTGAGTGTGCACTAGCTCAGTTTTCTAGCCTCCAGCTCACACATTTTTGTCTCCGCTCGTCAAGGACGGCTCCAGAGCAAACTGATTTATGCATTAGCCAAATCGCTCGCTCACAACTCTAATGCCAGGAGCTCACAGGGCAGAATTTTTGCTCACAAGACTCCACAGCTTAGAGGGAACATCATTGGCAACCCGGCTTCAGTTGCTACAATATCTACATCCACAAGGGTTCAGGGTCCTGCCACGCACTGAGGCCTGTGCCTTGTTCTCTAATAAGGGGCGCTGCTGTGCTCATACTGACAGCTAATGCTTAACCATGCTAACAGCCCCATCTTGACTGTGAACCTCGGAGGAGGAGGAGGAAATTGGATTTATACCCCGCCCTTCACCACCCAAAGGAGTCTCAGAGTGGCTTACCATCTCCTTTCCCTTCCCCTCCCCACAACAAGACACCCTGTGAGGTAGGTGGGGCTGAGAGAGCTCTGACAGAGACTGCTCTTTTTCAAGAACAGCTGTGCCAGAACTATGGCTTGCCCAAGGTCATCCAGCAGGTGCAAGTGGAAAAGTGGGGAATCAAACCCGGCTCTCCCAGATTAGAGTCCGCGCACTTAACCACTACACCAAACTGGCTCTCAAATCTCCATGACCTTTCCCCTTCTCAAGAAACGTGGCTGGTATTTCTCATTGCCTGTCTCGAAATTATTGGCGTTTTCACCTCAGCTAAACCCTCTACATTTGTCTCCATGATGTGGGTGAAGACCTCCTTGAGACCCAGTGATTTGTATCCATCTGTGGTTTTCAGAGTGGCTTGCATGGCTCATCTCTCTTCCGCTGTATCCTCACAACAACCCTGTGAGGTTCTTTCAGCGACTGGCCCAAAGCCAGCCAGGGAACTTCAGTGGCTGGGAACCAGCAGGGGACTTAGAAATGGGGGAGACTGTCAGCGGGTGATGGCATGACTTCATTTCCAGGGAAAACCCGGAAGTGACGTCACCTCTCTCAAGGAATTCCCAGAAACTTGACAGTAAAAGCAAAGAGTTGCTGGTGATTCCTAGAAAGGCCTGGTGCCACGTCAGAGTTTTCCAGGAAGTGATGTGATGCCATCACCTGACAATGATTTTTTAACCCCCCCTCCCTCCCATCGGATGCTGGAGTGCCAGCGTGCTATGGGAACTAGGTGCAGGAGATCTGCCACCAGCGGGTAGGTAACAAGCAAAACCGGGAACACCCGGTGTGGAAAGATTCCAAGTAACACAGTAACACCATGCACAAAATGTTTACTGCATACAAATGACTTGAATTTACTATCATATAGCATGTGAAATCCCAACGATATAATTTTACAAACAATTACTCGAAGCCGGTATAGGCTTAACATTTCCAATTATTCAACGATCTAATGTTTCACAAGGAAGGAAGAAGGAATGGTTAACACCTATGCCAAAGCTTTCCATTTTGTGCAGGGTGTTACTTTGTTACGTGTAACCAATGGGTAATTGGCAAGCTTACTTTGAAGAAGATGAAGAAGAAGAGAAGAAGAAGAAGAGATTAGATTTATACCCCACCCTTCACTACCCAAGGGAGTCTCAGCACGGCTTACAAACTCCTTTCCCTTCCCCTCCCCACAACAGACACCCTGGGAGGTCGGTGGGGCTGAGAGAGCTCTGAGACAACTGTCCTTGAGAGAACAGCTGGTACAGAGCTATGGCTTGCCCAAGGTCGTCCAGCAGGTGCCAGTGGAGGAGTGGGGAGTCAAACCTGGTTCTCCCAGATTAGAGTCGGCGCACTTAACCACCACACCAAACTGGCTCTTCTACCTGGCTCTCCTACATCCAGCTCCGCTATTCTGACCACTTGCAGAACCCTATCTCTATCAATGGCATATTTGGGCAGAGCCAGTAACTCAGTAATGGAGCATCTGCTTTGCCTGCAGAAGAGTGCAGCAGTTGTCCTCACCCTGCCTTGTACCACATTTACTCTGAAAGAAAGCAGCCTCCAGTGTCAGAGGACCCCTGAAATGTTATACACAGTTCCTTCTATATTACTAGACATAACTGCGACTGGCCTACATATGCAAGACAGTCCCCCTCTTTTTTGGCGTTGATCTATTTGTTGTTGTCGTTAGCCATTCAGTCGTGTCCAACTCTTGGCGATTCTACGGGCCAGCTCTCTCTCCACGTTTTCCGATCTTGTGCTATTTCTTTGGGTCGTCCCATGCTCAGGCTGGTGTCTACTTTCATGGTGTCCAGCCACCGTGTTCTTCGGCGGCCCGGTTTCCTTTTGCCGCTGACCAAGCCAAGCATAATTGCTTTTTCTAGTGAGCTCTTCTGCATGACGTGGCTGGGAAAAGTCAGTCGCAGTGTTGTGATTTTTCTTTCCAATGGCATGTCTGGTGCGCTTCAATACTTGCTTGTTTGTCATCTTTGCTGTCCAAGGAATGCTTATCTACTTCACTTGCTCCACATTTCTCTCCAGTAGAGACAAAGAGGCTTCCACCATTCTCCTCTCCTCCATTTTGCCTTCACAACATCCCTGTGAGGTAGGTGAGGCTGACAGCTAGCAACTGGCCCAAGATCCCCTAGCAAGTTTCCATGGCAGAGTGGGGACTTCAACCTGGGTCTCGCAGATCCCAGTTCGACGCTCTAACAGCTAAACCAAGCCAGCTCTCCTGGAAACATGGTCTTTTGGTATGACCAGATGGCATGAGGGTCCTCACTCACCCACCGGTTTGGCTCGTTCTCTGCTTCCCAGTCATGAGCAGGGAACCGGTTTTTCCATCAGGCAGTTTGGCTGTTTGAGAGCTGTTCAGGCGTGTTTGGCAGGAGACTTTCCTGCCTTTTCAAAGACTGCATCGAGTACCATTGCGCTCATGCCGGCTCTCCCACAACCCGATGGGAATCCTTGTCCTCCCCCCTCCCCTCATCCACTGCCCTTGCTTTGTGCCCCCCCATGGTCAATAATGCCCCTGGATAAACCGATGGTGTGACCTCATTTGGAGTACTGTGTACAGTTCGGGTCACCACACCTCAAGAAAGATATTACAGCATTGGAAAAAGTGCAGAAAAGGACAACTAGAATGATAAAAGGGTTGGAATACTTTCCCTATGAAGAAAGGTTGAAGCACTTGGGGCTCTTTAGCTTGGAGAAACGACAGCTGAGGGGTGACATGATCGAGGTTTATAAGATTGTGCAGGGGATAGAGCAGGCAGAGAAAGAAGTCCTTTTCTCCCTTTCTCACAATACAAGAACTTGTGGGCACTCCCCGGGCTACCTCAGCTTAGAGGGAACACTCCAAATTCCTGGGAATTTCCCAACCCAGAGTTCGTACTGGTAACCATATCTACAACCCAATCAACCCAGATATATGGATTTAACTTTAAGCCACTATCGTTAGTGATTTGGGGGAGGGCTGTGGCTCAGCGGAAGAGCCTCTGCTTGGCACACAGAAGGTCCCAGGTTCAATCCTCCACATCTCCAGTTAAAAGGACCAGGCAGCCGGTAATGTGAGAGACCTCCACCTGAGACTCTGGAGAGCTGTAAAGAGGGGGCCGTGGCTCAGTGGTAGAGCATGTTGCAGGTTCAATCCCGACCATCTCCAGTTAAAAAGACCAGCCAGGAGGTGATGTGAGAGACCTCAGCCTGAGACCCTGGAGAGCTGTGTAGAGGGGCTGTGGCTCAGTGGAAGAGCCTCTGCTTGGCATGCAGAAGGTCCCAGGTTCGATCCCCAGCATCTCCAGTTAAAAAGGACCAGGCAGGCGGTGATGTTAAAGACCTCCACCTGAGACCCTGGAGAGCTGTAAAGGAGGGGGCTGTGGCTCAGTGGAAGAGCCTCTGGCATGAGGAAGGTCCCAGGTTCAATCTGGGAAAGACCTCTGCCTGAGACCCTGGAGAGTTGTAGAGAGGGGCTGTGGCTCAGTGGTAGAGCCTCTGCTTGGCAGACAGAAGGTCCCATGTTCAATCCCTGGCATCTCCAATTAAAAAGGACCAGGGCAGGAGGTGATGGGAAAGGCCTCCACCTGAGACCCTGGAGAGCTGTTAAGGGGGTTGTGGCTCAGTGGAAGAGCCTCTGCTTGGCATGCAGAAGGTCCCAGGTTCAATCCCCGACATCTCCAGTTAAAAGGACCAGGCAGGAGGGAATGGGAAAGACCTCAGCCTGAGACCCTGGAGAGCTGTCAAGAGGGGCTGTGGCTCAGTGGAAGAGCCTCTGCTTGGCACACAGAAGGTCCCAGGTTCAATCCCTGGTATCTCCAGTTAAAAGGACCAGGCAGGAGGGGATGGGAAAGGCCTCAGCTGGAGACCTCAGAGACCTGCTGCCAGCCCGAGTAGGCAATACCTCTTTTGATGGATTTACGGTCTGATTCACTATAAGGCAGCTTCATACGTTTTCATGTGTGACGTAAGAAACAGAAGCGCGTCAACCCAACAGGGCCTTACTTCTGCTTGATTTTTTGCTCACACCAGTCAGTTTTGCTGGCGACAGAGCTTTCTGTCCGCTGTGCGGAGAGGAAAAAACACACACACAGAGACACACACAGAGTTTCTCCACTGCCATTTCCTGAGCGGTGTTTGTGTGTCGAAAGCCGCCACGCTCGTCTTTCCTCTGAGGGCAGGTTTGCCATGCTCTACCAATTTGAAAAGCCTCATCGAACAGTTTCCTCATTAGATAACATCATCACACCCGGATGACTCTGTTCGGTGAGAGTCATCGCCGCTGTCTCTTTTGAAATTCAAACCAAAACATGTCTCCCCCCTCCCCTCTCTCTGAAGAGCAAAGATGCTCTTTTGGCACTGGAGGACGGGAGAGAGCTTAGACTTGCCCCTGGGTAATAGTTTGTCTTCAGACTGCAATGCTCCCTCTAAGCTGTGGAGTCTTGTGAGCAAAAATTCTACTTTGTGAGCTACTGGCATTAAAGTGGCGAGCGAGCGATTTGGCTGCTGCATACATTAGTTTGCTCTGGAGCCACCCTTCCTGAGCTAAGAGAAAAATGGATGAGCCGGGGGCTAGAAAACTGTGAGCTAGCTCACACTGACTCAGCTTAGAGGGAACACTGCTCCAGGGGGGATTGGGGCACTCTGTGTGTGTGTGTGTATGTTTGTGTGTGTGATTCTTTGACAAAACCTCAGAGTGCTTTGGAAGAAGAAGAAGAAGAAGAAGAAGAGATTGGATTTATACCCCGCCCTCCACTCCCCAAGGGAGTCTCAGAGCGGCTTACAAACTCCTTTTCCCTTCCCCTCCCCACAACAGACACCCTGTGAGGTAGGTGGAGCTGAGAGAGCTCTTTCCCAAGCTGTCCTTGAGGGAACAGCTGGTCCAGAGCTATGGCTTGCTCAAGGTCATCCAGCCAGGTGCAAGTGGAGGAGTGGGGAATCAAACCCGGTTCTCCCAGATTAGAGTCCGCGCACTTAACCACTACACCAAACTGGCTCTCAGGGCAGGAAGAAAAGAAGAGAGGGAAGTGGGCTTCTGCAAAGTTAAACCACTGATCCTTCTAGCTCCCCCCTCATTGCTGTGCAGCTCTCCAGGCCCTCCAGCAGAATTGGGGGGGGGGTCTTTTGCAGCCATGGCTCTAGGGTTGCCAACTCCAGCTTCAGAAATTCCTGGGGGTTTGGTGGTGGAGCCTGGAAAGGTTGGGGGAGGGGAGGGAGCTTCGTAGGGGGTGTGCTGCTGCTGAGTCCACCCTCTGAACCAGCCATTTCCTTTGGGTTGCCAACCCCCAGGTGGGGCCTGGAGATCCCCCAGAATCACAACTGATCTCCAGGTGACAGAAATCACCCCCCCCCCCCGAGAAAACGGCCACTTTGGAGGGTGGAGTGTAGGGCGTAAGACCCACTAGGGTCCGTCCCCTCCACCAACCCCACCCTGCCCAGGCTCCACCTCCCAAATTTCCAGGAACCTCCCTGCCTGGAGTTGGCAGTCCTCCACTTTCTCCACGGGACAATCCCTGCAAGCTGGAGATCAGTGGTAATTTTGGGAGAACTTCCGCTCCCACCTGGAAGCCTGCTTCGCTTTAGCAAGGTTGGGCAGTCCCGCCCCGTCTAGGGGTGCTGAGAACGTGGTAGGAACGCGTTCAGCAGGCGAGATCCATGAGACTCCGGCCTCCAGGATCCCTTGTGAGATGGGCCTTGGATCTCCTGGAGATCATCGCCATCTGGCTCGAACAGAACGTCAGGCAGCTTGCTAGCTGTTCAGGAGCCATAGAATCTAAGTTTCATTTCCTTCTGTTTTTGCAAGCTGTTTTTGCATCTGCACGGCAGATGAAATCGAGGTCATGGATGGCCAGCTGCCCTGAGGCCGTTACTTGTTTATTGACTTCTGCCCAGTGGGGACCTCAGGTGACTTACATCCTCCTCTCCTCCGTTTTATCCTCACAACAACCCCGGAAGGTAGGCTAGGGAGAAAGATTGTGACTGACCCAAGATCACCCAGCCAGAATCCATGTCAGAGCAGGGAATCTGAACCTGCATCTCCCAGACCGACGCTACCTTCTACACCACACTGTCTCTTAAATAAGAGGAGGAAAACAACGCCCATAAGGCTGTGTGAAAATGTGCCCATACACAAAATGTCGAGAGCCAGTTCACTGTAGTGCTTAGGAGCGCGGACTCTAATCTGGGAGAACTGGGTTTGATTCTCTCTCCTCCTCCACATGCAGCTGCTGGTGTGACCTTGGTTCAGTCACAAGTCCTCTCAGAGCTGTTTTCTCAAGTGCAGTTTCTGTCAGAGCTCTCTCAGCCCCACCTGCCTCACAGGGTGTCTGTTGTCGGAAGAGGAGGGGAAGGGGAAGGAGATTGTAAGACGCTCTGAGACTCCTTTGGGTAGTGAAGGGCGGGGTATAAATCCAATCTCTTCATCCTCCTTCTTCCTCTTCTTCCAGTTTGGTGTAGTTTGGTGTAGTGGTTGTAGTGGTAGTCCAGTTTGGTGTAGTGGTTAAGTGCGCGGACTCCAATCTGGGAGAACCAAGTTTGATTCCCCACTCCTCCACTTGCACCTGCTGGATGACCTTGGGCAAGTCATAGTTCTGGCACAGCTGTCCTCGAAAAACAGCAGTTTCTGTCAGAGCTCTCTCAGCCCCACCTGCCTCCCAGGGTGTCTGTTGTGGGGAGGGGGAGGGGAAGGAGTCTGTAAGCCGCTCTGAGACTCCCTTGGATAGTGAAGGGCAGGGTATGAATCCAATCTCTTCTCCTTCTTCCTAATAATCCCTAACATAGAGTTTGCCTTTTTCACTGCTGGGTTCTGGGTCGCACTGCATCATGGAGCTGTAGTCTTGAACCTCTGTCATCATGTCATAACTCGTGCAAGCTTCCAAACTCACCAGAACGCTTTATTGTCTTGATCACTGCCTCGTGGTGGGTCATAACAAAGGTCATTTTGCAGATTTTTGTCCTTGCGCTTTGGGTGTTGTGCCAACCGATATAAATAGCTGTTTACAGCTTTTAAAACCGGGCCTCCAAACCTTATGGAGGAAGGTATGCTAGGATCCTTACTAGACGAGTTCCCCGTCTTCTCATCGTGTTTTCGTACTATATATTTTGTTAACTAGCCAGAGGACATCCAAGTCCACGCGGCATATCCCCAAAGGCTTGGAAACTCTTTCTCCAAATGCTATTTAAGATTGAGAGAATGCGGACGAATGTACTAGGTTCTGCCCTGGAGGTTTGCTTCCATTGCAAAGCCACCAACAGGATAAAATTTGAGGTGGAGCCCCTCCTTAATTTCAGCTTTCTGGACACCAAGGCTTCTCATCCTGAGAGGAGGGGGCTGGGGACCACTGCGCACAGCACCTGCCGTTTAAAAGCTGTCCATGGAGGGAGGAGGAGGAGGAAAAGGAGGAAGAGGAATCACAGAATGTTAGAGTTGGAAGGGACCTTGCAGGTCATCTAGTCCAGCCCCCTGCCCTCTGCAGGAGCAGAGCCGAAAGACAGCCCTACAACATACCCGAAAGATGGTCATCCAGCCTCCGCTTGGAAATGTCCAGCGAAGGAGCATTCACCACCTCCCGAGGCAGTCCGTTCCACTGCTCAGCCACCCTTACAGAAAGAAAGTTTTTCCTGATATTTAGCCGGTATCGACTCCCTTGTAATTCCCACCCATTAGATCTAGTCTTGCAATCCAGAACAAGAGAGAGTAAATCTGCTCCATCTTCTACACGACAGCCCTTCCGATATTGGAAGACTGCAGTCATGTCCCCTCTAAGCCTTCTCTTTCCCAGGCTAAACCTACCCACCTCTATAGAATCATAGAATGTTAGGGGGAGGAAGAGTTTGGATTTATACCCCCCCCTTCACTACCCAAAGGAGTCTCAGAGTGGCTCACAATCTCCTTTCCCTTCCCCTCCCCTCCCCTCCCCTCCCCACAACAGGCACCCTGTGAGGCAGGTGGGGCTGAAAGAGCTCTTTCAAGGAGTGCTCTTGAGAGAACAGCTCTGAGAGAACCTGTGACTGACCCAACATCACCCCAGCAGCTGCACGTGGAGAAGCGAGGAATCAAACCCAGTTCTCCCAGAGTCTGGGCTCCTAACCACTGCACCAAACTGGCTGGTCCCCGAAAGCTTCTACCTTGAATAAAACTTTGCTGGTCTTAAAGGTGCCACTGGACTCTGAATTTGTTCTGCTGCTGCAGACTGACACGGCTGACCGCCTGAAGAGTACTGGACTCAGGAGACCAGGAATGGTGAAATCATGAAGCCTTTATTGAGTGATTCAGCATGCCCAGTAGAGGGTCAGAACAAGCATGCTTCCAGGGCTCCAGGGCCCTCATTATATGCTGGCCGGAGCCACACCTCCGGCCGCACCCAAAAGACCTGATAGGGGCTTAACATATGCGCATGTTTGTCATAGGTTCCCTGGAGGAGCCTTTGATTGCATTGGCTCCCCAGGGAGAACCTAGGTCTCACATTGGTGGAGGCTTTCAATCCGGATGTCTATTGTTCCTCCAGATTCAAGCTCCCCTCTCTGCCTGACCATGTGCTCTGGCCATGGGGCGGGCGCCATTACCTGGGAGCACATGGCAGGCTGGTTGCTACACGGAGCATACTACATTACACCGCCTGAATCTAGAATACAAATGGGTAATGCCCGACTCTCTTAGGAGCCACACCAGCTTGTGTTTTTCCCTCCAGCTGGGCATGTTAAATGCATCTTTTCTCGAGCCGCAGGTCAGGCCTCCAAAGCCATCCGGGCCACATTCTTGATTGTTTACTTAGACAATTTTAAACGGCTTTTCCAGGAACAAAGTCCTGGAAGGTGGATGACGCAACCACATTTCACGAAGGACAGCAATAAACTCGGGGAGGAAACAAATAGAAATGGGCCCTGGAGCAGGAAAGAAGAAGAAGAAGAGGAGGAGGAGGAGATTGGATTTGTACCCCGCCCTTCACTACCTGAAGGAGTCTCAGAGCAGCTTACAAACGCCTTCCCCTTCCCCTCCCCACAACAGACACCCTGTGAGGTAGGTGGGGCCGAGAGAGCTCTCTCGAGGACTGCCTTTGAAAGAACAGTTCTGAGAGAACTTGTGACTGACCCAAGGTCATCCAGCAGCTGCATGTGGAGGAGTGGGGACTCAAACCCGGTTCTCCCAGATTAGAGTCCGCGCACTTAACCACTACACCAAACTGCGGAGGGACTTCAGTGGGGTATAGGGTTGCCGTTCCCCCAGTGGGGCCCCAATTTCAGGGGCCCCAATCCACTGCAGCCCAGCTGGCTGGCAGGGGAAGCCCCACACCTGAGAAGGCTTCTCCTGGGCTGCAGCAATGATGTCCCTCGTGTTTGATGTCATCGTGTTTCTGATGTTGGGGGCGACACTCTAGGCTTGGGGCAAAACTCTATGCCAGAAGAACTACTGGAAGGATCAGGAGTCACACAAATATGTGTGAGCCAGAGGCTAAAAAATGGTGAGCTAGTTCACACTAACTCAGCTTAGAGGGAACACTGGCCGCCGCCACCTCCTGTGGCAGTGAATTCCACGTGTTCATCGCTCTTTGGGTGAAGGAGGACTTCCTTTTATCTGTTATAACCCAACCGCTCAGCAATTTCATGGAGTGCCCATGAGTTCTTGTATTGCGAGAAAGGGAGAAAAGTAACTCTTTCTGGACCTGCTCTATCCCAAGCATAATCTTGTAAACCTCGATCATGTCACCCCTCAGCCGTCGTTTCTCCAAGCTAAAGAGCCCCAAGTGCTTCAGCCTTTCTTCACAGGGAAAGTGTTCCAACCTTTTTATCATCCTAATTGCCCTTTTCTGCACTTTTCCCAATGCTATAATATCCTTTTTGAGGTGTGGCGACCAGAACTGCACACAGTACTCCAAATGAGGTCGCACCATCTATTTATACAGGGGCATTCTGATCCTGGCTGATTTATTTTCAATCCCCTTCCTAATAACCTCCAGCATAGTGTTGGCCTTTTTCACTGCAGTCGCACCCATTTGCCATGTTGATGCCTACTTGCCTAGCTATGTATAACTTCGTATGAATACTCTGTGTATGATCCTAGTATGAAAAATCGATATTGTTGGACTGGTCTGACAGTAAAGGATTGTCTTCTTGGATGTTGTTCCACTAGTCATTCATGAAGTTATATGATGGTCCTCGCCTGATGAAGACTGCCAGAAACGAATTTACTTACCGGATGCTTCATTGATTCTTGGACCTCTGTTTATTGTATTAAGTTGATATTTTTGCATTGCCTTTTCAAATGATTTACTGATTTAGTGTACTTTCCAGCTATAAGTTTCTCTTACCTGCCCATCCTCGACAGATCCCTTTGGAGTGCCTCACAATCCTCCCTCGTTCTCACCACCCTGAACAACTTCGTGTCATCTGCACATTTCGCCACTTCACTGCTTACTCCCAACTCCAAATCATTAATAAACAAGTTAAAAAGCATCTATTATACACAGTGCTATATAGTTTTATCATAGCCTCCAGGTGGGGCCTGGGAATATCCTGCTTTTACAACTGCTGTCAGAGATCAGCTCCCCTGGAGAAAATGGCTGCTTTGAAGGGTGGACTCTATCGCATTGTGCCATGCTGAGGCCCCTCCCTTCCCCGAACCCCGCCCTCTCCCGGATCCACCCCCAAAGTCTCCAGGTAGTTTCCAAACCAAACCTGGCAACCCCACTGAGAGATCATCTGCAATATGTACTGAACCCTCAACAAAAATGATGTAAGTAGTGTGAATGTGTACTACCTCAGTTGCACAAGACCGTGTTTATTCTGTGCTTGAAAAGAAACCTCCAAAAACTTTGCCCCAACCTCCCCCTAACCTTCTGCCAAATACAGCTAAAACCTCAGACCGATACCAAGTAAGGGAAATGAAGCAATGTACCCGTGTTTGTATAATTCATTTGGCTTCTGCTTCCAATGAGAAATCTGCCAGGGGACTTTCATTAGCCAGCATAAGACTGGAGGCTAATCAGGCAGGGTCTTTTTAGCTATCACCACGAGGTTGTGGAATTCGAGTTTAGGGATGCCAGCCTCCAGGTGGGACCTGGGGATCCCCCAGAATTACAGCTCATCTCCAGACTACAGAGATCAGTTCCCTTGAAGGAAAATGGATGCTTTGGAGGGTGGGCTTCATGGCATTGCACCCCACTGAGGTCCCTGTCCTCCCCAGGCTCCATCCCCAAACCTCCAGGAGTTTCCCAGCCTGGATCTGGCAACCCTAACCGCCGCCCCCCCCACACACACACTAGTGGCTAAAAGGATCTGGTAACCTGAAGGGACCCCCATCCGATCCGTTGCTCCTTGTTTTCTAGTGATCATCAAAAGCCCATTTACTCTGGAGGGCCTTTGAAAGTTGATTTTATATTGAAGTCTTTAATACCCTCTTTACTAATTATATTTTTAAGCCACTTTTAACAGTTTGGATGATTGTTGAAAGCTGCTTTCAGTCTTTGTGCTGTGGGAACTTTCATTTATTTATTGAAACATTTTTATTCTCTTGATGCCCAAAATAGCTCAAGACAGCTTATTTTTAAGTATTGAGCGGGAGGCGATGAATCAGACAAACAGGCTTTTATTCAAACACATTGCTTCAGCTCAAAGACAGCTCTATGAGAGCGGCACCTTAATTTATACTGTTTCCAACTCATAACTTCAAACAATGTAACTATGTACAAACAATCCTATTGGACCTAAGCGAGGCTCAACAATTGGTTACCTAGAGTGGCTTAAGGACCAATGAGAGTCTTTATTTGTTAGCCAATCAGAAAAGGGCCTTTTGCATCCCAAAGTCTCTGCAAGCTGTGGCTGTAAAATAATAAAAATACAACACTTATCAACAGCAAAAAAATAAAAATAAAAATCAAACCAAAGCAAAGCTTTATTTAAAAGTAACCAAAAACTATATTAACACAATACAGTGAAGTAATCAATCCAGTCTTGTAATGAATACATTTAAAGCAGCTTTTTTAAAATCTCAGGATTTCACAAAGCTTCAGGAAGGATCCTCCTCTGCAAATCCATCAGGGGTGTCAACTCTTGCCGGGGAAATTCCTGGAGATTTTGGAGTCCAAAGGAAGTTTAGAAAACTAGTAAAGGGCCAAAAGCTAAAAACATCAATACCTTCAAAAACATAAAAACCTTGTAGGGGCCCAAATAAAGCCTCGTAAAACAATCAAAGCGACAAATGCACAAAAAGAGCCATATATGACGTGACCCATGCACACTCTGAGGGCAAAATGTGTGAGTTGGAGGCTAAAAAAACTATGAGCTAGCTCACACTAACTCAGCTTAGAGGGAACACTGGCGCAGGCATGCATGGCCCCTCCTCCCTGCGTCATCTCAAAAGCACTGGCGTGCCGGCGTGTGCTAGGGTTGCCAAGTCCGGGTTGGAAAATACCTGGGGACTTTGGGGGTGGAGCCAGAAGGTGGGGTTTGGGGAGGGGAGGGGCCTCAGCAGGGTACAATGCCGTAGAGGCCACCCTCCAAAGCAGCCATTTTCTCCAGGGGAGCTGATCTCTGTCAGCTGGAGATCAGTTGTAAAAGCGGGAGATCCCCAGGCCCCACCCGGAGGTTGGCAACCCTAGCGTGTGCAGGCCCTCCCGTTTCTTGCCAGAAGCATTTACTTTTGGCAAGAAGCAGGTGGCGCCAGTCCCTGACACGGTGATGTCACTTCTGCTTGACATCATCACACTAGGGGCGTCCCCAGCTCCCCACCCCTTCCAGTAATACCCTCCAAAGTCCCCCATGGGGGGCTTGGAAGGACTTGGCCATCCTAATGGAGAGGGGAGGGATTCAATGTGGTCCAATGCCACAGAGTCCACCACCAAATATGTCAAATATGCAACCTGGAGGCCAGATGAGGACTTCTCTCAGGCCCGCCCTGGAACTGGCCATCTCCTGCTTCCAGTTCTGTTGCTGCTGCTGCATCACAGCTTGCTTCGCCAGACTCTCTCAGTCGCTCAGCCATTTCATGTTTCCCCCTGGGTCCCTGGGTCCCGGACTCAGAACTCCCAGCATGAGATTTCTGTGGTGAATGTCAATAAATCAGAAGTCGGTTTGCAGCTTACAGATACACACCTGGACAGCATACTCAAGATTGCAACAGCACAGACATTTTGATGCAATAATTCAGAGCAAGAGGGGTCAGTGATCAGAGACTGTTAACTAAACAAAATATTGCACGAGCGCTAATGCTTTAAGCATGTTTTTATTTTAAGTAAAGAACCTGGCATTACATTTTACGACACACATGGTCCAGCCCAGGGGTGGGCAAACTTGCTCAGCGTAAGAGCCACCTAGAACAGGGGTGGCCAAACTTGCTTAACATAAGAGCCGCAGAGAATAAATCATCAGATGTTTGAGAGCCACAAGACATGGACAAATATTACCTGCTTTTATTGGAAAATAAGCAAATTTGCTTTTTATTAACATTAAATGAGACTGCCATAAATAATAACAAAAGGGGTAAAAGCAGATATTGATAATGATATTTATTTGTCCAATGATATTTATTTGCTAATAATATTTAGCTTCCCCAGCCGCCCTGCCGGGAGCCACATAATATATGTGAAAGAGCCGCACGCGGCTCCCGAGCCACAGTTTGCCCACCCCTGGTCCAGCCCAACAAGGTCTCCTTTGTGTCAGATCTGGCCCTCAGAACAAATGAATTCGACACCCCTGGCTTTGGTGCTCACGGTGTTACCAAACTGGGGCTTGATCCGAACCAGACCAGGCCCGTTTTGAACTGCTGCAGCAAGTAAAGGAATGAAGATCTTAGAATGGAACAATGTAGTCCTGTTCGGACTAAGGCCTACTGTGTTCTCACTCAGCCTGGCCTCCCTCAAAGGGTTGTCGTGAGGGTCAAATGGAGGAGGGAAAGACCCACGTTCAGTGCCCTGATCTGCTTGGGGGAAGAGTGAGATAAGACGGCAGCGGACAGACCTTCTGAGGGTTGGCAGAACCTGTCATAAAGAACTGTTTCTAGAAGTTTCCAGGCCAGATAAGATTGCCGGGCAAGCCAGAAGGAGCACCTTCTCCCCAAAACGACGGAGGGTGATGCGTAGAGGAGAAGGTTCCTTACGATAGAGAGGAATGTGTTCAACGCCTGCCGTGCCATGCCCCACCCGGCTTCCTGTCCCAGCATGTACCTCTGCCCGGGTGAGAAGAACATCTGGGAAATCCAGGGAGTTCCCCTCACTGCCTTCATGTAAATTGCACGGTGCCAAACCCTTTGAGCTTCTTGGCGGGACGGCTCAGGTGCGGCCCCTTCACCCTTCTCGTCGGCCATGAACGCCGGCCTCGCCTTCGCCCTTCGGCTCGGACTTGGCCCGGGTTTCTCTCAACCGATGCCTCCCAGCCTGGGACAGCAGCCAGTGGCCTCGTTGACCCAGATCCTGATTTCCTCGAGCGAGGGCTGAGGAAACCTCACTCTAGGGAGGGGAGAACTGCTGGGCGGGGAGGGCCGCCCTCCTGTTCCATCTCCAGATCAATGAAGCCCATAAATTGATGGCCTGTGGGGAACACACAGTTCCTGGCAGGCGAGAAGGAACTTGTTGCTCCAGTGACTCATGATGCGGCCGAGGGTGGGGGTTTCCTTCAGTTACTCCTCAGAGCACGGAGTTGCTCCAGACTGCAAGAGACAACCTTGGAAGGAGCACCTCTATTTCTCACAACACAAGAACTCTGGGGCACTCCATGAAATTGCTGAGCAGTCGGGTTAGAACAGATAAAAGGAAGTCCTTCTTCATCCAGAGAGTGATTAACAGGTGGAATTCACTGCCACAGGAGGGAGTGGTGGCTACAAGCATGGATGGCTTCAAGAGAGAATCAGATAAACATATGGAGCAGAGGTCCACCAGTGGCTATGGGCCACAAGATATAGATAGGAACTCTCAGTCTGGGGCTGTGAGGCTTCTGAGCTGACGCTACCAGACCAGACCTTTGATTAAAGCAAAGTTCTTTTATTCCAATAATGGTTCAGGTTCTCGATGTTTGTTAGAGATACATGACAGCAGGTAACATGGGTTAATATACCTTCAGGCATAGTTGAATACAGGCATTGGACCAATCAGAGCAAGTACAAAGAAGCGGGGAAAAATGGCAACCGTTTGGTTCTCACAGGAGAGGTGGGAAAGTAATAAAAATTCCCTTCCTGCCCTGTGTGACCCAAATGTGTGAACGATAGGCTAAACATTTGGTTAGAAACAATCCGAGAGCCTCCAAGGTTAGAATAGCAAGATAACATACTTTGAGTTTCAAAGGCTAGGGGGAGTGAACGGACACGATAGTTCCAGTTGTTTATGTGACGTTCAGGAATGTGACACACTATCCTCCCGGCAAGGGACAGTTACATTTAGCAGAGCAGATAATATACTTCAAGGCAAGCAGTAAATAACAATTGGCTACAATAGAGATCACAGGCACAGGAAAATAAGCATACTATTGTCAGAACCTGACAGGGGCAAGTGATGCACTGTATTCTCGGTGCTGGGGGGGGGGGCAACAGTGGGAGGGCTTCTAGTGTCCTGGCCCCACCGGTGGACTTCCTGATGGCACCTGGTGTTTTTGGCCACTGTGTGACACAGAGTGTTGGACTGGATAGGTCATTGGTTGGTAATCCTATCCCCAAACCTTCTGTAGCATACCAATAGAAGGAGGAGGAGGAGGAAGAGGAGGAGGAGAAGAAGAAGAAGAGATCAAAAGGAACAAAGTGAATAAGTAAAAGAGAAGTGCTACCAGTCTCCGGGTTCCCTCCTCTGTCTCCTCTTGACTGGAACTTCACACTGAGCAGAGGGCCAGTCTTCAAGGCAACTAAGTTTTATTCTGGGTTGTGCGGGCATAAGCGTTCATGCGCAGGTAGCCCCCTGAATCTATCTCTGAAGCTGTGAGCATCAGAAACTCCCTTTTTGGGAGGGAATTTTATTTTATTTTTTAAAATTTTTATTAGACTTATATCCTGCCCTCCCCATACTGTCAGCCCAGGGCAGGTACCAACATATAGGTCTGCAATTAGTGCAGATTTACAATTAAAACGTATTATAATAATCCATTAAAATCAATAAAATCACCAGCATTAAAACCACGACGTGCCTCGACTGATGATAATGTGGTCCCGATCCAGCTTCTGGGATCTGCGGTCACTGAAGGAGAGGCCAGATCAAAGTGATGCCTGCTGCCTCAACTAAAGGTCCGGTGGAAGAGCTCCGTCTTGCAGGCCCTGCAGAACTGTAACAGGTCCCGCAGGGCCCTGATCTCATAAGGCAGCTCATTCCACCAGGCAGGGGTCAGGACTGAAAAGGCCCTCGCCCTAGTTGAAGCAAGTTGGACATCCCTATGATCAGGGACTACCAGGAGGTGATGGTTCACAGAACGCAATGTTCTATGGGGCTCGTATTGGGGGGAAGGGGGGGAAGCAAGCAAGCTGGGATTTTCTGGAACCTAATTTTGTACTCACTTCCACTTTTTCTGAGAGGGTTTTTTTGGGGGGGGAGGGAGGGTGGATTTTGGCCTAGAATACGGAGCCTAGGTCAGAAAGAATCAATGGAACACGTCAGATCAGCAGTCTTGGAGGTTAGCACAGGTTATTTCTCAGATCTCAAGGCAGCCCTTTCTTAATTTCCCCCCCTCTTGTAACAGGAATAGGTTGTAATTTTTGTTGACACTCAATTATCGAATTAACCAGTGAACAATCTACACCGTAAGTGGTGGGAAGGGCGGGGGATGAAAAAAGGAAAGGCATTAAAAATGACGAGGTGAAAACAGCAAAGGGAAGATGGAGTGGGAAGAACAGAAAGCTGAAATGAGGGCCGAAGTAAGTGCCATGATTTTTGATGCATTGTGCCAGGGTTCCCCAACCTGATTTTCAATTGGTCATTATCATCATCAGGGGTCATTTCGTAAAAAAAGAGGTGCAGGAGCTCATTAGCATAACTCATTTACATAACTCATTTGCATATGCCACACCCCCTAACATATCAGAAGTGTGTCAGAAGGCAACACCCACCCCTCAGGCTCCACTCCACCGGTGAGTGAAACTGACCTGCTCTTCCTCCATTCCCTTCCCCATCCAATACTTTGTGCAATAAAAAGAAGCGTCAAGAACACACCCTCATTCTCTTCCTGCTCCCTTGAAACCACCAGGTTTCAAGTAGACTTGAGATACCCAGGACATGTGCACCACCCATCCCTTCCCCTTCCCCTTCCCACAACAAGACACCCTGTGAGGTAGGTGGGGCTGAGAGAGGTCTTTTGAGAACTGCTCATGAGAGAACAGCTCTGAGAGAACTTGTGACTGGCCCAAGGTCACACCAGCAGCTGCATGTGGAGGAGTGGGGAATCAAACCCGGTTCTCCCAGATTAGAGTCCAACTCCTGACCACTAGACCAAACTGATGGGGTGAAAGCTGCTGAAGGGTTGGTGAAATTTCTCCAGTACTTATGTGCCATGTGCCCAGATAAAAAACAGTATACTTAGAAAATTTATATGCCACCTTGAGCAAGTCTCTGGAAAAGCAGCACACAGTCATAAAAGGAACAATGATAAAATTATCAATATTAAAGCAAAACATTAAAAACAATAAAGACCCTAGCAGGGCTTTCCCCGGGGCGCTGCGCCTCTGCACTGCTCGGGGAAGCCGAGGTGGGGGCGGGGCTTGGTCATGTGCCCGCCCCCTGGGCTCCTCACTCCCGGAGCTGCGCTCCTGTGCACTCCCACTCCAACGGACCCCTGATCATCATCATCGTTGTCGTTGTCATGTTTGTTGTTGTTGAGGATCGTGTTATCACCAACGCTCCCTCTAAGCTGCGGAGTCTTGTGAGCAAAAATTCTACTTAATGAGCTCCCGGCATTAAAGTTGTGAGCGAGCGATTCGGCTACTGCATGAATTAGTTTGCTCTGGATTTTGGCTATTCCATAGACATAGATAGGTGATCCAAAACTTGGAACTCAATTAAATACTTAAAAGCGGTAAGCTATAAAGAACATATATATAAAATCTTTCACCGCTGGTACTGGTCTCCTGACAGGTTAAGCAAATGTTTTAAGAACACCTCGAATGTATGCTGGTTATGTGAATCTGAAGTAGGATCTTTTTTCCACATGTGGTGGACATGCAAAAAGATGCAAAAATATTCGGTAATGATAAGCAAATGGATTTATGAAATTTTTGAATTTGAACTGCCTCTTAACCCTGAAATCTTCTTACTTAACATGCTTCCGGAAAATTTATGTAAATCAGATCAAAAACTGCTGGCTTTTATTCTAACAGCAGCGTGAATACTAAGAGCCAAAAACTGGAAAAACTCTGTGCTACCGGGCAAAACGGACTTACTTCACAAACTTTTGGACTGGGCCGAAATGGATAAGTTGAGTTACTTATGTAATATGGCTCATAATAGGGATCCATCATTTATGTGGTCAAAATTATACGCGCAATTACAACGAGTTTGAGCTCTGTATATCAAAACCGATGTTATTAACTGAGTAATTGTGAAACGTTTAATAAAATGTCTTAAAAAAAAAAAAGAATTAGTTTGCTCTGGAGCCCTCCTTCCTGAGCTAAGACAAAAACGTGTGAGCTGGAGGCTAAAAAACTGTGAGCTAGCTCACACTCATTCAGCTTAGAGGGAACACTGGTTATCACTCTTGTTAACTTCATTTATAGCCTGCCTTTCTCACTGAGACTCAAAGGAGATTACAAAATCTGAAAAAGCCCAGTCAGCTGGGACTTATTCCTGGGAGCTCATTTTCCAAACACATAGGGCAAGGTTGCCGGCTTTGGGTCGAGAAGTACCTGGGAATTTGGAGGGTGGCGCCCAGGGGCGGGGTTTGAGGAGGGGAGGGGCTTCAGCGGGCCACACAGTCCACCTTCCAAAGTGCAAAATCAAGTAGAAAACTCCCTGTACAACGTACAATATATGCAATAATATTTAATAAAATGTGTATAGTATATAAATACCTTAAGGATATAGGCAGAATTTCACGTATAGGCAATCACATACAAAATCCAAAATTATATAAAGGGAACAATCCAAAGATGTCCTTATCTCAATAGCTTGTTCCTACATAGAAGTAATCCGAATATTATTGCTCTTGGAGCTTGCTGTACAGGAAAGACAATTCAACGGTCCCAGTATTGGAAGACAAACAATCCAAGTCAAGCGGTTCAAGCGATCCTATGACTTCCCGGTTGATAAGTGGTTCCCAGCCTTCTTTCTCAAGAATCACTACAATCAAGAAACAAGTCAGCTCTTACCACAATGCCCTCCAAAACGTACAATGCCAGTATAATATATACATCATTCACTGGGACCAGTCTCCATTCTTTTAGCCAAATGCTCACTATTCCCATGGTATATTCAGATATCTGATCAACTTTGACTTCTGCTTCAAAGGAGGACTGTGTTAAGCTACTTTGAGCTGCATTATTCAGAGGAACTTTGAGCACGGACAATTTGGTTTACAAGGATACTTTAAATATTTGTATATTTTGTATTGGAATGTGTTTTGTAATTTGTAAGGGAAAGGGAAAGGTTTCTCTTGCTCAAAAGCCAGTCGGATACGACTCTAGGGGGTGGTGCTCATCTCTGTTTCCAAGCCGAAGGGCCAGCGCTGTCCGAAGATGTTTCCGCGGTCATGTGGCCGGCATGACTAAACACCAAGGCGCGCGGAATACTGTTACCGTCCCACCAAAGTCGTACCTCTTGATCTCCTTGCAATTTCTTGTTTTCGAACTCCTAGGTTGGCGGGAGCTGGGGCCAGAGACGGGAGCTCACTCCGCCATGCGGCACTCGGGTCTCGAACTGCCGAACTACCGGCCTTCTGGTCTGCAGCTCAGCATCTTAACCACTTGAGCCATTGCAGCCCTTGTAATTTGTACCCTGCCATAAATGCTTGATAACGGTTATTGAATAGATTGCATAATAATATCACGGTTGTTTTTTTGTTTACCTACAACCTAACCTGTGAGATCACATTTGCATAGCCCCCTGGAGGCTGGCAGTGCTAAAGGACCATGGTGCATTGTGAAAATGACCTATGCCCTCCCCATCATATTTCTGACCTAAAACGGCCCTGGTTGTACGGTTTGCCCTGTGGGGGGGTTGCTGCACACGTGCAGTTTCGTAACTGACTGATTCCAAGTCTGGTCAGGTAGCCCAGAGCCAGAATGCTGAAAATCATAGCATATACTTCGGCTCCAAGAAGGGACCAGGAAATTAGAAAGATACAAGTGAGGGGCCAGCAAAGACTTCTGGGGGGGCATCTCGTTTTCCCTTCCCACACGATTTCTTGCTTCCCCTCCCTGGCAGCCCCTGCAGCCTCTCCCCTTCCCCTGCTTCCTTCTCCCCTTCCCACCCACCAGCCGCCCGCCCTTTATCTGCCCCATCTGTTTTCCTCTTTCCTGCCCACTCGCACACTTTACCTGGGAAGACTGTGGCCCAGTTGCCTAGGCCAGCTGCTGGGACAGGCCCTCGGGTTGCCAGCCACCAGGTGGGGCGTGGAGGTCTCCCAGAATTATAACTCATCATCAGACTGCAGATATCCATTTCCCTAGAGCAGGGGTGGCCAACCTGTGGCTCGGGAGCCACATGCGGCTCTTTCACACATATTGTGCGGCTCCTGGCAGGGCGGCTGGGGAAGCAAAGGGGAGGCATGCTTTTTCTCTTTCTCCCTTCCTTCCTTCCTTCCTTCCCTCCTCCCTCCCATCTATTTGCTTTCCTAGTTTCTCTCTCTCTCCTTTCCACTTCTTTAATTCTTTCTTTCCATCTCTCTCTTTTTCTCTCTCTCTCTCAATATCATTAGCAAACAAGTAATATCATTATCAATAACCGGTTTTCCTCATTTGTTTTTATTTTTGGCAGTCCCATTTAACATTAATAAAAAGCAAATTTGCATATTTTTAAAAATAAAAACGTGTGTGTGATATTTGTTCCTGTCTTGCGGCTCTCAGACATCTCTATGTGGCTCTTACGTTTATTCTATGTGGCTCTTACGTTAAGCAAGGTTGGCCACCCCTGCCCTAGAGAAAAGGGGCTGCTTTGGAGGGCACACTGTACGGCATTTATATGGTGCTGTTATTCCCGTCCCCAAATCCTGCCTTCCTCAGACTCCACTCCCCAAATCTCCAGGAATTTCTCAACACAGAGTTGTCAACCCCAGCCCCTAGGATGTGAGCAGGGGGCTCACTTTCACATGTATCTCCTTCCCTGTGGTAGTTCCTCTTTCCCTACAGTTTGGTGTAGTGGTTAGGAGAGCGGACTCTAATCTGGGAGAACCAGGTTTGATTCCCCACTCTCCACATGCAGCTGCTGGGGTGACCTTGGGTCAGTCAAAGCTCTCTCAGAGCTGCTCTCTCAAAGGCAGTCCTCAAAAGAGCTCTCAGCCCCGCCTACCTCACAGGGTGTCTGTTGTGGGGAGGGGAAGGGAAAGGAGTCTGTAAGCCGCTCTGAGACTCCTTTGGGTAGTGAAGGGCGGGATATAAAACCAATCTCCTCCTCCTCCTTCCTTTTCTTCTTCCTTCTCCTCCTCCTCGCCACCTCATAATCCTCACATTTCCCCACTTCCTTCTCTCCTTCTCACCCACCCACCTTTTATCTGACCCCTCTCTTCAGTTATATTTATCATTTATTTGCTTAATTTGTACCTTGCCTTTCTCCCAAAGCAGCTTACATCATTGTCTTCTCCTCCATGTTATCCTCATAACAACCTTGTGAGGTAGATTAGGCTGAGAATGTGTAACTGGCCCCAGGGCCACATGGTGAGCCTCAGTGGCAGAGTGGGGACTAAAACCTGGTTTCCTCAGCTCCGCTTGGAAACTCTAACCACTACAGCGGCTTTCACAAGGTGGGGCTGTTGAACCTCACCAACCTGTGTGAGTCATGCAAGTTGCATGGTGGTTTGTTGTCACTGGGCCGTGCCCCATGAGTCTTCCCCTGACAAGGGCCCTGCCCCTCCCCCTGCTTTTTACTGAGAGAAACCAAGGCTTGAAGGCTGACAGTACTGCTGTGATAACCTAGTAATCGCCACTGAGGTCATTTTTCTCTTAAAGTTAAAGGAGCTGCTTCTGGTATTCCCCCCCCCCCCGCATTTTTTTAAAAGATGTAGATTCCCCGCCCAAAAATCTGTGCCTTTCCCAACTTTGTAGAAGGGGTTGCCAGGTTGCCTCTTCTCCCTACTGGGGGGATTTGGGGGGGCAGTCTGGGAGGGGGAGGGGCCATCCCCAACACGATGACATCATGCAGAGTGATGTCATTGCATTGGGGACGCAGTGCCGTGAATTCATGGCTTGCAGGGCAGGAGCAGGGCCATAAACAATTGTTGGGGGTGGGATTTCCTATGCTGACCTGCTAGCTGGCATCTGGGGGTGGAGCCCCAAAAGTCAGGGGAGCTCCCGCCCCCAAGATCTGTCTTGTCTATTCATGGCTCCAGTCTTTGGATTTAAGTATCCACAGATCTGAGAATTGTTGAAAATGAGAAGCATTTATGATGCTCGTAAATCATGGGATGGAGGACATTGCTTGAGAACCAGTTTGGTGGAGTGGTTAAGTGCGCGGACTCTAATCTGGGAGAACCGGGTTTGATTCCCCACTCCTCCACTTGCAGCTGCTGGTGTGACCTTGGGTCAGTCACAAGTTCTCTCACAGCTGTCCTCTCAAGGACAGTTCTAGAAAGAGCTCTCTCAGCTCCACCTCCCTCCCAGGGTGTCTGTTGTGGGGAGGGGAAGGGAAAGGAGTTTGTAAGCCACTCTGAGACTCCGAGTGAAGGGCAAGATATAATCCAATCTCTTCTCTTCTCTTCTCTAATACAACAGAAGGTCACAGGTTCAGTTTTAGCCATCCCCAGGTAAAAGGACCAGGTGATGCGAAAGACTTCTCTCTGAGAACCTGGAGAGCCGCTGCCAGTCCGAGTAGGTGATACTGACCTTGGTAGACTCAAGGCCTGACTCAGCAGAAAGAAGCTGAGTGCACTCGTGTGAGTTCTGGCAGCACAAACATCTATCCTTCCGACACCAAGCTGGAGTGACTGCAAGCATTCTGATTTCTATAAACTGTCAGCACCATAAATGCAAAGATGAATAAGAACAGTTGTTTTTAAGGTCGGGTTATTTAACTGTAATGAACACCTTCCTTAAATAAAAAAAATAACTTCCCTTTTGAGCACCCTGTCGTGCACGCTGGGGGACCTTTTCTCAGGGTTACTACAGTGTGATAGAAGCTTCTGAAGAAATCATCCGGAGCCAAGGGGATTTGTGGGTGGCAGAGCTGGGCCCAGGGCTGGCCTGCCCATAAGGCAGATTAGACTTTTGCCTAGGGTGCCCCCTGTAGGTGAGTGCCGAACTGGCCTGCGGCCCACCTGCCAAAAGCCACTGGGCCACCTGCCTCTGAGGCCGGAGGGCCCTGATCCCACCCTGCCATGCTCCCCGCCGTCCAGGGGGCTCCAGTCACTTCCCTGCCCCTGCCCCGCCCCCGATCAATTTGCTGCAGATCCCTTATTTATAGTGCCACAACTCAGCGGCATTCCTCGGAGGGGAGGGACAGGGCCATCGTTGGGCTGGGGGAGGGGGAATGGGGATTGATCCGGGGAAGAATGTGGTAGCTTGGGTTAGCTGGGACTGGGAGGTCCATCCTGGCGGCGGCGGGGGGGGGGGGGGCACCAGAAGGTATCCTCGCCTAGTGTGCAAAAAAAACCTGGGACTGGCCCAGTGGCTGGGCCATATTGGTGGGGATAATTTGGAGACTGCCTGCCTGCCTTCCTTCCTCCCTCCCTCCCTCCCTCTCTCTCTCTCTCTCTCTCCCTCCCTCCCTCCCTTCCTTCCTTTCTCTCTCTCTCTCTCTCTCTCCCCCTCCCTCCCTCCCTTCCTTCCAAGTAGGGGAGCGGGCAGAGGCATTAAAAATAAAAGAAATGTCAGGGGTCCTTTCGAGCAGGAGCTTGGGGGAGTGCAGCTCCGGGAGCTGGTGCCACCCCCCCCCCCACGGGGGAATGCCTGCAGCAAAATGACCCCGTCCCCTGGAAAGGTCCTTGTTCCTCTGACCAGCCTTCTGAAGGCTTCAGCCATCACTGAAGCTATCCTCCCAGAATAGTGGTATTTCTGAGGCTTGGATTAGTAGCTGTCCCCTCTTTGCCAGCTCTTTCCTCTTTCTCCCTCCCTCCCTCCCTCCCTCCTTCCTTCCTTCCTTCCTTCCCTCCCTCCCTCCCTCCCTCCCTCCCTCCCTTTCTTTCTTTTCTTTCTTTTCTTTCTTTCTTGCCTTCTGACATACTTCTGGTGACGTCAGGGGGTGTAGCATATGCAAATAAGTTATGCTAATGAGTTATGCGAATGAGCTCCTGCCCCGCTTTTTCTACGAAATGACCCCTGAGAAATGTTATAGGTTGTTATTGTTTATTATTCATGAATTCAGTACAATGTTAACTGAGAAAGAAAAGAAAAGAAATCTCTCCTCTAAAAATAAACTCATGCGCTTTAAATGAAAACTGTTCTCTCAAAAATGAAAACGCCTATTTTCTTGAGAAAGTCTTGGGCCAGCTTTGCAGACTTTCTGTGCTTTCAGTCTGCAAAAGATCGAAAAAGGGGAGATGTCTCTGCAAGAAACCACAAAAAGTACTGAGTGCTAAAGGTCACACACCGAAAGGGGGTGGGGAGCAATTGTCCTTGATCGTGTAAAAAACAAAGGCTTATGACAGGGGTGGCCAACCTTGCTTAACGTAAGAGCCACATAGAATAAACGTCAGATGTCTGAGAGCCGCAAGACAGGAACAAATATCACACACACGTTTTTATTTTTAAAAATATGCAAATTTGCTTTTTATTAACGTTAAATGGGACTGCCAAAAATAAAAACAAACGAGGAAAACCGGTTATTGATAATGATATTCCTTGTTTGCTAATGATATTGAGAGAGATGGAAAGAAAGAATTAAAGAAGTGGAAAGAAAGAGAGAGAGAGAAACTAGGAAAGCAAATAGATGGGAGGGAGGAGGGAAGGAAGGAAGGAAGGAAGGAAGGAAGGAAGGAAGGAAGGAAGGAAGGAAGGAAGGAAGGAAGAGAGAAAAGGCATGCCTCCCCTTTGCTTCCCCAGCCGCCCTGCCAGGAGCCGCACAATATATGTGAAAGAGCCGCATGTGGCTCCCGAGCCACAGGTTGGCCACCCCTGGCTTATGACATATAGCGGAAACAATCCCAGCAATCTCTAAATATCCGGACAACATGAAAATTGCAAGCAATGTCTGTAAAATGTAACAAATTCTGAATGAGTACAGTACAGCGGTTTCTGAATGTCTGGATAACAAACTAAAGTGCTGTCTGCTGGCTAATTAAGACCCCATTTCAATTTCTTCTTTGGAATTATTTATTGTGCAGTTGTTGTGAACGGTCTGTAAAAAGACAGGAGTCAAAACATCCACACACATGACACAACATCTAAGTGGACTCATCACAGCACAGAGAATAACACTCTGTTTATATCAGCCACTCAGGGAAGGAAGGGGGGAAAAGAGAGATTCTCTGGTAGCTTTCGTTGCTACCGTGAATGCAGAGAGATTCGAAGGGGGATGGGGTGTCCACACGGCCGTTTTCCCCACACTGCGCACAGGTGTGCTGGGGAATCGTAAGCTGCAGGATCACACGGCAAGAAGCCGAACTGGGTTTAGGTATTTGAGTGCAATGCTCCCTCTAAGCTGTGCAGTCTCTAGAGCAAAAATTCTGCTTTGTGAGCTTCTGGCATGAAAGTGGTGAGCCAGCGATCTGGCTACTGCATAAATTAGTTCTCTCTGGAGCCACCCTTCCTGAGCCAAGACAAAAATGTGTGAGCCAGAGGCTTAAAAAACTGTGAGCTAGCTCACGCTAACTCAGCTTAGAGGGAGCACTGGTGCCGAGCCTTTTCTTCAGGCTTGGCTTCCAGTTTGAAGAACCAAGAATCCCGCGGCACCTTCGTGACCTCCCGTCTCAGTACATCCAAGAGTCCTTAATTGGGCACAAGAAAGTTTTGCCATTTTGGCTGCGGAAGACTAACACTGCTACCTCTTTTGGAAATTCCAGTTTTAAAACAGCAGGCAATCAAAACCCAGTTCAAGTCAGAAGGCACCTGAATTCTCAGACGTGGGGGAGAGGCTGATGCGGTCTCCAGGGGCAGTCCCTTGTGTCTGGCCCTTTCCACGGTAAACCACCCATGTTATTGAGTCTGCATTCTGCCTCTTGGGGAATGCCTTGTTCATAGCTTGTTAGGTTATCATTCTTCAAGGTTTCTTTCCATCCCTAGAGTCTCTAGCACAGGGGAGCCCAAACCGGGAGGGTGCCAGCGCTCCTGCCAACACCTTTCTGGCACTGGCCAAGTGCCTTTAGACAGTGGGAGGGGCTGGGGGGGGGTGTTTGCGAAGCAGGGCATCTGATTGGCTGTCCAGATTAAAAGGCATGCAGTTAAACGGACCTTCGGCCTGAAAGGCTGAAGAGTGACTATTGCAGCTACCGCTCTCCCTGACTGTTTGTGACTGGCTCCGCCTCCTGTGGCAGCCGTTTGGGGATTGTGCATAAAGCAGTGTTCCCTCTAAGCTGAGAGATTGTGTGCTAGCTCACAATTCTGTAGCCTCCAGCTCACACACTTTCATCTTAGCTCAGGAAAGAGGGCTCCAGAGCAAACTGATTTATGCCATGGCTAAATCGCCTGCTCGCAACTTTAATGCCAGCAGCTCACAAAGTGGAATTTTTGCTCACAAAAGACAACCGTTTAGGGAAAGCACTGGTGCCCACCGCTCTATGGGAGAATTCCAAAGGTGCCTGCAGGCTCAAAAACGGCGACTGCCAGTGTTCCTTCTAAACTGAGTTAGCGTGAGCTAGCTCACAGTTTGTTAGCCTCCGGCTCACACATTTTTGTCTTAGCTCAGGATGGATGTGGCGTTAGAGCAAACTAATTTATCCAGCAGTCAGATCGCTGGATCACAGCTTTAATGCCAGTAGTTCACAAAGTAGGATTTTTGCTCACAGGACTTCACAGCTTAGCGGGAGCATTGCTCTAGCAGTTACATTTACAGCAGTTACATTTCAGTGGGAGTGCTGTGTGCGTGTGTGTGATGTATCCAGTTTGGCTACCAGCATGGACGGCTTCAAGAGGGAATTTGATAAACATATGGAGCAGAGGTCCATCAGTGGCTATGAGCCACAAGGTATAGTTAGGACCTCTCAGTCTGGGGCAAGTGATGCTCTGTATTCTTGGTGCTTGGGGGGGGGGGGGCAACAGTGGGAGGGCTTCTAGTGTCCTGGTCCCACTGCTGGACCTCCTGAGGGCACCTGGTGTTTTTGGCCACTGTGTGAGAGTGCTGGACTGGAGGGGCCATTGGCCTGATCCAACACTGGCTTCTCTTATTTTCTTATGTTCTTAGTGGTTAAATGCACAGACTCTAATCTGGGAGAACCAGGTTTGATTCCCCACTCCTCCTTCACATGCAGCTGCTGGTGTGACCTTGGGTCAGTCACAAGTTTTCTATGAGCTGTTCTCTCAGGAGCAGTCCTCGAGAGAGAGCTCTCTCAGCCCCACTGACCTCCCAGGGTGTCTGTTGTGGGGAGGGGAAGGGCAAGGACTTTGTAAGCCGCTCTGAGACTCCTTCGGGTAGTGAAGGGCGGGGTATAAATCCAATCTCCTCCTCCTCCTCCTCCTCCTCCTCCTCTTAATTCCTGTCCATAATACACTGGTGGGAAAATGTGTATGTATGAATGCTACTGTGCTGTGCAGTCTGCAGCCTGCCATTTCACACCTGCAGTTTGCCGAGGCAGATTTTGAACTCTTGGCACCAGATTGTAGGGCAGTGAGGTTTTCCTGCTGCCTCTTTAAGCAAATGAACGAACCCCTCTCCTGGCTGTAAAACAAGAAAAGAAAAAGGAAACTGACGAGTCAGCGGTGGTCTGTCTTGCCCTTATTTTGGTGTTGATTTCAAGCAGCCGTTTCTTTCTCTGTCGCAAAATTTAGCCTGCCCGGCCTCCTTTAGCGAGGAGAGGAATGGAAAAGGGGAGCATTTTATGCTTGCTGAAGGGGGGTGGGATGTGGGGTTTTGTGCATTTTCCCTAGCAGGATTAGCTTGGGCTGATTTTTTATTCCTGGCAAGAGAAAGGTAAGGGAGGAATAAGGTTGCCATCCCTCCAGGTGGGGCCTGGAGATCTCTCGCTTTTACAACTGCTCTCCAGCTGACAGAGATCAGCTCCCCTGGAGAAAATGGCTGCTTTGAAGGGTGGACTCTGTGGCATTGTACCATGCTGAGTCCCCTCCCCTCCCCAAACCCCGCCCTCTCTCCCTCTTCAGGCTCCACCCCCAAAGTCTCCAGGTATTTTCCAACCCAGACCTGGCAACCCTAGGGAGCAAAGGGTAAACACGTCCCTCTTGGCCTTTGATAAAGCAATCCCGGAAGCTATATCTGGAAGAGAGACAGAAATGTTTGGCCGAAATGAACCCGGAAGAACCGCAGCACACAGCTGAACCGAAAACACACAGCAAGCAGAGTTCATTAGTTACTCCGGATGATTCTTGTGATAAAAACAGAACATAAGAGAAGCCAATGTTGGATCAGGCCAGTGGCCCATCCAGTCCAACACTCTGTGTCACACAGTGGCCAAAAACACCAGGTGCCCTCAGGAGGTCCAGCAGTGGGGCCAGGACACTTGAAGCCCTCCCACTGTTGCCCCCCCCCCCCCCCCGTCAAGCACCAAGAATACAGAGCATCACTTGCCCCAGACCGAGAGTTCCTATCTATTCCCTGTGGCTAATAGCCACTGATGGACCTCTGCTCCATATGTTTATCCAATTCCCTCTTGAAGCCGTCCATGCTTGTAGCCACCACCCCCTCCTGTGGCAGCGAATTCCACGTGTTAATCACTCTTTGGGTGAAGAAGGACTTCCTTTTATCCGTTCTAACCCGACTGCTCAGCAATTTCCCAACCCAAAGCTGGCAACTCTAGCGGCGGGGAAGGTATGGTTTGGGGAGGGGAGGGATCTCAGCAGGGGGTGATGCCATACAGTCCATCCTCCAAACAGTGCTCCCTTCTAAGCTGTGGGGTTTTGTGAGCCAGTTTGGTGTAGGGGTTAAGAGCGTGGACTCTAATCTGGGAGAACCGGGTCTGAGTCCCCACTCCTCCACATGCGGCTGCTGGTGTGACCTTGGGTCAGTCACAGTCCTCTCAGAGCTGTTCTCTCAAGGGCAGTCCTCAAAAGAGCTCTCTCAGCCCCGCCTGTCACACAGGGTGTCTGTCGTGGGGAGGGGGAGGGAAAGGAGTTTTGTAAGCCGCTCTGAAACTCCGAGTGAAAGGGCGGGGTATCAATCCAATCTCTTCTCTTCTTCTCTTCTTCTTCGTGAGCGACTGGCATCAAAGCTGTGAGCGAGTTATCTGGCAGCTGTGTACACTAATTTGCTCTGGAGCCGCCCTTCCTGAGCTGAGACAAAAATGTGTGAGCCGGAGGCTAAAAAACAGTGAGCTAGCTCACACTAACTCAGCTTAGAGGGGACGCTGCCTCCCAAGCAGCCATTTTCTCCAGGGGAACTGATCTTGACCGTCTGGAAGTTGGTTGTAATAGAGCAGGGGTGGCCAACCTTGCTTAACGTAAGAGCCACATAGAATAAACGTCAGATGTCCGAGAGCCGCAAGACAGGAACAAATATCACACACACGTTTTTATTTTTAAAAATATGCAAATTTGCTCTCCCCTCCCCGGCTGAGTCACAGGCGCTGAGTCACGCACACACACGTTTTATTTCTGCTCTTTCCCCTTCAGCCGGGCGCGGAGATTTGTTTTGGCTGTTGCAGTCTGGGAACCGGAGAAGCCATCTGCTCCTCCATCGCTCTCCACAGAGAGGATGCGCCTCCCCCTGCTGCACTTCCATGGGGGCCAGATTGGGTCAGAACCCACTCGGGGCTATCCCCGAAGAGCTCTCTCCCCCACTGGAGTTTCATCTGGGATCCTCAACCTCCAGGGGATAGCTGGGTTCCCCTGGGATTACAGCTGATCTTCGGGAGGCTGTGATCAGCTCCCCTGGAGAAGATGGCTGCTTTGGAGGGTGGACTCTGTGGCATTATCTCCCCTCTAAGAAAAGAAGAGAAGCCAATGTTGGATCAGGCCAGTGGCCCATCCAGTCCAGCACTCTGAGTCACACAGTGGCCAAAAACGCCAGGTGCACTCAGGAGGTCCAGCAGTGGGGCCAGGACTCCAGAAGCCCTCCCACTGTTGCCCCCCACCCCAAGCACCAAGAATACAGAGCATCACTTGCCCCAGACTGAGAGTTCCTATTTATACCTTGTGGCTAATAGCCACTGATGGACCTCTGCTCCAGATGTTTATCCAATTCCCTCTTGAAGCCGTCCATGCTTATAGCCGCCACCCCCTCCTGTGGCAGCAAATTCCACGTGTCCATCACTCTTTGGGGGAAGAAGGACTTCCTTTTATCTGTTCTAACCCGACAGCTCAGCAATTTCATGGAGTGCCCACGAGTTCTTGTATTGTGAGAAAGGAAGAAAAGGACTTCTTTCTCTACCTGCTCTACCCCATGCATGATCTGGTAAACCTCGATCATGTCACCCCTCAGCCGTCGCTTTGAAGGTGGGCTGTGGCTCCATGGTAGAGTCTATGCTTGGCATGCAGATGGTCCCAAGTTCAATCACCAGGATTTCCAGCTAAAGGCTCTGGTAGTAGATGATGCGAAAGGCCTCAGTTTGAGACCCTGGACAGCCATGAGGAGGGCCAATGGCTCAGTGGTAGAGCATCTGCTTGGCATACAGAAGGTCCCAGGTTCAATCCCCAGCATCTCCAGTTAAAACCCCCCCATAGAATCATAGAGTTGGAAGGGGCCATACAGACCATCTAGTCCAACCCCCTGCCCAATGCAGAAGCAGCCTAAAGCATCTCTGACAAATATTCATCCAGCCTCTTCTTGAAAGCCGCCAGTGAAGGGGCGCTTCTTACCACCTCCCTAGGCAGCTGATTCCAGACAGTAAGTTATTCGAAAGACCTCTCCCTGAGACCGTGGGAGACGTCGTCATGCATTTATGTGTTCTCTTGTGAGCCAGTTTGGTGCAGTGGTTAAGTGCGCAGGCTCTAATCTGGGAGAACCGGGTTTGATTCCCCACTCCTCCACTTGCACCTGCTGGATGACCTTGGGCAAGCCATAGCTCTGTACCAGCTGTTCTCCCAAGGACAGTTGTCTCAGCGCTCTCTCAGCCCCGCCTACCTCCCAGGGTGCCTGTTGTGGGGAGGGGAAGGGACAGGAGTTTGTAAACCGCTCTGAAACTACAAATGAAGGGTGGGGTATAAATCCAATCTCTTCTTCTTCTCTTCTTCTTCTTCTTCTGAGCTATACCTTTATCATCAAGACTATGAACACAGTCTCCCCACTACAAAAAAAAATACAGTTCGATGCCAACAAGGATCCACTCTGTAACCATATCAATTATGCAAATCCATCATTTTTGCATGCCTTCTGCATAACTGATTGTGTATCCCATGCATCATCGTTTTCATATTTAATGAAGGCATGCAGCAAAAAAACATCTGCGGGGGGTTCCCAGATTCAGTTGCTGTGGGGAAATGGGCCTGCTCTGACCTGCAGGCTGTGAGACTTCTGCTCAAAGTAGTCAAGGATCAGATCTTTGTTGATGAAACACAGTTCTTTATTTCCAATCTCTACATTGGTACAGCTTCTCGGATTATTGTCAGAGATAACACAGATGACAGAAGCGGGTCTATTATACCTTTCTAAGCAGTTTGAATTACCCATAGGTAGCCAATCACTACAAGGGAAAAACGGCGGGCAAAAAGGGGCTCTGGCCGTTTGCTTCCCACAGGAAAGAAAGTGAGGTGTCAAGTTGTAAATTTCCCCTTCCAAACCAGACCCTTCAGATGTTACCAGTTCACATAACAATCCATGGCCTCGAGGCTTTCGCACATTGATAAGAGATGAGACTTGTCCTCCCTTGGAGTCTCAGCCGAGATGAAAGGAATGCGGTGGTAGGAGTGTGAGAGGCCCATTGTTCCCATACTTTGAAGTTGACATCCTCCCGCTTTGACAGTTACACAAACCAGGCCGGTCAGGGTCATAAACCTGGGGTTACACATTCTACATACATGCTAATACATACTGGTCAGAATGAGGGGTACATGACAGGTGTTCATGAGGGCAGCTAGCATACATACAGTACTATAAAAAGCAAAGCAGCAAACACAGAGAACATATCTGAAACATGGCTGTAAGCAGAAGAAATACTTTGTCTGAATCAGCAGATTCTGACACAGGCCCTGTTCCACCCCACTCTCCAAAGTTTTCCCAACACCTGGAAAAGCTTTGCTTTCTCTCTCAATCACCTGACCATTGTAGGAATTGCCCGCTGGGAGGGTCAGGACTCCCAGCTTTCCTTCCCAGTTCTAAGGCCTTGCCTCTGTGTCTCCTGCTGGTCACCATAGGAACAGATTATTGCCTTGTGCACCCCTGGAGGAATAGCCCCTTGCCAACTGCCTGCCTTCCCCTGGTGTTCCCTTTTAAAATAGCATATCCAAGAAATTGGAGGACTATGTGGTACAGAGAACCACTACCAGCATCAAAAGTTATAAAGTATTTATGAAAAAGAAAATGTTCACAACCATACTTTTAGCACAGCACCAGATTGAGCAAGGGATTCAAAAGAAATGGGTAAAACGCAAATCCTCTGTCCCTCTCTCTCTCTATACCCTGTCAGATGTTAACATATAGGACAGGCTCTTTAGCTTTAGGAAGTTACAGATCTCTACAGAGTGACCATTACCTTGACGTGTTCATCAGCTGTCTAGGCCATCACATGGTCAAGTGCTGCCTCCTCCACACCATAGCTAAGAGTTCTGTATGTTCTGATGGACCCAGCAAAAAAAAAGAGCTTCCTGCTTGCTCCTCAAAGTTTTATCATCTTCCTTTCCCCTCCCACTGACCTGGTCAGGCCAGGCAGAGAGGCTTTTCCTGAAGTTGCCAGAAATGGCCTTCCTAAATCCTCTCTAGTATTGAATTCCTCCTAACCTCAGTTCCCTGCTTGGAGAGGGAGAGCTTGACCATCCCATTGTCTAGACATATTAGCATTTGTATGACAGTGGGCTGAGGTCAGTTTTGAAAGCGAATGAACTGGCTTCCTCCCTCCCAGCCTGTTGTCTGTCCAAAGGAGAGGGGAAGCTTTTAAAACTCTAAAGGAAGGTTTTGCTCACTCCAAACCTCCAAGGGGAAAAAATGAATTTCCTCACAGTTGCGAATGCGATTCCTCACTGGGTGTCTCTGCTCAGTGGGACCTCAGTATCCCCAGAGTGACAATAGGCAAGGCTTCCGCAACCTGTGTAGAGATAAATTACTCAAGAGGGTTTTTCCTGCAGGAAATTGGGCTGTGCTATAACAGTAAAGTGTTAGCCTGAATTCTCCCTAGAAGCAAAAATGACTAAACTGAAACTATTGCGCTTTGGTCACATTGTGAGAAGATGAGACTCACTGGAAAGGACAATAATGCTAGGAAAAGTTGGAGGCAGCAGGAAAAGAGGAAGACCCAACAGGAGATAGATTGACTCAGTCAAGGAAGCCATGGAGGCCCCTCATTTGCAAGACCGGAGCAAGGCTGTTAATAATAGGATGGTTTGGAGGGTATGAAGTCATAGGGTCGCCACAGCGTCCATCTTGGTTGGCCGCCCTGCTCTAGTTCCCATCTTGCTGGAAGGGCCCATTCTGATTCTGCCTTGGGGCCCCAACAGACTTTATATGGTTGCTACCAGTTTTTTTGTTTATTGTTTTAATGATTTTAATGTGATCATTGTAATGAGTCTTTGCCTCGATTTCTTGTGATCTACCCTGAGCCCACTTCGGGGAGGGTGGAATAAAAATCCCAAAACAAAACAAAACAAAACAATTGGAGGCAATTTGACAACACTTAGAGCCAGTTTGTTGTAGTGGTTAAGTGCGGGGACTCTAATCTGGGAGAACCGAGTTTGATTCCCCACTCTTCCAGTTGCAGCTGCTGGATGACCTTGGGCAAGCCATAGTTCTGTCAGAGGTGTTCTTGAAAAAGAGCAGTTTCTGTCAGACCTCTCTCAGCCCCACCTACCTCATAGGGTGTCTGTTGCGGGGAGGGGAAGGGAAAGGAGTTTGCAAGCTGCTCTGAGACTCCCTTGGGTAGTGAAGGGTGGGGTATAAATCCAATCTCCTCCTCCTCCTCCTCCTCCTCCTCTTCTTCTTCTTCTTCTTTCCTCCCTTTCTCACAATACAAGAACTTGTAGAGTCTGCGCACTTAACCACCACAACAAACTGGCTATCTTCTTTCTCTACCATAATCCTGAAAAAGAGCCCCAAGCACTTCCATCTTTCTTCATAGGGAAAGTATTCCAACCCTTTTATCATCCTATTTGCCCTCTTCTGCACTTTTTCCAATGCTGTAATATCTTTTTTGAGGGGTGCTAAACAGAACTGTACACAGTCCTCCTCCTCCTCCTCCTCTTCTTCTCACACAGAAAGGGTTGGGGACTGTAGACTATACCACCATGTGCAGTTCATATTATCTGTTGCTGTAAGTAGGTTTGTGCAACATAATTTTTGCTTTCGTTCAAAGCTGATTCTTATGTCGTGCTTCGCCTCTGGTTGGTTTCCAGATCTCTGTGTTGACCTAGGGTTGCCAGCTTTGGGTTGGGAAATACCTGGAGATATGGGGGTGGAGTCTGAGGACAGCTGGGTTTTGGAAGAGGAGGGACCTCAGCAGAGTATGACGCCATAGAGTCCACCTTCCAAGGTGGCCATTTTCTTCTGTTGAACCAATCCCTATTGCCTGGAAATCAGTTGTCATAGCAGGAGATCTCCAGGTGCCACCTGGAGGTGGGCAAGCCTACGGAGCCTAGGGTTATCACCAGGTCTGGGTTGGAAAATACCTGGAGACTTTAGGGGTGGATCCAGGAGAGGGTGGAGTTTGGGGAGGGGAGGGGCCTCAGCATGGTACAATGCCATGGCGTCCACCCTCCAAAGCAGCCAGTTTCTGCAGGGGCACTGATCTCTGTCAGCTGGAGATCATTTGTAAAAGCAGGAGAGCTCCAGGCCCCACCTGGAGGCTGGCAACCCTAACAAAAACCACACAAGTTTGTCAGTGTTGCATAAAACACAGTGAGCGGGAGAAATGCTGTTTCACTTAAGACTTTGCACCTTATTTGCCAGTTTGGTGTAGTGGTTCAGTGTGCGGACTCCAATCTGGGTAAACCAAGTTTGATTCCCCACTCCTCCATTTCTAGCTGCTGGATGACCTTGGGCAAGCCATCGTTCTGTCCATGCTGTTCTCTCAGGAGCAGCCCTCGAAGGAGCTCTCTCAGCCCCACCCTACCTTCTAGGGTGTCTGTTGTGGGGAGGGGAAAGGAAAGGAGATTGCAAGCCGCTCTGATACTCTCGAGTGAAGGGCAGGGTATAAATCCAATCTCCTCCTCCTCCTCCTCTTCTTCTTCGGAGTGCCTGGATCATATCACGCTCCTTTCCACCGTCCAGATTCTGCATTGGGCAGGCGGGGGTGGTTTTGGAACGCAGCTGAGAATTTTTCACCCCCTCCCCCTTTTGGACAATGCTGAGAAAAAAAAACCCTGGATCTTCTCTGGCAGAACCTGGAAAGCTATCAAAGGGACTGGAACCCCCGCAGGGTGCTGCTTGCTGCAGCACCCCCTCCGGCCTGGCCGGGGGCCATCGCATCTCATACCAGCTGCAGGTTCCTCGGCTTCAAAGGCAGCAGCAGATGAGAGCAGTTAAGCCCCCCCCCCCCCAGTATACAAAGCCCTGGGACTATCCGCACGCCCTCTCTGCCTCACCTACTCCCCCGCCTCGGAGTCCAGCCAGACCTCTCCTGCTTCTCATCCGTTTGCAGAGGTGTGGATCTCTGCGCAGCTTGGGATTGCGCTGTGCAAGGGGGAACGTTGCCATGACCAACAGCAGATAAGCGTGAGGGGTTGTCAGGGGTTGCCAGATGTGGGCTGGGAAATTCCTGGAGACTTGGGGGCTGGAGGCTGGGGAGGGGAAGGTTTGGGGACGAGAGGGACCTCAGCAGGTTCTAATGCCATGTGGTCTGTCTTCTCAAACAGGCGTTTTCGGGCTGCCAGGTCCTACCCACAATGGCGTTGCCCAGAGGTGATGTCATCACATTACCAGCGTTGGGGGTGACACTCTAGGTTTTGGAGAAAACTCTGTTTTTTGGGGCCACAAAGCCATAAAGTTTTGCCAAAGAAGAGGAGGAGGAGGAGGAGGAGGAGGAGGAGGAGATTGGATTTATACCCTGCCTTTCACTACCTGGAAGAGTCTCAGAGCGGCTGACAATCTCCTTTCCCTTCCCTTCCCCACAACAGACACCCTGTGAGGTAGGTGGGGCTGAGAGAGCTCTTTTGAGGACTGCCCTTGAGAGAACAGCTCTGACGGAATGTGACTGACCCAAGGCCACACCAGCAGCTGCATGTGGAGGCGTGGGGAATCAAACCCGGTTCTCCCAGGTTAGAATCCATGCTCCTAACCACGACACCAAACGACACCAAAGCCGAGAGTGTCACCCCCAACCTCGGAAATGTGATGACACCCCCTCCCAGGTGACATCATTGTGCCGGAAGTGCCGAATGGGGGCTTCTTGGGGTGGGGCTTCCCCCGCTGGCTAGCGGGGTTGCAGCGGATTGGGGCCCCTCAGATCGGGGGATCCCTTGGCCACATTGGTGGACTGGCAACCCTAAGGAATTTTCTCTGGGGAAGCTGACCTCTATAGTCTGGAAATCAGTTGTAATTCCAGGAGATCTCCAGCTGCAGCCTAGAGGTTGGCAACCATAGGGAAGGGTGGGGTTTTGTGGTGGGGCAAGACTTCCGTGGGAAATAATGTCCTAGAACCCACCTTCCAAAGGGGCCCTTTTCTTCAGGGGAACTGACCTCTGTCGCCTGGAGATCAGTTGTGATTCCAAATGATCTCCAGCCCCCAGCTGGAAGCTGGCAACCCTATTTCCAACGCCACCACTGGGCAATTTAAGCAGATTTGCAGTTGGAGACTGGGGAGGGTGGAGTTTGGGGAGGGGAGGGGGCTCAGGGAATATAATACCACCGAAACCAAAGCGGCCATGTTCTTCAGAGGAACCGACCCCTGTAGTTTGGGGTTCGGCTGTAATTCCCGGAGATCTCCAGGCCCCACCTGGAGGCTGCTCAACCAGTACAAACAACCACGATACAGAACAAAGTCTGAGTCCAGTGACCCCTTTAAGACCGACAATGTTTTATTCAAGGATGCAAGCTTTTGTGTGCAAAGCACACTTTGTTAGACAATGAAATGGAATTACAGATCATACTTAGAATCATAGAATCCTAGAGTTGGAAGGGATCTCCAGGGTCCTCTAGGCCAGCCCCCGGCACAAGGCAGGAAATTCACAAATACCTCCCCCCTCCACATCTGCAGTGACTGCTGTATATATAGAGCAGCGGTGGCCAACCTGTGGCTCGGGAGCCACATGCGGCTCTTTCACACATATTGTGCGGCTCCTGGCAGGGCGGCTGGGGAAGCAAAGGGGAGGCATGCTTTTTCTCTCTCCCTTCCTTCCTTCCTTCCTTCCTTCCTTCCTTCCTTCCCTCCCTCCTCCCTCCCATCTATTTGCTTTCCTAGTTTCTCTCTCTCTCTTTCTTTCCACTTTTTAAATTCTTTCTTTCCATCTCTCTCTTTCTCTCTCTCAATATCATTAGCAAACAAGTAATATCATGATCAATAACCGGTTTTCCTCGTTTGTTTTTATTTTTGGCAGTCCCTTTTAACGTTAATTAAAAAGCAAATTTGCATATTTTTAAAAATAAAAACATGTGTGTGATATTTGTTCCTGTCTTGCAGCTCTCAGACATCTGATGTTTATTCTATGTGGCTCTTACATTAAGCAAGGTTGGCCACCCCTGATATAGAGGGTGGCTTGTTAAATTAGCATGCAAAATACCGTATTTTTCGCTCCATAAGACGCACTTTTCCTCCCCCAAAAAGTGGGGGGGAAAGTGTGTGCGTCTTATGGAGTGAATATGGGGCTTTTCTTACCTGTAACAGGGCTCTTTCTTCAGCAGGAACGCAGGGGAACGCCATTCAGGCTGGCATCCCAGCCTTCCCCGCCCCTCCCTGCTGGGCCTGAGCTGTTAAGACTTAAAAGGGAAACGGCAGGAAAAACCTCACCAGGCTAAGTACTCTTTCCCTTTAAGTGCTTTTCCCCTTTAAGACAGCCAGCAGCAGAAAGCCCCGCCCACAGATTAAGCTCCGTGGCTACTTTGCACAGAAAGGCCTCGCTTTGCATGGCATGCCGACATCTCTCTTCTTTCCTTTCTCTATCTTTCTTCCTTCCTTCCTTCCTTTCTTTTTTTCTGTCTGTCTGTCTGTCTTTCTGTCTCTCTCTCTGTCTCCACCTTTCTTTCTTCCTTTCTCTTTCTCTCTCTCTCTCTATCCTCCTCCTTCCTTCCTTTATCTCTCTCTCTCTCTCTTTCTTTCTGTTTCATGTTTTCCTGTTTTCCTCCTCTAAAAACAAGGTGTGTGTTATGATCAGGTGCGTCTAATGGAGCGAAAAATACGGTAGTGAAGTGTTTTTTTAACAGATAAAAAAAATGACAGACTTTGTTCCTGGTTATCATCCGTTTGGGTTCAGCTGGGGGGGGGGGGATGACAACATAGGTAAGAACTGGAGATTGATGTACCCCGGATTGTGAGAATTCGGTCATTAGATCCCATCCATCTCCTCTCTAGCATGGAGGCAAACTTTAAAGCACCTTGGTTGTATGGAGTATTTCCCTTGTCCCTAGAACAGGGAATTAGGCTGCGATCACATGCACAATTAGCCCCGACATAGGCACGAATGCCGGGTGGATTTAACGTGTGCGATCATACATGAACATCTGGGAAGCGTCCCACAGCCGGCAGCAGCTCAGTTGCTCTGCCGCAGAAGTGGAGTAAACAGGCACCGGGGAAAGTCGGAAAGCAAACAGGTTGCTACAGGCCCGCAGGGGGACTTTCCCCCGTCTGATCACTCCAGCGCGCTCTCATGGCATCGGGATGGTCTGAGCAAGCCACCCTGACTCTGTGCCGTGGTTTCCCCCCCCTTCTCAGTATGCACATAATCGCACACTCCATAGGGAGCCCTCAGGGATGAGGTGCGAATCATCGATCCCTCGTTTAAGCGCATCGGGAACAAACGGCAGACCCCCCCCAACTCCCCTGCGGTTGCGTCTGACAGCCTGCAGCTTCAAAAGACTGTGTGATCACGCAACTGTGGGTCAATTTCCGCCAGAGGAAATAGCCTCCCCTCCCCCGCTTTATCTCAGTTTGGTGTAGTGGTAAAGTGTGTGGACTCTAATCTGGGAGAACCGTGTTTGATTCCCCACTCCTCCACTTGCACCTGCTGGATGACCTTGGGCAAGCCATAGTTACGGGCCCCAATGCTCCCTCTAAACTGTGGAGTCTTGTGAGCAAGAATTCTACTTTGTGAGCGAGTGGCATTATAGTTGTTAGCAAGTGATTTGGCTACAACATAAACAAGTTTGCTCTGGAGCCATCCTTCCTGAGCTAAGGCAAAAATGTATGAGCCAGAGGCTAAAAAACTGTGAGCTAGCTCACGCTAACTCAGCTTAGAGGGAACACTGGTTCTGGCACAGCTGTTCCTGAAAAAGAGCAGTTTCTGTCGGAGCTCTCTCAGCCCCACCTACCTCACAGGGTGTCCGTTGTGCGGAGGGGAGGGGAAAGGAGACAGTAAGCTGCTCTGAGACTCCCTTGGGTAGTGAAGGGCAGGGTATAAATCCAATCTCCTCTTCTTCTTTATCTTGTGCGTGTGACCACAATCTTACATTTAAATCAACCATTCCAAATCATATTACATATTCAATTATCTACCTAATTGTTAAGAGTAGTCAACTGAGATTTCAGCTTCTTCTGTGATCGCTCATAACTTGTAACCCGCCTGGAGGTTGGCAACCCCAGCATGTGCTCCAGCTTTTTTGCAACTGGGGGGCGGGGGGAGAGAACGCAGGCAGCTTTTGAAGAGGGACTCGGCTGCTGCTTGCAAGATGCGCTGTTTGGATTCCAGCAGAAATCCTGGCGGCCAACAAGCCAGGGGGTCAAAGATCAAACAAACTCTGCAAGGCAGCCAGAGACACCCACTAATCCCACGCTGGCATGTGGATGCTTGGCGCACTAATCCACACCATCCGTCGTGTAGCCTACAGACCCCAAATGTGGTGTTTGGACAGCTCGGCTGGGTTTCAGACTGTCTCGGTCTTCTCGAGGATCGAGTGTGGGCGGGAACAGAGAGAAACGAAGTAGCTGCCACGCTGCAGCTCCATGCAGAGAAAGCACCAGAGCTATTGCTCCGGTTTGAAACTTTGCTGCTTCCTTCTCGTAAGGCCTAGCATTAAGGACACACCATTGGCATGAAGGTTTCTGAGAGCCAGCATGGTGTGACGGTTAAGAACAGCAAACTCTAATCTGGAGAACCGGGAAGGGAGATGATTCCCCACTCCCCCTCCACACGAAGCCTGCTGGGTGACCTTGGGCCAGTCACAGTTCCCTCTGAACTCTCTCAGCCCTGCCTACCTCACAAGGTGCCTGTTGTGGGGAGAAGAAGGCCAGGTGATTGTAAGCCGGCGTTTGAGACTCCTTCGGGTAGTGAAGGGCAGGGTATAAAAATTTCTTCTTCTTCTTCTTTATCATCATCATCATAATGCCCCTGTATAAATCGATCATGCGACCTCATTTGGAGGACTGTGTAGAGTTCTGGCCGCCACACCTCAAAAAAGATATTATAGCATTGGAAAAAGTGCAGAAAAGGGCAACTACAATGATCAAAGGGTTGGGACACTTTCACTATGAAGAAAGGTTGAAGCGCTTGGGGCTCTTTAGCTTGGAGAAACGACAGCTGAGGGGTGACATGATCGAGGTTTATAAGATTATGCATGGGACAGAGCAGGTAGAGAAAGAAGTGCTTTTCTCCCTTTCTCACAATACAAGAACTCGTGGGCACTCCATGAAATTGCTGAGCAGTCAGGTTAGAGCAGATAAAAGGAAGTCCTTCTTCACCCAAAGAGGGATTAACACGTGGAATTCACTGCCACAGGAGGTGGTGGCAGCGGCTACAAGCACAGACGGCTTCAAGAGGGAATTAGATAAACACAAGACTTTATCTGCGAAATAGTTCCCAAAGGCCTCACAGCCAAAGTGATGCACATTGGGGCTAAGTATAAATACACGTTGATGGGGTCTGAACTGGCGGAGACTGACCAAGAGAGAGATCTTGGAGTCGTAGTAGATAACTCATTGAAAATGTCGAGACAGTGTGAGACTGCAATGGAAAAGGCCAATGCTACGCTGGGGGTTATTAGGAAAGGGAATTGAAAACAAATCAGCTGGTATCATAATGCCCCTGTATAAACCGATGGTGCGACCTAATTTGGAGTACTGTTTACAGTTCCGGTTGGCCCACCTCAAAAAAGATATTATAGCATTGGAAAAAGTGCAGAGGAGGGCAGCTAGAATGATGAAAGGGTTGGAACACTTTCCCGATGAAGAAAGGTTGAAGCGCTTGGGGCTCTTTAGCTTGGAGAAACGACAGCTGAGGGGTGACATGATCGAGGTTTATAAGATGATGCATGGGCTACAGCAGGCAGAGAAAGAAGAGAGCCAGTTTGGTATAGTGGTTAAGTGCGCGGACTCTACGAGTTCTTGTATTGTGAGAAAGGGAGAAAAGAAAAAGAAGAAGAAGAAGAAGAGATTGGATTTATATCCCGCCCTTCACTCAGTTAGAGTCTCAGAGCAGCTTACAAACGCCTTTCCCTTCCCCTCCCCACAACAGACACCCTGTGAGGTAGGTGGGGCTGAGAGAGCTCTCTCGAGACCTGTCCTTGAGGGAACCGCTGGTAGAGAGCTATGGCTTGCCCATGGTCATCCAGCAGCTGCAAGTGGAGGAGTGGGGAATCAAACCCAGTTCTCCCAGAGTCCGTGCACTTAACCACTACACCAAACTGGTTTAGCCATATCTTTCTTGAGAGACCAGAACAGACATCCCTGCACTTTATCTTTGATTTGCATAATCCATCAGTCTCTGTCTGACCTGCTTGCTGGGCTGGCCTCTATCCACGGGGGAGTTGGTAGAATAAGGCGGGTGGGAAAAGCAGTGATTGGTGGTACATTCTGAGCGAGGACACTACAATGGAAAATGGAGATTATTTAGTTATTCTTTATTTAAAACATCTATTAGCCTGTATCTTCCTTACAGAGCTCAAGGCGGCTTATAATATAAATCAAATACATAAAATAGGTTATATAAAAAACACATAAACCCCAAATTTAAAAGCCCAATTTAAGACTGTTTTAACCAAACACAGTCCTAAATGAAACCATCTTTCACCTGCCTCCTAAAGATTAAAAGGGAGTGTGCCAGTCACACCTCTTTGGGGAGGTTGCTCCAGTATCCAGGCCATTCCTTGTTTATCCTCCAAATGCAATATATATATTTATATATATATAAAACTGCTGCGGTTTTAGCGATCAAGATGTTGAACTGTAGACTGGAAGATCAGCAGTTCAGCAGTTCAAGACCTGAGTGCTGCATGACAGAGTGAGCTCCCGTCTCTAGTCCCAGCTCCTGTCAGCCTAGCAGTTCGAAAGCAAGAAATTGCAAGTAGATAAATAGGTACCACTTCAGTGGGAGGGTAACAGCGTTCCATGGGCCTCGGCGTTTAGTCGTGCCAGCCACATGACCATTGAAAACAGTCTTTGGACAGCGCTGACTCTTCGGCTTGGAAACAGAGATGAGCATCGCATCCCTAGGGTCGTATTCAACAGGCTTTCGAGTGAGGGGAAACTTTACCTTTACTATGGTTTAGGGCTCCATGTCTGACTGGACTGCTGCTGTTATTTACTTACTTATCTGAAATATTCGGCTTATCCACTTACTTCCAGATGTGGCTTCCAGTCCTCGCAGTGAAAAGTTTAACAGAATCCATCAAATTGAAAAGCAAGCAGACAAATGACAACCAATACCGAGGGATGCAACCGGTGAATGAAAACAGCAGCGTCTGCTGCCCCAAATGAATTTTTAAGAGATTATATGCGTTTACTTTTTATTATTTTATATCTGTTAAAAACTTTTCTTGCACCTTTCCTCGTGGTTCAAGGTGGCTTTGCGATCGCTTCATCTTTCTCAAAAATCTCCACAAGGGCTCATTTGGAGTGGAAAAGCCGCCTATACATTTCTGAAATGAAGTTAAGTCCTAATAAATATAAAGGCGCAGGAGAGCCCCTTGTGGTGATGGAGGGAAGTACATGTCCCCCCACCCATTGTCCCCAGGCTCCAGAGTTAAGTAAAGGCTATTTTGTAGTTCCAGAGCGATGGCGGCTAGTGGTTAACCCTTTCAGTGGTTCATAAGGATGCCAGCTAGGGTTTCCAGTCTCCTGGTGGGCCCCAGGAATTTCCTGGAATTGCAGCTGATCTCCAGACGATAAAGACCAGTTCCCCTGGAGAAAATGGCTGCTTTGGATAGTGGACTCTATGGCATTACACCCCATCAAGGTCCCTCCCCAGACTCCCCCCCCCCCCAAAAAAAAATCTCCAGAATTTTCCCACCTTAAAGCTGGAAACCCTAATGGCTAGCTTCGAACCAGTTCTTGCTTCTGTGCCTTTTGACAGCAGTCTAAACTACAGTGCCAGAGAGCTGGAAAAGGTATAGCGGAGAGCCACCGAGACGATCTGGGGTTGGAGCAGCTTCCCGATGAGGAAAGGCTGAAGCGTCAGGGACTTTTCAGTTTGCAGAAGAGACGATTCAAGGGGAACATGACAGAGGTTTATACAACTACGCATGTGGTGGAGAGAGTTGACAAAGGGAGATTTCTCTTCCTCTCCCGAAAGATTAAAACTTGAGGGCATCCAATGAAGCTGATGGGCAGACAAAAGTAAATACTGCTTCACAGAGAGAGTGATTAAAATGTAGCAATGGCCACAGGAATAAACATCTTTAAAAGGGGATGAGGTAGATTCATGGAGGATAAATCTATCCATGGGTACTAGCCATGGTTATGGAGGGGAGCCTCCCCATTTGAAGGCACTAATCCTCTGAATCCTGGAGCCAGGAGGCAAATCTGGGGAAAGCCTCGGCCTCTATGCCCTGCTGTTGGTTGTTCAGATGAACCGGTTGGCTGCTGTGTGAGACGGGATGCTGGACTAGAGGGACCCTTACTGGTCTGATCCAGCCGGACTCTGCTTATGTTCTCAGCTGCAGACTGCAAAGGTTGCAAAATCCCCCTGTTGACGGGGGGCAGAATACTGAAACAGGACTCAGCAGTGGGTGCTTCTCAGAAACAGAGAAGCAGTAGAACAAAATTTGAGTCCAGTGGCACCTTCGAGACCAACAAAGTGTAATTCTTGGTAGAAGCTTTCGTGTGCACACTTCGTCAGATACAGAAGCTGTAGGTAAAGTCAAGCAGGTTGCTTGGACCCAGAAGGGCACTGAGGAGAGCAGGGCTTGTTTTTAAGAGTGGGTAGCCGCACACAAGATGTCCCAAAAGAAAATTTGAACCTGCCTTAGACTGAGTCAGATGCTCGGTCCAGCAAGGTCAGTATTGTCTACTCAGACTGGCAGCAGCTCTCCAGGGTCTCTGGCAGAGAAAGGCCTTTCCCTCCCCTCCTGCCTGGTCCTTTCAACTGGAGATGCTGGGGATTGAACCTGGGACCTTCTGCATGCCAAGCAGAGGCTCTGCCACTGAGCCACGGCCCCTCTTTCCAGCTCTCCAGGGTCTCAGGCGGAGGTCTTTCCCATCACCTCCTGCCTGGTCCTTTTTAATTGGAGATGCCGGGATTGAACTTGGGACCTTCCGCATACCAGAAGCTCTTCCACTGAGCCACAGCCCCCTCCTTTACCCATCCCCTCCTGCCTGGTCCTTTTAACTGGAGATGCCGGGGATTGAACCTGGGACCTTCTGCATGCCAAGCAGATACTCTGCTACTGAGCCACAGCCCATCTTTACAGCTCTCCAGGATCTCAGGCAGAGCTCTTTCCCATCACTCGCTGCCTGGTCCTTTTAACTGGAGATCCCAGGGATTGAACCTAGGACCTTCTGCCAGGTCCCCCTAGGCCACTGGTGGGGGATGGGAGGGGGAGAGTTGCCAGATCCAAACTGGGAAACCCCTAGAGATTTGCGGGTGGAGCCTGGGGAGGTCAGGGACCTCAGCAGGGTACAATGCCATAGAGTCCACCCTCCAAAGCATCCATTTTCTCCAGGGGAACTTATCTCTATACTCTGGAGATGAGCTGTAATTCCAGGGGGTCTTTGGGTCAGGCCTGTAGGTACGGTGGGGCTTTTGGGGGCTCTGCCCCCTTTCTTAAAGGTACAGCCCCACAAGAATTTCTCCTGTAAATTATTTCAATCATTTCAAACATTTTAAAAAGGCATGCACTTCTTTCTTTAAGCAGAGTGGGGTGCTACAGTTGACTAATTCCCACACTAAGCAAGAAGTGGATGACCTCTAGGATCCCTTGGAGTAGGTGACCTCTAGGATCCCTTCGAACTCTGTGTCAAGAAACTGGTCTCCTTTAAGAGGGTTTTTCTGCCTGTTAGCTATCTTGACTATAGAATTCATCACCCCCACCTGCCGGCTTGTTCTCAGACTTGTAACAGTTTTCTATTGGCTAAATGGCTTTTCTTGCTGCACTAGTAACTTCAGCCCCACCAGAAAAAAAATTGCCCCACGAGCCACAAAATCTTGGCTACGGGCCTGCTTTGGGTTTCCCCTGGAGAGTGGCATCCCTCGCCTCCTTTGCTTCCATTGTGCTTGACAGATTCCACATTCTCCATCAGCCTCTTGATTCTGCCCCCATCCCCACCCCCCCGTCCCCCAAGAACCCTTTCTTGGTTGCTCGCCACAAATTCAGACCTTTTCACAGTCTATGTGGTTAGGAATTTCTCTCTGAATTTGCATCGCTCTCTTCCAGGGATGCCACCAAATTTCGCAACTCCGCTGTTGTCACTCAAAAAATCCCCGTTTTGATTCTGCTTCTCCTTTGAGCACAGGCTTTCTTTCACTCTCTCTCTCTCTCTCTCTCTCTCTCTCTTTTCGGCCCCTTCCTGTTTCTTTGCACCAAATTTCTCCCATCGCCTTTGTGCAATTTCAAACACTCTTTTTTGGACCTGATCAGGGAGAAATGGCGTGAAAGATGGGAAAATGAGTGAAAGAGCGTACAGAAACCAAAAGCGCGAAAGAACACCTCAGCAGGTCTCTGTTCTTTCCCTCACTCTGCACAGGCTCTCCAAAATAAGATTTTTCAGCAAGCCTGAATTTTTGTTTTATATTTTATAGTTACGTTATTCATAGTCCGCCTTTCTCGCCGGGATTCCAGGTGAATTACACAGAGTGAATTGTTTCAGTCACAAAAAATCAGACATCCAATCAATAACCAAATGCATTAGGATTTTAGAAGCCTGGAACCACCAGAAAAAACTGAAGCGTAGCATAATCAGGGGTCCATTGGAGCGGGAGCGCACAGGAGCGCAGCTCTGGGAGTGAGGAGCCCAGGGGGCGGGCACATGACCAAGCCCCACCCCCTCCTCAGCTTCCCCGAGCAGTGCAGAGGCGCAGCGCCCCGGAGAAAGCGCTGCTAGCGTCTTTATTGTTTTTAATGTTTCGTTTTAATATTGATAATTTTATCATTGTTCCTTTTATGACTGTGTGCTGCTTTTCCAGAGACTTGCTCAAGGTGGCATATAAATTTTCTAAGTAGACCATTTCTTATCTGGACACATGGCACATAAGTACTGGAGAAATTTCACCAACCCTTCAGCAGCTTCCACCCCATCAGTTTGGTGTAGTGGTCAGGAGTTGGACTCTAATCTGGGAGAACTGGGTTTGATTCCCCACTCCTCCACATGCAGCTGCTGGTGTGACTTTGGGCCAGTCACAAGCTCTCTCAGAGCTGTTCTCTCATGAGCAGTTCTCAAAAGACCTCTCTCAGCCCCACCTACCTCGCAGGGTGTCTTGTGGGGAGGGGAAGGGGAAGGGATGGGTGGTGCACATGTCCTGGGTATCTCAAGTCTACTTGAAACCTAGTGGTTTCAAGGGAGCAGGAAGAGAATGAGGGTGTGTTCTTTACGCTTATTTTTATTGCACAAAGTATTAGATGGGGAAGGGAAGGGAGGAAGAGCAGGTCAGTTTCACTCTCCTGTGGAGTGGAGCCTGAGGGGTGGGTGTTGCCTTCTGACACACTTCCGGTATGTTAGGGGGTGTGGCATATGCAAATGAGTTATGCAAATGAGTTATGCTAATGAGCTCCTGCACCTCTTTTTCTACGAAATGACCCCTGAGCATAATTATTTACACGACACACAAAGCAGTACACAAATTACATGAACAGGATCCTGCTTATGATACGCTATATGCAACAGAACAGCCCCAGTCCTAAGCAAGTCTGTAAAACTGTTTATTGCAGTGCGACCCTATCACCTTTGCCGAAAAGCACTCCTGAGTAGTTCAGTTTTGCATCGTTTGTGGATGGTCATGATGACTAGCACTTTATCATCTTACTGTGGTTTCAATACTGAATTTTAATATTGGATTTATACTGATCGTTTTGTGATTGTTGAATTTTATCAACTGTAAGCCGCCCTGAGCTGGCCTTGGCTGGGAGGGCGGGATAAAAGTTTAAATAAATAAATACATAAATAAATAAATCTCTCCATATTATATAATTGAGAGTTGGGGTGACTCTTTCCTGAACATTCCACATGCTCCCACAGCCTTTGGCTCCCTGACCTGTCGCTCAAGCTGTCCCTATCCACTGGCTGTGTTGCCTGAGTCTCGCCTCCGCCCCCCATAGCCAGTCGGAACACAGAGGTCATTTGAATATGCGGCCTGATTGGCCTCTAACATTCTAAACAGTTTGCTGTTGCTGTTCATTGAATGAGTCCTCAGGTAAAATTGCCGCTCCACCAGCCACCAGCCACCTGGGAGCTGGCAACTCTACTTGGTGTGCCTTCCGAGATTAGGCACTGGGGTCTTTTTTTATGGTCACACCTGGTTATGGAGTTTACACCCTCATGAACACACCTGTTTGTCCAAGTTTTTGATGCCAAATGATGTTGTGTGGCTTCTGATATTGGTTTTATAAAAAAAAAATTTGTACTGCTGTTCCGATTTGATTGGTATATTCATTTATATATCATTTAAACGTTTCCTTGTATCAACTCTATTATCAAGTTAAACATTTCCTTGTCATTTAAGGCAGTTTACAGTAATAGTTTTTAAAAACTCGTTAAAACCAAAAATAAAATGACAAACCCCCTATCTTTAAAATTATTGTTCTTCCCTGAAATCATTTGTCTCTGTAATCTTGTGCTTCAACTCAGAACAAATTTTACAGATCTATTCTGAAAAATGGATCTCCATCTGTGTTGTAGCCTTCACCAATTTAAATTGCTACACTCTTCAATTTAGTATGGGGGGGGGGGAATTCATAGGGATAGTTTATGTGCAGCAGCTGAGTTGTGTATTTTTGTCTCTCTTGTAATTATTGAAGTCTACAATTTGTGATGGTCCTTCTGCGTTCTGCTCTGAGAGTGTTGGTATTACTGTATCAAATACAGTTTCAAAAAGATATCTGGGCATTGCACTAGTTTCAACACACTCCCCGCTCCCCCCCCCCCCCCCCCCCCCCGGCTGCTGGAGCATTCTTCTCGTCCAACATTTTGTATTTCAGGATCTTCTTATAAAGATCTGCTTATAAACTGCTACAGCATCATCCATGTGAACTAGTTGTTGTTCTTCGAACCAGATTCTCTCTCTCTCTTTCTACTACATCCTTCTGTTACAGGAATTTCTTTCTTTCTTTCTCTCTCTCTCTCCTTCTTTCTTTCTTTCTTTCCTTCCTTCCTTCTTTCTTTCTCTCAACTATACCCTTCTGCTACAGGAACTTTCTTTCTTTCTTTCTTTCTTTCTTTCTTTCTTTCTTTCTTTCTTTCTTTCTTTCTTTCTTTCTTTCTTTCTTTCTTTCTTCCCTCTCACATATACATACACACTTTCCCCCCTTCGCCCTTCTTCCAAAGAAGACAGCTATCTGCTCCTTTAGAATTGCGGGATAAAAAGCTTAAGGTAAGGTTAAAAATTCCTCCAGTAAACCATTTCAAGCTTGCTGTTGTGGTCTCCCTGAAGAGACTGTGCAGTTCAGGGTGGGGAAGGGACACAGAACCCCTGTTCTTTTCCGTGCCCCTCTTTCTTTCTGCCGGCTGTGGTGAGGGGAACCGATCTGGAAGTCACCTGGCTGTTTTGCAACCTTCCCTCCTCTGAAAGAAAAGAGGGCAAGTCAGCCGCTCAGAGCGGCCTGCGACTTGAGGAGGGAAAGCGAGAGGAAGTGGAGAGGAAGGAGCCCAGTGCTGCTTACCAGGGGCGGTCTGGTCGCCGGAAGGCCATAAAAATAAATACACTCCGAAATAGCATAACTGACATGCAAAACAAGCCCGTATTAGGGGCCCAGAATAGCTCTCCCGAAAGGAAGGGGGAGGTGGCCGCGAGGGGGAAAGTTCTGTACCGCTTTCTCCTGCACGGTGCAGCTGGGGGGCAGGGGAGAATATTCCTGTTTCCACCATCTTGGCTGCCAAACTTTTAATGCCCGAGACAGGCGAGGGGTCAGGGGTCACATCTTGCAGGTTCTTCCTTCATGCTTGTTGATTAACTTTCAGTCCTGTTTGTCCAACTGGGAGTTTGGGGGGGGGGGGGGAGGCAAAGGACCAGGCGGTCCATTGGGAAGAACCAAAAACTGGCCTGGCTTCCTTCTGCGCCTCTCGGATGGCTCTGCAGAAATCAGCGGGCAAAGCTTCTGTGGGAAAGTTCCTGGCGATTTCGGGATGAAGCCTGAGGAGGGTGAGGTTTGGGGTTGGGAAGCTGGGGTGCCAACTCTCAGGCGGGGCCTGGAGATCCCCTGAAATTACAACTGATCTGCCGACAGCAGAGGTCCGTTCCCCTGGAGGAAACGGCAGCTTTGGAGACTCTGTGGCCTCAAAGCCACAGAAATATCGGGGAATTTCCCAACCCAGAGTTGGCCACCCTAGACAGGAAAGACCCCAACAAGGCATAAAGTCATGGAGTCCACCCTCAGAAGCAGCCATTTTCTCCAGGGGAAGTGGTCTCCAGAGATCAGCTGTAATATCAGGCCCCCAGGCCCCACCTGGAAGTTGGCGACTCCAGAAAACATGGATTCATGAATGGTTGGCCTTTCCTCCCAGGACTTTCCTTCCTGAGGTAAACTAGAGATGCTTTGAAGGTAGATTCACAGTGGGTAGCTGTGTTGGGCTTAAGGTGCCACTGGACTCGAACTTGGTTAGAGATGCTTTGCTTTTTGCACTTTACAGGTTTAAGGAATGAACTTGCCCTCTTCACAATCCCAGTTGTCCCTTGCCTTCCCCCCCACCCCATACTGGCATGTAGTATTTATTCCCAATGCAAACGGGGACATTGTACATCTAAGGTTGCCAACCTCCAGGTGCAACCTGGAGATCTCCTAGAATTACAACTGCTTTTTAGACTATTTAGATCCTTTCCACTGGAAAAAAAACCCCAGCTGCTTTGATGGGCATCATCGAGGAGTGATACAAACTATAATGATTTATGAATCAATGTCTATATAAGGCATGAGCTATTTAGTACGGTTAGAAAATCGAGGAAATGAGGGGACATGGTTTGTGTGAATAATTTACCTTTTGTACCATGGCAGTTGTTATATTTTTGCCTTAAGTTATAGAAAGTTCTTATATCGAATATTTATGGTGGATAGATGGAATAGAGCCTAAACATTCCTATTTTTTTATTATTGGTTTCTTAAGAAAAGAAGTATACTATATCCTGGCACAATGCATCTTACATAAAAACTCCTTGTTCAGTGTAACTAACTATTTCTTATTTTCTCCTCCCCCAGATGCCTTTCCCTTTCTCTGTACACCTATTATTAATTTTTAAAATAAAAAAAATATTATAAAGGCATACAGCAGTTTTCTACTAATATATTTATTAGTAGTCTTATTTTGGGATTTTAAAATAAAAAACCAGCTGCTTTGGAGGGTGAACACGGTATTATGCCCTGATCAGATTGTCCCCCCCCCCCCCCGGGATATTTGGTTAATATAGCAGAGTTTTGTAGCAGTTAATGTAGTTAATGTAGCAGAGAGGAGCCAGTTTGGTGTAGTGGTTAAGTGCGCTGACTCTAATCTGGGAGAACCGGGTTTGATTCCCCACTCCTCCACTTCCACCTGCTGGATGACCTTGGGCAAGTGGAGGAGTGGAGAATCAAACTTGGGCAAGTGGAGGAGTGGGGAATATGCCCATCTGTACCAGCTGTTCTCTCAAGGACAGTTGTCTCAGAGCTCTCTCAGCCCCAGCCACCTCACAGGGTGTCTGTTGTGGGGAGGGGAAGGGAAAGGAGTTTGTAAGCCGCTCTGAGACTCCCTCAGGTAGTGAAGGGCGGGGTATAAATCCAATATCTTCTCTTCTTCTTCTTCTTTTGCCCAATCATAGAAGAGTGATTCTGAGTGCGGTTAATAAATCTCTCAAAAAGTATATTGCAAACAAGATAAGAACATGAGAACATAAGAGAAGCCAATACTGGATCAGGCCAATGGCCCACCCAGTCCAACACTCTAAATAAAATGGAGGAATGGGGACTCAAACCCAGTTCTCCCAGATTAGAGTCCACACACTTAACCACTACACCAGACTGGCTCTCAAGCAAGCAAGCAATCTATGCAGTCTGGAGATCAGTTCAGGTGGGGTCAGTGTGTTGGTCTGAAGCCAGGGAGCAGAGTTTGAGTCAAAGGGCACCTTTAAGACCAACAGAGCTTCATTCTGGGCAGAAGCTTTCGTGCGCGTGCACGCTTCATTCAGATGATCAGTTGTAATTCCTGGAGGTTGGCAACCACATTGAGGTCCCTCCCCTCCGCAAACCACACACTCTCCAGGCTCCGCCCTCAAATCCCCAGGAATCTCCCAACATGGAGTTGGCAGCCTTAGGATGCAGCCGCGCTCTGGCCTTTGCTCCCTGCCCCCAGCCAATTTGATGTAGTGGTTAAGTGTGCGGACTCTAATCTGGGAGAACCGGGATTGATTCCCCATGCCTCCACATGCAGCTGCTGGTGTGACCTTGGGTCGGTCACAAGTACTCTCAGAGCTGTTCTCTAAAGGGCAGTCCTCAAAAGAGCTCTCTCAGCCCCACCTACCTCACAGGGTGTCTGTTGTGGGGAGGGGAAGAGAAAGGAGTTTGTAAGCCGCTCTGAGACTCCAAGTGAGTGAAGGGCGGGGTATAAATCCAATCTCTTCTTCTTCTTCAGCCGGGTACTGGTCCAGAACTGCATCTGGCCACCCTCTTCGAGACACGGTAGCCTGAAATGGCTGTGGCTTGACCCCGTCTCCCACCTTATCAATTGCGCAACCCTGCAGACCCGAGCAACTGCTTCAGGCCTGAGTCTGGGAATGCGCATCAGATCTACATGGCGCATGGCTGGGCCAAAAATAAACGTGCAGCTGCCGCCACATCCTTTAGCTGCGCGGACAGAATCGAGGGAGCTCATGAAACCGTCCTGTTAAGCCCCGATGCTCAGGAACCCGCAGTATTTTAGACAACATTTTTTAAAAAAAAGATATTTAAAAGCCAAGGGGGACTCTCTACTTGAGGTACCCCACGAGCAGTTTATAACATTGGGATTTGGTCAAAGGCCCACATCTCCACCGGGCAGGGGCCCCGGACAGGCTCAGAGCTGCTTGTCCTGGAATGCTCTCCGGGTGAGGAGGGCAGGGGGGCTCCAATGCCCCCTCTAAGCTGTGGAGCCTTGTGAGCAAAAATTCTACTTTGTGAGCGACTGGCATGAAAGTTGTGAGTGAGTGATTTGGCTGCAGCATCAATCAGTTTGCTCTGGAGCCGTACTTCCTGAGCCGAGACAAAAATGTGTGAGCCGGAGGCTAAAAAACTGTGAGCTAGCTCACATTAACTCAGCTTAGAGATCAACTCCCTCTTGACCACAGCAAAGACAATCGTTGCCAGTAACCGGCAAAGTAAAAATGCCCCATCTCTAACTTAATGGTTTGTCAAAAGATGGGCATTTTATGCTATGGAGAAGCTCTCAGACAAGATCTCGTCCCTCAATAACAATAACTGTGGCAGTGACTTCCGACTAAAATGGTTTACATTCTTAGAACATGTCTTTAGCAATGACATTCCTGCATCCTATAATGTCCCAAGTCAATTTTATGATGGTCTATATCTAATGTAACTCTGTAACATTGTGATGTAAGTGCGCTCAAGTTGGAAAAACAGCCTACCATATATCTTCGTATACGTTCATGTTTAATTTCTGTTGTATTATGAATACTATGTTACTGTTCATTCTATACAGGGGTCTGTAGGAGCGCACAGGAGCGCAGCTCCGGGAGTGAGGAGCCCAGGGGGCGGGCACATGACCAAGCCCCGCCCCCTCCTCGGCTTCCCCGAGCAGTGCAGAGGCGCAGCGCCCCGGGGAAAGCCCTGCTAGGGTCTTTATTGTTTTTAGTGTTTCGTTTTAATATTGATAATTTTATCATTGTTCCTTTTATGACTGTGTGCTGCTTTTCCAGAGACTTGCTCAAGGTGGCATATAAATTTTCTAAGTATACCATTTTTTATCTGGGCCCATGGCACATAAGTACTGGAGAAATTTCATCAACCCTTCAGCAGCTTCCACCCCATCAGTTTGGTCTAGTGGTCAGGAGTTGGACTCTAATCTGGGAGAACCGGGTTTGATTCCCCACTCCGCCACATGCAGCTGCTGGTGTGACCTTGGGCCAGTCACAAGTTCTCTCAGAGCTGTTCTCTCATGAGCAGTTCTCAAAAGACCTCTCTCAGCCCCACCTACCTCGCAGGGTGTCTTGTTGTGGGGAGGGGAAGGGGAAGGGATGGGTGGTGCACATGTCCTGGATGTCTCAAGTCTACTTGAAACCTGGTGGTTTCAAGGGAGCAGGAAGAGAATGAGGGTGTGTTCTTTACGCTTATTTTTATTGCACAAAGTATTGGATGGGGAAGGGAATGGAGGAAGAGCAGGTCAGTTTCACTCACCTGTGTAGTGGAGCCTGAGGGGTGGGTGTTGCCTTCTGACACACTTTCGGTATGTTAGGGGGTGTGGCATATGCAAATGAGTTATGCTAATGAGCTCCTGCACCTCTTTTTCTACGAAATGACCCCTGGTTCTATATAAGACAACAAATAAAGTTTTAAAAAAACCCTCAGCTTAGAGGGAACACTGCACCCGCACTGCACCAATGCTCCCTCTAAGCTGTGGATCTTGTGAGCAAAAATCCTACTTTGTGAGCAACTGGCATTAAAGGTGTGAGCGAGAAATTTGCCTGCTTCATGAATTAGTTGGCTCTGGAGCCATCCTTCCTAAGCTAAAGACAAAAATGTGTGAGCTGGAGGCTAAAAAACAGTGAGCTAGCTCACACTGACTCAGCTTAGAGGGAACACAGCTCTCCATCCCATTCTAGACTGTTGATGTTTTCTAAGAGAAAGGCATTTTCAACCTGCCTGGGTTCCCTGCCTGCCCTTTTCCAGCTGGGACATGTCAGCCAGAGAAGGGAAGGCAGAGAGAGGCTAATCCTTGTCAGTTTCACTCTCAGCTGATCTGGGGGGGAGGGAGTTAAATTGACAAGGAAATCCCTGCCAGCTCCCCAGAGGGAAAGACCGCATTTTAACATGCCTCCTTTCCCTCTTGTGTGTAACGGGGGGGAGGGCAGCGTGCTCTGTAGCCACACATGCCAGAGGTTTTGGCTGTAGGCGTGGCCAACTCAGGAGCCAGCCGGAACGCCGTTCCTGTGCGTTCCTGCTCCAAAATAGCCCTGGTTGTACTTAAATTGTTGTAAGGCCTGCAGTGTAGCCGTGTTGGTCTACTGCAGTAAAAGACCATTTTGCACCCTGAAGACCATTTGTCCTAGCACGAATTCTCATGAGTCAGAGCTTGAGTTGGTCACTCCAGGTTGTGGAAACTCCTGAAGATTGGGGAGTGGGGGCATGGGTGAAGCCTGGGAAAGGTGGAGTTTGGGAAACAAGGAAGCTCAGCGCAGGGATGTGAGGCCCTAGAATCCACCCTCTGAGGCAGCCATTTTCTCCAGGGGATCTGATCTTCATAGTCTGGAAATCAGTTGTGACTCCAGGCCCCATCTGGAGGTTACCAAAAGGGGGGGGGCAGCGTACATGAAATGGTACAAGGCACACACACACACAAACACACACAAAAAAACCGCAGTAAGGTGTTTAGATAGATAGATAGATAGATAGATAGATAGATAGATAGATAGATAGATAGATAGATAGATAGATAGATAGATAGATAGATAGATGGATGGATGGATGGATGGATGCCAAGTTCAATAACATAATTACCATATCTCTATATATAATAATTGTGTTTTGGTCATGGACTCTTCTGAACATTCCACACGCTCCTAAATCAGTTGGCTCCATGATGTGTCACTCAAACTGTCCCTATCCACTGGCTGCGTTGCCTGATAAATAAATATTCTAATCTCAGTGTCTCTCTTGTGGTTTTAATCTCGGATGATCGCTTGGGGGGGTAGAATGAGGACTGTGTTGGAATAGTCATTAGAAGAAGAGAAGAAGAAGAGATTAGATTTATACCCCACCCTTCACTTGTAGTCTCAGAGCGGCTTACAAACTCCTTTCCCTTCCCCTCCCCACAACAGACACCCTGTGAGGGAGGTGGGGCTGAGAGAGCTCTGAGACAACTGTCCTTGCGAGAACAGCTGGTACAGAACTACGGCTTGCCCAAGGTCATCCAGCCAGGTGCAAGTGGAGGAGTGAGGAACCAAACCTGGTTCTCCCAGATTAGAGTCCGCGCACTTAACCACTACACCAAACTGGCTCTCCACCAAACTAGAACAGAATAGCTTTCTTGGGAGCCAGTGGGGACCTCTTTTTTCTAACCCAGTCCTCATTAACACAGACATATATTTGCACCAAAAACCAGGGCAGGGAGGTACCTTCCAAGTATTCATGTTTATGTAAAGTGCTCTTAAGTTACAGCCGGCTCATGGCGACCCCTTAGGGTTCTCAAGGGTCCCCTTTGCCTCCGGGAAAACTATGGGGTGGCAAACTGCAGTTGAAAGTAAACAGGGCCCAGCTGAATGCCCCCCCCCCTCCCCAGAGCAGCTGGCTACACAAAGCTTGGCCATTCTAACCCTCCCCCACTCCCTGCAAAACTTGTTTTCTTCTCTGCATCCATTTGGCTCTGCAGTGTTAATCTCCCTGGGTTTTGTGGCTCCCGTCCTTATTTCCTGGGAAGCTTGTCAGGAGCCGGGGCAAAAGCGGAGAGGCTCAGGGAAGAAAGGGGCATATCTGCCTGGCTGGCTGGGGAGACCAAGGGCAGCCAGTCAAACATGCCTGCTTCCCTTCCCAATCTTTCAGGGGTGTGTGTGTTAAAAGTTAAAACTTCAGCAACGCCTTTCCCCAGTTGTCTAATTCGGAGGGATGGGTAGACTAGAAAGGTGATGCTGAAGTGGGGGGGGGGGGCAGAAGCTCGGAGGGGGAGAGGCAAGCTTCCATGCCTGCCCTGTTGTTTTCCAGCCCCCCCAATATGCTAATGAGTTTCTGCTTTTGGGTGTGGCCTGTTAATGCTAATGAGTTCCTGCTGGGCTCTGTCAGCCCCACCTACCTCCCAGGGTGTCTGTTGTGGGGAGGGGAAGGGAAAGGAGTTTGTAAGCCGCTCTGAGACTCCCTTGGGGAGTGGAGGGCGGGGTATAAATCCAATCTCTTCTTCTTCTTTTTCTACACTCTGCAAAGGGGGGGGGGGCTCCCTCCCTCCTCGCCCTTTGGAAACCACGTGTGGGAGGAGAGAATTGGTTTCGACATGAAACTGCATCCTGAGCACGCAGAGTCACTTTCATTCTCCGGTCTCCGTCTTCAAAAGACAGGCCGTGTGGGGCAGAGTTTGCTTTAATTTCCACCCCCGCCCCCCCCCCCACCATTGTGTCAGACCATGGTTCATCTTTGATGGGTGGCAGCCAGGTTAGGATCGTCTGCAGCAGCAGAAAAGAACAAGGGTCCGGGAGCACCCTTCAAAACTAACAAAATTTGTGGCAGGGGAGGAGCTTTTGGGAGTCACTGTGACTCGCAAAAGCTCCTCCTCCACTGCCACAAAGTTTGCTAGACTTGAAGGTGCTCCTGGACGCTGGCTCTTTTCTGCTAACACAGAATATAGAAAGAGGAGGAAGAGGAGATTGGATTTATATCCCACCCTTCCCTCAGAATCTCAGAGCGGCTTACAAACTCCTTTCCCCTCCCCTCTCCACAACAGACACCCTGGGAGGTAGGTGGGGCTGAGAGAGCTCTTTCCCAAGCTGTCCTTGAGGGAACAGCTGGTACAGAGCTATGGCTTGCCCAAGGTCATCCAGCCAGGTGCAAGTGGAGGAGTGGGGAATCAAACCCGGTTCTCCCAGATTAGAGTCCACGCACTTAACCACTACTCAGCCATCATTAGAGTTGCTAACCTCCAGGTGGTGGCTGGAGATCTCAAGCCATTACAACTGATCTCCGGATGACAGAGATCAGTTCCCCTGAAGAAAATGGCTGCTTTGGAAGGTGGACTGTGGCTGGTTCTGCATCTGGCATTCACTCCACATTTTCTCTAGGAGCTGCCAGAAACTCTGTGGCATTGCCACTTTGTTTCCGGCAATTCCTAGATCAGGCCAGTGGCCCATCCAGCCCAACATTCTGTCACACAGTGGCCAAAAATACCAAGTGAAGAAGAAGAGATTGGATTTATACCCCGCCCTTCACTCACTCGGAGTCTCAGAGCGGCTTACAAACTCCTTTCCCTTCCCCTCCCCACAACAGACACGCTGTGAGGTAGGCGGGGCTGAGAGAGCTCTGAGACAACTGTCCTTGAGAGAACAGCTGGTACAGAGCTATGGCTTGCCCAAGGTCATCCAGCCAGATGCAAGTGGAGGAGTGGGGAATCAAACCCGGTTCTCCCAGATTAGAGTCCGCGCACTTAACCACTACACCAAACTGGCTCTCCAAAGTGACATCAGGAGGTCCACCAGTGGGGCCAGGACACTAGAAGCCCTCCCACTGTTGCCCCCCCAAGCACCAAGAATACAGAGCATCACTTGCCCCAGACTGGGAGATCCCATCTATAACTTGTGGCTCATAGCCACTGATGGACCTCTGCTCCATATGATTATCTGATTCCCTCCTGAAGCCATCCATGCTTGTAGCCGCCACCCCCTCCTGTGGCAGTGAATTCCATGTGTTCATCGCTCTTTGGGTGAAGAAGGACTTCCTTTTATCCGTTCTAACCCGACCGCTCAGCAATTTCATCGAGTGCCCCCGAGTTCTTGTATTGTGAGAAAGGAAGAAAAGTCCCTCTTTCTCGACCTGCTCTATCTATCCCATCCATAATCTTATAAACCTCGATCGTGTCACCCCTCAGCTGTCGTTTCTCCAAGCTAAAGAGCCCCAAGCGCTTTCACCTTGAACATAAGAACATAAGAGAAGCCAGTGTTGGATCAGACCAATGGCCCATCCAGTCCAACACTCTGTGTCACACAGTGGCCAAGAATACCAGGTGCCCTCAGGAGGGAGGTCCAGCAGTGGGGCCAGAACACTAGAAGCCCCCCCACTGTTGCCCCCGCCCCCCAAGCACCAAGAATACAGTGCATCACTTGCCCCAGACTGAGAGTTCCTATCTATACCTTGTGGCTAAGAGCCACTGATGGACCTCTGCTCCATATGTTTATCTAATTCCCTCTTGAAGCTGTCCATGCTTGCACCTTTCTTCTTTCTTGCCCCCCCCCCCCCCCGAGATTACCTCTGACCCTGTCCCAAGCGGCAGGTCTGGAAGGACACTGCCACGTTCCTGCGAATCGGATCCACACTGCCGGCTCCGCCCCAGAAATCCAACCTGAGCTGTGCCCCTGGGAAGACACACCTTCCGAGCGCCTCGCCTCCCCCACCCCCATCAAAACTCGAGGTTGCTATGGCATCTCTTCCCTGGCCTGTTCTCCCCCCCCCCCCCCCGGCTCTGGGAACCAGACCAGCTCTTCCGGCTCGCCTCTTTCCTTCCCGGCTTGGGTGGCTCCCTGGCATGGCTCCGCCACATTTCAACAGGCTGGGTGCTTCCAAGGGAACCGGCTGCAAGGGTGCGACGCCAGAACAACAGTTACGGTGCCAGCGTGGTGGCCCCTGGGGCAAGCCAGGCCTCACTTGAACATCAAGGGCTCGGGAGTGGGAAGCCGGGGTGTGGGGGGGGAATCGGTGGGCCCTGGACTCTTGCTTTTAAGAGGGCTCGTCAGTCTGGCTGTTTTGTCAGCATCCTCGCCTCTCGAGTCCTATCGGGGCTTCATGGTGTGAGAACAAAGGGGAAAAGGGAGGATGGGGGCTGCCCAGCTGCCACCACCCTGAATAAGACTATTAATTAGCATCATGAAGTAAATACTGGCACCCTCCTCTTCCGGAAATTACTCTTCAAGTTGCCGCCTGGGATTTAAATAGCCTCACCAACCCATTCCTAGGACACCGATACAAACAAGTTGTGCTGGAGGAAGCCCGCAGTGTTCCCTCTAAGCTGAGCGAGTCTGAGCTAGCTCCCAGTTTTTTAGCCTCCAGCTCACAGATTTTTTTTCCCCCTTGGCTCAGGAAGGGAGGGCTCCAGAGCAAACTAAGGTAAGCAGGAGCCAAATCGCTCGCTCTCCACTTTAATGCCAGCAGCTCACAAAGTAGGATTTTGGCTCACAAGGCTCCACCGCTTCGAGGGAGCATTGGATGCCATCCTCCAGGTGCGGCCTGGAGAGCTCCCGGTATTTATAAAGTACTGGGTCCAGAGACGCCTTGTAGTCAAATCAGCTCCCAAGTTTATTGATGGTACAAATCATGACCGCGGAACGGGGCTTACGTCTAAACCACACCCCCGGCCACACCCAAACATTCTGATAGGGTTACTCATGAGTCACCTGAACCCGTAGGTCCCCTGGTGGATCCTGGGTGGCTAACTGGTCTAATTTACAATCCAACCGGGCTATTGTCTCCCGAGGCGAAGCTCGGTAGCTTGGACAGCCACGTGCGTTTTCCTGACCACATGCGTGGTCGCCATTAGGACACAACTGTCCACAACTGATCCCCAGACAGCATTGGCAGGGGGCACTGATAATTTAAATAAAGTTAAATTGACTTTCCAGGGGAAGTAGAGAAATGCTGTCTGGCTCAATGGGGCCACCGTAGCCGGCCCTTCATGCCAGATAGCGGTGCAGGAATACGTGGCCCCTCCCCCCACACCTGCCGCTGCTCAGGACCCCTGGGCTGGATGGGAAGCAGGGGGGCTTGCCAGTAAGTCAGGGGGGGCCTAGCCTCGAGATGCCCCACTCTCACTATGGGCCTGGTTGCCAACCTCCAGGTGGCATCTGGAGGCCTCCTGCTATTACAATTAAACTCCAGATGACCAAGGTCAATTCTACGGGAGGAAATGGCCACTTTGGAGGGTGGGCTCTATGGCATGGGACCCTGCTGAGGTCCCTCCCCCAACTCGGCCCTCTCCGGGCTCTCCCACCTTCAATCTCCAGGTATTTCCCAACCCTGAGCTGGCAACGCTAGGCCATAGAGTCCATCTAGTCCAATTCCCTGCTCAATGCAGGATCAGCCTAGAACAGGGGTGGGCAAATTGCGGCCCGCGGGCCACATGCGGCCCGCCACAGAGTTTTTTACGGCCCGCCACAGAGTTTTTTGCGGCCCGCCAAGACAGTCTGAGTCTGTCTCTGTAAAATTGTAGAAAAGTGTGATAGGGTACCTTTGTCTCATCAAACTGATTCTAAAATTAAATGTGCTTGCAGCTATAGATGATACGAAATCAGCACAATAAATAAATTGACTAGAACTACCACTACTTTATTTAATTTAGATTGATTGATTTTTATGATACAATTTATACCTTTTCTGAAATGCAAAGTTAACTAATGAATGCAATCATTTTAAAAGGTGCGGCCCTCCGCTAACCTCCGCTCCAGTTTGGTGTAGTGGTTAAGTGCACGGACTCTAATCTGGGAGAACGGGGTTTGATTCCCCACTCCTCCACTTGCACCTGGCTGGATGACCTTGGGCAAGCCATAGCTCTGTACCAGCTGTTCTCTCAAGGACAGCTTGGGAAAGAGCTCTCTCAGCCCCACCTCCCTCACAGGGTGTCTGTTGTGGGGAGGGGAAGGGAAAGGAGTTTGTAAGCCGCTCTGAGACTCCCTTGGGGAGTGGAGGGAGGGGTATAAATCCAATCTCCTCTTCTTCTTCTTCTTCCCACAAAGTGGCCCCCAAGCCAAAACAATTGCCCACCCCTGGCTTAGAACATCCCTGAAAAGTGTTCTTCCAGCTCTGCTTGAAGACTGCCGGGGGGGGGGGGGAGCTCACCACCTCCGTAGGCAGCCAGTTCCACTGCTGAGGTACTCTGCCTGTAAAGAATGTTTCCTCTAATATCCTAATATCTCTAACAACCTAATATTGCCTAATGATAATTAATTTGGAGTCCGCACTCCAAAGTGTCCATTTCCTCCAGGGAGGCCAGATTTAATTCTTTAGGGGCTTCCAGTCTCTGACTTCTCTTGTAAAGTTTCACCAGCTGTCGGGTAACGTCCTGGGTAACGTATTTACTGCATTTACGGCATTTACTGCATCACTGCATTTACAGCTTTCCTTCTTTACTGTCAGAAACCCATTTCCCAAACTTTAAAAAAAAAATTGCTTGGGGCTTTTTAGTTTTTTTGGGGTGGGGGTGGGGAAATGACTGGATTTTGCTTCCTCTCTCCTTACGGTTGCCAACTGGCCAAGGGAAAATAATGTGTCCTGTCCATTCAGCAGAGGTTCGATACGCAGAAATTGAAGCTTTTCGAGAGTTGGAGCTCAATAGCATCCCTTGATCATTACGCAGCGCAAATCAGGATTGAAGAGACAGCTAGAGGGGCCGGTTTAAAAGGCGACAACCCAAGGATTGGGACGTCAGTCTAAGGCGGAGAGATCAAGATGGGCTGCGTCTGAAGAAGTGAGCCGAGACTCCCAAAAGCTCCTCCCCTGCCACAGATTGTGTTAGTCTTTAAGGTGCTCCTGGACTCTGGTTCTTTTCTGATTTAAGGCAGGAAACATTGTTTAGGCCTACGTACGCACCTGATTCACAGCCGTGTCCATTTGTTCCGTGCATAATTATTTTTAATTTCACGGCACTTCTAAGCACATAAAAACAAGCTCTAGGGAGCCGGAGAAAGCTGCAGCAAGCATCCTCTCTCGAGCCCGTAAGAAAGTTGCATGTTTGCTGCAGAAGGCAGAGTAATTTCCATAGCTTTTGCATTTCTGAGTAATCTCTGATTTCACTTCGATAAGTGGAGCCGAAGGTCAGGCAGACCACAAATGGGTCTGAAGTAATTTGCAGCTGTAAAGTTGAAACATCTTTCGGGATGGGTGAGGCATATCTCAGCAAAGGCAATAACTCCTTCTCCCGACCCCCCAGCTTCGCACTGTTACAAAAGGGGTTATTTCGGTTTCATTCACATGCGCCCCCAAAAGAGAGATTCCGACTTTTTCATCGTTTCAAAATCCAATTTCAGCAGCTATTCACAACTTGGGCCCGCCAACTGAACCACGAAAAGCTTCCTTTTTCATCTGTGACTGATTTCTTCGCTGGCAATCCCATCTGACCCTTGACTTATTTAGGGACTCAGGTAGACTTCGGCAAGCCACCGTGTAATGGTCCTTCACTGGCTGATCTTTAACTCCGTTTACCTGGGGTCAAACATCAAGTCCTACGATGAGGAAAGGTTGAAGGAGCTGGGTCTGTTTAGCCTGGAGAAGAGACAACTGAGAGGGGATATGATGATAACCATCTTCAAGTCCTTGAAGGGCTGTCGTATGGAGGATGGGGCGGAGTTGTTTTCTGTTGCCCCAGAAGGTCAGACCAGAACCAACGGGTGAAATTAAATCAGAAGAGTTTTCGGCTAAACTTGAGGAAGAACTTCCTGACAGTTAGAACGTTTCCTCAGTGGAACAGGCTTCCTCAGGAGGGGGTGGGCTCTCCTTCTTGGGAGGTATTCAGACAGAGGCTAGGTGGCCATCTGACAGCAATGCGGATTCTGGGAACTTAGGCAGATCATGAGAGGGAGGGGCTGCCTCTTACATGCCCAGGGAAATGCCGATTGCCATTTTGGGGTCAGGAAGCATTTTTTCTCCATGCCGGTTTGGCCAGGGATCCTGGAGGGTTTTTTTTTTGCCCTTTTCTGGGAGCAGGGGTCACTGGGGGTGTGGAGGGGGAGGTATTTGTGGCTTTCCTGCATTGTGCAGGGGGTTGGACTAGATGACCCTGGAGGCCCCTTCCAACTCTATGATTCGTGTTGTGTGTAGGGTTGCCAAGTAGAATCTACTTACCGGCGGGGGGGAGTTGTTCTCCCCCCGGGAGCTCTTCTGGTGCGTGCGCTTTGCACGCGCACCACGGCGACGTGATGACGTCACCCGGATGTGACGTCATCACATTGGGGGCGTTGCCAGGGCAACGCTCTGGCAATCGCCCCAAAAACTCTATGGTATCATAGAGTTTTGGGGCGATTGCCAGAGCGTCGCCCTGGCAACGCCCCCAACGTAATGACGTCACCTCCGGGTGACGTCATTACATGGGGGAAGTCGTCCTCACCGGACGACTTCTGGGGCGGGGTTCCCTATAGCGGGGGATCCCCCGCCCCCCGGGCTGACTTGTTGTAGAGCCAGTTTGGTGTAGTGGTTAAGTGCGCGGACTCTAATCTGGGAGAACCGGGTTTGATTCCCCACTCCTCCACTTGCACCTGGCTGGATGACCTTGGGCAAGCCATAGCTCTGTACCAGCTGTTCCCTCAAGGACAGCTTGGGAAAGAGCTCTCTCAGCCCCACCTACCTCACAGGGTGTCTGTTGTGGGGAGGGGAAGGGAAAGGAGTTTGTAAGCCGCTCTGAGACTCCAAGTGAGTGAAGGGCGGGGTATAAATCCAATCTCTTCTTCTTCTTCTAGTTGTGTGGCACATCCATTATCAACCCCCTCAGTATATTCCTTTTTCATCTGGAGAGGCAGCTGGGGGGGGGTCAACTGGGGCAACAGAGGTGGCCATTTCCCCAGTAGAACTCCCCTCAGATACCATCGTTGGCTGCCCATCACTTATTGGACTCAGTTTAAAGCACTGGCTCTCACACACCAAGCCCTTCATGGCCTTGCTTCCTTATATTTGTGGAACCGCCTCAACAAACTGGTTTCCAGTGCTCCCTCTAAGCGGTGGAGTCTCGTGAGCAAAAATTCTGCTTTGTGAGCTACTGGCATTGAAGTTGTGAGCGAGCAATCTGGCTACTGCAAAAATTGGTTTGCTCTGGAGCCCTCCTTCCTGAGCAAAGACAGAAATGTGCGAGCTGGAGGCTAAAAGACTGAGCTAGCTCACACTAACCCAGCTTAGAGGGAACAGTGCTGGTTTCCCTCAGAAAATGACATGCAGACAGATGACGGTGTCTTATATGTAAGTCGGACTGATGGTCCATCTTGTTCAGCTACATTTAAAGGATGGGCCAAGGTTCATGGGAAAGCACAAGGTTCCACATTCCATCTCCGGCATTTTAAGTTTGCCTGCTTTTAATGTGGTACCTCTAGGTTTCGTGTAGTGATTAAGTGCGCGGACTTTAATCTGGGAGAACCGGGTTTGATTCCCCACTCCTCCACTTGCAGCTGCTGGATGACCTTGGGCAAGCCATAGTTCTGGCACAGCTGTTCTTGAAAAAGAGCAGTTTCTGTCAGAGCTCTCTCAGCCCCCCCCTCCCCCTCCCCCTCCCCCTCCCCCTCCCCCTCCTCCTCCTCCTCCTCTTCTTCTTCGTCCTCTTCTTCTTGGTGGCCTTTTAATATTGGTTTGCTCCTCAGCAGTTAAGAGGTGATGTTGTTTAGATCCATGCTGGGATAAACTCCCAGCTGAAGAAGTCTGCTTAGCAGACATCTATTAAAGGGACAGGACACCTTTTCCCCAGGTGAATCGGGGCCTCCATTTAAAGGATAATTGGGCACCAGGCGTGGAGAAAGACTTTCTTTGCTCATGCTTTCCACATCCATTGAGAGACGGTATACTATAGTGGTCAGAGTGTTGCACTAGGACTTGGGGGATCCAGATTTGAATGTCTACTGTGGTATAAACATGCTCACCGTGCAGTTTTAGGCCACCCACTCTCTTTTAGCCTAGCCTACCTCACAAGGTTGTTGTGAGGACAGTTAGAAAAGAGTTCCACATATGCCACCTGGAGCTCTTTGCTAAAGGGACAATTTTACTGAGGACGCTTGGGCTAAACAATCATTGGAAGGCACTTTCTGGACCAGAAATGTTTATCAGTGGAATATCATTTGGCATGTGATATGCATCTTTGGAGGCCTCACTCATATTCTTAGGGTCATTTTACACCTCCCCTCTAAAGTAGTTTGACTGCTGTCTTTTCCTGTGCTGAATTCACAGTGGTGTGAAATTTCACTCCAGGGGGTCTAAATGCACTAATCAACAGCAATTGTTTAAAGCAGAATCAAGCCAGTTGAATACTAGCTTGACCACAGGAGGGCAGTTAGTAGATGTGGACATTTCAGTAGCAGCACGGTTTCACACCGCACAGAAGTATGGGCAGGGTTTTTTGGAACTAGAATGATTCCAGCGGGAAAGTCAGATGTAAAAACAGCCTTATTCTGTGCCTAGCGGTTTCACTTTGGAACAATACTTTTCTGGTCCATGTTGTCTCTATGTTGCATAATTGTATGACTGTACCGTGTTATGATATGAGCCAAGCTGTTCCTCACTGTGTTTGACCTCTGAAGAAGGCCTATGCAGGCCGAAACGCGTCAGGTCAAGTCCATTGGGCCTTGTGTGTACGATTTTGGTATTTTTACATGATTGGGCCCTTATATGTTTTTTTTAATTTGTTGCTAATAAATACATGTATCTTTTTATATTATATACATTAAGCTTTTATTGATAGCCCTCTGTTCTGTTTGACATGCCTCTTCAGATGTTTCCCAAACCAGCTACCCTTTTAGTAGGACTGCCAGTCTCCAGGAGGGGCCTGGAGATCTGCTGGAATTACAACTGATGTCTAGACAACAAAGATTAGTTCCCCTGGAGAAAATGGCTGCTTTGGAGGATGGACTGTAATGGTATTAAACCCACGCTAAACACCCTCCCCTCCCCAAACCCTGCCCTCTCCAGGCTCCACCCCCAAATCTCCAGGAATGACCCACCTTAGAGTTGGCAACCCGGCTTCTTAGCATGGATTGACTCTGGAACCTTCTGAATGCAAAGCAGGCCCTCTGCTCCTGAGCAAAAGCATATCCCTCCCCCCCCGGCATGCGGCTTTCCAAGAGATCCCGAAAGAAAGGCCAAACTCAAAAGTTCTTACGAATATGAACTTCTTCGGCCACCAGGGAATGTTTAAATCCTGACCTTTTACTCCGTTGTGTTCGGCTTGCAATCCTTAGCTAATTTCCCTCGAAGTAAACATGGGCTGAGCTCCAGCTGGGAGGCTGCAGTCCTAAAAAGGGGTGCCGTTCAGTAGACACTTACTTGGAAGCAAGCCCACTGGACGAAGTGGGACTCCGGGCAGAGTAAACAAGCCAGGGATTAGCTGTAACTTAACTCCTCAGTAAAGGGATCAGACCTCCCCCAAGTGCTTTTGACCTTGATGTGCAACCGCAGGCAAATGGGGTCACGTTGCAGGGCTGGGGGGGGGGGGGGAAGGGTTAACCCTTTCCTGCTTCCCCTTCCCCCCCCAACAGAAACAACCTCTGTTAGTCATGTTGCCAACCTCCAGCGGACACCTGGAGGTCTCCCACTATTACAGTTGATCTCCACACAATCAGGAATCTTAAGAGTTGAAAGGGACCTCCAGGGTCATCTAGTCCAACCCCCTGCACAGGGCAGGAAATTCAAAAACACCCCCCACAACCCCCCCCCAAGTGACCTCTGCTCCCTGCCCAGAAGAGGGCAAAACCCCCCAAACCCCTCCAGGATCCCCAGGCAAAGTGGCCCAGAGAACAATTGATTCCTGACCCCCAAAGTGGCGATCAGCAATCCCCCTGGGCATGTAAGAAAGGGCCACGAGAACTAAGCACTGGTGCAACCCTTCCTGTTCCCCAGGGGTCCATTGGAGCGGGAGCGCACAGGAGCGCAGCTCCGGGAGTGAGGAGCCCAGGGGGCGGGCACATGACCAAGCCCCGCCCCCTCCTCGGCTTCCCCGAGCAGTGCAGAGGCGCAGCGCCCCGGGGAAAGCCCTGCTAGGGTCTTTATTGATTTTAATGTTTTGTTTTAATATTGATAATTTTATCATTGTTCCTTTTATGACTGTGTGCTGCTTTTCCAGAGACTTGCTCAAGGCGGCATATAAATTTTCTAAGTATACCATTTTTTATCTGGGCACATGGCACATCAGTACTGGAGAAATTTCACCAACCCTTCAGCAGCTTCCACCCCATCAGTTTGGTGTAGCGGTCAGGAGTTGGACTCTAATCTGGGAGAAAAGGGTTTGATTCCCCACTCCTCCACATGCAGCTGCTGGGGTGACCTTGGGCCAGTCACAAGTTCTCTCAGAGCTGTTCTCTCATGAGCAGTTCTCAAAAGACCTCTCTCAGCCCCACCTACCTCACAGGGTGTCTTGTTGTGGGGAGGGGAAGGGGAAGGGATGGGTGGTGCACATGTCCTGGGTATCTCAAGTCTACTTGAAACCTGGTGGCTTCAAGGGAGCAGGAAGAGAATGAGGGTGTGTTCTTTACGCTTATTTTTATTGCACCAAGTATTGGATGGGGAAGGGAAGGGAGGAAGAGCAGGTCAGTTTCACTCACCTGTGGAGTGGAGCCTGAGGGGTGGGTGTTGCCTTCTGACACACTTCTGGTATGTTAGGGGGTGTGGCATATGCAAATGCGTTATGCAAATGAGTTATGGTAATGAGTTCCTGCACCTCTTTTTCTACAAAATGACCCCTGCTGTTCCCCCTTAGTTCCCCTAGAGGAAATGGCTGCTTTGGAGGGTGGACTCTACGGCACTATACCCCATTCCTACACATGAAACCTCTGTTAAGGGCATCGGATATTTTTCTCCAGGACCACTGGCAACCCCAGTAGAAGTGGGCTCTATTGAGAAAATAGGCCCTCCCCGACACCAGCCGCCCTCCCCCAACCAAAATTTCGACCTCATTACAGATCTTAAAGGATGCCAACAAGCCTGGATAAAAATATCCTGTTTCTTTGATAGAGGCTTAATGTATGGGAACTTAGGAATGCCAGATCCCCCCTGGCTGCTGGCAGGGGGTGGGCGGTGCAGGACTGCCAGGTTGGGAAACTCCTGGAGATTTGGGGGTGGAGCCTGGGGAGGACAGGGACCTCAATGAGGCGCAGTGCCACAGGCTCCACCCTCCAAAGCAGCCATTTTCTCCAGGGGAGCCGGTCTCTGGAGTCTGGGGACAAGCTGTAACTCCGGGGAATCCCCAGGTCATACATGGAGGCTGGCATCCCTAACTGGAAATGGACCAGTGAAGCTTTTCGAGACAAGGAGGTCAATAACCAGTTTGGCGTAGTGGTTAGGAGTGCGGGCTCTAATCTGGGAGAACCAGGTTTGATTCCCCACTTCTCCTCCGCATGCCGCTGCTGGCGTGACCTTGGGCCAGTCACAAGTTCTCTCAGAGCTGTTCTCTCAGGAGCAGTCCTCGAAAGAGCTCTCTCAGCCCCGCCTACCTCGCAGGGTGTCTGTTGTGGGGAGGGAAAGGGAAAGGAGATCGTAAGCCGCTCTGAGGCTGTGACCACACACCCTAAATAATCCACTTGCAACCCACTTTCAGTGCACTTCCACTCTGGATTTTACCGGCAAAATCCAGTTGGACAGTGCACTGGAAGTGGATTGAAAGTGGATTATTTCGGGTGTGTGATCGCAGTCTGAGAGTCCGAGTGAAGATGGGGTATAAATCCAATGTCGCCATCTTCTTTTTCTTCTTCTGCTGCTGCTTCTAGACCAACTAGATTTGGGGGGGGGGGGGGGGGGGATATAAGCTTTCAACAAAGGGAGCTTTGGCTCTTGAAGGCTCCTGCCCCAAAACTCTTGTTGGTCTCTAAAGTGCTGCTGGGCTTGAATCCAACTGTTCGCCCGCAGACCAAGATGGCTACCCAAGTTGGGGATATATGCGTCCATGGAGAAGCCCTGGACCTTCCTAGGCAGTGGAGCGTGTCATCGGCAAGTGCTGCCGTTACCCGCCACCCCTGACATCCCGGAAAGAATTTCCACTTGTGGGAAGGCTGGATATGAATGGGGAAACGTGTCGCGCGACGGCTCGGCTCCAAAGCGGTCCGCAGCAATTGTACAAAGCACATTGGCCCTGCAAACCTGACGTTCTAGCCTGACCCAATTATCCAGTGGGGGCACGAGCAGGAACTTTGGGTGAAGAGGTGCTAAGCCGCTGCCTAATTTTGTTAAGGAGCCCTGGCCTCCGGCTCGTTGTCCGAGTCCTTCCTGAGCTGCTAATGACAGATGACAAAACCGGCCAGCCAGTTCAGGGAAACGGTGTCAAGTATGGCCACGGTTGTCCAGGCCAACCAATCACCTCTAGGTTAGATTACTGCTATGTGCTCGACAGGGGACGGCCCTGACGTATTATTAGAAAATGTCAACTAGTTCAAATTGCAGCAGCCAGATCAGCGGCTCGGCTTGCGTGGATTACAGAGTACGTCTCTCTCCCGTGTTTCAAGGTGCCGGTCGCAAATTTGTTTCTGGACACTATTCACAGTGCTGGTTCTCGCTGATCCGGTCGTTCAAGGGGGGAACCAGAGAAATTTCTATGAAAGACCCCCTGGCAAGGCATATCGGGAAACATAAAAGGATCTAGAAGACCTAATAGAACGTCTCAAACTTGCGTTTTGTTCCTCTTTTCTCCCACCTACTGGCACTTCCTGATCTTCAGTATGGTGTCGTGGTTAAGTGCATGGACTCTCTTCTGGGAGAACCGGGTTTGATTCCCCACTCCTCCACTCGCAGCTGCTGGATGACCTTGGGCAAGCCATAGTTCTGGCACAGCTGTTCTTGAAAAAGGGCAGTTTCTGTCAGAACTCTCTCGGCCCCACCTACCTCACAGGGTGTCTGTTGTGGGGAGGGGAAGGGAGAAGAGTTTGTAAGCCGCCCTGAGACTCCAAGGTATAAATCCAATCTCTTCTTCTTCACTTCTCTTCTTCTTCTTGGTTTAGAGCCTTAAACCAGGGGTCCCGAACTTTTTGGAACCCGTGAGTTCTTTTAGAATTCTGACACAGCATTGTGGGTGCAGCCACAAAATGGCTGCCACAGGAGGCGGAGCCAGCCACAAAATGGCTCCCACGGCTTACCTTCAGTCACACGGTGAAGATCCTTGTGCTGTGCTGGCAGCTGCTGCCAAAACAACATTTTGAAAAATCGGCATAGCCAATCAAATCTCCAGTGGCCAATCAGAAGCCTCACTGGGCAAAAGCCCCGCCTGGCCAGAGCCACTTTCTAAAGATTTTTTGAGAGCACCAGGAATGGAGTTGGCAGATGCCATGGCACCCATGGGCACCAGGTTGGGGACCCCCCGCACTACAATGTCTGGGGACTGAGCTACCTAACCTGCCTGTCATTAAGCTCATCCTCAGATCTGTGAATCCTCCTGCTTTGAGAACAAAGATGGGTGGACATGGGAGACACAGGGCTTTTTTAGTGGTAGCACCTTTACTCTGGAGCTGTCTGGATGGGTTCTCTCTCTGTTGCTGGGAATTCAATCTCATGATTCGCTGGAAAATTTTGAGGAATATCAAGGAGCAAAACTCCCAGAGAAACAGGAAAAACTCCTCCCCCATCAAATTTAAACACACACATGCAAAGCTAGAGAATCACAAATACCAGAACAGAGAATCTCACTAAATCCTCTCTCTCTCTCTCTCTCTCTCTCTGTCTAGGGGTGTTTCCACATGGGTTAGTTGCCCTGATTCAACACCATTAGAAGGTAAAGTGTTTCCCCCCTTCTTCCCCATAGTACTGAGGTGCAGTCGGGATTTCCCTTGGTTTTGTCTGATCTTTCTCATACTTGCTTTACTTCAAAGTTTTGGAAAAGATTGCCGTAAAACCTGGGTGGCTGCCACATGGGTGGGAAAGTTTGGATTTCCCTGGCCCAGCTCACATAGCAGCCATTTCCCCGCAGTAGCCATTTCCTCTCCCTAATTCGCATCAATGCACCGGGCTGTTTACATCCTGTTCGCCAGTGGGAAACAGTGAACCAGTTTTTCAACTGACGGTTCATTTGTTAACTGACTTTTTTATGGCTGTTCGATAGGTTTGCTTCACTGTGTATTCTGCATCCTTGGATATTTGCTGCCGTGAGGACCTTATTTGGGTGAAAAGACAAAAGACAGCACATGAATGTTTAAATAAACAAATAAATGTTCCTTCCTAAGAGTGGAGTTGTCAAGATGTGCTTTTTGCACATGCACTTTCTTGCACAGCCTACAGAGTTCCACTCCTCACCCATCTTTGCATGCCATTGCTCTGCTCAGACGAACACATGAAGCTGCCCTCTTCGGACTCAGACCCTTGGTCCACCACTGTCAGTACTGTCTACTTAGACTGGAAGTGGCTCTCCAGGGTCTCAGGCAGAGGTCTTTCACATCACTTCCACCTAATTCTTTCTACTGGAGATGCTGAAGATTGAATTTGGGATGTTCTGCATGCCAAGCAGAGGCTCTTCCACTGAGGGTGTCTTCAGACGGGCAGCTAATCCCACCATTGGCCTAGCTGTCATTTGATCTAGATTTTTTTGATCCAGCGTTGAACGACCAGACAGCTCTTCCATGAATTGCTTTACCGTGTGTGACTCTGCGGTGGATTATCTAGATGGCATCCACCTTAAGGAGCCCTGTGATTGACTTAAAAAAAAAAATTCCTGTTTGCGCATGCACATATGTGCCTCACTGTCTACTTGTTTTTCCGCGCATGCACAGACTTAAACGGTAAAAGCACCGCCAGCAGTACCTTCCTCTAGATACCATTTCAGTTACTAAAGTTGATAAAGTTCAGGGGACCGTCAGAAACATAATATTGTCCGGATCATTTCAGCGGAGCTCTGCTGACATCACATGTTTAAGCGGATATGTGCACATCACTAAGACTTTTTTAAAATGGCGGCAGTTCGGGACGGTCTGGAGGTCATCCCTACGGGCTGATTGCACGCTGGTGGAATGACTTGATGGGGGAAAGTCCGCCATCTTTTAAGTAAGGATCCCCGACAGGGATCGACAGGCTACTCACGGAAGCAGCACGATTCCCAGATGTTGTGATCCGGAGATGCACTTTAAATCCGCCAGGCACGAGTGCCTGGCATGGCTCAAAAGAGCCGTCTGAAGGCGACCTGAGCCACAGCCCCTCCCAAAAACTGATTCTACTGAATCAGACTCTCGGTCCATCGAAGATACTATTATCTACTCAGACTGGCAATTGGCTCCCCAGGATCTCAGGCTGTGGTCTTTCCCATCACCCTCCACCTAATTCTTTCCACTGGAGATGCCGAGGATTGAACCTGGGACCTTCTGCATGCCAAGCGGATACTCTGAGCCCCCACAGCCACTCCAGGAGGCCGCTATTTAAATAGTCAGTGAAACCAGTAATGGCTAGAACCAACCATCCGTAAACAAATGCTGTTTTTCGGAGATCCTACTGTTTGTTGTTCATCCGCAGCCGTCCTTAGCAACGTCGATGGCAGCTGATCTGTTTGGATCAGCAGTGCTTCCAGGCATGTGCCGCTTTGAAAAGCCCCGATGCCGACCTGTTTGGCAGGCGCTTGATGTATCTGGTGCCAAACCAAGCAGACCCGGTGATCAGCTCTCCTCCGATTGTCACTGCCGAACAAGGTAAATTCTGCTGCCAAAACACGCCCAGTGCGCCGTCCACGCTCTCCCCCCACACACTGGTGCCTGCGTGGGGATACCCATGGGCCAGGAAGAGACCCCAGCCAGTGCGGCGTAGCAGCTAGAATGTCTGACTTTTGTGTTGCAATCGAATCATAGAGCCCCAGAGCTGGAAGGGGCCTTGCAAGCCATCTAGTCCACCCCCCTGCTCAGTGCAGGATCAGCCCAGAGCACCCCTGACAAGTGTTCATCCAGCTGCTGCTTGAAGACTGCTAGTGAGGGGGAAGCTCACCATCTCCCTAGGCAGCCGATTCCACCGCTGAACTGCTCTGACTGTAAAGAATGTTTCCCCTTATATCCAGCCAGTATCTTTAATGGAGAGCCAGTTTGGTGTAGTGGGTACGAGCCCGGACTCTAATCTGGGAGAACTGGGTTTGGATCCCCCACTTCGCCACATGCAGCTGCTGAAGTGACCTTGGGTCAGTCACAAGTTCTCTCAGAGCTATTCTCGAAAAAGCAGTTCTCAGTCAGAGCTCTCTCAGCCCCGCCTGCCTCACAGGGTGTCTGTTGTGGGGAGGGGAAGGGGAAGGGGAAGGAGATTGCAAGCTGCTCTGAGACTCCTTTCAGTAGTGAAAGGCGGGGTATAAATCCAATCTCCTCCTCCTCCATTTGGAGTAGTGGTTAAGTGTGTGGACTCTAATCTGGGAGAACTGGGTTTGATTCCCCATTCCTCCACTTGCACCTGCTGGATGACCTTGGGCAAGCCATAGTTAAGAACATATGAACATAAGAGAAGCCAATGCTGGATCAGGCCAGTGGCCCATCCAGTCCAACACTCTGTGTCACACAGTGGCCAAAAACACCCCAGATGCCCTCAGGAGGTCCAGCAGTGGGGCCAGGACACTAGAAGCCCTCCCACTGTTGCCCCCCACCCCCACCCCGTCAAGCACCAAGAATACAGAGCATCACTTGCCCCAGACCGAGAGTTCCTATCTATACCTTGTGGCTAATAGCCACTGATGGACTGCTGCTCCAGATGTTTATCTAATTCCCTCTTGAAGCTGTCCATGCTCGTAGCCGCCGCCACCTCCTGTGGCAGTGAATTCCACGTGTTAATCACTCTTTGGGGGAAGAAGGACTTCCTTTTATCTGTTCTAACCCAACTGCTCAGCAATTTCATGGACTGCCCACGAGTTCTTGTATTGTGAGAAAGGGAGAAAAGGACTTCTTTCTGTACCTGCTCTAGCCCATGCATAATCTTGTAAACCTCGATCATGTCACCCCTCAGCTGTCGTTTCTCCAAGCTTAAGAGCCCCAAGTGCTTCAACCTTTCTTCATAGGGAAAGTGTTCCAACCCTTTGATCATTCTAGTTGCCCTTTCTTGCATTTTTTCCAATGCTGTAATATCTTTTTTGAGGTGTGGCAACCAGAACTGTACACAGTACTCCAAATGAGGTCGCACCATTTATTTATACAGGGGCATTATGATACTGGCTGATTTGTTTTCTATTCCCTTCCTAATAACCTCCAGCATAGCATTGGCCTTTTTCATTGCAGTCGCACACTGTCTCGACATTTTCATGGAGTTATCTACTACGACTCCAAGATCTCTCTCTTGGTCAGTCTCCACCAGTTCGGACCCCATCAACGTGTATTTATAGTTAGGATTTTTGGCTGCAATGTGCATCACTTTGCACTTGGCCACATTAAACCCCATTTGCCATGTTGATGCCCACTCGCCCATCCTCGACAGATCCCTTTGGAGTGCCTCACAATCCTCCCTGGTTCTCACACCCTGAACAACTTTGTGTCATCTGCAAATTTAGCCACTGCACTGCTTACTCCCAACTCCAAATCATTAATAAACAAGTTAAAAAGCATCAGACGGAGTACTGATCCCTGCTGCTTACCTCCTTCCACTGAGAAAACTGCCCATTTATACTCACTCTCTGTTTCCTTTTAATTAGCCAGTTTTTGATCCACAAAAGGACTTGTCTTTTTATCCCATGACTATTGAGCTTACTTAGGAGCCTTTGATGAGGAACTTTATCAAAAGCTTTCTGGAAGTCAAGGGGTCCCCCTTGTTCACATGTTTGTTTACTCCCTCAAAGAACTCTAACAGGTTAGTGAGACAAGATCTTCCCTTACAGAACCCATGCTGTGTCTTCCTCAAGAGATTTTGTTCATCAGTGTGCCTACTAATTTTTTTCCTGAATAACAGTTTCCACAAACTTACCCGGTATCGACGTCAGACTGACTGGCCTGTAATTTCCCGGATCTCCTCTGGAACCCTTTTTAAAGATAGGAGTGACATTCGCTACCTTCCGGTCCTCAGGAATGGAGGCAGATTTTAAGGAAAGATTACAGGAGATCCACAAGTTCACATTTGAGTTCTTTCAGAACTCTCGAATGTATGCCATCTGGGCCCGGTGATTTATTTATTTTTAAGTTGACTATCAGACATAGGACCTCCTCTCTCGTCACCTTAATCTGACTCAGGTCTTTCAACCCCCCTCCCGAAATCAGTGGTTCTGGAGGGGGCAGGCACTTCTCATCTTCCACAGTGAAGACAGAGGCAAAAAAATGCATTTAGCATCTGAGCCATTTCCCTATCATCCTTCACTACACCTTTTACCCAAGGGCCCCACTGCTTCCCTGGCTGGTTTCCTACTTCTAATATATTTGAAGGAAGTTTTATTGTTGGTCTTTATGTTTTTTGTAATATATGCCTCATATTCTCTTTTTGCCTACCTGATCACAGTTCTGGCACAGCTGTTCTTGAAAAGGGTTCTTTTTAAAATCTCTTCTCTCCTCCTCCTCTTCCTCCCCTTCCCTTTCCTGCAGGCAGGGCAGTTTACAACAGGATAAGAACAACGGATAATATGGATTAAATTAAAAACACTGAAGTCCCTCCCCTCCTCAAACCCCGCCCTCCTCGGGCTCCATTAGGGTTGCCAGTCTCCAGGTGGGGCCTGGGGATCCCCAGCTTTTACAACTGATCTCCAGCTGAGAGAGATCAGCTCCCATGGAGAAAATGGCTGCTTTGAAGGGTGGACTCTTTGGCATTGTACCATGTTGAGGTTTCTCTCCTCCCCAAACCCCGCCCTCTCCTGGATACACCCCCAAAGTCTCCAGGTATTTTCCAACCTAGACTTGGCAACCCTAGGCTCCATTCCCCAAATCTCTGGGTATTTCCCAACCTGGAGCTATCAGCCCTACACAGGATGGAGGCAGGGCGTGAACCAGTGACCCACTGACAGAAAAGGGGGGCAGACCTTTGCTCTTAGGGTTATCACCTGTTCAGGCTTTCCTTCTCTCGCCAGTTACTTTGAACAGGAGATGGAAATGGGGGGGTGGGGGGGAGAGAGTTGTCTTTGCCACCTGCTTTTCATGTTACTTTTTATATCGTCTGGCATCCCCCCAAGAACAGCTCCTGGTCCTCCTTCTAGTGCTGTTTTTGAGTTTAATTGAATTATGTCGCTGTTTTAACCGTATTTTTAATTGCTTGAGTGATTTAATTTTGGGGCTTTTTTTTTTTTTTTTTCATGTTCACTGCCTTATGGACTCCAAGTGTTTCTCCAAGCTAAAGAGCCCCAAGAGCTTTCCTTACAGGGAAAGTGTTCCAACCCTATTGTCATTCTAGTTGCCCTTTTCTGCACTTTCCCCAATGCTATAATATCCTTTCAGAGCTGTGGTGACCAGTCTCTGTCCTTAGACCCCTTCAGCTATTTGCTCAAAGGTTGAAACACTTTACACATGCTCAGAAGCACTCAATCTGAAATGCCAGATTTTTTTTTCTTTTTTTTAATGCCCCTTCCCTGTTGATCTCTCTTGGCTCTGCCCGGCATTATAATATGATACATCCTTTGCCTTTCAAAGGATGTGGCGGAATGGGCTTGCTCTGTCCAAGAGGTCCTGTTCCACCCTGCCCTCCAAAGTTTTCCCGACACCTAAAGAGGCCTTAATCTCTCTCTGGTGACCTGCCACCACTACCTGACCCTTGAAAGGAATTGCCCGTTGGGAGGGTCAGGACTCCCAGCTTCCCTTCTCAGATCCGAGGCCAGTGTCTGGTCACCATGGGGACAGTTTACTGCCTTGTATACCCTTGGAGGGATGGCCACTTGCCAACTGCCTGCCTTCCCCCAGACGCTCTATTTAAGAAGAAGAGGAGGAGGAAGAGATTGGATTTATACCCCGCCCTCCACTCCCCAAGGGAGTCTCAGAGCGGCTTCCAAACTCATTTCCCTCCTCCTCCCCACAACAGACACCTTGTGAGGTAGGTGGGGCTGAGAGAGCTCTTTCCCAGGCTGTCCTTGAGGGAACAGCTGGTACAAAGCTATGGCTTGCCCAAGGTCATCCAGCCAGGTGCAAGTGGTGGAGTGGGGAATCAAACCCGGTTCTCCCAGATTAGAGTCCGCGCACTTAACCACTACACCAAACTGGCTCTCAATTTAAAATAGTGCTTCAAAGACGGTGGAGGTCTATGTGGTACAGAGAACCACTACCAACATCAAAAGCTATAAAGTATGTATTAAAAAGAAAATGTTCACTAGCATACTTTTAGCACAGCACCAGACTGAGCACGGGATTCCAAAGAAATGGGTAAAATGCAAATCCTCTGTCCCTCTCTCTATACATGCCCTATCAGATGTTAACATAAAGGACAAACTTCTAAAGCTTTGTAACCTACAGATCTCTACAGCATTCCCATTACCTTGATGCTTTCTGTAGCTCTCTGGGCCAGCACATGGTCAGTGGCTGCCCCCTCCAGACCTCAGCTAAGAGTTCTGTCTGATCTGATGGGCTCAGCACCAAAAAAAAGAGCTTCTTCCTTGCTCCCTAGAGTTTTATCATCTCTCTAATCCCCACCCACTGACCAGGTCAGGCTAGTTCAGCAAAGCTTTTCCTGGAGTCTCTAGAGTATTCCTTCCTGAAACCTCTCTAGTATCTAATACCTCCACATCTCTGTCCCCTGCTTGGAGAAGGGGGAGGGCTTGATTTACCCACTATCTCTCTTGCTAGCTCCATAACATCTGTATGAAGGTGGGCTGAGATATGTCTGGAAAGCAGTTGAACTGGCCTCCATCCCCCACTTCCTGCCTGCTCTCTGCCCAGAGAAAGAAAGGGGGAAAAAAACTTTTAAAACTCAGAGTGAAGGTTTTTTCATTCCAAACCTCCAAAGGGGAAAAAAAATGCATTTCTTCACAAAGGACATGAACTCCCCCTCCCCCGCTGCCACCCTTTTCAATTCAAGCCCAATTTTCCAAGCGGTATACATGATGCAACTGAAACTAATTTGTATAATTTGCTTAAATTGCATCACGGATTCAAATTACCCTGTTGACAAATCTCTCTTTTTCTTCTCGTTTTTCCCCCTTTTGGCCCCTGCCTCGAACATAGGACCCATTCGGAGGCCCCTGCCTCGAACCTGGGACACATGATCTGCGACTCACCCACGTGCAGCCCACCTGCCCCCACACACCTTGTTCACCCTGCTGCCGACTCACTGTCTCTCACCTCCTCTTCCTCCGGCCTTTTCTTCTCCTGCCTCACTTCTCTCACACCGAGGTCTGTTCGGCCCCATCCGTCTCTTTCTACAACACGTGAAATCTACCCGGTTTAGATAAAGACCAAGATGACACAGAACAGGGAGGAGCTGTCGAGGTTTCAGAGGACGTGTTACCCCACGGCTTGCAATCTGTACCGGCACAAAAGGAGAGAGCTGACTTACGAAAAAAGAAATCCATCTTCTCCCACAGATGAAGTTGTGCCCCAGTTTTCTGTTGTATTAAATTCAAGTTGCCCTGACCTTGGATGGCCAAAGCTAGCCCAGTCTCAACAGATCACTGAAGCGAAGCAGGGTGAGCCCTAGTTAGTACCTGGACATAGGGTTGCCAGGACTGGGTTGGAAAATACCTGGAGACTTTGGGGGTGGATCCAGGAGAGGGTGGGGTTCAGGGAGTGGAGGGGCCTCAGCACGGTACAATGCCATGGAGTCCATCCTTCAAATCAGCCATTTTCTCCGGGGGGGAACTGATCTCTGCTGGGGATCAGTTGCAAAAGTGGGAGATCCCCAGGCCCTACGTGGAGCCTGGCAACCCTACCTGAACAGGAGACTGCTGAGAACATAAGAACACAAGAGAAGCCAATGTTGGATCAGGCCAACAGCCCATCCAGTCCAACACTCTGTGTCCCACAGTGGCCAAAAACTCCAGGTGCCCTCAGGAGGTCCAGCAGTGGGGCCAGGACACCAGAAGCCCTCCCACTCTTGCCCCCACCCCCACCCCGTCAAGCACCAAGAATACAGAGCATCACTTGCCCCAGACTGAGAGATCCTATCTATACCTTGTGGCTATTAACCACTGATGGACCTCTGTTCCATATAAGAACACAAGAGAAGCCAGTGTTGGATCAGGCCAGTGGCCCCTCCAGTCCAACACTCTGTGTCACACAGTGGCCAAAAATACCAGGTGCCCTCAGGAGGTCCAGCAGTGGGGCCAGGACACTAGAAGCCCTCCCACTGTTGCCCCCCCCCCCTTAAAAGTACCAAGAATACAGAGCATCACTTGCCCCGGACTGAGAGTTCCTATCTATACCTTGTGGCTAATAGCCACTGATGGACCTCTGCTCCAGATGTTTATGAAGTCCAGGGTTGCTAGGCAGAGGCAGGCAGTGGCAAACCTCCTCTGTATTTATTTATTTATTGCTCTGAACTGGACGCCCTAGGCTAGCCCAGTCTTGTCAGAGGTTGAAAGCTAAGCTGGGCCGGCCCTGGGACTTGGATAGTAGATTACCAAGAAAGTCCACGGTTGTTATATAGAGGCCGGCATTAGCAAATCGCTTCTGTGCGTCTCTTGCCTTGAAAACTCTACTGGGTTAATACGACTCAGCTGTCCGTATTTACCAGGGGCAGTCCCTTTGTCAGATAAGGCACTGTTCCAATTTTGTACCTTTGGAGGATCTCGTGTTCCAGTGAAACTTGGCATGAGTTGGCGTTCTTCAGGGTGCTGCTCGCATTCCAGGAACCTCGGAGGTAAATCTTGGGGTGAAGAATGGAACCGTCCGGCCCCTGCAGCAGATCAGACCAGAAGGACTAGGAGATGGACCGTTGCACAGACTGTGGCTACTGAGGCAGGTTCATAGGTAGAGGTGCTGGCAAAGTTTGCCCTCTTTCAAGTCAGAGCATGAGTATCCACGGGTGGGGCTGTGACAATGGTAAAGCCCCGGCCTTGCATGCAGAAGGTCCCAGGTTCAATCCCCAGCATCTCCAGTTAAAAGGACCAGGCAGGAGGTGATGGGAAAGACCTCAGCCTGAGACCCTGGAGAGCTGTAAAGAGTGGCTGTGGCTCAGTGGAAGAGTCTCTGCTTGGCATGCAGAAGGTCCCAGGTTCAATCCCTGGCATCCCCACTTAAAAGGACCAGGCAGGAGGTGATGGGAAAGACCTCAGCCTGAGACCCTGGAGAGCTGTAAAGAGGAGCTGTGGCTCAGTGGAAGAGTCTCTGCTTGGCATGCCGAAGGCCCCCGGTTCAATCCCCGGCATCTCCAGTTGAAAAAGGATCCGGTAGGAGGTGATGTGAAGGACCTCTGCCTGAGACCCTGGAGAGTGGCTGTCCATCTGAGTAGACAAGACTGACCTTGATGGACCCACAGTCTGATTCAGTATAAAGCAGTTTCATGTGTTCATGTGATAGAGCCTCTGCTTGGCAGGAAGAAGGTCCCAGGTTCAATCCTCGCCATTAAAAAGGACCAGGCAGGAGGTGATGCGAAAGGTCTTTCTCTGCCTGAGACTCTGAAGAGCTACTGCCAATCTGAGTAGATGAGACTGACTGTGATGGACCAGCGGTCTGATTTGATATTAGGCAGCTTCGTGCGTTCTTGAGTTCACATGCCTTTTGGAAGGCTGGGAAGACAGGTGTGAGATGTACCATATCCTCAGAGGCTGTTCCGTTCCCCAAAGGAAGCCTGCTTTTGGGGTGAAGCCACCTGGACTGTGTCAAGGGGAAAGCATAAGCATTGGCTTAGCCCGTGAGAGGTGGTCTTCAACAGGTACAAGCCCCAAGACGCATGAGACTGTAGTGGTAAGAACCAGCCACAGCAATGGAACCGGAAGCCAACAAGAAGAAGAAGAGAAGAGGAGATTGGATTTATACCCCACCCTCCACTCCCCAAGGGAGTCTCAGAGCGGTTTACAAACTCCTTTCCCTTCCCCTCCCCACAACAGACACCCTGTGAGGTAGGTGGGGCTGAGAGAGCTCTGAGACAACTGTCCTTGAGGGAACAGCTGGTACAGAGCTACGGCTTGCCCAAGGTCATCCAGCCAGGTGCAAGTGGAGGAGTGGGGAATCAAACCCGGTTCTCCCAGATTAGAGTCTGCGCACTTAACCACTACACCAAACTGGCTCTCAAAATTGCACCAAATGAGTAGCTGCTGCAATTAGCCTGTTGTATAACTGTATCGCCTTACCCCGGTCGGCAGACAGGTGGCCTCATTTGGCACCCGCCGACAGCTTGGAGTCTTCTTCAAAGGCGCCCCAACTTAGAACACTTAACTTTAATCCAGCCCTGGGGCTATAAAATGTTACTTTCCAGCATACGCTTTAGTCCTTGGCACAGTTACACCTTCTTAATCCCATACATTTTGACTGGTCTAACTCTGTTTAAGATGGCACAGTTAATTACCAGGTTGTCATCATGGGGGATGGTCTAGAGGGTTGGTCACCCTTCTCCAAACTTGGTCATTGGACTCGCAATCTTTTGCGTCTCCGCTCATCCATCTTGTGCTTGATACGGTAGGCGTGGGCGCGTCCAGGTGAGTTCCTTCCCCCACTCTTTTGGGGAAGAAGACTCCCTCCCAACCTTTCTATGACTTGCTTTGATGGCCAATATCTTTGTGAACTATAAAGCCAGAGGATAGTTTTAATAGTACACAACTCTGTGTCTTTGTGGGTTTAATTACCAATCTCCTCCTCGCCCTTATCTGGCTAGGCGGGGTATAAATCCAAGTAAATAAATAAATAAGAAGCATGCTCAACTTTCAAGATGATCCCGATAGACCGGGGAGCTGGCTTGGTTAGATGAAGCTCCACAACAACAGCTGTACAAAGGTAATTATTTCCTATGAATATACACAAAGCATTGCACAACGAGAAACGACTGAAAACAATACCCGGTGATGTTGCTTGATCTAAAGTTAGAGGATGTAAACATAAGTAAAAGAACATTGATTTGGTATATGGTAACGACAGCAAGAATGGTTTACACACAAAGTTGGAAATCGGAGAAAACTCCAGAATTATGGGAATGGTTGAGAAAACTGCTATTTATGGCGGAAATGGACAAGAAAATTAAACAATCAAGACTCAGCGAAGTTCTCAGAAGATTGGAAAGATTTGAAGGAATATATGGAGCGAGAGTGGAATTTGAAAGACAATATTTTTACACTTTCTAACTATTGAAGAGAGGGACAGAATCATATCACAAAAAATGAATTTTTAGTTAGTCGTGAAACTAAACCTTTTTTCTTTTTTAATCAATATAATTTTTAAATGTATAAAAGTTATAATAGCTCAAAATGTTACCTTAGGGGGCAAATACTTTTAAAATACATGCTTACCGGTTGATATATATGAAGGTGCGGGTGGGGTGGGAAGTCATTTAATGATTATATTTTTTTAGCTAATTATGCAATCTTATAGAGAAAGGAATATGTATAAAAGCTAATTGCATTTGAGAATAATGGAAAAATAAAATTCTATTGCAAAAAAAAAAAAGCAATACCCAGCGCAAAGGCTGCAACTCCAACTCCACTAGTGAATAGACCAAGATGGGTCGCCATGTTAGTCTGTCTCTAGCCGTAGCCAAGAACCAGAGTTCAGGAGCACCTCAAAGACTAACAAAATTTGTGGCGGGGGATAAGCTTTCGTGAGTCACTGCTCATTACTTCTTCAGATATCTGAAGAATATAGGTCAAGACGTAGCTATACTTTTAGAGCAAGACGCAGATATAGATCAAGTGCAGACCAAGATGGAGAGCCATCTGTCTGTAGCAGAAGAAAACAGCAAGACCAATTTCCCTCAAGCCGCTGCTCCGTCCCCGCTCTTCCCTCTGCCCCAATCGTGTCAATTTCCCACTATTTGCTGTGCGGCCACATCTTGCCCGATTCCCCCCCGCATCTACTCAGTCGTCAAAAAAACAGGATCAAGCAGATGTGGGGGGAAATCGGGCAAAGCTGTGGGGCAAAATGTGGCTGCACAGCAAATAGTGGGAAATTGACACTTACAATCGGGGCAAAGGGAAAACAGTCCAAGAGTCCAGGAGCACCTTAAAGACTAATAAAATTTGTGGCAGGGGAGGAGCTTTCATGAGTCACAGCTCACTTCTTCAGATACCTGAAGTAAAGTAGTATTTCCTTTTGTCTGTCCTGTACCTACTGCCCATCAGCGTCATTGGATGCCCTCGAGTTCTAGTCGTCTGGGAGAAAAAGTTCTCTCTCTTTCTTCATAGGGAAGGTACTCCAACCCCCCATATCATCATGGTTCCCCTCCTCTGTACTTTTTATTCCTTGCCCAAACAAAGTGATTTTGCAGTGGGGGTCAGACGCAAACTCCTGTCCCTGATCAGCTGTGAATCAACTCCCCCCCCCCAAAGGATTCCATGTCCCAGCAGCAAATTGAGAGGCATCAGAAGCCGGCCGACTCTCAGCTGATCTTCCCAACCAGCGGTGAGTGGAATTTCGATTCTCCCCAGCCCAACTTCTCTGGATAAGCAATTGACAAAACCGCAGCTATTACAAATATAACACCAAAAACCAAAATAGCTGCAATGCGCTAACAAAAATGTAGTTCACAATAGTAGGATTCAATACAATACAATTGCTAGTTTGGAGAGCCAGTTGGTGTCGGGGTTAAGTGTATGGACTCTAATCTGGGAGAACCGGGTTTGATTCCCCACTCCTACACTTGTACCTGCTGGATGACCTCGGGCAAGCCATAGCTCTATACCAGCTGTTCTCTCAAGGACAGTTGACTCAGAGCTCTCTCAGCCCCACCTACCTCACAGGGTGTCTGTTGTGGGGAAGGGAAGGGAAAGGAGTTTGTAAGCCGCTCTGAGACTCCCTTGGGGAGTGAAAGGCGGGGTATAAATCCAATCTCTTCTTCTTCTCTTCTCCTCCTCCTCCTCCTCCTTCTTCTACTATACAGATCGTGAGATCGGCTTAGGAAAGTCTTGAAAAATGATGTGTGTTCTACATTGAACTTATGAATTTATTGGAATGGCCGGATCCAAAGGAAAAGTATTTCTGCAGTGTAGACCTTCAGCTTGCCTGAAGGTCCTCTTCTGACGAAGAATCCTTGAAACAAAAACAATTACCAGACGTTCATCAGATATCGTATTGGACCCCTAAATATTGTATTGGACTCCTATAATTTATTGTACTGTATTAAATCTTACTATTGTGAACTACATTTTTGTTAACGCATTGCAGCTATTTTGGTTTTGGACAACTTCTCCGGATGGCATCAACTATGGGACCCAGCAAAGGACCCAGCAGACTCACAGCTAATGGGGGATTAGATGGGAGTCCACCTGTCCAATTGAACAGCTCCCGGATCAGAAGCGGCGCACAGGTGGTGAGCGCAGATGGAAGGTTTCTGTGCTTCTTGGTCATGCACAATTGTAAGCAAATGGACAGAGCTATGCAAAGAGATACATGTGTACACGAAAGCGTATGTGATTTTCCAGGCCTGCCTGCCTTGCGGATAGCATTGACCTAGACCTCAGCACATATTAATACCATAGAAGTCCACCCTCCAAAGCAGTCGTTTCCCCCTGGCAAACTGATTTCTGTAGGTATGTAGGGCTGCCACGCCAGCTCTGGGTTGGGAAATACCTGGAGATTTAGGGGATGGAGTCTGGGTAGGGTTGCCAAGTCTTGAAAACTCACCGGCGGGGGGGGGGAGTCCTCCTCTCGCCGGGAGTTTCTTCTGGCGCGCGCACTTCGCGCCCGCGCCCATCGACGTCACCGGACGTGACGCAGCACGTTGGGGGCGTTGCCAGGGCGACACTCTGGCAATCGCCCCAAAACTCTATGGTATCATAGAGTTTTCGGGCGATTGCCAGAGCATTGCCCTGGCAACGCCCCCAACGTGCTGCATCACTTCCGGTGATGTCATTACGTCGTCCTCGCTGGACGACGTCGGGGGTGGGGTTCCCCCTGCTGGCCAAATGCTGGCCGGCGGATCGGGAACCCCCTTAGCGGGGGATCCCCCGCCCCCCGGGCTGACTTGGCAGCCCTAAGTCTGGGGGCGGGCGGGGTTTGGGGAGGGGCCTCAGTAGAGTATAATCCCATAGAGCCCACCCACCAATGCAGCCCTTTTCTCCAGGGGAACAGATCTGGGTCAAAAGGATCAGTTGAAATAATGGGGGGCCTCCAGATTCCACCTGGAGGTTGGCAACTTTAGTAGTCTGGAGACCAGTTGTGATTTTGTGAAGATCGTTTCAGAGGGTAGCAGAGCAGCCGAATCGGAGTCTAGTAGACCAACATGTTTTTCAGGGTATGAGTTTTAGAGAGAGTCAGTCAGAATTTTTGTCAGGATTTTTGGGAGATCTCCAGGCCGCATCTGGAGGCTGGCAACCTTAGGGGAGTGCTACATTAGGAAACTGGGGTCAGAAGAGCCAGAGGTAGTAGAAGAAGAAGAAGAAGAGGAAGAAGAGGAAGAGGAAGAAGAAGAGATTGGATTTATACCCTTACCTTCACTACCCGAAGGAGTCTCAGAGCGGCTTACAAACTCCTTTCCCTTCCCCTCCCCACAACAGACACCCTGTGAGGTAGGTGGGGCTGAGAGAGCTCTGAGTCAACTGTCCTTGAGAGAACAGCTTGTACAGAGCTAGTCCAGCATCCTGTCTCACACAGTGGCCAGCCAGTTCCTCTGGAGGGCCAACAACAGGGCACAGAGGCCGAGGCCTTCATAAGAACATCAGAAGAGCCCTGCTGGATCAGACCAGTGGTCCATCTAGTCCAGCATCCTGTCTCACATAGCGGCCAACCAGTTCTTCTGAAAGGCCAGCCACAGGGCAGAGAAGCCAAGGCCTTCATAAGAACATGAGAAGAGCCCCGCTGGATCAGACCAGTGAGGGTCCACCTAGCCCAGCATCTTGTCTCACACTGCGGCCAGCCAGTTCCTCTGGAGGGCCAACAACAGGGCATGGAGGCTGAGGCCTCCCCAAATATGAACATCAGAAGAGCCCTGCTGGATCAGACCAGGGAGGGTCCACCTAGTCCAGCATCCTGTCTCACACTACGGCCAGCCAGTTCCTCTGGAGGGCCAACAACAGGGCACAGAGGCCGAGGCCTTCATAAGAATGTAAAAAGAGCCCTGCTGGATCAGAGCAGTGAGGGTCCATCTAGTCCAGCATCCTGTCTCATACAGTGGCCAACCAGTTCTTCTGGAGGGCCAACCACAGGGCAGAGAAGCCGAGGCCTTCATAAGAACATGAGAAGGGCCCTGCTGGATCAGACCAGTGAGGGTCCATCTAGTCCAGCATGCGGTCTCACACAGTGGCCAACCAGTTCCTCTGGGGGGTCGAACACACAGGGCATAGAGGCCAAGGCCTTCCCCTGAGTTTGGTTCCTGGTGCTGGTACTCAGAGGTTTACTGTTTATGAAGGGTTCTCGTTGTGGCTCCCAATCCACAAAATGTGAATCACTTGGGGTTGCCAGCCTCCAGGTGGGGCCTGGGGATCTCCCGGTTTTACAACTGACCCCCAGCTGATAGAGGTCAGCTCCCTTGGAGAAAATGGCTGCTTCGAAGGGTGGACTCTATGGCATTGTACCATGCGGAGGCCCCTCCCCTCCCCAAACCCCACCCTCGCCCGGATACACCCCCAAAGTCTCCAGTTAATTTCCAACCCAGAACTGGCAACCCTAGAACCACTTCGGCAGGGCTTGTGCAGGAAAACCTCATGGTGGATTGGGCTCAGAATAAAGGAACTGACTTCCTTCATTTTTCTGTTTGAGGCCTCAAACCTACTTGGCCAGACCCCGATAACAGGCTTTTAAAACACTGGACGTGAACCTCCCATTACCAAGCACCATCTGCAGGGGGGGGGGGATTATTGCTTCATTAAACAGCAGTTAAACTGCTGCAACCCAGCTCTTGCCTACGATATTAAAGGGAGGAAAAGGGTCATCAACTTCCAGCGTTCCATCGGCCCATAAAACCCGTTCCAGGACAGCTCCCAGACTCTGGATCGGTATGGCTCACCCTTCCGCCAGGCCGTAAATCTGTAGAAACAGTAAGAGATTAAAAAATTATGTGCAGCAAGGGCCCATTAGATCTCTCGGCGTCATGTCTGGCTCTTGGAGAGAGGTTAGGCTGCCAGACTCCCGGTGCGGACAGGACGTCTCGCAGAACTGCAACTGATCTCCAGACTCCAGAGATCGGTTCCCCTGGAGAAAATGGCTGCTCTGGAGGGTGGAGTCTATGGCATGATACCCCTCTGCGGCCCCTCCCCTCCCCTGCGGCTCCGCCTTCTGTAAGCTCCACCCCCCAAATGAACTGGAGTTCCCAACCTGGGATTGGGGACCCTCTGTCAGGAGCAAGGGAGCTCCGGCAATTGCAGCTCAGACTCTGTCCGAGGGCACTGCCAGAGAGTGTAAAGGAGAACAGACTTGACTTGACATTGTGGAACTCTTGCAATGCCTGCTTTCAAAATGGCTCCTGTCTCAGGTAGAAGGAGGAGGAAGAGGAGGAGGAGGAGATTGGATTTGTACCCCACCCTTCACTCACTTGGAGTCTCAGAGCGTCTTACAAACTCCTTCCCCTTCCCCTCCCCACAACAGGCACCCTGTGAGGTAGGTGGAGCTGAGAGAGCTCTGAGAGAACTGCCCTTGAGAGAACAGCTGTGACAGAACTACGGCTTGCCCAAGGTCATCCAGCAGGTGCAAGTGGAGGAGTGGGGAATCAAACCTGCTTCTCCCAGATTAGAGTCCGCGCACTTAACCATGGCACCAAACTGGCTCTCGCACAACTTCCCGGGCTCACAACCTCCAGGGGGTGGCTGGAGATCTCCCGCTATGACGACTGATCTTCAGGTGAGAGAGACAGTTTACCTGGAGAAAACATTTCATAGAATCATAGAATGTTAAGAGTTGGAAGGGACCTTGCAGGTCATCTAGTCCAATCCCCTGCACTCTGCAGGAGCAGAGCCGAAAGACAGCCCTACAACATACCCGAAAGACGGTTGTCCAGCCTCCGCTTGGAAACGTCCAGCGAAGGAGCATCCGCCACCCCCCGAGGCAGTCCGTTCCACTGCTCAACCACCCTTACAGTTAGGAAGTTCCTCCTGATATTTAGCCAGTATCAACTCCCTTGTAATTTCGACCCATTAGATCTAGTCTTGCAATCCAGAGCAAGAGAGAATAGACCTGCTCCATCTTCTATGTGACCGCCCTTCCGATATTTGAAGACTGCAGTCATGTCCCCTTGAAGCCTTCTCTTTCACAGGCTAAACATCCCCAACTCTTTCAGCCTTTCCTCATATCATAAGACTTGGATTCTAACCCTCCCACCAACCTGGTTGCCCTCTTCTGGACACGCTTGTCACCACCCTTCCTCAAACGCGGTGCCCAAAACTGGACCCAGTACTCTAGGTGAGGCCTGGCCATAGCAGAACAGAGCGGAACGACCACCTCCCGTGATCCAGACATAGGGTTGCCAAGTCCGGGTTGGAAAAGACCTGGGGACTTTGGGGGTGGAGCCAGGAGAAGGCGGGGTTTGGGGAGGGGCGGGGCCTCAGCAGGGTACAAGGCCACAGAGTCCACCCCTCAAAGCAGCCATTTTCTCCAGGGGAGCTGATCTTTGTCAGCTGGAGATCAGTTGTAAAAGCGGGAGATCCCCAGGCCTTACCTGGAGGCTGGCAATCCTATCCAGACACCATGCCTCTGTTAATGCGTCCTAAGATTGCGTTCGCTTTCCTTGCAGTCACATCGCACTGCAGGCTCATGTTTAGCTTGTGATCAGCCAGAGTGCCTAGAGCCCTTTCACATGTGCGGCTGTCAAGTTTAAAATGGGAACGTATCTGGCTCAGCCTGACTTTTATCTCTCTCATCTTTAGAGACGGTTAGAAAAAGTGTGGGCTTTTGACATTTCTTACAGCCCTAGTTGCAACACGGTAAGCGGGGAGTCCCAGTTGTGCTGGTGCTTTTTGCAAAAAAAAAAAATATATATATACATCTCTTTGTGGTGGTATTTATCTGTGAGAAAAGGGCATGTGTTTATGGAAAGAATGTCGAGCAACGGATAAGATCAGCGGTGATTCCCCTTTTCCGTCTTGGGTTTGTATGACTTGCTCATTCAACCAGGTAGAACCGTCCTGCCTTTGTTAGAAAGATGAGGGCTTGCAGGCATTAAAACATAAGAACAGTGAACATCAGCAGCGAACAGTGAATACAACAAGCAGTGCTTCGCATTCGGGCTCTTCATTTGGGTGTTGTGTCTCCAGATTAAAATAGCAATACAATTCCTGTTTGAGGAGGTAGGGTCAACTTGACCTGACCTTACATACTGAGTGTATTTTAAGCAGCTAATTTTTTTTTTGGCCTTCAAGTCACAGCTGATTTATGGCGACTCCCTAGGGTTTTCAAGGTGAGAGACTGTCAGTTAACTGCCGTGAATTCTTTTCAATAACTGTATGACTGCTACAAGGTGTATTTACATGGTCTCTGAAAAGGTTATCGGCTTTTGTGTGTTTTACCCTCATGATTGGTGACAGGTCCCGCCCGGGAGTTCTCAGTGGAGCCATGACTCCCTCCTCTGGAATGCGTGCTCCGCTCCGCACGCTTGCTTGCTTTCTTGCTTGGTTGCTTCGCTTGTGCATGCCCGGCTAAGTTACTTGCTTCTCCCCTGTTATCTGTTTTGCCCTGTCCTTGAACAGGAGTTCTAGCAGTTATGTGTGAGCCAAACTCACCGATATTTTGTATTCTTCTTATCCATGTCTTGGGAACTGAACTTTAGAAATGTTCAACATCATTATTCTCTGGGAACTCCATTTCCCGCGTTTTCTATCGGAACTTTTGGCCAGTATATTTGAGCACCTAAAATCCTGCCTAGCGATTGGTGGAATATCCTTAAGCCATATTTCATATCCAGTATATCAATACCTGTAATCCCTAACCCCAGTATTACTAACAGTGGAAGTGTTTGACTCCAATGATCTTCTCTACAAATAAAGGACTTACTGCTTAAGGAGACCTGTTGTGGACTGTATCTTTTGGGACATTCTCACAGAGACAAACAGAGATGGCTTGCCATCGCCTGCCTTTGTACTAGTGACCCTGGAGCTTTCTCTCTGCGTAGCAACCCTGGACTTCCTTGGTGGTCTCCCATCCAAATACCGACCACGGCTGACCCTGCTTAGCTTCCGAGATCTGACACAATCAAACTAGTCTGGGCTAGCTGAGTCAAGAAGCTTTTAAACACTTACATTATAATACAAATATAAATTTTAAAAGGACAGAGCCATTCTGAGCTGTTTTCTGTGGCCCCAGAAGACCCAACGAGTTGAAATTGAGTCAGAAGAGTTTTCGGCTAAACATTAGAAAGAACTTCCTCACAGTTAAGAGCGGTTCCTCAGTGGAACGGGCTTCCTCGGGAGGTGGTGGGCTCTCCTTCTCGGGAGGTTTTCAAGCAGAGGCTGGAGGGCCATCTGACAGCAGTGTGGATTCTGCGAACTTGAGCAGATCACGAGAGGGGGGGCAGGAAGGGTTGCACCAGTGCTTAGTTCTCGTGGCCCTTTCTTGCATGCCCAGGGAAATGCTGATCGCCCCTTTGGGGTCAGGAAGCAATTCTTCTCCAGGCCAGTTTGGTCGGGGATCCTGAAGGGGTTTTTTTGGCCATCTTCTGGGCATGGAACAGGGCAAGGGCGTAGACTTTCCCATTTCTGGGGGGGGGGGGGGCTGGGGCTGGGCCAGAGACGTCACAGGCCATTGTCTCCGAGGGAGGCTCAGCACTTCCTGAAAAAGTTTGAGGGGGGGCTCCAGCTCCCCAGCCCCCCTGAAGTTGATGCCTATGGAACAGGGGGTCACTGGGGTGTGTGTGTGGGGGGGGGGGGAAGGTAGTTGTGAATTTCCTGCCTTGTGCAGAGGTTTGAACAAGATGACCCTGGAGGTCCCTTCCAGCTCTCGGGTTCTATTTCTATATTATCATGTCTCACAGTGAGTCAGACCACTGGTCCATCTCTCCCAGAACAGAGTCTATTCTATCTGGCAGCAATCCTGGCTATCTGGAATACTTTTTGTTTTAAGCCAGAGATGCCCGGAGGTGAAGCTATGGCTTCCTCCATGCGTGCAAAACCTCCATCTTTACCTTACTCTCTTTCTCCATGGCTCAGGGCAACATACATAGGTCTTTCCCATTTTATCTTCACAACAGTCTTGCAAGGTCGGTTCAGCCGAGAGAGAGCGCTAGAAGTCACATGGGCAGTCTCACCCAATCGGTAAACACATTATGAGCTGAATGACTAATATGATGTCACTAGATGTCCAAAAAATGCAATCCTCCAGTTCTATGTGACAAAGAATTGATGTCGCTGAGGGAACAAAATGGGGATTGGCAGGGCAGGCAACCGGCATCAACCCTATGAGACAATATTTTTGCGGGGTGTAGAGAAAAATGGTTTAAAATGAGAAGTATTTCTTTTTTTTTTTTTGTATAATATTTTTGATTGAAGTTAGTAGCAAAACATTAATGATCCACCCTTTGATCGATTACAAGAATATTGTAAAGCCAACAATAACAATAACCATATTTTGCTAAATAACTATCTAGCATATGGATGGATTAACAATGATATTAAACATTTCTGTTGCAACAAATAAAAATTAGGATGGGCTACCACTGAGTTTACAGTCCAATAGCACTAAAATACTAGTAAACTTAGTTAATGTCCATGAATGAGTAGGTTTTTATAGGGTTCCTACCACAGCCACAATGTGGAAGATGTAGAGGGAATATTTTCCTGTTTGTTGAGATAGTCCAGCACCGAGTTCCAAATAGTTATAAATATTGAAGGTGAAGAGGGCTTGTCAAAAAATGAGAAGTATTTCTAACGCGCATGAAACACCCCACAATTATTCAAAGGAGCTGAAAAGTTAATATTATTTACTGATCTTCAAGGGGATGATTGAACACGGGGACTAAATACGTTTCAGGTTTCATCTCTCTTTCCCCTTCCTATAATCGCGACAGCCTGTTTTGTGCTAGGGTTGCCAACCTCCTGGCAGGGGCTGGAGCACTTCTGGAATTACTACTGACCTCCAGACGACAGAGATCAGCTCCCCTAGAGAAAATGGCAACTTCAGAAGGTGGACTCTGTGCCATCACGTTCCCCCCTGAGCTCCCTCCCCTGCCCTCCCTAGACTCCACCCCCAAATCAACAGGAATTTCCCAAACCTGGAGTTGGCAACCCTACTTTCATCTCCATTGACACTCCGTCGAAGTACCCCTTCTATGTCATATCTCCCTGCCTGCTTTAGTTTCACATTAGGGTGACAGAGTTCAGTCTCTAACCTTCAGTCTTAGCCGGTGACTATTTTGGGCCCCGAAGGCATCCGAAATCACTCCAGTTCTTCGACCTGACCTTGTAGAATAAGCATAATTAGAACCCAGCATCCTAATAACGTACAGGGCGAAGCTGTCAATCGGTCGGCCGGTGAGAAGGCAAAGAAGGGGCGCTGCCCTTTTAGGAGAACCAATCGGGTCGCTTGAAACGACTCCCACCCCTGCTGATGAGCCTTCCTTCGGAGTCATTTGTCTTCCCCAATGGCTGCTTGAAGTTCCTGGGGGATCATTTCAGACTTGATCATGGAGTCCAAGAAACGAGAGAAGGGAACACCTCGGAGAAGGTCCCATAAGGCCGGGGAATAGATCAGCTTTGCTTCCCGTCGATTCTAATTATATATGCAACCCAGTACTTTGTGCTTTCTGGGGATCTTAATATCTTGCTTTCACGTTTGTTTCCCCCGCACACATTGCCCCGTTTTCTCCCTTGATCTCCTGGAACCGCTATTTTCCTGTTCCTCTTCTTCTGGATTGCAAGAAAGTCTCCCCCTCCACCTGATTTTTTCCAAAATAATTTCTACATGAGATTCGCTTTGAGCATTTAATAAAACAGTAACAGTGGGGAGGGAAGGCGGCATTGGCATAGCTCAATCCCGGCAGATCTCAGAAGCTAGGTAGGGTCGTATTTGGAAGGGGGACCACCAAGGAAGGCTCTGCAGAGGAAGGCGATGGCCAACCACCTCTGCTTCTCTCTTGCCTTGGAAGCCCCTTGCTGGGGGAAGCTAAGCAGGGTCGGTATTTGGAAGGGAGACCACCAAGAAAAGCTCTGCAGAGGAAGGCCATGGCCAACCACCTCTGCTTCTCTCTTGCCTTGGAAGCCCCTTGCTGGGGGAAGCTAAGCAGGGCCGGTACTTGGAAGGGGGACCACCGAGGAAGGCTCTGCAGAGGAAGGCCATGGCCAACCACCTCTGCTTCTCCCTTGTCTTGGAAGCCCCTTGCTGGGGGAAGCTAAGCAGGGCCAGTACTTGGAAGGGAGACCACCAAGGAAGGCTCTGCAGAGGAAGGTGATGACAAGCCACCTCTGCTTCTCCCTTGCCTTGGAAGCCCCTTGCTGGGGTTGCCATATGTCAGAAGCTAAGGAAGGTCGGTACTTGGATGGGAGACCACCAAGAAAGGCTCAACAGAGGAAGGAAAAGGCAAACCATCTTGCCTTGGAAGCTCTTTGCTTGGGGTCGCCATAAGTTGGAAGCTAAGCAGGGTTGATACATGGTACTTGGAAGGGAGACCACTAAGGAAGGCTCTGCAAAGGAAGGTGAAAGCAAACCATCTCTGCTTCTCTCTTGCCTTGAAAGCCCCCTTGCCAGGATGGTCGCAAGTTAGAAGCTAAGCAGGGTCATTACTTGGAAGGGAGACCACCAAAGAAGGCTCTACAGAGGAAGGCAATGGCCAACCACCTCCGCTTCTCCCTTGCCTTGAAAGCCCCTTCCTGGGGTTGCCATAAGTCGGAAGCTAAGCAGGGTCGGTACTTGGATGGGAGACCACCAAGGACGGCTCTGCAGAGGAAGGCAATGGCCAACCACCTCTGCTTCTCCCTTGCCTTGACAGCCCCTTCCTGGGTTCACCATAAGTCAGAAGCTAAGCAGGGTCGGTACTTGGACGGGAGACCACCAAGGAAGGCTCTGCAGAGGAAGGCCATGGCCAACCACCTCTGCTTCTCCCTTGCCTTGGAAGCCCCTTCCTGGGGTTAAGTCAGCTGCAATTTGACAACACTTTATGCATACACACATACAAGCACTGACTATTATTTATTATGCGGCAGCGTCTCAGAATTTTACATGCTCCTAACTGTCTGCAGACTCTAAAGCAACCACCCTGCGAATGCTGTGAAGCACAGCAGCTTCAAAGACGCTCCTAGAATTTGTTGGGGGGGGAGGGGAAATGCCCTGAATTCATGCAACCAAGTTTCAAACACTGAGAGTTTCATTCTTGGTAGCAGAACCACAGTTATGGAACTCCCAGATTCTCTCCCCCAGCCTGAGGTTCACCAAGCTTTTATGTTTAGAACTTACTGCAAAATATAACTTGCGTTTTGAAAGTGCTGATACTTTGCCCACGGCTGTGGCAAGTCCCGCTGCCCTAAACAAGTGCGAGAACACCCACAGTCCTGACACAAGATGTGACAAGATCAAGGGACCTGCTATTATGGTGCATGCTTCAGACAAAAAAGGGCAAAGACGCCCCATTTTCCAGCCCTTTGCTGCTACACTAGGCACCTCCACCCACACGAAACTCCCCACACGCTCAGCTCGAGAGCACAGGCCTTCCTCTGCCATCAGAGATGTGGCGGTTCGCAGGCAAGAAGGGATCTTGTGTATTTTTTGCTGCAGTAACTAAAAATTCGAACTCGGAACCCCAGGATGCGTGGTTCGTCCCATCTTGATTTGCCATCTTCTTCTAGATGAAAATGCCGCTGCCTCGGCATGTTTTGGATCTGGGTGGGAATCAGTTATTTTGACTCCTGGATTTGATTTCTTCTTTGCATTTGAGATTCAAGTGGGTCGTTGTGTTGGTCTGAAGCAGCAGGACAAAATTTGAGTCCGGTGGCGCCTTTAAGACCAGATAAGTTTTAAGCTTTTGTGTGCATGCATTCTTCATTCAGATACAGTCTATACCTGAAGAAGTGTGCATGCACATGAAAGCTTGCACCTTGAATCAAACTTTGTTGGTCTTAAGGGCGCCGGTGGACTCGAACTTTGTCCTTTGCACTTTGCGATGGTCTTTGTTTTTGGTCTTCTGCTGGGTATTGTATTATTCTACTGCTGCTGCTATTTTTAGTGCCTTATTGTTTTGTTATTCAAGCCTAGCCACCTTGAGGGTCCTACATGGATGGAAAAGCAGGCTGAAAATATCTAGGGTTTTAACTTTTTGCGTTTAAAACATTTATTAGCTGCCTTTCCACCTGGAGGCACTCCAGACGGCTTACAATAGAAATAAAGCAGCGATTATAAAAACACCGCGTGCTCCATGATTTAAAATGTCCGATCACGACTGCCAATCTTTCTTTCTTTCTTTCTTTCTTTCTTTCTTTCTTTCTTTCTTTTTTTTTCTGTCATTCACTGTCCATCTTCCTCAGAGGGACTAAAGGCAGATAACGCCGAGTGAGGCATGCGCAATCGACATACGATGCACTAGGTTTGAGAAGTGTGGAACCACCCGAGAAGAAGAAGAAGAAGAGATTGGATTTATACCCCGCCCTCCACTCACCAAGGGAGTCTCAGAGCAGTTTACAAATTCCTTTTCCCTTCCCCTCCCCACAACAGACACCCTGTGAGGTAGGTGGGGCTGAGAGAGCTCTTTCCCAAGCTGTCCTTGAGGGAACAGCTGGTACAGAGCTATGGCTTGCCCAAGGTCATCCAGCCAGGTGCAAGTGGAGGAGTGGGGAATCAAACCCGGTTCTCCCAGATTAGAGTCCGCACACTTAACCACTACACCAAACTGGCTCTCTGAAGACTGAAGCACAGCAATACATTAAGCAGCACAGAAATGACACAAACAGGATTCTACTTATATGACAGAGGTTTACAAAATTATGCATGGGATAGAGCAGGTAGAGAAAGAAGTCCTTTTCTCCCTTTCTCACAGCACAAGAACTCGTGGGCATCTCCATGAAATTCATGAGCAGTAGGTTCAGAACAGACAAAAAGAAGTCCTTCTTCACCCAAAAAGTCATTAACCCATGGATTTCACTGCCGCAAGAAGTGGTGGCAGCGAGAAGTATAGACAGCTTCAAGAGGAGATTGGATTAACTTGGAGCAGAGGTCCATCAGTGGCTCTTAGCCACAAGGTATACAGGGAACACTCTGTCAGGGGCAGCGATGGCACCTGGGATTTGGCCACTGTGTGACACAGAGTGTGGGACTGGAGGGGCCACTGGCCTGATCCAACATGGCTTCTCTTATGTTCTTGTGTCTGGGGCAGTGATGCTCTGTCATTTTGGTGCTTGGAGGGACACAGTGGAAGGGCTTCTGGAGATCTCCTGATGGTCCCTGGGTTCTGGCCATTGTGTGACACAAAGTGTTGACCTGGATGGGCCATTGGCCTGATCCAACACTGGTTTCTCTTATGTTCTTATATGGAGGAGGGATCCATCAGTGGCTATTAGCAAACTTGGTTGGTCTTAAAGGTCCCATCGGACTCAAACTTTGTTTTATTGCTGCAGACCAACATGGCTACCCAATAGGACATAAGTCTGATATTAGAAACCACAATATTAAAAAAAACAGTGGGGGAACATTTTAACCTTCCAGGACATTCAGTTGCTGACCTAAGAGTAGCAGTTCCCTTACAAAGGAATTTCAAAGGGAGATTAGAAAGAGGGACTGCTGAATTGCAACTGATAATGATGCGCCAGACAATGCATCCTCCTGGACTGAATCAAGATTTAGGCTTCCTGTCTCATTATCAATGCTGATTTCTCCATGCCTACTACCCCATGGTGTATCATACCTAATACAGTCATGTTTGCTATTGTCATTCAGCATCTGAAATCACTCCACTCTCCAAGATATAAGGACAAATGGACTCACAGTTCAGCTGTTATCTGAAGAAGTGAGCAGTGACTCACGAGAGCTTTTCCCCCGCCACAAATTTTGTTAGTCTTTAAGGTGCTCCTGGACTACTGCAGCTTTCTATTGATTGTGGAAAGCCTCTTTATCATAATCTCGATACACCTTTGAGTAAGCAAATTGAGCTCGAAGTGCTGAATGTTTTGGTATGTTGTCTTTCAAAGGTCATCTCTGCCCTGAACACTTCTGGGCGGCAGACTAGATAGGAAAGTGGGAGGCGAGCCTCTTCTAAATAGGACATGTTGAAACCCCAACTTCCCACCGGCTGGTCGAGTCTGCAAGTTCAGCCTTTGGAGATCAGTGAGGTGAGGCATGTCAAGGGACTTGGTTTCTCTTCCGGCCTCCCGCAGTCCTTGTCACACAAAAGGCTTTCTCAGTTTGACTCAGACCAGCAGAGATATTCTTGTTTTGTTCTCGGTATTAGTGTGAAAACATCCCTGCCGATTTGTCAGCAGTGAGCCCACAACCCCTGCTCTATTTCGCCTTCCTCCAGTCCGCTGTGCGCTGCAGCTGGGCTGCCCAGGTGGGCAGATTCATTGGGGTGGATCTTCTCTCTGGGGGGCTTTCTCTGCAGTGCGATCCGAGGCTTTTACGCGAGAGAAACAGGCGGCGGTTCCAGCACCCAGGTGCACGGCTTGTGGCACGCGAGGGTCTGATTGTAGTCGAGGCCGGATGCTCAACTATCACTGAAATAATTTTTTTTTTCTTTTGCATACGTTGGGTGAAAATTCTCCCTCCCAAAATGGACTCAGTGTTTAAAACCTTGCATATGGAGGGAGGAAAAGTCTCAGCTCAAAACTATATCTGATGTAGAACATTTAGCGTGAAGTAGCGGTCCATCAGTGGCTCTTAGCCACAAGGTATAGATAGGAACTCTCAGTCTGGGGCAAGTGATGCTCTGTATTCTGGGTGCTGGGGGGGGAGGGGCAAGGGAGGGCAAGAAGGGCTGCAGCCAATGTTCCCTCTAAGCTTTGGTGTAGTGGAGCCAGTTTGGTGTAGTGGTTAAGTGCGCGGACTCTAATCTGGGAGAACCGGCTTTGATTCCCCACTCCTCCACTTGCACCTGGCTGGATGACCTTGGGCAAGCCATAGCTCTATCAGCGCTGTTTTCTCAAGGACAGCTTGGGAAAGAGCTCTCTCAGCCCCACCTATCTCACAGGGTGCCTGTTGTGGGGAGGGGAAGGGAAAGGAGTTTGTAAGCCGCTCTGAGACTCCAAGTGAGTGAAGGGCGGGGTATAAATCTAATCTCTTCTTCTCTTCTTCTTCTTCTTCTAAGCTGAGTCAGTGTGAGCTAGCTCGCAGTTTTTGGGCCCCCGGCTCACACACTTTTGTCTCAGCTCAGGCAGGAGGGCTCCAGAGCAAACTGATTGATGCAGGAGCCAAATCGCTCGCTCACCACTTTCATGCCCAGTAGCTCACAAAGTAGCATTCGTGCTCACAAGACTCCACAGCTTGGAGGGAGTACTGGTTTTGCCAGTGTTCAGTTCTTGTGGCCCCTTCTGACACGCCCAGGGAAATGCCAATCACCACTGTGGGATCAGGAAGCAATTTTTCTCCAGGCCGGTTTGACTGGAGATCCTGGAGGTCTTTTTTTGTCATCTTCTGGGGATGGAACAGCAAACGCTGAGGGTGTGCAGAGGGGGAGGGATTTGTGAATTCCCTGCCTTGCGCAGGGGGGGTTGGAGTAGATGACCCTGGAGGTCCCTTCCAACTCTGCGATGCGACGATTCTAAGTGACAAGGGTAGCCACAGCCATTGCCAGGAACTCTGTGGTTCAGAACTTGCTGTTAAGTAGACGTAGACTTTGCCCCCTCTTTCTCCCCAGGACAGTTAGGGGAGCATCGGTGGACAAGGGCCCCAATTCTGGAGGCATCTCACCAGAAGCAGGAAAACAGGAACCGTAATCATGCCCCCCCCCTTTTCCTACAAAAGCAAGTTCAGCCCCAACTTTTGGTACAGTGGCCAACCTACAGGTAGGTCTGGCCATAAGAACATAAGAGAAGCCAGTGTTGGATCAGGCCAGTGGTCCATCCAGTCCAACACTCTGTGTCCCACAGTGGCCAAAAACACCCCAGGTGCCCTCAGGAGGTCCAGCAGTGGGGCCAGAGGACACTAGAAGCCCTCCCACTGTTGGCCCCCTTCCAAGCACCAAGAGTACAGAGCATCACTTGCCCCAGACTGAGAGTTCACAACTATACTTTGTGGCTAATAGCCGCTGATGGACCTCTGCTCCATATGTTTATCCAGTTCCCTCTTGAAGCCGTCCATTCTTGTAGCCACCACCACCACCCCGTGGCAGTGAGTTCCACGTGTTAATCATTCTTTGGGTGAAGGAGGGCTTCCTTTTATCTGTTCTAACCCGACGGCTCACCAGTTTCATGGAGTGCCCCGGAGTTCTTGTATTGTGCGAAAGGGAGAAAAGGACTTCTTTCTCGACCTGCTCTATCTGGAGACCTCCTGGAATTACAACTGGGATCCAGACAATAGAGATTATCCCCCCTGCAGAAAATGGCAACATCTATGGTATTTAGGGTTGCCATGTCTTGCCTGGAAAATACCTGGGGACTTTGGGGGTGGAGCCAGGAGAGGGTGGGGTTTGGGGAGGGGAGGGGCCTCAGCATGGTACAGTGCCATAGAGTCCGCCCTCCGAAGCAGCCATTTTCTCCAGGGGAGGTGATCTCTGCCAGCTGGGGATCAGATGTAAAAGCAGGAGATCCCCAGGCCCCACCTGGAGGCTGGCAACCCTAGTGGTATTATACCATGCGGCAGTCCTTCCCCTTCCCAAATCCCACCCTCTCCAGGCTCATCCCCAGATCTCCAGGAATTTCCGTACCTGGAGCCCGCCATCCTGGCTTTTGGTGGTGAGCGGGAGTTCTCTTAGGGTTGCCAACAACCAGGTAGTGCCTGGACAGGTCCCACAATTGCACCTGACCTCCAGACAACCAAAGATCACAGAATCATAGAATCATAGAGTTGGAAGGGACCTCCAGGATCCTCTAGTCCAGAGCGGGCCAAACTGCGGCTCGGGAGCCATATGTGGCTCTTTCACACATATTGTGCGGTTCCCAGCAGGGCAGCTGGGGAAGTGAAGGGGAGCCATGCTTTTCCTTCCTCCCTCCCTCCTCTCTCCCCATCTATTTGCCTTCTTTCCACCTCTCCCCTCCCCCTCCCTCCCTTCCCTCCTTCCTTCCTTCTTTCCTTCCTTCCTCCCTTCCCCCACCCCCTCCCATCTATTTGCTTTCTTTGTTTCCCTCTTTCTCTTTCTTTCTTTCCACCTCTCTCTCTCTTTCTCTGTCTCTTAGACAAATAAATATCATTAGCAAACAAACAAATATCATTGGACAAATAAATATCATTATCAATATCTGTTTGTACCCATTTGGTGTTATGTTTGGCAGTCTCCTTGAATGTTCATAAAAGGCAAATTTGCATACTTTCCAGTAAAACGTGTGTAATATTTGTTTAAGCCTTGCGGCTCTCGAACCTCTGATCTTTATCCTATGTGGCTCTTACGCTGAGCAAGTTTGGCCACCCCTGATCTAGCCCAACCACAATGCAGGAAATTCACGGATACCTCTCCCCCCACACACACACCCAGTGACCACTGTCCCACGCCCAGAAGATGACAAAAAAAAAAACCCCTCCAGGATCTCCAGCCAAATGAGTCCCCCTGGAGAAAATGGCTGCTCCGGAGGGCGGACTCTACAACGTTATACACAGCTGAGCCCCCTCCCCTCCCCAGGCTCAACCCCCAAAGCCTCCAGGTATTTCCCAACCCAAAGAGGGCAACCCTAGATTCCATGGCTCTCCTTGGCGTGGCTTTAGCCACATACCGGATCGAGGCTTCCTGCACAGTGCCGGGCCTTCGATTAACACGTCTCCAGTCGATCGGGTGGTCGGAACAAGGCAGGGGCAAGCGGGGTGAAGGCCCTTGAGAAGGTCACGGGTGGGGGGGAGTTGCATCTCTCTCCAGCTCTCCCTCCCTCTGTCTCTTTCTGCTTTCATCTGCAGCTGCTACCGGCAGGCCTAGTTGGAGGCAGAGCAGGTCAACCGGAAAGACCATTCTCGGTTGTTTTCATGGGAGATTTTTGCTGCTCTCGCCTTGCTAAACCTTTGATTCTGCTCAAAATAGCGGAACACCCTCCCTCCCCCCCCCCCAATCCACACACACAGAGTGTAACACTGGCCTCTAAATGCTGCCGGGCTTCTCTCTCGCATGTGGATCCGAACAGGCTGTGAGCCAGTTTTTCTTTCCATTATTCAAAAGAATGACATCCAGCCCATTCGCAAGCATGAGCCTCCCCCTACACCAATATTATGCAGTAAGGAAAACCAGAATATCCCCCCCCCCCCCCGTGATTAATGCAAATCCAGCGTCCTCGGTGCCTCTTTTGCTTTATTGTTCATGTTTAATTCCGCTTCTCAGGCGTCTGCTTTCAAAGAATCTGAAATGTTTTGACAAGAGCTGGGAAATCAAAACCGGGGCGGTGGGTGGGGTGGATGAGTTGGAGATCGGCAGCGCACCCGGCAGTCCCCGGGGGCTGATGGAACAAAGGCTCACCTCAACTCGACCCCAGGACCTATTTTCAGAGTCAGGCTCAGCCCCGAAATCGGTGGTGAGCTAATCAAGAGGAGGGTACCCGCGGGCACACGCGCTTGGTGTAGTGGTTAAGTGCGCGGACTCTAATCTGGGAGAACCGGGTTTGATTCCCCACTCCTCCACTTGCAGCGGCTGGTGTGACCTTGGGTCAGTCACAAGTTCTCTCTGAAAGAGCAGTTAAAATGACGGCTTGTGCAGAATAAAATCCTAAAACACTGCGTAAAAATGGAGAGATCAGATGTCAAATCAAATCCAGGTGTCAAATCTGGTGTCTAATCCGAGCCAGGCCACTAGTGGGCAGGGCTCATTGCGTAGCAGGAGCTCATTTCGTAGCAGGAGCTCCTTTGCATATTAGGCCACCCCCCCCCCAATGTAGCCAATCCTCCAAGAGCTTACAGAGCTCTTCTTACAGGGGCTACTGTAAGCTCTTGGAGGACTGGCTACATCAGGGTGTGTGGCCTAATATGCAAAGGAGCTCCTGCTACGAAATGAGCCCTGCTAGTGGGCAATTGGCCAAAAGCTGGGGAAGGGACGGGGACGTCCGCCACTTCAACCAAATGCCCGGTAGAAGAGCTCCGTCTCGCAGGCCTTCACAACAACCCTGTGAGATAGGTTACGTAGGTGGCAATTCCCCTATTCTTATCTTTTCAACAAAACCAGGCTTTTCTTTTTCAGCAAAACCAGGCTGTCTTTTCCTTCCCCACACCAGTTTGGTGTAGTGGTTAGGAGCGTAGACTCTAGTCTGGGAGAACCGGGTTTGATTCCCCACTCCTCCACTTGCAGCTGCTGGGTGACCTTGGGCAAGCCATTGTTCTGTCACAGCTGTTCTCTCAAGGGCAGTTTCTATCAGAGCTCTCTCAGGCCCACCTACCTCACAGGGTGTCTGTCGTGGGGAGGGGGAGGGAAAGGAGTTTGTGAGCTGCTCTGAGACTCCCTTGGGTAGTGAAGGGTGGGGTATAAATCCAAACACTTTTTCTTTTTATCTCAGAATGCACTCTGTGGGCAAAACATTTTTGGAGTTTGTAAACACTGATTTCCCGGGTAAAGTGGTCTGGGCACACACAAAGTATTGTTGTTGTTTTTCTCAGTGGGAACTGAGGCTTGGATTAGTAGCTCTCTGCCAGCTCTTTCTTTCTTTCTTTCTTTCTTTCTTTCTTTCTTTCTTTCTTTCTTTCTTTCTTTCTTTCTTTCTTTCTTTCTTTCTTTCTTTCTCCCTCCCTCCCTCCCTCCCTCCCTCCCTCCCTCCCTCTTCTTTCTTTCTTGCTTTCTGACATAATTCCGGTTATGTCAGGTGGTGTAGTATATGCAAATAAGTTGTGCTAATGATTATGCTAATGAACTCCTGCACCTCTTTTTCTATGAAATGACCCCTGATTTTTGGCCACTGTGTGACAGAGTGTTGGACTGGATGGGCCACTGGCCTGATCCAACATTGGCTTCTCTTACGTTCTTATGTTCAAAGTACAATAGCCTCAGTTTAGGGTATGCTGAGTTTGTAATGGAATTGTAACTATAACTACATCAGTTTGGAACTGTACCTATAACTACACCAGTAAAGTTTCCCTGTCTCGGATGCCATTTTGATGTCCTACCCTTTTCACTGGAAGCTTGGGGAACATTACATGAGAATGTCGCGTCCCTGATGGACGAAAACAGATGGAAGGTTAAGAAGCACTGAACTGTACCCAGCTTCTGGGTATGTGCTGAATCCCATTCTGCTGTTTAAACTGCTGTTTAAAACACACGCAAGCAACGTGCATACAGAGAGAACTCTAAACAGGAAAAACCTGAAAGTGACATCAGTCCTTTCTAGGAATTGGCAGGAACTCTGTGGTAAAAACCATGGCGATTCCAACAATTCCTAGAGAGGATGGATGCCACTTCCTGTTTCCCCTGAAGTGACATCATGCCATTCCTAATGGCACTCCCGTTAGGGTTGCCAGACTCCCCCCGGTGGGGGGGACTTACCAGTAGAAAGTGGAAGGCCCGGGCCAAATACCCAATTTCACACAGGAAATGACATCATCCTGCCAGCAACTTCTGGGTGAGGCTCTGGTATTTGGCAAAAACTCTGTGGTAGATGCCAGTTTTACCGTTTTTTATCTGCCCAAATACCAGAGCGTCACCCAGAAGTTGCTGATAGGAAGATGTCACTACAGGAGGGAGTAGATATCCATCACGATGGGTGGCCATTGATAGCCCTGTTCTCCATGGATTTCTCAGCTCCCCCTTTAAAACTTTCCAAACTGGTGGCCATGATGACCACATCCTACGGCCGCAAGTTCCACAAATTAACTAACGTATGCCATGGGAAGAAGTACTTCCTCATGTCAGTCCTGAAGCGCCCACCCCCTTCAGCTTCAGCGGATGAGTCTGGGTTCTAGTATTCTGGTATTATGATTTTGGGTTCTAGTATTATAGTATTACAAGCAGGAGGACCCGCGATACTTGCGGGGGGGGGGGGGGAGAAGGAGCTCTACGTCAAGGAGGAAGAAGCACCCGGAGGTGAGCCTTCTCCCCCGCCTCCCCCAGCACAGACAGCGAGGCCCAGGCCCACCAGTCTCTCCCCATGGGCACCACTGGGCCTGCCGGTCTCCCCCCCCCCCCAGCACTGGTGGCGAGGTTTCAGCAGCTCCCAGCCGCCAGCCTGCCGCAGTTCCCAGAGTGTTCTCTGCACATGCGCAAGGAACACTCTTTTACTTTTGGGGGGATTCAAATATCACCCGTATAGTTTTTTTAAGTTTTCGGATTTTTCTGCACACCCGGGGAGCCCCCCAAGTGGGCATGAAAATCTCTTTGCCCCCTAGGTGCTCCCGATGTGTGGATTTAGATATCCGCACGCAGGGGGCACCTTGGCTATTAGATATATAGATGAGCGATGGCTCAGAGGTTAAGATGCTGAGTTGCAGACCAGAAGGTCTTCAGTTCGGCAGTTCAAGACCTGGGTGCCGCGTGACAGAGTGAGCACCCATCTCTGGCCCCAGCTCCTGCCAACCTAGCAGTTCGAAAGCAAGACACTGCAAGTAGATAAATAGGGGCCGCTTTGGTGGGAGCGGAGACGTCTTCAGACAGCGCTGGCTCTTCAGCTTGGAAACAGAGATGAGCATTGCCCCCTAGAGTCAGATTCCACTGGTTTTCGAGCAAGAGAAACCTTTATTATGGGAGAGGGAGAGCCGGCTCTCTCCACGCCATGCACAATGTTATAAATCTCTGTCGTGTCTTCCCTTACTTGCCTTTCCCCCTCGGTCGAAGCATTTTCTTCACCGATCCTCATAGGGCAGCTTTCCCAGCCCCCTGACCCTATTGTTTAGGCTGCTCCGTGCCTTTTCAAGCTCTACAATATCTTTTTTCAAGTGCAGTGACCCGAAATGTATACAACACACCAAGTTTTGCCCAGATCCTGTACTAATGGGAAAAGTTGTTTTGAATTTCCATTCTGCATATAGCTCTCGCGTACCTGCCTGGCTTTCCTGCAGCCTTTCCAAAATCTTCTTCCTTGTTATGATCTTTTTGAAAAGATGTTTTGGAGGTCATTCTCTTGTGGGGTCACCATAAGTTGAAAGTTTCTTTATTTCCATTACTTACAGTCCACCCTCCTCACTTGGACTCCAGGCGGGTTACACAGTGTGAGCCAACACATTCGACAGGATGGGATAAATAACGCAATAGGATTCGGGCTGTAGAGCCAACAAGAAGTCTAAAAGCAACTGAGGCAAAGCATGACAAACGATGCAAAATTCCGTAGTAGGATCCTAGACTGCAGTCACACCCGCTAAATAATCCACTTTCAATCCACTTTCGAATTGGATTTTGCCAGTTCACACAGTAAAAATCCAGCTGGAAAGTGGATTGAAAGTGGATTGTTTAGTGTGTGTGACCGCAGCCCTAGTTTCAGCAGACTGTTGTCAGTTAACTGCCATAAATTTGGTTCAATAACTGTGTTACTGCTACTGGAAAGGTTATTGGCTTTCATTGGTTTTTTCCTCCTACTTGGTGACAGGTCCCGCCCGGGAGTTCTCAACGGGGCCATGACTCCCTCCTCAGGAATGTGTGCTTTGCTTTGCTTGCTTGCTTAGCTCGGTTTGTGCGCATGCGTGTCTCAGTGCTTTGCTCTTCCCTGCTATCTCTGTGCCCTGTCCTTGAAATGAACTACTTGCAATTATATGAAAGCCAAACACACAGGTGTTTTATATTCCTCTTATCCATGCCTTGAGAACTGAACTTTAGAGATGGCCAACATCATTATTTTCTGGGAACCCCTTTTCCCGCGTTTTCTATGAGAACTGTCAGCCAGTATATTTGAGCGCCTAAAATCCTGGCTGGTGATTGGTAGAATATCCTTAAGCCATATCTCATATCCAGTATATCAATGCCTGTAATCCCTAAACCCAGTATTACTAACAGTGGAAGTGTTTGACTCCAATGATCTTCTCTGCAAATAAAGGACTTACTGCTTCATGAGACCTGTTGTGGATTATATCTCTTGGGACATTCTCACAACTGTGCACAGCATAGGCGTCAACTACGGGGGGGCTCGAGGGCTTGAGCCACCCCCGAAATTTCCCGGGGGGGACTGAGCCCCCCCGGGAAAACGGTGCGCCCTCCGCTGCGCCTCCCTCGGCCCTTCCTAGGGCCGCTGCCGCCTCTCCCCCCCCCCCCAGCCTGGCCACTCCGACCCTCCCTCCGTCCATCCAGGGGCCAGCTAAGCAAATGCCCAGCTGGCCCCTGGACGGACAGAGGGAGGGATGGAAGCAGGAGCGGTCAGGTGGTGGCTGCAGCGGGGACATGGTCCCGGCAGGCGCGCATGCTTCACGCACGTGCACGGAAGAGCCCCCCCCGGGAGTTTTTAAACTCTATGCCCCTAGTGCTCAGTAGTATAGACCACTGTCCCTAATGATTTATCTAAGTAACTTTGGGAATCGTTCTGTACAGTGCTACCCTATTGCCTGCATAGAAAAGCCACCTTAACTGATTCAGTTTTGTATCGATTCGGGTGGGAAACCTTGTGGGTCTGAAGCAGCAGAACAAAGCTTGTGTCCAGTGGGCACCCTTAAGTCCAACAACGTTTCATTCTGGGTGGATGCACACTTCTTCAGTTTTGTATACTTTGCAGAAAGCCGGGACGGGGGGAACGCCCCTGACCTTTTCAGGAGACCATTTGTTGTTTTTATGATCCTCTGATTGTTTTATGCATTGAGGTTTTCTTGGTTTTATTGACTGTTGGTGTTATGACTGTATACTGGGATAATTTTATTGCTGGTAGGTTGGCTTTATGGGGATTTTTTTTTTTTTTTTATGATTGTTCAAATGCGCATGTTGTCCTATTTTGATTGTTGGCTGTCTCAGCGAGTCTTGGGTGAGGGGGCATACAAATGCCTTTGAAAAGAACAAGTCCACCATCCCTTCTAAGACTGACAACATGAAACATTCAGATGCCTTAATCCTGGCTCAGCCCACGTCGGCAAAAAGCGTAACGTCTTGATGTCGGCTCATTTCAGTCCCTCTTAAAAATTTTCAAAAAAGTTTCCGGAAGGGAACAGGTTTGTTTTGATGCTTAGAGAGGGCCAAAATAAACACTTTTAAAAAAAGGAAAGAAACCCCAACGGGCAAATGTATTGTCGTGGACGAGAGGCCTGGAATCACGCGTGCCAACTGGGCATCAAAACTGTGAAAGGCAATCCCATGTCAAGTATGAAAAAGCCAAACTGGCTGGCAAGGGGCAAAGAGGTGAACTGCCAGTTTGCTGTCGTGGTCAGGAAGGCAGACTCTAATCTGGTAGATGAGATTCCCTACTCCTCCACATGCAGCTGGAAATCACTGGAAACTCTATGGTAAAATTAGAGCGTCTAGAGATAGAGTTTCTAGCGGTTCCAGGAACTACCCTTTTCACTTCCAGGTAGCTCTAGGGATTGCCAGGAAGTCTATGGTAAGAACTTCCTGTAAGTAGATGAGACCTTATTACTCATCAGGGTCTTGGTGGCCCTAGGGGCATGGTTGGCTCACCTTCCTCTTGGCCCATTGTAAAGTCCCACTCTGCCTTGGAATGGAAGGCCCCAGCAGGAAGCTCTGCTTAACCCTCAACAGACAGGAGCTTTTCCTTGCATGGCCAGAGGGCTGACTCTGGAACCAGAATCTGTTGCACGGAGGAGGCAAAGCTTGGAGGGGCTCCAGAAGTCTGTGTGCGTGTCTGTGTGTGTACATAAAGGTAAAGGTTCCCCTTGCTCGAAAGCCAGTCAAATCTCACTGTAGGGAGTGGTGCTCATCTCCGTTTCCAAGCCGAAGAGCCAATGCTGTCTGAAGACTTTTTTAAAAAATACCCTATTTTAATGCAAATTACAGAAAGTCTTTTTCCATGTCCATGTGGCCGGCATGACTAGACGCAGAGGCGCACGGAACGCTGTTACCTTCCCACCAAAGCAGTCCCTATTTATCTACTTGCAGTTTCTTGCTTTCGAACTGCTAGGTTGGCAGGCGCTGGGGCCAGAGACGGGAGCTCACTCCATCATGCGGCACTCGGGTCTCGAACTGCCAAACTACCGACCTTCCGGTCTGCAGTTGAGTGTCTTAACCACCGTGTGTACACAAACAGCTACTCTCTTGGGTTCCACCTTGTTCTTGGGGGAGTTTTTGCTTGACTTGGCATCCTTCCATGTCCTGTCGGTGCCCTGGGTGATTTCTGGAATTGTGAATTGTCTGGGATGGTTGGCGCAACAGCTCCTTGACGCCCTCTTTCACTGACTCGGATCAAGCCACCTCCTCGGGTTTTGCAAGAAGTGTTGGTGACGAAGAGGCAGGGATAACCACAGGACACAGACACCCATCATAAAGCTTGAGCTTAGTTCAAGGAAGCCAGACAGACTCATGAGAAGATCTACTCCAAGGTGCTATAGATTAGAATAGATCCCTGGAGAGTGGTCTTTATAGCGTTACTAGGGGCAAAGCCCCTTGTAGAGCAATACAACAGGCTCTGGCAGCCGTCAGGGCTCACGCGGCCCCCCTGCGTGTGGCCGCCGGCATTCCCCCCACAGCCAGCTGCTGCCCCCCTGGGTACCTGTCGCAGTGGTGGCAGGAGCGGGCTGCGGTGTGGCGTCCAGCCGACTCTGTCATCCTGCGACGTGCAGGCATCAGCGGTTGCCCCTTTCAGCCACCGGCGGAGCATTGCCCCATCCATGGGCTCACAGCCTATTGAGGCTGGGTGGCAAGTCTGTGGGTGGGGGGAGTGGGACTACGGCACGGCATGGACGAATCGTGGGGCACGTTTGGCCCGGCGCTGCATCGGCCAGTGGCCAGGCTCCTTGGGCTGACTGGCGGCTCATTCAGCCTACGGCCGAGGGAGCGCATCATACGTGGCCACCCCAAATCGGCTTTATAATATAGAGAGAGACCCCTCTGAGGTCCCTCCCCCTCCCCAAATCCTGCCTACGATCTGTTCCAGACTGGAGGTGCCGTGGCTTAAACCCGAGGCCTTCTGCATGCCAAGCAGAGGCTCTACCACTGAGCCACAGCCCCTCCCCCCAAAACAACACTGAACACATAAAACTGCCTTATACTGAATCAAACCATTAGTCTGATAAGGTCAGTATTGTCTACTCAGACTTGCAGTTGGACTCCAGAGTCTCAGGCAGTGGTCTTTCCCATCACCCACAATGTGATCTTTTTAACAGGTGGTGCTGTGGAGATTGAACCTGGGACCTCCTGCATGCCATGACCCTCCCCCACCACATAAACTGAGCCATGACCCCCTCCCCCCCCCCCCCAATAAACAACAAGACAACACATCATTGTGGCGCGGCGACGTTGTTCTCAACACAGCAAAAAATTCACTGACAATTTCGATAAAAGGAGTGAAAGAGGACCGAGAAACCAAGACTGGTTTCAGTTAGGGGTGGAACAAACAAAGCAGCCCAGAGCGAGTTTGACGCCGCCAGAGGGGGCCCCAAAAGCATCCCCAAACGTAGAGATTCCAGTTTGCACCTAAAGCCATTTTGGCCAGCTCTGCTTGGTTTCAGTTTGACTTTCCCCTTAGAACTGCCAACAATTTTCAATGGCTTGGCTATCCCTCCATGCCAATCCCCCCTTCCCCTTCCCCTGTTGATAGAAGTAGGGTTGTTGTCACCTCTGGCTTGAGAAATTCCTGGATGGTTGGAGGGTGGAGCATAGCGAGGCCGGGAATTGGGTAGGGGAGGCACTCAGTGGGAAATACGGTCATACAGTCCGCCCTCCAGAGCAGCCATTTCCTCCAGGGAAACTGGTCTCTGTTGTCTGAAAATCAGTTGCAGTTCCGAGGGGTCTCCAGTCTCCACCTGGGGATCGGCAGCCCTACGGAGAATGGTACTATTACACTCATTTTAAGGTGCTCCATGTTTTAGGGTATCTTTATCAGGGCTGAGCATGAACTGGCTCATGAGCCAAAATTCGGCATGAACTTGGCCTGGTTCGGAGCCCCCGAACAAATGTTCGGGGGGGGGCACCTTCCCTGAATATTTGCTGGACTTTCGTCTGCTTTGGTTAGGCTGCTTGGGCCATTTAAACCTAACAGAAGAAGAAGAAGAAGAAGAGATTGGATTTGTACCCCGCCCTCCACTCCCCAAGGGAGTCTCAGAGCGGCTTACAAACTCCTTTTCCCTTCCCCTCCCCACAACAGACAGCCTGTGAGGTAGGTGGGGCTGAGAGAGCTCTTTTCCAAGCTGTCCTTGAGGGAACAGCTGGTACACAGCTATGGCTTGCCCAAGGTCATCCAGCCAGGTGCAAGTGGAGGAGTGGGGAATCAAACCCGGTTCTCCCAGATTAGAGTCCGCGCACTTAACCACTACATCAGACTGGCTCTAACAGGTGAGTGGCGCCGGTTTGTAGCTGACCTGTTAGGTTTACATGGTTGTGAACCAACTCGCCGGCCCCCCGCCCCCTACCCCAAACCGAACTGGAATTCTGGTTTGTGCCCATCCCTCATTTTTAATGCTGGATTTCTAACTGGTAACAACTTTTACTTGCTTTGGCTTTGATTTGCTTTGTGAACCTTCTTGAGCAGGTTGTTTCGAGAGGCAATGTAGAGATTTGCTAAACCAACCCAACAACCAGCTGTTGGAGCGAGCGACTCAGCACGCCTGGACGTTGGGGTTACATCACTCTGAGGGTGTGCAGGTGTTATCTCTCTTTGTCTTAACCTGGGAGCTGCCCTCTGACCCCGCCTCTCTCGCTTTGTCCTCTCCCTCCCTGCACATGGCCTTCCATTTGTTTGTTAGTTTTATTCAATTTGTACCCCCACCACTACCCCCGTCCTTGCAGGTCTCTCGCATGGAGACCGTGCCCTCATACTTCCACACACATGAGGCTGGACAAGCTGGCCACTTGTGATAGGGAAAGTGATTTCTAGAATGACCCTTTCCCCCTTCCAGGTTGCTCTAGGAATTGCCAGAACTCTATGGTGGGAACTTTCAAGTCCGATGAGGAAAGGCTGAAGGAGCTGGGTATGTTTAGCCTGGGGAGAAGACGACTGGGAGGTGATAGGAGGACTGTCTTCAAGGACTCGAAGGGCTGTCTTGTAGAGGATGGGGCGGAGTTGTTTTCTGTTGCCCCAGAAGGTCGGACCAGAACAAACGGGTTGAAATTAAATTTTTTAAAAAATGGCTAAACATGAGGATGAACTTCCTGACAGAGAGCGGTTCCTCAGTGGAACGGGCTTCCTCGGGAGCTGGAGGGCTCCCCGCCTTTGGAGGTTTTCAAACAGAGGCTAGATGGCCATCTGACAGCAATGCAGATTCTGTGAACTTGGGCAGATCACGAGAGGGAGGGCAGGGAGGGTTGCCTCAGTGCTTAGTTCTCGCGGCCCTTTCTTACACGCCCAGGGGAATGCTGATTGCCACTTTGGGGTCAGGAAACAACTTTTCCTCCAGGTCAGATTGGCCAGGGATCCTGCGGGTTTTTTTGCCTTCCTCTGGGCATAGAGTAGGGGTCACTGGGTGAATGGGGGGGGGGGTATTTGTGACATCCCTGCATTGTGCAGGGGGTTGGACTAGATGTCCCTTTAGGCCCCTTCCACCTCTAGGTTTCTTTGCCTCCTATAAGTAGGAGAGGCCTTATTTTTCTTTAATAATTTCCCCCAGCGACACTGCCCTGCAAAACCCTTCTGCCAGTTGGACCTGGGTCAGGGTGAAGAGAGACAGGGAGGTTCCTCCCAGCCAGCATTCCCCCTTAGTGTGAGAATATAATCTTTCTCCCCTCATCGGTGATAGGGAAAGGAGATTCTCCCGACTGATACAGCACATTTCTGGGGCTTCTTGCAGTCAGGCTGTGGTCACACACACAAAACAATCCACCTTCAATCTACTTCCAATGCACTTTCCAACTGGATTTTACTGTGTGGACTGGCAGAATCTGGTCGGAAAGTGGATCGAAAGTGGATTGAAAGTGGATTATGGAGTGTGTGGTGTGGTCACACCGGCGGCTTGGCGTGATATGGTGCCGCCTCTAATGGAACCGGTTTAAAGTGTTACAGGGCCATATCAGCCACACAGCCGGCCCTGCTGTGGGTTACCCACGGAGACCTCCCGTGGTAAAGCATCCACATTATTGCAGCGCCTCAGCCATGGAGTGCGCCTCCCATTTGTTTTCAAAACTCATGCATGCAAATAAGTGCGCATGTGAGTGCATATGCACGCATCCACTCATGCGCATGCACATATAGACCTTTAAAAAAAAAAGCCCTCCCTAGCGGCAGAATGGATCTGCAGGTTCAGACTGTCAAATCCATTCTGTGCGCACTCCCCCGCATTCAGACATGCGCAATGCCATGCGCAATGACTGTGCAGGGAACCAAAAACACCACTTGTGATGTGGTGCCTTTTTAACCCGGCTCCCAGTTGTCCTGTGATGGGATAAGTATGGCTGGGGAGCGCCTGAAAGATGTGGCTGTGTGACTGTGCCCATGTGATCCGGAGGGGAGGAGCGGCTGCGTCGGGCCAAACCGTGGACAAACCACTCGCGTGATCACAGCCTGTGTGGCCGCAGCCTCACCAAATGACAATTTGTCATCAAACAAGGCCCATCACAAACCAATCCACAGACCACCATGGAGGTTTCTCTCCTACTTCCTGTTCCCAAGATAGAAGCAGGGTTTTGCCTGTGTTGTGGTTGCCAACCTCCAGGTGGGGCCTGGAGCGCTCCTGGATTTGCAACTGATCTCCAGATTTACAGAGGTTAAATCCCCCTGGAGGAGACGACAGTTTTGGAGGGTGGAGTCCATGGCATTACATCCAACCTGAGCTTCTTCCTCTCCCCAAATGCCACCTCCCCAGCCTCTGCCCCCCAAATCTTCAGGAACTTCCTGAGCTGGAGTTGGGAACAATTCTGGACCCCTTCCAGCAGTCTTGGGTTTCCTATGCGGGCCTTTGGGGGGATCTCTACCCACTGATACCCTCCCTTGCTAGTCACTCTACAACCCTGAACATTTATTTGTTTATGAGATACCAACTGGGCAGGGGGAAATGTTTTAACAATGTTCAAGTTCAGGATCAAGATGGGTCGTCATGTTTGTCTGTCTGTAGCAGCAGAAAAGAGCAACAGTCGAGGAGCCCCTTCAAGGCTAGCAACATTTGTGGCAGAACAAATTTAGAGTCCAGTGGCACCTTTAAGAGCAACACAGGTTTATTCAAGGTATGAGCTTTCGCGTGCATGCGCACTTCTTCAAATACATTGGAATGGTAGGTAAAGTTCAGACTTATGGCCAGAGAATGAACAGCAAATTAACACGTAACATGATGATGTTCAAGACAATGCAAAGTGAAAACTAAATAGCAAGTTAAGGTTATAAGGTCTTAGACACCTTTAGACATTTACCTGCTAGCTTGACATATTTGTTGCTTTACAGCTGTTGACCTGATAACCTTAACTTGTTATTTAGTTTGCACATCTTGAACATCATCATGTTTCGTTAGTTTGCTTTTCATTCGCTGGCTATAAATTTAGAACCTTACCCAGCGGTCATTTCGTGGAAAAAGAGGTTCCAGAGGTCATGAGCATCACTCATTAGCATAACTGATTTGCATATGCCACACCCCCTGACATCACCGGAAGTGTGTCAGAAAGCAACACCTGCCACTCAGGCTCCACCCCAAAAATCTCCAGGTATTCCTCGACTCAGAGCTGGTGAGCCAGCTTTACATTTTGACTAAAGACACTTGAGGTTTCCTTCGCTCTTACAGGGAAGCTACCCTACAACAAGCATGGAAATACAGATCAAGTTAGAATGCTTTTGCTTTTTTCCACAGTGCATCACCATACGTGCCCGCTCCTGGGCTTGTTGCTCCCGGAACGGCGTTTCTGTACACTGTTGCTCGAAATGACCCCTGCTTACCTCCCATTCCAATGTATTTGGAAAAGTGTGCATCCACGCGAAAGCTCATACCCTGAATAATAATAAGAAGAAGAAGAAGAAGAGATTGGATTTATACTCTGCCTTTCACTATCCAAAGGAGTCTTAGAGCGTCTTACAAACTCCTGTCCCTTCCCCTTCCCACAACAGATACCCTGTGAGGTAGGCGGGGCTGAGAGAGCTCTAACAGAAACTACTCTTTTTCAAGGACAGCTGTGCCAGAGCTATGGCTTGCCCAAGGTCATCCAGCAAGTGCAAGTGGAAGAGTGGGGAATCAAACCCGGTTCTCCCAGATTAGAGTCCGCGCACTTAACTACTACACCGAACTGGCTCAACAAATAAACCTTTGTTGGTCTTAAAGGTGCCACTGGACTCTGAATTTGTTCTGCTGCCTCAGACCAACACAGCTGACCCAACTGGATCTATCTTCGTGGAAGGCACCACATTTGTGGCAGGGGAGGAGCTTTCGGGAGTCACGGCCCACTTCTTCAGCTTCAAGTTCAAGCGCCGGGAGAATGTAGCCAAAATGCAAGCTTAGCAGAGGCAAGACGAGAAACCTCACGAAACAATAAATATCACACCAGGATGTGCAATTTCACTAGAATTTCCCGCTCGAGGGCTTGTTTTGAACTGCTATTTCAATCTCCAAACCGGCTGCCGAGAGAGAGTCGGGCTTTGAATCAGATGCTTTACATAAACCTCAGGTTTCGCTAAATGTCACTCGGGGCCTTTTCTCGGCCTCTGCAGGAAGGCATGAGAAGATGCAGACCTGACTTTGCCCAGGGAGTGGGGCTGATTGATGCCAGAAAGGGCCTTGCCCTCGAGTTGCCACCCTTCGGGTGGTGGCTGGAGATCTCCCGCTATTGCACCAATATTAGAGAAGAAGAAGAAGAGATTGGATTTATATCCCGCCCTTCACTCACTTGGAGTCTCAGAGCGGCTTACAAACTCCTTTCCCTTCCCCTCCCTACAACAGACACCCTGGGAGGGAGGTGGGGCTGAGAGAGCTCTGAGACAATTGTCCTTGAGAGACCAGCTGGTACAGAGCTATGGCTTGCCCAAGGTCATCCTGCAGCTGCAGGTGGAGGCGTGGGGAATCAAACCCGGTTCTCCCAAATTAGAGTCCGCACACTTAACCACTACGCCAAACTGGCTCCCAACTTTTCTCTGGGTGACACAGATCCATTTCCCTGGAGAATATGGCCACTTTGGAAGGTGGAGTCTATGGACATCATAACCCACTTGAAGTACCTCCCCTCCCCAAGCCCCACCCTCCTCAGGCTCCACCCCCCCAAATCGCCAGGTATTTCCCAACCTAGAGCTGGCAACCCTACTTTGCCCACACTTGCCAAATTTTTGACCCAAGAAGGACAGGCAATAAGCAAAAGCAGCCCCCTGGCCTCCCCCTTTCCCGCTGCCGGAAGCTCAGTAAGGTTGCCAACTCTCAGCTGGGAAATTCCTGGAGATTTGGGAGTAGGTCCTGGGAAAGGCTGAATTTGGGGAGGGAATTGAGTGCAGCAGCAGGGATGTGACGCCGTACAGTCCACCCTCTGAAGCTGCCACTTCTTCCAGGGGGGGTGTCTGGAGAACAGTTTTAATTCTGAGAGACTTCCAGGCCTAAGCTCTGTATCTTGCTTTAATGAGCTGAGACCTCTCCCCCTCCCCCGTGTCTATATGCATGCATATATCTCATCCTCTTCTTTCTGAAGACTCAAGATACGAAGCATGTTTCAAAACAGGAAATGGGCTGGTGATTCAGCTTTGCCAAAGTTTTCATATCTAGGAGCTAGACCGCATGGGGTTGCCAGCTCCAGGTTAGAAAGTTCCTGGATATTTGGGGGTACAGTCTGGGGACACATGGTTGCTAGGCAGAGGGGGGGGGTCATAGAGGGGGCAAACTGTTGCAGTAGGAGAAAAAAATACAATGATACAGCTTCATGTATTCAAGGTACAAAAGGCAGCTATAGGAATCGCCAGAAAATCTATGGTAAACCATAAAGTTTCTGGTGATTCCTAGAATTCACCTTTGCCACTTCCTGTTTGAACTTCCTGTATGTACACAAGACTGCTTCCCCCCTCCCTTAATTTTTCCCCTGCTGCTGCTCAGAATATCAGTGGGAAATGGGACGTGGGCTGGGGTATATCCCGCTCCCATGAGGGGGGATGTGGTTGCAGGGGGGAGACACCTTAGGCGGGTATAATGTGATACAGTTCACCCTCCAAAATGATCCATCTCTGTCCTCTGGGTCTCCTGGACTTACAACTGATCATCAGGCCCCAGAGAAAATGGCTGCTTTGGAAGTTGGCCTCCATGTAGGATTTCCAGCCTCCAGGTGGGGCCTGGGGATCTCCTGCTTTTACAACTGTTCTCCAGGTGACAGGGATCAGTTCCCTTGGAGAAAATGGCTGCTTTAAAGGGTGGGCTCGATGGCACTGTACCATGCTGAGGCCCCTCCCCCGCCCAAACCCTGCCCTTTCCAGGATCCACCCCAAAGTCTCCAGGTATTTTCCAACCCGGACTTGGCAACCCTACCTCCATGCCATGATCCCTCTTCCGAGGTCTCTCTCCGCCCCAGACCCAGGCTTCCCTCTCCAAATCTCCAGGAATGTCCCAACCGCAAACTGGCAACCAATGCTCCCTCTATGCTGTGGAGTCTTGTCAGTAAAAATTCTACATTGTGAGCTCCTGGCATTAAAGTGGTGAGCCAGTGATTTGTGAGCTGCTGCATAAACCAGTTTGCTCCGGATCCATCCTTCCTGAGCTGAGACAAAAATGGGTGAGCCGGAGGCTAAGAAACGGTGAGCTAGCTCATACTAACTCGGCTTAGAGGGAGCACTGCTGGCAACCCTGGCTCCTAGGTCAGGAAGGAGCTTGCCACCAGCTGGGTGGAGGCCAGAGGCCAACCGCCTTCAGTTCAGGCAGGCAAAGCCAGAAGTGCTGCTCAGAAAAGGAGGATCTAAGGCAGGATGGATGCTCACACCCAAGAGCTGATGCAAGATTTGGGGATGGAGGGGGCTTGGCTCCCTGGGTCTGCTGCTGCCCAGGACTCTCAGCCAAGCTACTTCAGCCCCAGCAACTGCTTGGTAGACTTGCTGCCCTGATGGTCCATGAAGAAACGTGCTGCAGCTGGCAGCCAGGATTCGCATTCAAGGCACCTTCAAATCTTCCATTGCAGGGATGTCAAGAAAAACATGCCAACGGGATTTGCCCACATGCATTGCCCTGACCTAGGAGGCCCAGGCTAACCCAAATCTCATCAGATCTCAAAAGCTTGATGGGGTCCGAACTGGCGGAGACTGACCAAGAGAGAGATCTTGGAGTCGTAGTAGATAACTCACTGAAAATGTCGAGACAGTGTGCGACTGCAATGAAAAAGGCCAATGCTATGCTGGGGGTTATTAGGAAGGGAACAGAAAACAAATCAGCCAGTATCATAATGCCCCTGTATAAATCGATGGTGCGACCTCATTTGGAGTACTGTGTACAGTTCTGGTTGCCACACCTCAGAAAAGATATTATAGCATTGGAAAAAGTGCAGAAAAGGGCAACTAGAATGATCAAAGGGTTGGAACACTTGCCCTATGAAGAAAGGTTAAAGCGCTTGGGGCTCTTTATTTGGAGAAACGACGGCTGAGGGGTGACATGATTGAGGTTTATAAGATTATGCATGGGATAGAGCAGGTAGAGAAAGAAGTCCTTTTCTCCCTTTCTCACAAGACAAGAACTTGTGGGCACTCCATGAAATTGCTGAGCAGTCGGGTTAGAACAGATCAAAGGAAGCCCTTCTTCACCCAAAGAGTGATTAACACGTGGAATTCGCTGCCACAGGGGGTGGCGGCGGCTACATGCATGCATGGCTTCAAGAGGGAATTGGATAAACACATGGAGCAGAGGTCCATCAGTGGCTATTAGCCACAAAGTATAGATAGGAGCTCTCAGTCTGGGGCAAATGATGCTTTGTATTCTTGGTGCTTGATGTGGGGGGCAACAGTGGGAGGGCTTCTAGGGTTCTGGCCCCACTGCTGGACCTCCTGAGGGCACCTGGTGTTTTGGGCCACTGTGTGACACAGAGTGCTGGACTGGATGGGCCACTGGCCTGATCCCACATTGGCTTCTCTTATGTTCTTAAGCTAAGTAGGGTTGGCTCCGGTTAGAACTTGGATAGGAAACTACCAAGGAAGTCCAGGGTCGCTGTGCAGAGGCAGTCGATGACAAACCACCTCTGTTTATGCCTTGGCCTGACCTGGACAGCCCAGGCTAGTGTGATCTCATCAGATCCTGGAACCTAAG